>OX451736.1:75899784-77099784 GCA_948472305.1 Vicia faba | reverse complement strand
GGCAGTTAGATCAGCGTCGGAGAAACCCAAACCATTATCAGCAGTTAAGTTGGCCACACAATCGGTAAATTGATCGGCAGATGTCTCTTGTGGCACGTGGGCCGTCTTCAGGAAGGAAATCAGAGCCTTGGCATGGGCCCCTGAACACAACATAACAACAACAGGGATAGCATGGAAATTTTAGACGGGGTGTGCCCCAGCTGCTCAACTACGTCGAAATCACTCTTCTTAATGATCTTGAGAATCTCTTCCATCTCTTGCTTGGAAGCTTCAACATTGGTTGTCTTCGGTGCCTCCGTCTGGGCAGGCATATCAGTAGCTATCCCTTTGCCCCGAGCGTCAGATGAATCAGCAGCAGGGGTAGGAGTAGGAACTTGGTCAGGAGGAGAAATAGGCACACTTGCAGATGTGATAACAATAGGTCTCTGGATAACTGGAGGTGCAATATCTGGTGAGAAGAGCCTACCACTACGGGTGACCTTGGCAGGCCCGGTGATGTTGCTGACGCTGTTACTAGTATCAAACTCCTGTTTAACTCCAAGCACATAAACATCTGCCACATAGTGCCATGGGACAGCTTTGTTAGATGTATAGGGGAGGGGCCCCAGAACAGTGATGATGATAGGAGCAATCTTCTGAGCAGACATGATTTTGACAGGCTTCTTTGAGGGAGCCTTGGGAGAATTACTGAAAATAGTGACAATGGAAACTTCTTCAGTAGGGGTAGCAGGAACAACAATCTTCTCAAACAAGATCTCTTTATTATCCATCAAGCTTTGGATACCTGACTTCAAAGATGGACAACCAACAGGTGAAACGGAACACCAATGGCAACCTTTACTACATCCCGGAAATAAACCGGCTAGCAACAGGTTCCTTTTGACAGTTAACAACGGAGTAATAATATCATCCACAGAGGCTACATACAGATCTTCCACTACAGCATTCACTCCATGCTTGGGCATAGGAGCAGTCACAACATTGGGCCTTTCGGGCGCCTCGAACTCTATCTCTTTAGCATCAATAAGGTCCTGAACCTTATTTTTCAGAGCCCAACAATCGTCTGTGTTATGCCCCGGGCTGTCAGAATGATAAGCATAGTGGGCGTTAGGATTATACTTTGGAGAGGTTGTGTTCACAATCTTCGGAGCTTCTCTTAGAGTCACCAGATTGGTTGGTAGTAATTGTGGCAATATCTGGGACAAGGTCATGCTGAGTCGAGTAAACTGCCTTTTAGGTCTCTCACCCCTTGGTTGGTTATATTGCTGAGGAGCAGCAGCAGGCTTTGATATTACCACCGCGTTGACAGCTTGGCGGCGTTCCGGTTTATTCTGTCTCCTTAAACCATAGACTGCACTAGATTCCTTCTTGAACGGTTTCTTTTCAGTGCTCGAGGAGTTACCCTTCTATATCTTTCCCGCCTTGATACCAGCCTCTATTCTCTCACCAGTAAAAATAAGGTCTGTAAACCCAGCAGAAGAATTACCAATCAGATGGTTGAAGAACGGACCAGACAGGGTCCCCAAGAACATATCAACAAGCTCACGGTCAGTCAAAGGTGGCTGCACCCTGCCAGCCAGGTCTCTCCACTTTTGGGCATATTCCTTAAATCCTTCACCCGTCCTTAGTGACATACCCTGGAGTTGGGTACGAGTAGGAGCTAGGTCGGAATTATACTGATACTGCCTATAAAACGCAGCAGCCAAGTCCTCCCAGTTACGAATACTGGCTCCATCCAGCTGATAGAACCATTCGAGTTAAGTCCCTGAAAGACTATCGTGGAAGAAATGGATCCACAAATTCTTGTCAGCTGTATAAGGTTGGATCTTCCCTACATACGATCGGAGGTGCAGCTTAGGACAGGAAGCTCTGTCGTACTTTGCAAAAGCATGCGCCTTGAACTTGTGGGGAATCACCACCCTAGAGGATAAGCCTAGGTCTCCAAAGTCCAACCCGAGCACTTGTTGAATTTCCATAGCACTTAAGCGATCCTCTAGCTGTTTGTACCTATCCTCAGTAGGAGGGTACTGCTCATCATTATAATCCGTCTCGTTGTCGGAGACCACGGGACTAGGGACCCCTATCTCTTGTGGATTGTCTTTGCCCACCAATGGGGTAGTCAGCTCAACCTCATTCTGTAGTGCATTCCCATATCTGCGTCCAGTGTTGAACAAGACAGTCCTCTTCTTCTTCTTCTTCATAAGCAGGGTCTTCAACTCCTGTTGACCCTGGGCTAGGCTCATAACCATCTCTTGGAACTGGGCATTTTGGGCCTGGAGGGCCTTGATCGCTTGTTCAGTAGTTGGTTCAGAAGTCATGATGACTGCTGAAATAAACAGCGAAGAAGATAAGTGACTTGTAAAAAAGTGCCTGTTATACATATGATGCATGGTATGCTATTTATGCAATGCATTCAAGGGTTCGAAAATTCAAATTCGTTGTAAACAAAAAGGAAACACCCGTTATATTAAGAAGTAAATTGTTTAGTACATCAGTGCCTCATGGGCGAAATATTACAAAATACTTAATCCCAAAAGATACTGCGCATCCTCTTTGGAGCGATGTAGGCGTTGAGGGTCTTCTCCTCGTGAAGTAGGCGGGTGAGCCCCAAGACCTTCTTCTCACTGGCTTGTAGATTGGCTTCAAGAGAATTCCGCTCTTCCTTTAGTTGGATCCAGCTCTTTTGCATTTCTTCCCAAGATGTTGGCATGTCCGGATGTTGAATGGTATACGGGACCTCTCCTTCCATAACTGGCTCCTTGATCACGGGGAGAATATGAGGATATGGCATCATAAGCTTCTGGGAGCGGGCTCGTACCCACTTGAGATAAGGCTCAAGGGGGATGGAGTTCTTGTGCCCCAGTGTCTTACTATCCACCTTGTTAGCCATCCTCCAAGCTCTGATGAATCTCTTCCAAAGTCCTTGCGTATCGTTGTCGAAGTCAAAAGCTATGTCAGGTATCAACATGTCATGAGGGCCATCCCTCCGAGCATATCCAAACTGCCTCAAAGCCAGACAGGGGTTGTAAGTGATGCCTCCTCTAATTCCAAGTAAAGGAACATTAGGAAATTCTCTGCAACGATCAATGATAGTGACATTTTCTCTGGACCGAGAATACCAATGTATATCGGAATGTGTAAGAGTCATTAACCATTGTGACCATCTCAAACCCCGCTCGTTCTTCAAAACTGATTGTGGAAGGTGCGAAATAAACCACCTTGCCAGGAGAGGAGTGCAGCACATAAGAACACCTCTTTTTCTCATTGTTCGAGTGTAAAATGAGTGGAGGATGTCCCCAAGCAACGTAGGTATAGGATTCCTGGACATAAAAATATTGACAGCATTTATGTCTATAAGTTGATCAGGATTTGGGAACAAGACCAACCCATAGACAAGGAGTGCCACCACTTCTTCAAAAGCTTGTAGGTCGAGAGAATTCCAACATTCTTGGGCCTTTTCAAACAGGAACTTTGCCAAGAATCCTTTGATACCGCTTCTAACTTCCCAATGTCCCTTGATGTCAGATGGTTGCATACGTAAAGCTTGAGCAACCTCTTCAAGTTTTGGTTCCTTTTCCGTACCGTTGTAGGGTAGTTGACTAAGGATAGGAATTTTCAGAAGCTGAGAAAACTCTTCCAAAGTAGGCACCAATTGATAATTCGGGAAAGTAAAACAGTGGTGTAAGGGGTCAAAGAACTGGAAAAGAACTTTTATCATATCTTCTTCGATGTTGGTGCTGACCAAACTGATGAGTCTACCATGCCTTTCACTGAAGGAAGAGTTCTCAGGAATCCTGGATGTAAGTTCCTTGAGTTGAGGAGGTATCCTTACAAGGTTGACCTGAATTGTCTTTCTGCGGAGAGACTCCATGTCCTACAAAACAAGAACAAAGATGAAGATTTGAACCCTTGAAGTGGTTAGTAGATGCATATGATGCGTTATGATGTTATGATGTTATGATAAAGACACGCCACAAGTATCCACACAAAGCAAAAATGATAAGGCACACAAGTCACACCAGACAACCCTTAGAGTTTAGGCCAGCATGAAGTTTAGGTACTACCCTCTTGAAGTTGGTTGGCTCAAAACCTGTCCTATCAAAAGTAACTGGGTTCTAAGGAGCTCAATATCATTGGGTTGTTTTCTATGTTCATTGTTTTGATTTATCCACTTAACTGGTGACCAAAATATTCCAAGAAAACAACCCTCAATGAGTGTAGTATCGAGTATCTACCAACTTCGGACTGCACCAAAGTCGGTCATCTCACTACCCCTAAAGAGGCCAGGATGGTCAAGTAAGGTTCTAGGTCAGTTGATGCTTCACGACACCACGCGGCGGCCCCGTACTCTCCTTGACTTGACTCAAGGGTTACCGGTACTCACCAAAGTGCCACAACAATGTAGCAACTGCTTCAACCGTGTCGGTATACCCCGCACAGTTCCCTCACAGTTTGTTGCTACTTTTAAAAGGGTATCCCCAGATCCGGGTTAGGATCTATGAAACTCCGACGCAAGCCCACAATATTAAAGCAAACAAGGCATACAATTGAAAACATATAATGATCTAATCCTAAGGTACACCTCACTTTTATAATACAGTATCCCCAGCAGAGTCACCAGTTCTGTGATCGGTGGAAATAGAACTGACTGTTTCGGAATGCTGGTTCGCGAAATGTCGCGGTAAGCAAGAGTCGCCACCGTCTTTTATTTTCTCCAACATGGAAAGGACAAAAGCACAGTAAAATTCCTTTTCGAGATGTTTCTCGGTTCGGGAGGTAGATTTATAGAAAGGGAAGGTGTTAGCACCCTTTCTATCCGTGGTTATCCACGGGCTCTTAGGTACTTGCTCACTATGTTTTCAAAAAATGTTTGCTTTTCTTGTGTATGTGGGTTTTGAAAAAGTTTAGTTTGAAAACTTCTAGGTAACTCTTGTATCAGTCCTCAAGAGTGTATGAAGTGTTTGTTTGAAAACTTTTGTTTGAAAGTGTAGGTGCGAAAAGTTGTTTTTGTTTTGAAAGAGCAAGTACCTAAGAACCTCTACCTACTCAAAAGAAATTAAGCCGTGTAAATGTCCTTTAGACAGTACTATCCCACTATTGAGAAGTAGGTAGCACCGTCGTTGGAGTTATTTGGGTCAATTCGATTATAGGGACATGTGTGGTCACCAAAGCAATAGTAGGACGCCTTAGCGGTAACCCTAATGTCCTAGATCCTTTTTATACGAGGCAACTTGGATCTTTAGACAGGAGGGCGACCTCTAAAACACCCTATACTCAATGACCACGTTGAGGCAACCAAGTAAGGCGTACCCTAGGAGTGGCATGTGCATGTGTGTCAGGTTTCATGTTAAATTGTCTTTGCACATTTTATTGTGAGCTACGAGTTGATTTTAATTTTTCAAGCAAGTCTTGCATGCATAATTAACAGTTAATAGTTGTGCGGAAAATAAATTGCAGAAAGTGAATCTACGCTATTACAAGGCGTCGGGTATTTACATCGCCAAAAACATAACCCTTGAAAAGTAAATTGCGAGAAAATAAAGAAAGCGATAAAAATTCCTAATTATCTATTACATCCTCGGAACAGATACATGAATATGATCAAAATAATAATCAAGAATAAACATGCGCGAAATAAAATTGAATCGGGAAAAGTCTTAGGGTTTTGACCTTTTTGAGAAAAGAATGGAATTGTTGTCCTTTTTTGCAATTAATTAATATTAAACCTAATTTACTAATTAATTAAATAATTAAAAGGAAAAAAGTATTTTTTAGTTTTTTAGGTCTTTAATGAAAATAAAATAAAAATAAAAGGAATTAAAAGTTGTCAAAACCTAATTTCTACATGGATTTTATTTATTATGAAAACAATTAAAAGTAACCTAATTAACTAAATTGATTTGTTAGAATTTATTTACAAAATAATAATTAATAGTGAAATTAATAAATAATAAAAATAAAAATATTTACATTTTTTAATTGTCTGAATTTATTATGAAAATAATAGTTAAGTTAACTAAATAATAATAATATTAATTATAGTTAATAAAAGAAAATAAAAAGAAAGAAAATAAGAAAATAATAAACCAGGGGGTGATGGGCCCTTAGGAGGTATGCTAGCAATTCCTGGCCCATTAGCAATCGAGCCTGTTTGACTTTCTGACTTGTCTACGCGTTTGTTGACTGAGCTTATGGTGAGGCTCATCTCATGGCCATCAGATTTAATGTTATGGCCACTTGGCGCGCTAGGATGTGAGGTACATGGTGTTTATCATTTGGAAGCCTGCATGTGAACACAAGGGAAAAAATAGAAACAATTATTTGGGGGACCTGGGATTCGAACCCAGGTCCCAATGGTTACATGCCAGCACGTCTTCCACTAGGCCATCTGAACGCATTTGTTAGTATAGTAATCAACAAATAATATATTAGGAAACCAAACAATATGCAATAAAACAAAACACACGCGCCCTGATTTGAACGGACCAATGGTATATCAACGCGGCATCGCCTTCTTTGATTGTCCCTTCAAAATACAAACAGATATAAATATTTCGCGACTAGATCTACAAGCAATATAAATATTTCGCGATGGTCCTGTTAGATTCGTCTGAATCTCCTGAATTCAACCATAGGCATTAGAGGTCTCAATTTTTCCTGAGTAACAAAGCCCTAATCTGAGAGCTCAAGAACCCTAAATTCCTTCAATGGTAACTTGTGATTCTGGGCATTTTAATCCAATTAACCAACACCATTAGCTTTGTATAGATTCAAGCAATGCAAAACAATGATTAAAACATGTTAATTATGCATGAAATATGAGTTTAGATTATGGAAAAGTCAAGCAAACCGTGGGTCTCTTCTTGTGTATTCTTTGAGATTTAGCGTGTGATTTTGATTGCAAAAGGTCCCTGGGAGTTCCTGCAAGGTATTAGAAACCACAAAATGCTTTGAATCATGTTGGAACCTGGAAAACAGTTTTCAAGTTTTCTTGATTTTTTCCAATATGCTTATGGTTTTTCTGCAGCAATTTTCATGTTCAATGCATTAGGGTTGACTTGTGCATATATAGTAGAATGGAACTAGGTTAAATCTTGGCCAAGAAATCCATGGAATTGATGCTTGTATATTTGATTGAAAATCAAATATTTTTCAATCTTTTTGATTGGAAAAACTTGCCAAACTTGGAGATTTTTGTTCCCTTGATGTGCACACGAATTTGCCAGCTCTTTTAGGTCATATTTGCTTCATGAAAAGATTGAAAAACCATATCTTGATATTTCCTACAATTTAAATTAATTAAATGAATTAAAATTGATAAAAATCCAATTAATTAATAAAAATAAGAAAATAAATCAATTTAAGCTTGATGGGTCGTGCATAGGTCATAGACAAAGTTTCAAGAAGAAATTTGAGGCCCATTAGCAAGAACAAGGTGTTTTGAGCAAAGTTGACTTTTGCAAATTCATGAAAATTTCCCAACTTCTCCAATGCATATCTTGCTCAATTTTGATCATATGAACATGTTCTTGGACATTTTGGAAAGGTCTTGAAGTCTTCTAACCAATGCCTTTGGTCCCATGTCATTTGGATTTACCAATCTCAAATTATGGCATTTTACTCAAAAGGTACATTTGTTGACTTTTGAAATTGACCTATAATGTAGAAATTGATAAATTTTTATGAGAGCATTTCTTGGACTTGGAATGTGAAGATGAGTTGTAGGAAATGTCATCCCCTTCAAAATGAGCATTGGATGTAATTTTTCTGATGAACCATGAAAAAGTTATGCCTTGGTCAAGATACAGTTGACTTTTAGAGATCTTAGGATGTCCACTAAACAACCCTTTTGGTTTCACCTCAATTTGATCTTCCATGTTCATGTAAGGAGCTTTGACCTAAAAGGTGTTTTTGTTGACTTTTTGAAAGGACCTGTAATCTCTGAGCTTATATCTTTTGATTGAGGCATTTCTTGAACTTGAGGGCTGAAGAGAAGTTATAGGGAATTGGATTCTCTTTAAAAATGGGTCTTGGAGGAAAAATTTCTGATAAACTATGAGAAAGTTATGTTTGGTCAAAGTTTAGTTGACTTTTCCTATAGAAACCCTAATTTGCCATTTTTGACTTTTGATGAGTTATGAGCATTTCTTGAGGAATCATGATCATCCCTTGATCAAATTATGGATATTACTTCAAAATTTTGATGTCGACCCAAAGTCTTGAAGTTTGGTTGTATTTGGGCCACAGTTGACTTTTGACCTAATATACTTGATTTTCAGGCATTTGAGCAATTGACTGAGCAAACTTGTTGTTCAAGGCATGAAATTTGGAATGGATGATCTTTAAGACATATTAGGACAATGGATAACATTTGATATCCTTGGTACTCACACATATTTCATAAAATTGAAACCCTAGTGTGATACGGTGGCCAGAACCGAGACTGTTTTGAAATGCTGGTTTGCGTTTTGCGTTTGTGTTTGCAAAATGTCGCGGTAAGCAAGAGTCGCCACCGACTTTTATTTTATCCAACAATGAAAGGAAAAAAAAGCACAGAAAAATTCCTTTTTCGATATTTTCTGAGTACGGGGGGGTAGATTATAGAAAGGGAAGGTATTAGCACCCTTTCTATCTGTAGTTATCTACGGGCTCTTAGGTACTTGCTCATCATTTTCAAAATTGCTTCTGTGTTTTTGTGTGATTTGAAACATTTTTGTTTTGACTTCGATTTAACCCTTGCTTCTGTCTTCAAGAGTATTACAAAGTGTTTTTGAAAACTTTGTTTGAAAAGGAGTGTAAGTGTGAAAAAAGTTTGTTTGGATTGAGCAAGTACTTAAGAGCTAGTCTACCTACTCGAAAAAAGAATTGTTCTATGTTCGTTTCCTTTAGACATCGTTATCCTACTATTAGTGAGTAGGTAGCACCATCGTTGGAGTTTGAGGGTCAATTCGAGAGGGACGTACGATCACTAAAGAAATGTTAGGACGTCTTAGTAATAACCCTAATGTCTTAAGATCAATATTCGAGGCAACAATTCTGAGGCAACCCTTCCGAGACAACTTTGATCTTTGAGACAAAAGAGCGACCACTAAAATACCCTATACTTAATGACCGTTTACCGAAGGCAACCGAAGTGGGAGTGTACCATAGGAGTGCGCATGTGCGAGTGATTCAATTTCAAGTTTATTATCTTTGCACATTTAGGGTTAGCTAACCGTTTTAAAGTCAATCATACATTCTTGTCATGCATCCCTATTATCCATACATCTAACAATTTATATTTTGTGGAATTTAAAGTGCGAAAAGTAAAGCTACGCTATTACAAGGCTTCGGGTATTTACATAGCCAAAAACAAACTCGTAAAAAACGATAAATGAAAGTAAAAGATCCTAATTAATCTATTACAACATGTGAGAAATTACATCAATATGGTAAAAATAATAATAAAGCGCGAGAGAGGAAATTAAGAATGATAAGAAATTAGTGTTTTGACCCCTTCTAACCTAATCGGAAGAAACAATTGTTTTTGTTGTTTTTAATTATTTTTAAGAAAAAAGAATTATGTTTTTAAATTAAATACAAAAATACTTAGTAATTAAATTAATTAAAGAAAATGACTAAGTTTAACCTATTTTTATGTTTTTGGTTATTTTAAGAAAAAGAAAATATAATTAAGTTAGAAACAAAAAAAACCTAATTGTTCTAATTAATTTTAATTTATTATACAAAAAGAAATTAAAGTTACCTAAAATTAAATAACCTAATTAATTAATATTTGTATAAAAAATAAATCTAATTCTAATTGGATGAAAAACATTTTTTGTGATTTTTTTGATAAAAGAAAAATTAAGTTGTTAGTAAAAACAAATAAATAAATTAAATAAAACAAAATATAAAAAAGAAAAGATTAAAGAGATTGGGCCTGAAATATCAATCTGAGGGGGGTGGATAGCCAAGTCTGGGCCCAAAACAGGTTGGTCCATGTTGACTGGCCAGATTCCCATGCGTTGCATTGACTAGGTGTGTCATGGTCCCTCAAAAGATGGCCATCAGATCTAGATGATTGGACACTTGGCTGGCTGGATCATGGTAGACTATGGTGGTCATCCCACACAAACACGCGCCTGATTACTGAAAAGAAAATAATATGAAGCAAATGGGGGGACCTGAGATTCGAACCCAGGTCCTGAAGCACTTTCCAACGCCTGGCAACCAACTGAGCTAGCTGTTTTTGTTGTACATATAATACACAATAATCATAATATGAAATAATGTAAAAAAAGGCGCCAGATTTCAAATGAACCAATCCCATGGTGCCACGCTAGACATCATTCGTCACTACAAACCTGCATATTCTCAAAATCAACCACAAGCAAGATAAATAATATTTAAGTCCACCAATCAAGTCGTCTTGACCTTCTGAGTGTGATGGTGCCCCTTTCATGGTCCAATTTTACCTGTATGGAAAGATCCCAAATCGAGACCAAGAACCCTAACAATGGTAAATCTTGATACAGTCCATAAAAATGAAATTGAATATTATAGATAGTTTGCAAATTTTCTAAGGATAAAAAATATACAAATATTTCATGCTATAGATGCCACAATTATGCAATTCGAATTCAAGAAAAAAGCCATTGTCGTGGCTGACTTACAGCGAGTTATAAGGTTGGAAACTCCTTGTTCTTGATTGGTTTCGCTTGCTTGTGATCCCAGGAAGCGATTGAGATGGCTAGAAGGTCTTGAGGATGCCTGGAAGTGTGAAATCGTGTTTAAACTTTTTGTGTTTTTTTCAAGTTTGTTCTGACTTCTCACGCCTCTCTCTAGCCTTGTTCTAGGTCTGCAATTGTCCAATATATATCAATGACTGAATTAGGGTTGAAAACTTGATCTCAATCTTTCTCCATCATTGCTTTTGATTTGGATTTGATTCACTTGAAGATTCTTCCAAAAATAGGCCAAATTCAATCTTTTTGTGCACACAAAGTCCTTGTACGAATTCAATCTTTTGCTAGCTGGATGTAGGACCTGATACATGTACAAGATCTTTGGATTTTAATGTTTTGGATTTTTCATGATTTGTTTTGATTTAAATTGATTTAATTCAAATAAAAATCAAAATAAATAATAAAAATAATATAATGACAAGTGGGAAGAGCTAGGACTCTTGGACCATGCTACCAACTCAAAACAAGTGCAAAAAGTTAGGCCCATTTAGCAAAATTTACAATTTGAGGCATAGTTAACTTTTGACAATTTTGCAAAAAAGGTCAACTTCACCAATGCATAACTTCCTCAATTTTGACTCTTTGAAGGTGTTCTTGGACTTTTTAGAAAGCTTGAGATGTCCTCTGAGCAACCCTTTTGGTACCATCTCAATTTGGTATTCCATGTTCACGTATGAAGCTTTGACAAAAAAGGTGTTTTTGTTGACTTTTCAAAAGGACCTATAATGTCCAAATTCATAACTTCTTGTGAGTGCATATTTTGAACTTGGGAGATGAAGATGGATTGTATAGCATTGCATCCTATTCAAATGAGCTTTATATGGGTCATTTCTCATAAAGCATGAGAAAGTTATGCTTGGTCAAAGTTGAGTTGACTATTCCTGCAAAACCCTAATTTAGCAACTTTTGGGTTTTGATGAATTGTGAGAAATCCTCGATGAATCATGATCAACCCTTGATCAAATGATGAAATATACTTCAAAATGAGGGTTTTGACCAAAAATCTTGAAGTTTGACTGTATGTGGGCCACAGTTGACTTTTGCCCTAGCATAGTCGATTTTTAGGCCTTTGAGCAATTGATTGGGCAAACTTTCTCTGCAAGGCTTGAAACTTCACATGGATGATATTGAGCATATATTAGGACAATGGTGAGAATTTTGGATCCTTTGGACTCAAGTATCTTGATGCAACATGAAACCCTAATTTGAGGTAGACTGCCTTAGGAGAGAGTCTGTCTGGTCAACCCTTGGACTTCCTTGAGCAATTTAAGGATCTTTCTTGAAATGTTTTGAGAAATATGGGAGGGAAAATTTTGGGGTACACAGCTGCCCCTGTTCAATCTTCTTAAACCTGAGGATATAGATTGGCTTGTCTGCCTTTCGTGATCCGAAGGTGGAAGATGATTGAACACTAGAGTGCCCAGAAATTTGCACTCGCATGAAATTGTAATTGTTTTGTGATGTCGGGAATGGGCTTACGGATGCCATTTGGAGATTGATGACGAGAGATGGGCTTAAAGATGCCATCCGAAGGAGTTTCGATCGCATAAGAGATTCCTTAGCGAGAGCTTGTATACCTGTTGTTGAGGAAAATTCCGTTGGGGAATGTTGTTCTTTGTTTTGGGAGAAATAGAATTTTAGGAGCTTCGGTTGTCCGTTATTATACTGGGGAATTGTCTCTATTTTTTTATAGAAAAGTTGAATTTTAGGAGCTTCGGTCGTCCGTTATTCTATTGAGGAATCACCTCTTAGTTGAAGAGGTGAGAATGAACTACTATCTGGTCGTGATCCAGGCTTCATAGTGATAAGATCGACTGCTATCTGGTCGTAATCTAGGCTTTACAGTGACTTACTGGGGAGATGAGATTAAACTTGCAATCCGGTCGTAATCCAGGCTTCACAATTTTGTCAATTCTTATCTGGTCATAATCTAGGCTTCAAAAGAAATCAAGTGTGTTGTACCCCAAATTTTGACCTAAGATACCATCTCCCATCTGCATCATTACATTGCAAGTTGTTTTTGACCTATTTTATCAATTTTTCGAAGCAGTTTTTAAATTCATAACTTTTTCAAGTCGAGAGCTGTTTATTTTTTGAACGCTAAATTTATTAATCGATCAATGCTAAAACAATGTTTATTTAATTATTTATTATTCTGAATTTAAATAATTGGAACTTATTTTTCAGTTATTATATAAATTAAAGAATTATAAATAGTAAAGTAAATATTTGAAAAGAAGGTTATTAATTGATCAAACAATGTTTATTTAATTATTTATTATTTTAAGTTTAAATAATTAAAATTTTATTTTCAGTTATTATAATTTAGAAGAATTATAAGTAATGAAGTAAATAATTAAAGAGAAGTTAATTGGTCAATGATGTTATTTAATTATTTATCATTCTAAATTTAAATAATTGGAATTGATTTTCAGTTATTATATAATTTAAAGAATCATAAATGATAAAATAAATAATTGCAAAGAAGAAAAGGAATTAATTGGTAAAATATTGGGGTTTTATTCATTTTATTCAAATTGTTACAATTATTGTTTAAATACCGTATTTATTTACAACGTATTTACAATGATAATTTTTACAATGTTTAAAATGAAATAAAAACTATCCTAATTTTTTTCCTAAGTTCTAAATCTTCATCTTCTATCCAATGCTCATTTGATTTTACCTGCAAAGAATTAAAAGAAAAGTCAGAAATGAATATATAATTAAAAGCAGAAAATAAATTTAAGCGTTCATCATTAAAAGCAAACGGCTGGAATCAGTTTTTACCCTCTTTGCAAATCACGGGATTTCTCCCGGTTCACAAAAAGGGATGGATTTTATTGATAAAAATGAATGCACATATTTAAAAATGCACAAATTCACTCTTGTCAAAATTGCATTTTTCAAAAGAAACTGCATAATTAAAAATCAATTGCACATTTCAAAACCAATTGCACAAATTCATTTTCAAAAGCCAACAGCATATGCATTTTCACACCAAGCCAATTCCAACGTAAACATGCCAAAGTATGGAAGAAGTCAAAACACAAGGCTCCCATGCTCTACCATGCAGTAGACAAAGAGGAAGTGTGCAAATCAAACTATGCAAGAAAATATTTCCATTTCTCATCATTTTCCAGCTTGCTTTTTCAGAACAAGTACAGTACATAACAACATTTTAGTGTTTCAATTGTACTAGAGAGAGAGAAGAGAGGAAGAGTGTGGTTTACAGGTTTTGGCTTAGGCAGAAAGAGGCATAAAAACAAAACAGCAGCAGTACAGTAAGAAAAAAGAAAGCATGAAAAAGAATACAAACAAAACTAGATGTAACAGTAATGTGCAGAGGTCTAAGGCGAATATAATTAAATATACCAAAACCTGAGTTATCAAGGGAGAAACCAGCAACTGTTATAACAACAAACAAACCCTTCAAAAAGTTAAGAGTTCATAACCTGTAAAAGGCCTAAAAACGAAAAACTATCAAACAAAATACAAAGTCATTTTCTTAAGGTCTCAAAGCAAAACCAGAAGAACCTGCCATCTCAAAACCAAAACCATGGTTTAGAAAACCAGAAAAGCACCAACTGTCCAGCTTAAGCCACATAACCATAGCCTGCACAAACTTGTTACCTATCCAAAAACCATGGCCTAAACAAACAACATACCATGTCAAACCGTAACCTGCAAAACCAGTAAAACCTTGGCCTAAAACCATAAAAACCAGTTCAAATGCCAAACCTGCAAAACCAGTAAAACCTTGGCCTAAAACCATAAAAACCAGTTCAAATGCCAAACCTGCAGAAAACCAGAAAAGCCTCACCAGCATAAACAAATATGGCCTAAAACCATAAAACTTGTTCAACCTATTTTTAAGCTTAACCGATAAACCAGCAAGGCCATCACCAAAACCCCATCAAAACCTTAAACCACTGTCAATCCTTACAAAAACCATTAACCATCAATAACCATCAATAATTTGTTTCTAGCCTCAACTAAACAACAAGGAACGATCAAGCATCAAGGCCTTCAGAATCTCTTCATCATTAGGCAACTCAATAAGGCATCTAACAAAGGCAACAAAAGTGAGACAAGAGGAAGAAGGGACAAAGAAGCATTTCAAGGCGTGTTCAGAATATTAAAAGCATCCAAGGCAATACAAGTGTACAGTAAGCAAGAAGAAGAGAAATTGCACAAAGGTTTTCAACTTTATTCATCATCAAACCAAAAATAAGAACGAAATACCAGTAGTCAGAAGCAAAGCTCACATTATCACGCACCATCCCCTCGCCTTGGCCTCCTACGCACACCCTCAACCTTTCCTCCTCCATCTCCAGGTAATGATTATCCTTCTTTTCTTTCAATACCTCAAATAATCATAGCAGTAGGAAGTCAGAATCACAAAATGGATGTAAATCACAACATGCGGTAATGAAACTAACGAAATAAAAAATGAAATTGTACCGTAAATCCGTCGCCCCCTAGCGTCTAGTTGGAGGGAAGAAGAAGGTCGAGGTACCGGTGGCCGTGGCAAGGGACTCAGAGGCGAAAGCATGAAGAAGAAGAACACGAGAACGAGAAGATGAGCGCCGTTCTGTACATTTCCTTAACCCTAATCCCTTGTTCTCCAAACTAAACAAATTATGCTTAACCCTAAACAATTGTGAGCAAATGGACTTGACCCGGTTCCTGCCTAAAGCCCAACGAACACCTTTACCACCCCTTTTGTTTCTGTTTTCTTTTTAATCAGATTTAGGCCCCTTAAAATCCCCTTTGGCCCATATAATTACTTGTCCACCCTTTTTTTTCTTTGATACATCTTTTTATATTTTGATTTCCTTTGCCTTTTTTTTTTAGAATTATTATTAATTTAGTTGATTAGTAAAATCTAATAAAAAGAGAGATATAATTTAATTAAACAGTTTTAAATAGTTTGATCATTTTTATTAGTTTAACTTTAGAATTAATTTAGAAATTTTAATATTATTTTCTTTAGATTTAAGTTAATAGCTTTTAAGTTTTAATTTAGTTTAATTATTTAATAACTTTTAAAGTAATACTTTATATTAATATTAAAAAACACATAAAAATAGAAAAAAATTAAAACATTTTATTTTCCTTAATTAATTCCCTCGCTTTAATCAATATTAGATAAAAATATAAAAAAATGCATGTTCATATCATTTAATCTGTTATTTAATCATTGTTGTATATCATTCAGTTATTTAAATCATTATCTATCTGATTTTCAGTTTGATTTATTTCATCTTTATTCGATTATTCTGTTTACGTCTAAATCCAAGGGAAAAACGATTAAATTTTGTTGACTTCATGTCCTCAAGTCCGATCACGCGAATATTCTGCATTTCATTAAAGCTTAAGACAATTTTTCCCCAAATATTCAATCTTTTCAAAATTTATACCTTTTAAGCCAAAACTTCGACATTAGGTCGTCGTACTTTCAAAAACCCGTCCGTACCCCTTTTCGGCCAAAACAATTTATTTTTAAATCAAACGAACATTTTAATAAACAGATATTTCAAAAGGTTCCTATAGAGTACTATAGATACATTGGGTGCTAATACCTTCCCATTGTATAACCAACCCCCGAACCATAGATCTTTTCAAAAACGCCTTGTATTTTTATTACTTTTAAAAAGTATTATTTTACATTGCATATTTAGGGTTTTATTTCGCTCTTTCCCCTTTTCCATTGGAAATAATAAAGCGCGGTGGAGACTCTTGCTTTTGTGAGATGAATTAATCAATAATTCGATCTCCGATTTACCCCGCTACATTTTTTATCGCTACAGAATTGGCGACTCTGCTGGGGAAAGATTGACCTCTTGCTGGTCCATCCCTAAGTGGGTTGAGCCTAGTTTGTTTTATCTGTTTTGTGATTATTTGATTTGTTTGATTATGTGTTTAAATTGGGGTTGTTTGGGTTTTTTACAAAGGACGAATCCTATACCCGGATTAAGTTACACTTAAGGAATAGGACGGGCGGTACAGTCATGTTAACTTTGCGGGAGTAATCCCGAAGAAGGAGGCATGAGATCCCCCACTCGATGGAAGGCCCTCTTGAACTTAATATTTGTTTACCGAGTAATCGGGAAGACATTATTATTTTCGACCTAGGAGCCAGAGAAATTGAGAACCATAGAACCCTAACCCATCTTGGCCTTTTTAGGTGTAGCGCAGAGACTATAACGGAGTAATCCGGAAGTAGTTGTTACGCGATGCTACCCTCGGATGAGTTTCTCTTGAGAATATTGCTAATTATTGAGTAATCAAGACGTTGGCAATATCCGAAGGAGGAATGTAGACTCTGGGAACTCTTAGAACCTTGTCTTACAGGTGTGATTAAACCGTTAGTACATACCTTGGGGTGGGCTTTACCTTTGACTCCATGCTGAAACGTTGAACCTTTGAACCCCATGTTTGTGAACTTGTGCATTACCATTCATTCATGCATTCATCAACATTTTTCGTAAAAAAAATTGTTTTTTCAAGGAACTTAAGAATGATTTTTGCAGATATCTCAGGTACTATGGAGTTTGGAAGAACAAACACTCGAAGTTAAATGATCTTCAGTTCTTAGTTTTATTTTTACTGATGTCATTTTGTAAAACTCTGTAAAAGGGCTTCATGTTCCAAAGTTGTAATTTACTGCTTTTATTATGGGCTTTATTGTTCCAAAGTTGTAGTTTACTACTTTTATTATTGGGTTGTTATCCCAAAGTTGTAATTTATGGTTTTGTTGTTCCAAAGTTGTAAGTTGTAATTTACTGCTTTTGATTAATGGATGAGTTTTTGTTGTTCCAAATTCCTTTACCATTGATGTGTGCAAAATTATCGAAGTTCCTTGAAAAACTATTAAAATGAATCATCATTTGCATCGCACATCATGCATCATCCAACATTCCACTTCACATGTTTTCTAGAGTCTCATCCTTGTTTCTTTTTCCACTCCAGGTTGTCAAGCTGTCTCATCGATATGATACTCGAGCCAATCGACAGAGGAAGATGGAAGATCTGGAACAGGAAAACCACAAGCTTCGTGAGGAGGTCGCTACCCTTCGTGTCGGTATGGAAAAGTTAACTGCACTAGTGGAAAGTTTGATGGCTGCTCAGAATCAGCCATCAACTACAGCTGCTGAGATTCAGACTTCAACTACTGTGGTTTCCAAGATCGTCACCGTTCCAACATATGTGACTCAAATCAACTCTCCGCTTCAACATCAGATGCCGAAAGGTTTTCCGTGGGGAATGCCTTACAACTTTGTGCCAGAGGGGTATCAGCCTGTCGTACAACCTTTATTTCAACCTGCTTTGTCTCTTCCTCAACCAGAGACAACTTCCTTGCCGCCGGTAATCCCGTCTGTAACACCTTTCCCGCAACCGGTAATGACAACTGTCGCTCCTGTGGTTCACTCCGTGCCGTACTTGAATGAACCTACTTATCCTGCCGAGCCTGCTGAAAGTTTGGGTCTTTTTGATAGAATGGAAGAATTTCAAGACCAATTCCAAGAAATGCAGAAGGAGCTCAGAGCGTTAAAGGGGAAGGATCTGTTTGGGAAGAACACTCATGACCTCTGTTTAGTTCCGAATGTCAAGATTCCAGCAAAATTCAAAGTGCCAGACTTTGAAAGATATAAGGGTGATTCGTGTCCTCGAAGTCATTTGACTATGTACGTGAGAAAGATGTCTACGTATTCTGATGATCATGACTTGTTGATTCACTATTTTCAAGACAGTTTGACGGGTGCTGCTCTAAAGTGGTATATGGGTTTAGACAGCATTCGGATCCGCAACTTCAACGATCTTAGTGAAGCTTTTGTCCACCAGTATAAGTATAACGTTGACATGGCGCCGGACATGGATCAACTCCGGGCGATGTCCCAGAGGGACAGAGAATCTTTTAAGGAATACGCCCAGAGGTGGTGTGAAATTGCTGCTCAAATCTATCCTCCTCTTGAGGAAAGAGAGATGACGAAGATATTCTTGAAGACTTTAGGTTCCTTTTACTACGAAAGAATGATTTCCAGTGCACCCAGTGACTTTACCGAAATGGTAAGCATGGGCATGCGGTTGGAGGAAGGGATTCGTGAAGGGCGTTTGGTTAAAGAAGGAAGTTCGTCTAGCAGTATTAAGAAGTTTGGAAGTGTTTTCCCGAAAAGAAAAAAGCAGGATGTCAGCGCAATCTTCCCAGGGAGACCAAGGAGAGGTTACTCTCACGTTGCAGCAGTCACTCCGGCTGTCCGCCCAGCTTTGATGACCCCAGCTCATCAAACCCCACCAACTCAACAACGACCATTTCAGCAGCAGCCTCGACAACAGGCTTATCCATTCAACAATCAGAACCGTTCACCAAGAAAACCGCAATTCGATGCCATTCCTATGACTTATACTGAATTGTTCCCTGCTCTTATCAGAAAGAACCTCATAACGACGAAGCCTCCTCCTGTCGCACCGAATAGTACTTCTCCGTGGTACAAGGCAGATCAGTTTTGTGAATATCATCAAGGGTCGCCGGGGCACAACCTTGAAAGTTGTTTTGCTCTAAAGGAGGACGTGCAGAGATTGATTAAGAATGGTATCTTGTCTTTCAAGGATGTTAACCCAAATGTTAGAGATAATCCTTTGCCTCGACATGGGGCAGCATCAGTGAATATGGTGGAAGGTTGTCCGGGAAAGTTTCGAGTTTTTCAAGTTGAACACATAAGAGAGTCGTTGGTCAGGTTACATCAGAGTTTAAGAAGACTTGCCTTTGTTAGGCATCAGCATGATTATGATGTTTGTGAATTTTGTTCAAGAGAGGTTGATTTCCCTATTGTGAAGGAGGATATTCAAAAGTTGTTAGACCAGAGGGTTATCACTATTACATATGACAGAGATCCGGAGGATGAAGTGAATGTTATAATACCACAATTCAATTTGCCTGAATCAGTAGAGATCGTTTACGACAGTCAGACTGCACCTGTTGCTCCTTTGATCATTTACCCACCTGGTCCTGTGCCTTACAACTCAGACCAAGCTATACCGTATAAGTATAATGCCACGATGATTGAGAATGGGGTAGAAGTCCCTATACCGACGAGGCCGTCTTTTGTTAACATTGCTGATGTGAGTAGAGTTACGAGAAGTGGACGTGTCTTTGCAGCAGTACCTTTGAAGAGACCAGAAGTTCAAGTCAGGAGGCCCATACCGGCAGAAATTCCAGTGAGAAATGTTGAACCGAGGGTTGAGATAGGCCGATCCAATGAACCTATCCCTCATCCTGAGGATGATGAGATTCTGAAGCTTATCAAGAGAAGTGAATATAAGATTGTGGACCAACTATTGCAAACTCCTTCCAAGATTTCTTTGCTTGCTTTACTGAGAGATTCGGGTGCCCATAGAGAAGCTTTGATGAAGGTCTTGGACCAGGCTTTCGTGGATCATGATGTGACGGTTGACCAATTTGATGGAATTGTGGGAAATATTACTTCGTGTAACAATCTTGGTTTCAGTGATGAAGAGCTTCCGGAGGAGGGAAGGAACCATAATATGGCTTTGCATATCTCAATAAGTTGTGGAAATGATACTTTATCAAGTGTGTTGGTAGTTACAGGTTCGTCGTTAAATGTAATGCCCAAAACTACATTAGCTCGACTCTCATATCCAGGTGCTCCCATGAGACCTAGTGGAGTAATTGTCAAAGCGTTTGATGGTTCTAGGAAGACTGTCATTGGTGAAGTGGATCTTCCTATAATAATTGGTCCTCATACATTTCATATCACTTTTCAAGTAATGGATATTCGTGCTGCCTACAGTTGCCTATTGGGTCGTCCATGGATCCACGATGCAGGGGCAGTCACTTCCACGCTCCATCCAAGATTGAAGTTTGTAAGGCATGGAAAGCTGGTAATGATTGGTGGAGAGCAGGCTATGGTGGTAAGACATTTGTCATCTTTCTCTTTTATTGATGCTGATGAGGATGTTGGAACCCAATTCCAAGCTCTATTTGTTGCTAATAGTGAGGTGAAGAAGCAAGGGACATCTATTTCTTCTTTTGAGGATGCGCGACGAGTGGTTGAAAGTGGTTCGACTGAAGGTTGGGGCCAAGTGTTGACTTTGCCTGGGAACAAGTCTGGAGAAGGTCTTGGTTTTCATCCCGTGTCTACAAGAGTCAAGCAGGAAGTAGTTACTCGTCTGATACAAGAGGTTTTCTGAAGTGCAGGTTTTATCCATCCGACTCCTCCTGAAGTTGATGCTATAATAGGAGACGATTCTGAAGAGGATTTACCCGATTTTGTAATGCATGGAGTGGTTTTCCAGAACTGGATTGCTGTTGATGTTCCTGTTGTGATGCACATTTCTGAGTAATGTTTTGCATTATTTTTGAAAAAAAAAATTTCGCTCTGCCCAAGGCGAAAAGTATTTGTGTCGGGTTATGTTGAAAATAAATCCTTTTGCTCTGCCCAAGGCAAAAGAGAGATGTCTGGGCTCTTTGTTTCAAGTATTTCCCTTCAATAAATAAAAATGTTGTTTTGTCCACTACTGTTTTATTTTTCACACTTTTCTGGGAAATAGTAATGAAAATTAATTGGTAGTAATAGGAAAATATAATAATATTTTGTTTCATTTTGTACAACATTCATATTAATCGATTTCTAAAATAAAGCATAATCATATGTGCAGATTAATCCATGACTTAACCATTGAAAACAATGATCCTATGCCCTCTCCCAACTTTGAATTCCCTGTGTTCAGAGCCGAAGAAGAGGATAGTGAAGAGATTCCTGATGAAATTTCCCGTTTTCTTGAGCATGATGAAAAGATTATTCAACCGTTTGAAGAACCTGTAGAGTTGATCAATTTGGGTGATGAAGAAGATAAAAAGGAAGTCAAAGTCGGAGCATTGCTTATCCCAGAGGGCAAAGAGAAAATGTTGGAGCTTCTCAAAGATTATGTTGATGTGTTTGCTTGGTCTTACCAAGATATGCCGGGTTTGGACAACGATATTGTGGAGCATCGTTTACCGTTGAGACCTGAATGTCCGCCGATTAAGCAGAAGTTGAGAAGGACTCGTCCCGATATGGCTGACAAGATCAAAGAAGAAGTTCAAAAACAGATTAACGCAGGTTTCCTTGTTACATCGGTCTATCCTCAGTGGTTAGCCAATATAGTGCCTGTTGCAAAGAAAGATGGAAAAGTTCGAATGTGTGTAGACTATAGAGATCTGAATAGAGCTAGCCCAAAGGATGACTTCCCATTACCGCACATTGACGTATTGGTCGACAGTACCGCAAAGTTTAAAGTCTTTTCTTTCATGGATTGTTTCTCTGGTTACAATCAAATCAAGATGGCACCAGAAGATATGGAGAAGACAACTTTCATTACACCTTGGGGAACATTTTGTTATCGGGTTATGCCGTTTGGTTTGAGGAATGCTGGTGCAACATACCAAAGGGCCATGACTGCTTTGTTCCATGATATGATGCATAAAGAGATAAATGTGTATGTAGATGACATGATTGCCAAATCACAGACTGAAGAAGATCACTTGGAACATTTATTGAAGCTATTCCAGCGTTTGAGAAAGTATAAACTCCGTCTGAATCCCAACAAGTGCACTTTTGGTGTTCGTTCTGGAAGACTTCTGGGTTTCATTGTCAGTCAGAAAGGTATTGAGGTAGATCTTGATAAAGTCTAAGCTATTCGGGAAATGCCCGCACCCAAGACGGAAAAACAAGTAAGAGGATTCCTTGGGAGACTGAATTATATTTCTAGATTTATATCTCATATGACTGCTACCTGTGGGCCGATTTTCAAGCTTCTCCAAAAGAACCAAGGATGTGTGTGGACAGAAGATTGTCAGAGAGCTTTTGATAGCATCAAAGAATATTTACTTGAACCTCCCATTTTGATTCCTCCGGTGGAAGGAAGACCTTTGATTATGTACCTGACTATATTGGAAGATTCCGTGGGATGTGTGCTTGGTCAACAAGATGAGACTGGAAGAAAGGAACATGTTGTATATTATCTGAGTAAGAAATTCACAGACTGTGAGTCTCGATACTCAATGCTTGAGAAAAACTGTTGTGCTTTAGCTTGGGCTGCTCGCCGTCTGTGCCAGTATATGATTAACCACACCACTTGGTTGATCTCCAAAATGGATCCGATCAAGTATATCTTTGAGAAGCCCGCCTTATCTGGAAGAATAGCCCGTTGGCATATGTTGTTATCCGAATACGACATTGAGTATCACACTCAGAAAGCAATCAAAGGGAGTATTTTAGCCGACCATTTGGCTCACCAACCAATTGACGATTATCAATCCATCAAGTTTGATTTCCCAGATGAAGATGTTATGTACTTGAAAGCTAAAGATTGTGAAGAGCCGTTACCTGAAGAAGGACCTGATCCCGAATCCCATTGGGGTTTAATATTTGACGGAGCTGTGAATTCTTATGGAAATGGAATTGGGGCAATCATCGTCACTCCCCGAGGTACTCATATCCCGTTCACGGCAAGATTGAAGTTTGACTGCACGAACAACATGGCTGAATATGAGGCATGTATTATGGGTCTCGAAGAAGCAGTGGATCTAAGGATTAAGATTATTGATATTTACAGAGATTCGGCATTGGTAATTAATCAAATCAAAGGAGAATGGGAGACTCGTCATCCTGGTTTGATCCCTTACAGAGACTATGCTAGAAGATTGTTAACTTTCTTCAACAAAGTGGAATTACATCATATCCCTAGAGATGAGAACCAAATGGCTGATGCATTAGCTACTTTATCTTCAATGTTTCAAGTGAATGATTGGAACGATGTGCCTACAATCCGAGTTATACGCCTCGAAAGACCTTCTCATGTGTTCTCAGTAGAAGAGGTCACCGACGACAAACCGTGGTTCTATGACATTAAACGTGTTCTTCAAACTCAAGAGTACCCGCCTGGGGCATCCAATAAAGATAGGAAGACATTGAGAAGATTAGCAAGCAGTTTCTTCCTCAATGAAGAAGTATTGTATAAGAGGAATTACGACATGGTCTTGCTCAGATGTGTAGACAGACGCGAAGCGGACATGCAATGGCTAAAAAGATGTTGAGAGCTGGTTACTATTGGATGACGATGGAATCTGACTGCTGCAAATATGTGAAGAAATGTCATAGATGCCAGATTTATGCGGACAAGATGCATGTGCCACCGACCCTCCTCAACGTTATCTCTTCAGCTTGGCCTTTCTCTATGTGGGGAATTGATATGATTGGAATGATTGAACCCAAAGCTTCAAATGGTCATCGTTTCATCTTGGTAGCGATCGATTATTTTACTAAATGGGTGGAAGCTGCATCTTATGCTAATGTAACCAGACAGGTGGAAGTCAGATTTATCAAGAATCAGATCATTTGTCGATACGGCATCCCGAGCAAGATCATCACTGATAATGGTTCAAATTTGAATAACAAGATGATGAGAGAGCTTTGTGAGGAGTTCAAGATCGAACATCATAATTCTTCTCCTTACAGACCGAAGATGAATGGGGCTGTTGAAGCTGCTAACAAGAATATCAAGAAGATTGTCTAGAAGATGGTGGTAACTTATAAAGATTGGCATGAAATGCTTCCGTTTGCTCTGCATGGATACCGTACTTCAGTTCGCACTTCAACGGGCGCAACCCCATTTTCCCTAGTTTATGGTATGGAAGCAGTACTCCCCGTGGAGGTTGAGATTCCATCTATGAGAGTGTTGATGGAAGCTAAACTTTCTGAGGCTGAATGGTGTCAAAGTAGATATGATCAGTTGAATCTAATTGAAGAAAAGAGGTTGACAGCGTTGTGTCACGGTCAATTGTATCAGCAGAGAATGAAGAAGGCTTTTGATAAGAAGGTTCGACCACGCGAGTTCAGAGAAGGTGACCTCGTGCTCAAGAAGATATTATCTTTCCAACCTGATTCTAGGGGCAAGTGGGCTCCGAATTATGAAGGACCGTATGTCGTTAAGAAAGTTTTCTCTGGAGGTGCCTTGATTCTCACAAATATGGACGGTGAAGAGCTCTCGCGCTCCATGAACGCCGATGCAGTCAAGAAGTATTTCGCTTAGATTTGAGTTGACAGTTTGCTGAGTTGAAAACCCGAAGGAGCGCCTTAGGCAAGCTTTTGATCAGACCAGTCTTGGCATTTGAACACATTTCGGAATTCGAAGTTGTTAGGGAGAATAATGATCATTGTTTTTGTGTAACCTTTTTTTTTCTTTCATGTACTATTTCCCAAAACTTTTGTAAACCGTTGGAGTCGCGTTGTTAGCGAACTACCATCTTATTAATAAAATTTGAGCATTTACCATTTGTGGGCAAAATTTTAATTTTACGGAATATTTGAAACAAAGTTATTTAAAGTATTCTCATTTTAAAAATGTGTCGTGAATACTGAAAGGAATATTAACAGTTGTTCCGAGGATGGTCAAGCCATGAAATGCGAAACAGTACAGTAAATTATCCTTGCATGATGAACATGTTTTATTTCAAAATCTTCATGAGGTGTTGGTTGTGTAAACTTGTGTTTCTCGTGGTACTAAGTTTGGTGACTCCCCAGTTTTTCTAGTTAAGCGTTGTTTTGGTTATCTTTATTTGAGCAGATTTCTGAAGTGTGGTACGCTTTGTCTCATGCCAGTGGTCTATTGGTATTAGAAGATTGGATTTGAATGCTTTTCTCCTCAGAAGATTTGAGCCTTGTGGCGTGTTACGCTCCAACGTTGCTTTGGGGTTCCAGTTCCAGTTATTTTCCGTCTTTGTTAAGATTGGCTGAGTATCTATTATGTCGTGACATCTTATTGTATTCAAGTTATTCCATCTGTTTGTTTTGTCAGCATAACATTCATTTACTCATTTACACTTATATCAGCATGCATATTCACATTTGTCGTTGATTTTGGGTTGTTTTACTTTGTTTTTAATACAAGGTACAGTTTCTTTCCAAGTAGAAAGTTAGCTTAGGCAGAAAATGTGCTTCCTTTCTAAATTCCCCAACTGAGCTAATCCTCGTGGATGATTGTTGATTTAGTTTACCTTGTCCATTTCTGGATAGGATGAATCCCCCAATCAAATTACTTTCTCATTGTTTGGAGTCTTGTTTGACTGTTTTCTCTCTGGTTTATTCCTGGATGAAGTTGTTGTCTCTTGCATAGGCTATCTCATGATTTTCCCAGTGAAGTCGCGACCTAGACGAATGGTGCATTTATTTTGCACATTTAAGTATGTGATCTCTTCGGGAAGGATTGATTCATGATTCTCTTTGACGAAGATTTTATTCTCTGCCAATATTATCGCAATTTCCTTCTGAATTATTTTTGGAAAACGACAAGCGGCAGCTCTTCACGAGCAACTTGTGCGTTATTATTATTTTTGGAAAACGACAAGCGGCGGTCTCTTCATGAGCAACTTGTACGTTATAGACATCGTTGGAAAACGACAAGCGGCAGTCTCTTCATGAGAAACTTGTACGTTATAGACATCGTTGGAAAACGACAAGCGGCAGCTCTTCACGAGCAACTTGTGCGTTATTATTATTTTCGGAAAACGACAAGCGGCAGCTCTTCACGAGCAACTTGTGCATTATTATTATTTTCGGAAAACGACAAGCGGCAACTCTTCACGAGCAACTTGTGCGTTATTATTTTTGGAAAACGACAAGCGGTGGTCTCTTCATGAGCAACTTGTACGTTATAGACATCGTTGGAAAACGACAAGCGGCAGCTCTTCACGAGCAACTTGTGCGTTATTATTTTTGGAAAACGATAAGTGGCGGTCTCTTCATGAGCAACTTGTACGTTATAGACATCGTTGGAAAACGACAAGCGGCAGCTCTTCACGAGCAACTTGTGCGTTATTATTATTTGTTTGGAAAACGTCAAGCGGCAGCTCTTCACGAGCAAATTGTGCGTTATTATTATTTTGGAAAACGGCAAGCGGCAGTCTCTTTATTTGAGCAACTTGTATGTTATTATTTTTCTGGAATACAGCAAGTGGCAGCTTCTTTATTTGGGCAGCTTCTATGTTATTAGTATTTTTGGAGGACAGCAAGCGGCGGCTTCTTTATTTGAGCAGTTTGCATGTTATTGACATCCCTGGACGACAGCAAGTGGCAGCTTCTTTATTTGAGCAGCTTGTATGTCATAGTATTCCCTGGACGACAGCAAGTGGCAGCTTCTTTATTTGAGCAGCTTGTATGTCATAGTATTTTTTGGACGACAGCAAGTGGCAGCTTCTTTATTTGAGCAGCTTGTATGTCATAATATTTTTGGAAGACAGCAAGTGGCAGCTTCTTTAACTGAGGCAACTTGTGTATCTACAATCTTATTATTATCTCAGCATTAAGGAGTATATCTCCGGAAATCTCGCAGATAAGTTTGTTATGAATCTTTACCTTCAGAAGTCGGTAATTCGTCGCCAGCGAAATTGATACTTTTTTGTCTATCATTGACCTTGAGTTGTGAACTCACTGTTATTTTTGCGTCAATAATCTGTTTTTATGGCCTATGCAAGATGCCTTCTTTGTTAGGGTCAGAGGTCGTATTCTCAATTTTATTCGCCGTCAAGAGTCCATTACTTGAAATCGATGGCTCATTTCCCCAGTAGTGTATAATCCACGACTCTGTGTTTTGTTGGTGTTTGATTTTTCCAGCATTGTCTTGTTTCATACAATATCTTTCTCTGTGAATTCAATCACTACATTCATATCAAACATAATGGCGTTATCTTAGGGAAAAAATTTGCGTATTATTGTATTTAAGTACCTTCAATCTCGTCTAGACGAAGATTTTAATCTTCATATCTCCGGATAGAAGAAACTTAAATAGGGGCAGCTGTTGTACCCCAAATTTTGACCTAAGATACCATCTCCCATCTGCATAATTACATTGCAAGTTGTTTTTGACCTATTTTATCAATTTTTCGAAGCAGTTTTTAAATTCATAACTTTTTCAAGTCGAGAGCTGTTTATTTTTTGAACGCTAAATTTATTAATCGGTCAATGCTAAAACAATGTTTATTTAATTATTTATTATTCTGAATTTAAATAATTGGAACTTATTTTTCAGTTATTATATAAATTAAAGAATTATAAATAGTAAAGTAAATATTTGAAAAGAAGGTTATTAATTGATCAAACAATGTTTATTTAATTATTTATTATTCTAAGTTTAAATAATTGAAATTTTATTTTCAGTTATTATAATTTAGAAGAATTATAAGTAATGAATTAAATAATTAAAGAGAAGTTAATTGGTCAATGATGTTATTTAATTATTTATCATTCTAAATTTAAATAATTGAAATATATTTTCAGTTATTATATAATTTAAAGAATCATAAATGATAAAATAAATAATTGCAAAGAAGAAAAGGAATTAATTGGTAAAATATTGGGGTTTTATTCATTTTATTCAAATTGTTACAATTATTGTTTAAATACCGTATTCATTTACAACGTATTTACAATGATAATTTTTACAATGTTTAAAATGAAATAAAAACTATCCTAATTTTTTTCCTAGGTTCTAAATCTTCATCTTCTATCCAATGCTCATTTGATTTTACCTGCAAAGAATTAAAAGAAAAGTCATAAATGAATATATAATTAAAAGCAGAAAATTAATTTAAGCGTTCATCATTAAAAGCAAACGGCTGGAATCAGTTTTTACCCTCTTTGCAAATCACGGGATTTCTCCCGGTTCACAAAAAGGGATGGATTTTATTGATAAAAATGAATGCACAAATTTAAATATGCACAAATTCACTCTTGTCAAAATTGCATTTTTCAAAATAAACTGCATAATTAAAAATCAATTGCACATTTCAAAACCAATTGCACAAATTCATTTTCAAAAGCCAACAGCATATGCATTTTCACACCAAGCCAATTCCAACGTAAACATGCCAAAGTATGGAAGAAGTCAAAACACAAGGCTCCCATGCTCTACCATGCAGTAGACAAAGAGGAAGTGTGCAAATCAAACTATGCAAGAAAATATTTCCATTTCTCATCATTTTCCAGCTTGCTTTTTCAGAACAAGTACAGTACATAACAACATTTTAGTGTTTCAATTGTACTAGAGAGAGAGAGAAGAGAGGAAGAGTGTGGTTTACAGGTTTTGGCTTAGGCAGAAAGAGGCATAAAAACAAAACAGCAGCAGTACAGTAAGAAGAAAGAAAGCATGAAAAAGAATACATACAAAACTAGATGTAACAATAATGTGCAGAGGTCCAAGGCAAATATAATTAAATATACCAAAACCTGAGTTATCAAGGGAGAAGCCAGCAACTGTTATAACAACAAACAAACCCTTCAAAAAGTTAAGAGTTCATAACCTGTAAAAGGCCTAAAAACGAAAAACTATCAAACAAAATACAAAGTCATTTTCTTAAGGTCTCAAAGCAAAACCAGAAGAACCTGCCATCTCAAAACCAAAACCATGGTTTAGAAAACCAGAAAAGCACCAAACTGTCCAGCTTAAGCCACATAACCATAGCCTGCACAAACTTGTTACCTATGCAAAAACCATGGCCTAAACAAACAGTATACCATGTCAAACCGTAACCTGCAAAACCAGTAAAACCTTGGCCTAAAACCATAAAAACCAGTTCAAATGCCAAACCTGCAAAACCAGTAAAACCTTGGCCTAAAACCATAAAAACCAGTTCAAATGCCAAACCTGCAGAAAACCAGAAAAGCCTCGCCAGCATAAACAAATATGGCCTAAAACCATAAAACTTGTTCAACCTATTTTTAAGCTTAACCGATAAACCAGCAAGGCCATCACCAAAACCCCATCAAAACCTTAAACCACTGTCAATCCTTACAAAAACCATTAACCATCAATAACCATCAATAATTTGTTTCTAGCCTCAACTAAACAACAAGGAACGATCAAGCATCAAGGCCTTCAGAATCTCTTCATCATTAGGCAACTCAATAAGGCATCTAACAAAGGCAACAGAAGTGAGACAAGAGGAAGAAGGGACAAAGAAGCATTTCAAGGCGTGTTCAGAATATTCAAAGCATCCAAGGCAATACAAGTGTACAGTAAGCAAGAAGAAGAGAAATTGCACAAAGGTTTTCAACTTTATTCATCATCAAACCAAAAATAAGAACGAAATACCAGTAGTCAGAAGCAAAGCTCACAGTATCACGCACCATCCCCTCTCCTTGGCCTCCTACGCACACCCTCAACCTTTCCTCCTCCATCTCCAGGTAATGATTATCCTTCTTTTCTTTCAATACCTCAAATAATCATAGCAGTAGGAAGTCAGAATCACAAAATGGATGTAAATCACAACATGCGGTAATGAAACTAACGAAATAAAAAATGAAATTGTACCGTAAATCCGTCGCCCCCTAGCATCTAGTTGGAGGGAAGAAGAAGGTCGAGGTACCGGTGGCCGTGGCAAGGGACTCAGAGGCGAAAGCATGAAGAAGAAGAACACGAGAACGAGAAGATGAGCGCCGTTCTGTACATTTCCTTAACCCTAATCACTTGTTCTCCAAACTCAACAAATTATGCTTAACCTTAAACAATTGTGAGCAAATGGACTTGACCCGGTTCCTGCCTAAAGCCCAACGAACACCTTTACCACCCCTTTTGTTTCTGTTTTCTTTTTAATCAGATTTAGGCCCCTTAAAATCCCCTTTGGCCCATATAATTACTTGTCCACCCTTTTTTTTCTTTGATACATCTTTTTATATTTTGATTTCCTTTGCCTTTTTTTTTTAGAATTATTATTAATTTAGTTGATTAGTAAAATCTAATAAAAAGAGAGATATAATTTAATTAAACAGTTTTAAATAGTTTGATCATTTTTATTAGTTTAACTTTAGAATTAATTTAGAAATTTTAATATTATTTTCATTAGATTTAAGTTAATAGCTTTTAAGTTTTAATTTAGTTTAATTATTTAATAACTTTTAAAGTAATACTTTATATTAATATTAAAAAACACATAAAAATAGAAAAAAATTAAAACATTTTATTTTCCTTAATTAATTCCCTCGCTTTAATCAATATTAGATAAAAATATAAAAAATGCATGTTCATATCATTTAATCTGTTATTTAATCATTGTTGTATATCATTCAGTTATTTAAATCATTATCTATCTGATTTTCAGTTTGGTTTATTTCATCTTTATTCGATTATTTCGTTTACGTCTAAATCCAAGGGAAAAACGATTAAATTTGTTGACTTCATGTCCTCAAGTCCGATCACGCGAATATTCTGCATTTCATTAAAGCTTAAGACAATTTTTCCCCAAATATTCAATCTTTTCAAAATTTATACCTTTTAAGCCAAAACTTCGACATTAGGTCGTCGTACTTTCAAAAACCCGTCCGTACCCCTTTTCGGCCAAAACAATTTATTTTTAAATCAAACGAACATTTTAATAAACAGATATTTCAAAAGGTTCCTATAGAGTACTATAGATACATTGGGTGCTAATACCTTCCCATTGTATAACCAACCCCCGAACCATAGATCTTTTCAAAAACGCCTTGTATTTTTATTACTTTTAAAAAGTATTTGAAGGGGTGAAAAACACAAGAAGGGGGGGTTGAATTGAAAAACTGAAATCTTAAAGCAATTGACAAGATATTTTTATCCTGGTTCGTTTGATCTCAAACTACTCCAGTCCACCCGTCAAGGTGATTTCGCCTCTCTCCAACGAGGTCTTAATTCACTATATTCAACTGAATATTACAGACTGCTTTAACACTGCTAAAGCCTTCTTGATTCAAACCACAATCCGGTTTGTCAAGGCAACACTTTCTTACAAAGGTATAAAACAATGTGTGTGAATGTTTTCTACAAAACTTTATCACAACTGTGATGTATACACAAATGAAGCTTAGAAACTAGATTGCTAAACAATAATGAATATCAGAGTTTAGTTTAGCAAAACTGGTAAATGAAGATTATTGTTCAGCTTTGTGCGTGTAGAGATTTGGAGAGCATTAGCCATTATAATCTTCGAAGCCTTGTTTATATAGCACTTGAGAAGATGAACGTTGAATGCAATATTCTTGATTCAATGCTAATAACAAGCTTTCCTTTTTGAGCAGATCTTGTCTAGAATGAGGCCGTTGGTATTGATTAGCTTTCAATGCACAGTACCGTTGCTTCTTCAATGCACGTTCTGGCTTGGCTCATTCTGATTCTGCTTCGCTGCTGATGAACTATTGTGTTTCTGTATCAGAGTGTTTACGCGCAGTTTTGTTCATCAAGCTACAGCATGTACGTGAGTTGATCATCTGATCTTGACGTTCTGATTCAGCAACTTCTGATGCTGGTGTATGAAATCAAATTCTGATGCTGAAGAAGTGATCTTGCTTATTTTAATCAGCGTATCTGCAAGTCAGAGCATAGTAATTTTAGGCAGCATATAGTTCAAGCATGAAACATATAAATACTATATCTTTTCACTTTGTTATCATCAAAACTCAAATATAGGGTAGTAGATTCAAACATTGTTCTAACAATCTCCCCCTTTTTGATGATGACAAAAACTAGATATTTTAAATGAAAAATAACGTGAAAAGGTGTCTGGGAAATGTTTCAGAGTTAAGAAGTAAGGAGAAATCAGAGTTAAGAGATACTCCCCCTGAGTTTGTTACTTCCCTTTGATATACGTGTTCTTCAGGATCAGATCTTTTTCTTTCTTTGAACATCAGATTATAAGAGTCTTTGACTTATCAGAGAGCAGAGCTTCAGAGCTTTTCCTGTCAGAGCTTTGCTTTGGATCAGAGTATTAGGTCGATCAGAACTTCATATTTGATCAGAGCAACATGAGCTTCTACATTTTGATCAGAGCTTCTAGTCTTCATAGTGTTCAGGAGCTTCCTTGTGCCTGTAGACTTTAAACAAAACAGAAAAAACATTTCAAGTAATAGAGTTAGAATGTTTGAGAATTTCTGTCTAGTTAGCCGTTATTGATTTTAAATATCATTCTTGTTCTCCCCCTTTTTGTCAGCAATCAAAAAGTGTTGGTGATGTGCTAAAACAAATTTAGATCAGAAAAACAAATTATATTAAAATAGTTCAGAATCAGAGCAAAAGAACATTACAAAACATAGTCAAAACAGTACATCAGAAAATGAAGAAAGCATGAAAAAGTTATGCATGAAAAAGATTTAAGGTTGAGGGGGCATGCGTGAGAACAGGCTTTCCAGCATTGCTTGAATCTTTTCAGAAGTTTCATTCTGCTTCTGAACCATGTTGACAACAGTGTCAATCTTGCTGTCCTGTACATCCATTCTTGCTTTCATCTTCTGATCATTATCGTCCATCCGCTGCTGGAGACGCAAGTCATTCAGCCTTAGTTCTTCCAGAGCCTGCCTGTCCAAGGCAGCTTGAGAAGCATCAGAAGGAGGAGGCTTCTCAGAACTTTCAGCGACATCTTCTGCTTGACTTTCATCCTGAATGGTCTTGTCTTCTTCTGATGGTTGCACCTGTGCAGCTTGCTGTTTCTCCAACCAAGGTTCACTGTCCAGAGGAAGCACAACTTCTTGAGGCAGCTGACTTTCAACTTCCTTCAGTAGCTTGCTGAAGTTCTGTTGAGCCTGCTCATAGTTGACGTCCTGCAGCTTGAGGGCTTCAGCACGTACCCATAGTCTGAACTGTGACCAGAGCTGATCAGAAGCAGCTGGGTCAATCATCCCAGGACAGACTTGCTTCAAAGAAGCAATCCATTGCAGCATACCTGTTTCAAAATTCAAAATACCAGAGCCAACATCTGGTTGCTTTGGTTTTGGGATAGCAATTTTGTGTCTTAGATCAGCAAGACGTTCAAGACTGGTTAAGTCAATGAAGATCCTGCTGGGGTTTTCAGAGGATTGGTTTTCAGATGTTTGCTGAGATGTTGTTTGTTTTGGAGAAGGGGTATCAGAGTCAGATATTTCGATTGGAGTGGTAGGAGTTTTTGGAGGTGTTGATTCTAATGAGGATGGCAACTGGGGCCTGACGATAGTGGTTCCACATGGCAACTGGATTGCCAACGGTGAAGGTTGAGGTGAGTGAGGGTCAGAATGATGAGGAGAAGGGGTTTCATAGTGGTGAAACTCTGTTTGTGGTGAAGGTGGATTATTTTCTGGTTGAGGAGGTGGAATCTCTGATTGCACAGGGATCAGAGGTTCTTCTGTGAGTGGTTGTTGTTGTTGTGGTTCTGGTTCTGGTTGTTGTTCTTGTTGTGGTTCTGGAGGAGGAATATTTAGTGGTTCAGAATTTGGTTGAGCAGAAGCATGTTCACGCTCAATATCAGCTAGCACTCGATCAAGTGCTGGTGTTGTTGAAACAGTTGGTTGTTTGGGAATCTTAGTTCTGGTTCTTCTGAGTTGTAAGGCCTCAGAAGGGTCTTCTGGTATGGTTTCATCAATGGTAGGGATTGGGATTGATATTCTGTGAGAGGTTTGAGAAGGGGCAGCAGATGTTGGAATAGTAGATGAAATTGAAATAGGGGCAGCAGATGAAATACCTCTTTTCTTTGGAGTCTGCTGAGACGATCCTTCTGCTGGTGCTTTCCTCTTCTTTGTCTTCTTCTGAGTCACTTCAGGTTGGGTTTGACTCAGATCTTTGATCTTCAGCTTTGAACCTGTATCTTCTTCCTTGTACGCATTTGGATACTTGAGAAACATCTCTGGTTTGGATTCCATTTCAGAAAATATTGGAAAATCAGTCAGAGGCACTCTTCTGCTGGAGATATCAGCAGTTGAAGTAGCTCTGGGTTCCTTCTTAATATTTTCTATCAGCTTCATCTTTTTCAGGTTCTTAGCGTTCAGCGGTTTTTCCAACAGTTGGTTCAATAGTGCTCAGCACTTGAGCTTCGCTCAGATACTCTATCAGCTTATTCTCTGTCAGAATATCTGATATAAGCCTTCCAAACGGTATCCAGTCCCTTTTGGTCCTTTCTTCTTCTCTTGTTTCTTTGACACTGGTCTTGAGATGGTTGAACAGGAAGTGTGCCAGATTGATCTTTACCCTCTGATCAATAAAGTAGATCAGAAATTGCTGATCCACGTTTATATAATCATGAGAACTTGTTGGTTTCCTGTGATTGAAGCAGCCCAGAACAATCTTGGCCCATACTCTGCAGTGATCCTTCAGATCCTTAATTTTGCTGCTGGGCATTCCAAGAGTGAAAATTCTGTTGGCTACCACACCTATATCAGGGCATCTTTCAGCCATGTCCACACAACGGACTCCACCACCACTTTGACCGATTAGCCTTCCAATGAGGTCTTCAGAAATCACGATCTTCTTTCCCATGACAGAAGAGATGACTAGATGTTTAGAAATCTTGGCGTGAATCCAAAATTCCTTGACAAGCGCTGGGAATGTTGGTCCAACCAACCTATCGAAATACCTCTCCCACTTTTGAGCCCTAATTTCTTCAGTTAGGTCAAATCCATTTTCCTTCAAGCTTTCAAAGTCGATGATTAACTCAGAGAGAACTTCAAGATTCTTTACCGGTGTGAGAAGAGTTCTGAGGGGCACCTGATATTGTTCAGAGGTTTCTTTCTTCTGATTGCCTGCAGAAATGCTGGAGGATGCCATTGTTCTCACTAAAAAAGCTTTGAGAATGATTTGAGAGAAAAAGGTTTGTAGGAGATAAACTCAGAAATATGCAGAAAATGCTTGAGAGATTATGAGAAAGCGTAAAGAATAATAATAGAGGATTAATGTGCTTAAATAGAGTTTTTCAAAATTATTTTTGAAAAATTAAACGTTTTTCAGAGAGAGAAAAAAAATAATGATTGCCATTTAAACGCATGATTACTTTTCATTAAATGCTTGCTGATTTTGGGGGATTTGAGAAAGATACTTAAAAACGGTTACCAGACATGTGTCTCAATGCACCCAATCAGCGCTTTGCCTTCTCAGAAGCGTGCACGCGTTCTGCTTCAGAGATTTGCTGATGATTGGATGACACTTGTTTGATGTAGTGATCAGCACGTCTGTCTTTGAGATTAGACTCTCAGATCCTTAGACTTGCATCTGATACAATCTGCATGTTCTATCTTTCTGAAAGAAGATTGATCAGAAGTTCACAGTAATATAATTACATTCTGAAGATAAATATATGGAATTAAAACAATTTCATTCTGGGCATACTTTCATGCTGAGATGTTTCAGAATGAAATTAAACCTATCTTCTGAAAGGGGTTTAGTAAAGATATCAGCCCATTGATGGTCTGTATCTATAAATTTCAAGTTCAAAATACCTTTCTGAATATAGTCCCTAATGAAATGATGCTTAATTTCTATATGCTTAGCTCTAGAATGTAAAATAGGATTCTTACTTAAGCAAATAGCAGAAGTATTATCACAATGAATAGGAATGTTACTCTCAAAAATCTGGAAGTCTTCAAGCTGACTTTTCATCCAGAGCATTTGTGTGCTACATCCTGCTGCTGCTATGTACTCAGCTTCTGCTGTTGACAGAGCAATTGTTGATTGCCTTTTGCTGGACCACGAGATCAGATTTTCTCCCAGAAACTGGCAGCTTCCAGAAGTACTTTTACGTTCCACTCTGTTTCCAGCAAAATCAGCATCACAGTAGCCTACTAAGCTGTAATCACTAGATTTTCTATAAAACAAACCCAGATTAGTAGTACCTTTCAGATACTTGAAAATTCGCTTAACAGCTGTTAAGTGAGATTCTCTAGGATCTGATTGGAATCTAGCACAAATACATACGCTGAATAAGATATCAGGTCTTGAAGCTGTCAGATAAAGGAGAGAACCAATCATACCTCTGTAGACTTTCTGTTCTACACTTTTGCTTACCTCTTCTCTTTCCATAATGCACGTGGGATGCATTGGAATCTTTGATGGCTTACATTCTGAGAGGTCAAATTTCTTCAGAAGATCTCTGATGTATTTGCTCTGATGAATGTAAGTTCCTTCTGGAGTTTGATTGATCTGAATTCCTAGAAAGAATTTCAGTTCCCCCATGAGGCTCATCTCAAATTCTGCCTGCATACACTTAGCAAATTTTCTTCCAAGAGAAGGATTAGTAGAACCAAAGATTATATCATCAACATAAATTTGACAGACTAAAATGTCACTCTTAACTGTTTTACAGAATAGAGTAGTGTCCACTTTCCCTCTGGTGAATTCATTTTCAAGCAGAAAGTTACTCAGCCTTTCATACCAAGCTCTGGGAGCTTGTTTCAGACCATACAGTGACTTCTTTAGTTTGAAAACATGTTCTGGATGTTTTGTATTTTCAAAACCTGGGGGTTGGTGAACATAAACTTCTTCTTCTATATAACCATTTAAGAATGCACTTTTGACATCCATCTGATACAGAGTGATGCCTCTATTAACAGCAAATGAAATTAAAAGTCTGATAGATTCTAACCTGGCGACTAGGGCAAAGGTTTCTGTATAGTCTATCCCCTCTTGCTGACTATAACCTTGTGCAACCAGTCGTGCTTTGTTTCTGATGACTTCACCTTGTTCATTTAACTTATTTCTGAACACCCATCTTGTTCCAATGACGTTGAATCCTTTTGGTCTGGGAACGAGATCCCATACGTCGTTTCTGGTGAATTGATTCAGCTCTTCTTGCATTGCCAGAATCCAGTCATTATCCAGAAGTGCTTCATCAATAGAAGAAGGTCCAATCAGAGACACAAGTCCCATAAGAGTTTCTTCAGAGTTTCTGAAGCTTGCTCTTGTTCTGATTGGATCTTCCTTTCTTCCTAGGATAGTCTCTTCTGGGTGATCCAAACTGCTTCTGGGCAATCTCTTCTGAGGTTGATCAGCAGCTGTTGGAGGATTTCTAGCATTGCTCCTTTCAGACGTTGAAGGAATGTCTGTGTTGAGAGCTTCTGATGACTTGTCTTCAGAACCTGCAAATTCAATTTCTATACCTGCAAGATTTTCATTCTGCTTTGACTTTTCAGAGTCAAGCTTGTCATCAAAACGAACACTGATTGATTCTTCCACAATCTGTGTTTCTGTATTGTATACTCTGTACCCTCTTGAGCGTTCAGAGTATCCTAACATAATACACTTCTGTGCCTTAGAATCAAACTTGTTCAAATAATTCTTTGTATTCAATATAAAGCAAGTACATCCAAATGGATGAAAATATGAAATGTTGGGCTTTCTGTTCTTCCACAATTCATATGGAGTCTTTTCCAAAATAGGTCTTATTGAGATTCTATTCTGAATGTAGCACGCTGTGTTTATTGCCTCTGCCCAGAAAGTCTTAGCAACGTTTGTCTCATTGATCATGGTTCTGGCCATTTCTTGCAATGTTCTGTTCTTTCGTTCTACAACTCCATTTTGTTGGGGAGTTCTAGGACAAGAGAAATCATGCAGAATGCCTTTGTCATTAAAGAATGACTCAAAATCTTTATTTTCAAATTCTCCACCATGATCACTTCTGACTTTAACGATTCTAAGATCTTTTTCATTCTGAACTTGGTTACAGAAGGTAACAAACACAGAGTGTGACTCGTCCTTGTGTCTTAAGAACTTTACCCATGTCCATCTGCTATAGTCATCTACGATTACTAACCCATACTTCTTACCACTGACTGAAGCAGTTTTAACTGGTCCAAATAGGTCAATGTGCAGAAGTTCTAATGGCTTAGAGGTGGAAACAACATTTTTGGATTTAAAAGAAGGTTTTGCAAATTTTCCTTTCTGACATGCTTCACACAGAGCATCTGAATTGAACTTCAAATTTGGAAGTCCTCTGACCAGATTGAGTTTGTTAATCTGAGATATTCTTCTCATACTAACATGCCCCAATCTTCTGTGCCAGATCCACTGCTCGTTGTTAACAGACAGAAGACATTTTACGTTCTGTCTCTTTAGTTCAGAAAGTTTGATTTTGTAAATGTTGTTTTTCCTCTTACCATTAAACAGGATAGTCCCATCTTTCTGACTAACAGCTTTACATGATTTTTGATTAAAGATTATATCATAACCGTTATCACTTAATTGACTTATGGATAACAGATTATGCATCAATCCATCAACTAGCAGAACATTATTGATAGAGGGAAGATTTCCATTACCTACAGTTCCAGAGCCAATTATCTTTCCCCTCTGATTGCCTCCAAAGCCAACGTGGCCTCCAGGCTTAAGTTCCAGGCTTTGGAACATATGCCTTCTTCCCGTCATGTGTCGTGAGCAGCCAGAGTCCAGGTACCATGACTGGTGTTTCTGACTTGCTGCTAAAGATATCTGCAACATGTATTATTTTATCCTTAGGTACCCAGATCTTCTTGGGTCCTGATTTGTTAGTTTTTCCAAAACTCTGGTTGAATTTTGGTTTCATAGAGTGCTTACTACTAGTATATTTGATGTCATGTGTGTGACCATACACAAAGTGTGAATTTAAAGGAGTGTGTTTAATGGTTAAATCCATGACATTCTTCGGTGTAGGAACCTTACCTAGGTATCCTATTCCTTTCCTGCCGTTTCTGCTAACTCCATAGATCATTGAAGCCATTCTGCTTCTATCTATGCTTTTAGCAAGGAACTTCTGGAAACTGTGATCATACTCCTTGATGATCTCATCAGCGTTGCTGGGAGTTTCAGAAATTGGTTCCTTCTGAGAGTTTTGTAAAGAGTTTTCTAATTTTGAAATTTTATCTCTCAGCTCAGAGTTTTCCAATTTGAGACTCTCAGACTTATTAGAGTCAGATTCAAGATTCCTTTTCAGGTCTCTGAATTTAGCTCTAATCTGTTGATAACGTTCCAGAATTTCATTGAGGCTTTCAGCAAGTTCAGCCTTTGTAAAATTAACAGCGAAGTTATGGAATACCTCTTCTGTGTCTGATTCTGAGTCTGATTCAGAAGCTTCACTATCATCTGGAATGTTAGCCATGAGCGCTATGTTTGCCCTTTCATCATCTGATTCTGAGTCAGCTTCAGACGAGTCAGAGTCATCCCATGTGGCCATGAGACTTTTCTTCTTTTCTCTTCCAAACTTCTTTTTGGGCTTTTCCCTCTGAAGCTTTGGGCAGTCACTCTTGTAGTGTCCTTGCTCATTGCACTCATAGCAGATGATGTCTTTCTTATTTGGCTTCTTTCTACTGGAGGAGCCTTCAGATCTTCTGTATCCAGAGGAAGAATCTGTCCTTCTGTATCTGGAAGAGGACTCGTTCTGATCAGATCTTCTGGGATTCCTGAACTTCCTTTGTCTTTGCTTCCACAGTTGATTTACTCTTCTGGAGAGAAGGGAAAGTTCGTCTTCTTCTGATGAGGATCCATCAGATGTTTCTTCAACTGCCTGCAAAACTTTAGACTCAGATTTTCTGTTAGATTTTAAAGCTAAAGGCTTACCTTGCTTCTGAGGCTCGCCAGCTTCTAGCTCTATCTCATGACTTCTGAGGGAGCTTATAAGTTCCTCCAGAGTGATTTTGTTGAGATCTTTCGCTAGCTTCAGAGCAGTAACCATAGGCCTCCACTGCTTGGGTAAACTTCTGATTATCTTCTTGACATGGTCAGCAGTAGAGTATCCTTTGTCCAGAACTTTGAGACCAGCTACCAGAATCTGGAATCTAGAGAACATAGTTTCAATGGATTCAGATTCTTCCATTTTGAACGCTTCATACTTCTGAATGAGCGCCAGAGCTTTTGTTTCTTTGACTTGAACGTTGCCCTCATGCGTCATTCTGAGAGAATCAAAGATGTTCTTAGCTGTGTCTCTGTTGGAGATCTTTTCATACTCAGTATAGGAGATGGCACTGAGGAGGATGGTTCTGGCCTTATGGTGATTCTTGAAGTCACGCTTTTGTTGATCAGTCATTGATTTTCTATCAATCTTCTGACCAGTTGCATTCACAGGGTGCGTGTATCCATCTGTCACCATATCCCACAGATCAGCATCATGTGCTAGAAAGAAGCTTTCAATTCTGTCTTTCCAGTAATCAAAGTTTTCTCCATCAAAGACTGGAGGTTTGCCACTGAATCTGTCTCTGTCCTCATTATTGTCATTGCTGAAGTGAGAATTGTTTCCTGCCATTGTGTTTTTCTGACGCTGGATCTTGTACTGACACGGTTAAGTGTTTTAGCTCAGAACCAGGCGCTCTGATGCCAATTGAAGGGGTGAAAAACACAAGAAGGGGGGGTTGAATTGAAAAACTGAAATCTTAAAGCAATTGACAAGATATTTTTATCCTGGTTCATTTGATCTCAAACTACTCCAGTCCACCCGTCAAGGTGATTTCGCCTCTCTCCAACGAGGTCTTAATTCACTATATTCCACTGAATATTACAGACTGCTTTAACACTGCTAAAGCCTTCTTGATTCAAACCACAATCCGGTTTGTCAAGGCAACACTTTCTTACAAAGGTATAAAACAATGTGTGTGAATGTTTTCTACAAAACTTTATCACAACTGTGATGTATACACAAATGAAGCTTAGAAACTAGATTGCTAAACAATAATGAATATCAGAGTTTAGTTTAGCAAAACTGGTAAATGAAGATTATTGTTCAGCTTTGTGCGTGTAGAGATTTGGAGAGCATTAGCCATTATAATCTTCGAAGCCTTGTTTATATAGCACTTGAGAAGATGAACGTTGAATGCAATATTCTTGATTCAATGCTAATAACAAGCTTTCCTTTTTGAGCAGATCTTGTCTAGAATGAGGCCGTTGGTATTGATTAGCTTTCAATGCACAGTACCGTTGCTTCTTCAATGCACGTTCTGGCTTGGCTCATTCTGATTCTGCTTCGCTGCTGATGAACTATTGTGTTTCTGTATCAGAGTGTTTACGCGCAGTTCTGTTCATCAAGCTACAGCATGTACGTGAGTTGATCATCTGATCTTGACGTTCTGATTCAGCAACTTCTGATGCTGGTGTATGAAATCAAATTCTGATGCTGAAGAAGTGATCTTGCTTATTTTAATCAGCGTATCTGCAAGTCAGAGCATAGTAATTTTAGGCAGCATATAGTTCAAGCATGAAACATATAAATACTATATCTTTTCACTTTGTTATCATCAAAACTCAAATATAGGGTAGTAGATTCAAACATTGTTCTAACAGTATTATTTTACATTGCATATTTAGGGTTTTATTTCGCTCTTTCCCCTTTTCCCTTGGAAATAATAAAGCGCGGTGGCGACTCTTGCTTTTGTGAGATGAATTAATCAATAATTCGATCTCCGATTTACCCCGCTACATTTTTTATCGCTACAAATTGGTTATCCAGTCGCATCCGGGATTCCATTTGATTTTAAGGCCTACTAATATCCGATCGACTCCGGGCTTCATAGTAATTGACCGGGTAAACTACTATTTGGTCGAAATCCAAGCTTCATAGTGTCTTGTACCACTATCTGGTCGTAATCCAGGCTTCACGATGTTTCATACCATTATCTGGTCGAATCCAGGCTTCATGGTGTCTTGTACTGCTATCTGGTCGAATCCAGGCTTCACAATACCTCACTTCTTATCTGGTCGAAATCCAGGCTTCAGAAGAAATCAAGTGGTTATCCAGTCGCATCCGGGCTTCCATTTGATTTTAAGCCCTACTAATATCCGGTCGACTCCGGGCTTTATAGTAATTGGCTGGGTAAACTGCTATTTGGTCGAAATCCAAGCTTCACAGTGTCCCTTACTATTATCTGGTCATAATCCCAAGCTTCAGTGTTCTTTACCGCTATCTGGTCGTAATCCATGCTTCACGATGTATTATACCATTATCTGGTCGAATCCAGGCTTCACGGTGTTTGGGGAAATCAAGGTATTATCCAGTCGAATCCGGGCTTCATAACTTGCATTAAAGATATACCACTATCTGGTCGACTCCAGGCTTCGTAGTATTCTTGGCTGCTATTTGGTCGTAATCCAGGCTTCACAGAAACTTGCATTGCTATCTGGTCGTAATCCAGGCTTCACAATAACTTGCTGAGCTGATATCTGGTCGAATCCGGGCTTCACGGCTTGTGTTTATGATATGCCACTATCTGGTTGAATCCAGGCTTCATGGCATCTCGTACTGCTATCTGGTCGTAATCCAGGCTTCACAATAACTTACTGGGGATTAAACTATTATCCGGTCGAATTTGGGCTTCATAGGTTGTTCTTAAGATGCCACTATCTGGTCGAGTCCAGGCTTCGCGATATTCTGATATTGTTATCCGGTCGTTCTCCGGGCTTCACAATATGATGTAGAAATCAAGATATTATCGGTCAGATCCGGGCTTCATAGCTTGAACTTGGTGAGAATTTGATTATATCTTTTCCTGAAAGGCAAAGGGTTAGTCGTATGTAATGTCATGATGCATGACATGTATCGAGCAATGATGTTCTCAAAATAAATGAGATTGTGCTGTGTGATGCGTATATGCATGCCGTGATGTATGAATGTGTAATGTTTTTATGATGTTCTCTAACTGGGGAAAATAAATCCCGGACTGCTGCTGGAGAATATAAAGGGTATGAATTCTTCATTCTCGCTGGGGATAATGATCGAAGATGATCTGAGAATAAATTGGCGGGAGAATAATTCTGCTGGAGAATAAACTGGAGAAAGAATGACTTTGTGGGGAAGAGATGCTCTGCTAGAAGATCCACTGATTTGGAGTAATAACCTCGGCTGTGGATGAATTATCGTTGTTGGCGATGATGAACTCTGTCGGGGATAAAATTTCTGTTTGTGGAAGAAATAAACTCCACTGGGGATGGTCTTATATTGTTGGTGAAAGATGAACTCTGCTTGGGGAGAATCTTACCGACTCACTCGCGATTGCGAACCTCAGCGGGGGGAGAGTTGTGTCCCGTTCGGGACAGCTAACATCACTGTCTTTTTATACTTCGTACTCTGCAGGGAGTGTATGTTACTGGGACGCATGTTGAGGATATGAGAATGACTTCATATCAAGACTTTTCTGCCCCTGTAACTGCTGGAGAAAGTTCCTGCGGAGGCATTGTGGATTGAGTGTCATCCCAACTTATGAGGTGCTTGGTAACTGCCGATCAAAATGATAAGTCTTCTACTAATAGGAAAGTGACAAGATAACGAGACATAGTCATACGCTTTAATCCCTAACTTTTTCCTGGACTGTCTTTTCAGATTTTCAGTCCATCGGGATACCCTTTTTTGCCCAAGCCGCCCTTTTGGGTTTTCGACTTGCCAAGTGTACAGATTTTTCATTTTTTATCCCTGATTTTTGCCCGAACCCTTTTGGTTTTCCGGGATGCCCTTATTTTTTCCTAGGCCAGTCAACCTAGCGGGTCTTTGTTCATGCGTAGTATTTTCTCACTGTGTCCACGCTCTCAGGGTGTAGGGAGTTGTCACTGTCCATAGTAGTAAGTGTTTCCACACTGCCAAAAGATGTTTGTTTTATCATACTGGATTCATTATCGGAATTCATGTCGAATACCCCAAGTGATTCAGATGGAGATCTGCCCCTGGCTATTTGGCATCCTTGAGTGATTCCTTGAATATTGACTTGATGCCCCAGATGATGGACGATGATCATGTCGTTCCCCTTGGTTGGAAGCGTTTTTCCACTTGAGGTGATCACTTTCGTTGGAGAAGGTTTTTGCTCACAAGATATTCATCATGCGAATTTCTCTGCTGCTGAACAAATAGTCATATGCAACCAATGTTATTTTAAGAATGCAAAGCTTACGTCTGTCTTGAAGTTTTGAAAATGCAGTTTTTTTTTATAGAAAAAATAGAATTTTGCAAAGATGTGATATCAACTCAAGATTTGTAATGGACCTTCAGGAGTCAGGATACCTTTTGTAACAATATGCTTTCGAACTAACCCATGCTTCAGCTAGGACTTTTAAGGGTTATAACGTGGCCTGGTTCACTGTTTAAGAAACAAAGGATAAAGGCTCAAATTTTATTTGTACCCACCCGTTTTTCGTGATGTTCTTCGATCCTAAACTTAGCTAATTGTGCATTTATATCCCGTTTGAGTCTTTGCTCTGATATTCCAGTGATGGTTCGGATACTGACAATTTATTTTGAATAGGTAGTCATTTCTTTTTTGTTGAGGGTTTGTAGGACCTCTTTCTTTTTTATTTTATTATCCTTGTCTTTTGCCTGAACTGTTTCTTTTTGTGATTACAGTCAGCGGGATGCCTCATTGTTTTTTCTTAAGTCTCCTTCATAGGTTTTGACTTAATGGGCTTTTATTTCGAGAGATAATGACTGCCTGTCTTGACGATTATAGGGAACCATCACCGTCTTCTATTTTGGAAGGACGTCTTTGGTGCCATTCATTGTGCACCTGGATTAACTGAGAAAACTACCCTGCCCCAGGTTGTGATTAAGGGTTGTAATTTGTGTGAAAAGAAAAACTCTTACTTCTTTGGCTCAAAGGGGTTGACTAGGGATTATCTTCCTTATAACTCCACTATTTAGGATTTGAAACAACGCTTGTACATCGTCAGCAGGGTTTGTTCAAAAGCATACTGTAGAGATTTTGGTATCATTTTCGTCATCCTCCCTCTAAAGGCTTAGAGTTTTTAATCGAGAGTTGAATATCACAAAAGGAAATAAGAACACATTTTTGAAATAGTGAATACGAATGGATGGATTCAAAACAGACATATGCAATGCATTGATAAAGTAATAGAGTTTGACATGAATAAATGTTCGAACAATCAAAAGAAAATTGAAAATTGAAAATTCTAATGAACAAAAGCCTCTCTCGTCAGAACTTGTCACTTCAAATGGTGAGCCTTGGAGGATGGACAGAAACATTCTAGTTGACCATCTTGTGTGAATTCCAATGCTCCTTCATCAATCAGGTCTTGAATTTTGGATTTCAACCTCCAATATTCGTCAGTATCATGCCCCAGACTGTTGGAGTGATATGCACACCTTGCATCAGGGTTGTAGTTAGGCGAAGAAGTCTTGGGATTCGGATGAGGTCCTATCAACGTAACCAAATTCATCCTCAACATGTGTTGTAAAGCTTGAGACAACGACATGTTGAGTTTGGTAAACTTCCTCTTGGGTGTATCCGACTTACTCTAATTAACCCGTTGTTTTTGGCGAGGTTGTTGTTGGACCCGTGAGGTAGTAGAAAGTTGGAAAGGTCCACTCTTCACCAAACTAAACTCTTGTCTTCTTGGAGGTTGATCAATGACTTGGTCCCCGGTCTCGACTGTTTGCTTCATACTGTTGTATCCGTCTTTATGAAGTTGGTTGAAAATGGCTTTCAACTCTTCTTATCTTTGGGCTAGGCCTTGGATAAGAGCCATGCGCCCTAGCATCTGGGTTCTCATTGCACCTACATCAGCTTTCATTTTTTCCAGCCATTCGTCCTTATTGTCTTCAGGACTTTTCTTGACCAAGTTCCCAACGAGGGGTGTTTTCAACTCTTCCTGCCCCTTGGATAGGTTTAGCAATATGTCCCTGAACTGAGCTTCTTGAGTTTGAAGATCTCTATTGTCTTGTTTGAGAGCCATTGCTGAAATAAACAGCGAGAACATGAGAGACATGTACTGGAAGACTTGTTATGCAATGATATGTATGATATATGTATGCAATGTTTTCAAGGATCTTGCGGGGTAAACAAGAAACTGTTAGAATTTGATTGCAGCTTGATTTAAGAAACTTCGTGTCGTTGAGAGTCCTTCTTCAAGAGTCAAGCTCACCATATCGAGTGGGTCATAGCCACTGACTTAAGTTATCATATTTTGATCTTTATACGGCATTGGCTAGAGGAAAATAAATCCCCTTTCCCCTTGCTAGACGTCTGATTTACCATAACCTGCATCACAAACCCTTGAGATCCTTGAAATGGTTAAGGAAATGTTAAGGCATGATATTATGATGTGTATGCTATGCGTTTAAGCAAAAGTGCGAGGTGATGTAAGCAAGTAAACTCGGCAAGAAATCCAAGTTATTGGATAAGGACTGTAAACAAAACCTGCAAGCAACTCATGTTGTCAGATAATAAAAATGTGCAAGTAGTTCAAGTTGAAAGCACACAAGTCACACAAACAGCCTTAGGTTTAGGCTTGCATAGGTTTTAAGGTAGTACCCTCTTGAAGTTTAGTTGGTTCAACCTGTCCTAGCAAAAGTAAACGGGTTCTAGAGGATCTCAATATCACTGACCATCCTCCATCGGTCATGGTTTCAGCTCACGCAATCTTTTCTTGCAGCCGGAACTATCTCGAGAGTATGGTCTCAATGAGTGTAGCATCGAGTATCAACCAGTTCTCAACTTTACACTGAGTCCGACTATCTCACTACTTTCTAATGGCCAAGTTGGTCGATTAAAGGTTATAAGGTCAGTTGATGCTTAACGACACATGCAGGGGCCCCGTATTCTCCTCGTTTCTCCACAAGGGATACTGGTACCAACCAATGTGCCACACCAACGTAGCTACTACTTCAACCATATCGGTCTATGCCGTACAGTTCCCTCACAGTCTATTGCTACTTACCTAAAAGGTGTTCCCCAGATTCGGGTGTAGGATCTATAGTAACCCCAAACAAAACCCTTAAAAGTAAATCAAACAAAGCAATCAAGAGAAGCAATTACGATGACCTAGATCCTAAGGTATACCCCACTTAATGTAATCCCCAGCAGAGTCGCCAGTTCTGTGGTACGATGGCCAGAACCGGGACTGTTTTGAAATGTTGGTTTGCGTTTTGCGTTTGTGTTTGCAAAATGTCGCGGTAAGCAAGAGTCTCCACCGACTTTTATTTTATCCAACAAGGAAAGGAAAAAAAGCACAGAAAAATTCCTTTTTCGAGATTTTCTGAGTACGGGGGGTAGATTATAGAAAGGGAAGGTATTATCACCCTTTATATCCGTAGTTATCTACGGGCTCTTAGGTACTTGCTCATCAAAATTTCTTCTATGTGTTTGTGTGATTTGAAAAGTTTTTGTTTTGACTTCGATTTAACCCTTGCTTCTGTCTTCAACAGTGTTACGAAGTGTTTTTGAAAACTTTGTTTGAAAAGGAGTGTAAGTGTGAAAAAAGTTTGTTTGGATTGAGCAAGTACTTAAGAGCTAGTCTACCTACTCGAAAAAAGAATTGTTCTATGTTCGTTTCCTTTAGACAGCGTTATCCTACTATTAGTAAGTAGGTAGCACCTTCGTTGGAGTTTAAGGGTCAATTCGAAAGGGACGTACGATCACTAAAGCAATGTTAGGACGTCTTAGTAATAACCCTAATGTCTTAAGATCAATATTCGAGGCAACAATTCCGAGGCAACCCTTCCGAGGCAACTTTGATCTTTGAGAGAAAAGAGTGACCACTAAAATACCCTATACTTAATGACCGTTTACCGAAGGCAACCGAAGTGGGAGTGTACCCTAGGAGTGGGCATGTGCGAGTGATTCAATTTCAAGTTTATTATCTTTGCACATTTAGGTTTAGCTAACCGTTTTAAAGTCAATCATACATTCTTGTCATGCATCCATATTATCCATACATCTAACAATTTATATTTTGTGGAATTTAAAGTACGGAAAGTAAAGCTACGCTATTACAAGGCTTCGGGTATTTACATAGCCAAAAACAATCCCGTAAAAAAAACGATAAATGAAAGTAAAAGATCCTAATTAATCTATTACAACTTGTGAGCAATTACATCAATATGGTAAAAATAATAATAAAGCGCGAGCGAGGAAATTAAGAATGATAAGAAATTAGGGTTTTGACCCTTTCTAACCTAATCAGAAGAAATAATTGTTTTTGGTGTTTTTAATTATTTTTAAGAAAAAAGAATTATGTTTTTAAATTAAATACAAAAATAATTAGAAATTAAATTAATTAAAGAAAATGACTAAGTTTAACCTATTTTTATGTTTTTGGTTATTTTAAGAAAAAGAAAATATAATTAAGTTAGAAACAAAAAAACCTAATTGTTCTAATTTAATTTAATTTATTATACAAAAAGAAATTAAAGTTACAAAAAATTAAATAACCTAATTAATTAATATTTGTATAAAAAAAAATCTAATTCTAATTGGATGAAAAACATTTTTTGTGATTTTTTTGATAAAAGAAAAATTAAGTTGTTAGTAAAAACAAATAAATAAATTAAATAAAACAAAATATAAAAATAAAAGATTAAAGAGACTGGGCCTGAAATAGCAATCTGAGGGGGTGTGGATAGCCAAGTCTGGGCCCAAAACAGGTTGGTCCATGTTGACTGGCCAGATTCCCATGCGTTGCATTGACTAGGTGTATCATGGTCCCTCAAATGATGGCCATCAGATCTAGATGATTGGACACTTGGCTGGCTGGATCATGGTAGACTATGGTGGTCATACCACACAAACACGCGCCTGATTACTGAAAAGAAAATAATATGAAGCAAATGGGGGGACCTGGGATTCCAACCCAGACCCTGAAGCACTTTCCAACGCCTGGCAACCAATTGAGCTAGCTATTTTTGTTGTACATATAATACACAATAATCATAATATGAAATAATGTAAAAAAGGCTCCAGAATTCAAATGAACCAATCCCATGGTGCCACGCTAGTCATCTTCTTCCTTTCTCTGTTGGTAAAAGTCACACACTTTTACCTACGGACATCATCTGTCACTACAAACCTGCATATTCTCAAAATCAACCACAAGCAAGATAAATAATATTTAAGGCTGCCAATCAACTCGTCTTGACCTTCTGAGTGTGATGGTGCCCCTTTCATGGCCCAATTTTACCTGTATGGAAAGATCCCAAATCGAGACCAAGAACCCTAACAATGGAAAATCTTGATACAGTCCATAAAAATGCAAATGAATATTACAGATAGTTTGCAAATGTTCCATGGATCAAGAATATACAAATATTTCATGATATAGATGCCACAATTATGCAATTCGAATTCAAGAAAAAAGCCATTGTCGTGGCTGACTTACAGCGAGTTACAGGGCTGGAAACTCCTTGTTCTTGATTGGTTTCGCTTCCTTGTGATCCCAGGAAGCGATTGGGATGGCTAGAAGGTCTTGAGGATACCTGGAAGGGTGAAATCGTGTCTGCACTTTTTTGTGTTTTTTTTTCAAGTTTGTTCTGACTTCTCACGCCTCTCTCTAGCCTAGTTCTAGGTCTGCAATTTTTCAATATATATCAATGATTGAATTAGGGTTGAAAACCTGATCTCATTCTTTCTCCATCATTGCTTTTGATTTGGATTTGATTCACTTGAAGATTCTTCCAAAAATAGGCCAAATTCAATCTTTTTATGCACACAAAGGCCTTGTACGAATTCAATCTTTTGCTAGCTGGATGTAGGACCTGAAACATGTACAAGATCTTTGGATTTCAATGTTTTGGATTTTTCATGATTTGTTTTGATTTAAATTGATTTAATTCAAATAAAAATCAAAATAAATGATAAAAATAATATAATTACAAGTGGGAAGAGCTAGGACTCGTGGACCATGATACCAACTCAAAAGAAGTGCAAATATTTAGGCCCATTAGCAAAAATTGCAATTTGAGGCATAGTTGACTTTTGACAATTTTGCAAAAAAGGTCAACTTTACCAATGCCTAACTTCCTCAATTTTGACTCTTTGAAGGTGTTCTTGGACTTTTTAGAAAGCTTGAGATGTCCTCTGAGCAACCCTTTTTGTACCATATCAATTTGGTATTCCATGTTCATGTATGAAGCTTTGACAAAAAATGTGTTTTTGTTGACTTTTCAAAATGACCTATAATGTCCAAATTCATAACTTCTTGTGAGTGCATATTTTGAACTTCGTAGCTGAAGATGGATTGTAGAGAACTTCATCCTCTTAAAAATGAGCTTTGGATGGGTCATTTCGCATAAAGTATGAGAAATTTATGCTTGGTCAAAGTTTAGTTGACTTTTCCTATAAAACCCTAATTTAGCAACTTTTGGGTTTTGATGAATTGTGAGCAATCCTTGATGAATCATGATTGACCCTTGATCAAATGATGAAATATACTTCAAAATTTGGATGTTGACCAAAAATCTTGAAGTTTGACTGTATGTGGGCCACAATTGACTTTTGCCCTAGCATAGTCGATTTTTAGGCCTTTGAGCAATTGACTGGGCAAACTTTCTCTGCAAGGCTTGAAACTCACATGGATGATCTTTAGCATATATTAGGACAATGGGGAGAATTTTGGATCCCTTGGACTCAAGTATCTTGATGCAACATGAAACCCTAATTTGAGGTATACTGCCTTAGGAGACAGTTTGTCTGGTCAACCCTTGGACTTCTTTGAGCAATTTGAGGATCTTTCTTGAAATGTTTTGAGAAATATGGGAGGGAAATTTTTTGTGTACAACACCTAGTTTGAGGTTAATTGCCTTAAGAGGAGAATTTGTCTGGTCAATTCTTAGTCATCCTAGGGCAAGTTGGGGATCTCAAAGGACATGTGTTGAGTAAAAAGGGAGGGAAAATTTAGGGGTACAACATGTAGAAATGCAATAGCTAAATTAACCATGGTAGCCAAAGTGATGACTTTTGGTTCACATCTTACCCCTGCTTATTTAGACGATTCATCGTAAACCCCAAATTAATGATTTCAATCCTCTTGATGCGACTTTAAAGCTAATTTGTAACATTAATAAGTGAGAATGACATAAGCCTTAAATGATGATAAAAATCATTTCATAATTCCATGCAATCACAATAGATGAATTCCTCGCACCGTGCTACATCAAAGTCTTGTATGAGAACCAGAGATTATGCCATGCAGCCCAGATAACACATGTGCCCTTTGATAGATGAAAGATGGCCTCAATGGAGAGACACACCATCTTACATATTTTGACCAAACCTTTTACTTCATGACAGGCATGACACAAGGGTGAATATCTTGATTCAAGGACAAAGAAATCCATGTATGCAATTCCGCACCTTGAACTCCTGGGGAGAAAACCATAATGTCATAACTCGTGAAACAAGTAACCAGAAGAAGTCCTTTAGATGAAGGTCAAACTTGAAAGATGCTCAAGATAACATTAACATGAAAATCTGACGACCCTCAGTTGCTGAATTAACAAGCTCATACATGATGATTAACAAACCCTAATCTATGGCTTTGATGAATATATATGGAGAATAGCCCTTGTAGCTTGATGAAGAAAATATCCACCATAATCATGATCTAAAACCCTAGATTTATACCATGCTTGTTGAATAAACCAGTTGATTCAACCTTGCATGAAGATGGGAGCCTAAAAGCACAAATAAGCCCTAATACCTCAATATCCTTAATCCATATGCCAAGTTAATTGATTAATGATGCATTCATTATTAGATGACCTAATGGAAGGTATGTGCATGAGGTGAGAAATGCAAGGTGCATAAGCCAAATGATTTTATTAAAGGGAAGGACAAATTTGGGGTATGACATACGTTAATTAGCCATGAAATAATAGTTAGCCTCTTCATCGCTATCGCTTGAGATTTCATTTCTGGAGACATCACTATCGCTATTCCAAGCAACATAGGCTTGTCTAGAATTCCTATAATTATTTTGTTGGCCCTTCCTTTCTTATTGACAAGAGATGGACCATTCGGTCTATAGTGACCCATCTTTCCGCACTTATAACATATACCCTTTATCTTATCTCTTTTGTTGTCTTCATCTTTAGAGGATACACATTGTCTTTTAAATTTGACAAGATTATTGTCGCAGTGTTTGACACCATTATTTCGAATTTATCGATTGTATCTCCTTACAAATAATCCCATTTGCTCATCATCCGAATTCTCTTTATCACTAGAATCATTATTATTAGTGTGCTCATCCTTTGAGGATCTTGAACTTGAAGCCTTTAGAACTTTAGACTTCAAAACTTCCTCCTACTTTTTGGTGTATTTCTCCTTTTTCTTTTTGTTCTCAAGCTTCTTTTCATGTCTTTCTAAGCAATTGAGTTCTTGCCCGTGTTCCTCTAACTTCCCAAACAAGGCGGTGAGATCAATTGTGGTAAGGTTGTTGGCTTCCTTGATCACTGTGACCTTTAGTTTCTAATTCCTAGTAAGACATCTTAAAACCTTGTTAGCATAAATAGCATTAGAAATAAGATTACCTAGCAAATTTAAACGATTAATAAGATGCGAAAACCGCTTTTGCATTTGGGCAATGGTTTCACCATGCTTCATGCGAAAGAGTTCAAACTCTTGATTAAGTGTATTTATCCTAGCTTGTTTGACCTTATTAGTTCTCTCATAGGTAACTTGTAGAGTATCCCACATAACTTTAACAGTCTCACAATGAGAAATATAATAAAACTCATCACCACCAAGAGCGGATATGATAATATTTTTCGCTTCCCAATCATGTGACCACTTTTTATTATCATCCTCATTCCGTAAATTTTCCAACTTTGGTAAAGTAACACCATCAACTTCATATGTCACTAGTGTTGGACCATTTTGAATGGCTTCCCACACACTTTTGTCATGTGAGTTAATATGAATCTGCTTACAAGCTTTCCAATAACTATATTTTCTCCCGTGAAAATTAGGGCTCTTTTATAATCCCCTTTAGGTTTGTACGCCATTTTCTAATAAGTTTTAAAGTCGGAGTGAACCGGGATCTTGATGCCACTTGTTAGACGAAGTTTTTCAAAATATGTCGTCTATACGAAACATGTTATTGGAAGTCATATATACAAATATACAATTGATTATGGAATGAATACAATAATCTGAATTAAATATACTTCAATCAAGTAACAAGTTATCAATCGTTTATAGCAAGTTTCTAGCAATGTTATTTCCAATGGCAATTATCAAAAGAACTAACAAAACAATTTACCGAACACTTGGTGTGCAATTGAATTTTCAGAATTTTCCTTTGAGTTGTGTTGATACAAAAAGCACTTATAATTAAAAGTGATTATGAGCAATATCAACACTTGATTCAAAACAAAAATAGTCCTGAAAAATTCCTACAAGTCAATTGATCATGCAATGCTATTAGACAAATTGATTGATAAAAATTAAAGCAAGTAAAAGCAATAAGAAAAAGCACACAAGGATTTGTCTACACAGTTCCCCACTTTCGTCCTTACGTGTGGGTACGTCTATGCCTAATTCCAATGGAATTATGATAATTCTTACTATTCAAAAGTTGATACAAGAGAAGTGTTCCAAGAGCAACCCTACAAATGCTAACTGTTTGTTGTTGATTCAACCGCTTCTCTTATTTTGATATTGAAAAATATCAAGACATAATATATCCAAATTGACTTATCAATATTGCTACTCCTTTACGCTCTTTATCTCTAAAGCTTTCATGTATAATCAATTGTACCTTTTACAACACAAGACTTCAATTCAATTCGTTGTTTTTGCACTACTTCCTTTGCATTCTTTATCTCCAAAGGATCCTTTGCATCTTTATCTCCAAAGGATTTCACTAGGCCGTAATTCTCTCTTGAATGTTTTGCACGAAAACCCCCAAATCAACCAATGATCTTGGAGAACAAACTCATGGTTTTTCAAGATGAAGACTGAAGCAACTAGGAAAAATGATCAAACAATGAATTTGCCATCGAATGTTATTTATCCCACAAAACAGAAAGGAAAATATCGAGTAAACTTGAGAAGGAAAATATCATGGTCTTGTGATCAAGAGAACAGGTATGGGAGTCGATTACGCAAGGGGAATGTATTAGCACGCCGCATGTTCTGGTATTCCATGGGATCCACTCTTTTTGTGTTAATCAAATGGGTGTGTTTAAATCTAAAGCTTACAAGATAAGAAAAATTCATGAAATCAAAGTATATACACACAAAAAAGTTTTAATTATTGCGCTCGTCTTTGTTCGTGAAACCTAGTGCCTACGTACTCCCTTGTACAATGGGAAAGTCATAGCATCGTAGTTATTCTCAAAAGTTTTGGTTTGTTTGGTGTTTTTTTATGAAAAATTCTAATTTCGCAATGCAGCTTAAAATTTGGAGACTCACGCATTTGTCATAGCATGGAATTAACATGTGCTTACCTGAAAATGTTTTCAAAAGAAAAAGACCGAAGGAAAAAGGTTTAAATTGGTTGAGTGTTTTTGTGGGGAGAATACCCCATACGTTCCCCACAAGGCCGGGGGTATTTGAGTACTTCTTCCTTAATTTTAAAAGTGTTTGAGATAAGTACAACACTAAAGTCTATGACATGAGATACTTATGAATGACCGAGTCAGGCGCCTCATATCCAAAGTCCTCCACATGTGTTTAAAGCTCTTGGTGTATTTGTACATACCACATTTATTAAGTGTTTTAGAAGTTTGAAGAAGAAAAGAAGTTTTAGTTTTAAATGATGCAAAAGGGAAATGAAAAAGTCTAAGGGAAACTCAAGTCCTAATGTTATCATGTATAATGGACCTAAGGTTAGGATAAAAGGGAAAACTACCTAATGTTAGCATGCAAAATGGACCTATGGGTAAGGATAAATGGAGCTACCTAATGTTATCATGCTTGGTTTACAAACCTAGGGTTTACTTTAGTTCAATCTCAAACAAGAATGAACCAAAGAAATCCTATGGGGAGCATGTGATCTTACAAGATAAAGAAAAGAGAAGAAGAGGAAACTCAAGAATCAAACACTTAACCAATATTTGAAAGCAATCAAACACACATTAGAGGTAACTACCTACTCACCTATTAAGCACTTAAAAAAATGTCTAACACATACCTACTTAACTATGCAAGTATCAAAGTGAGACACACATGCAATTAGGTGACTACCTAAACACTAGAGAATCATGATAAAAGATAACACAAATATAACACTTGAACAAGTATAATTCATGTCATCCAGGTAAAGTAGAAGATAATATGTCACACATCAATCCATAAGAAAAAGGGGGATAATGCATGCAATCGATGAACATCTCCTAACCTATGAATTATCCTACTTGAACAAGTGAGGAAGCAAGACACACAAGCAATGGTTAACCAAACAAGAAAATATATTGAAGATACTGATCCTAATATGTTATCAACCTAATTCTACCCTAAACAAGGCACCATAGGTCAAGAAGAATAGGAAATCACCTAACTATACAAATAGAATAACAAGTAAGAAATTAGAAGTTACAACTTCAAACAATATCAAAAAAAGCAAGTAAATAAAAGATAAGAGGAATACACTTAAGTCTAATCATGATTTAAAACATCTTATCGCATCATAAAAGGTCTCATGTTATCAAACATCACCTATCACACACACTTATCTAAGCATGGCAAAGAAGGTTAAAACTTCTTAAATAAGTTCCAAATGAAAGATTAATCATGAAGCATGTTATCAAACATTAGGAGGCAGAAACTTAATCAATGTGACCATAAATACATGTTATCTAACCCTAAAGGTCATGCACAAAAAGTATGGGCCTAAGGATCACAAGAGAAGGCAAACAAGCAAGCATGCTAGCATGTGAAGTTCTATGTGTCAAGTTCCTAACCTAAATATGGAATAAGAAAGTGAAGTGAAGTGAAATAGATGAAGAGGTTTACAAGTCAGTAGCAAAGATACAAAGAACTCATCATCATCATATATTCATACTTGAGAAAGATTCACAATAAAATAACACAAGGAAAAGAGCACAAATAACCCTTAGCGAGTGTACTCAATTCTTTTTTTAATCGTTTCCTTTTTTATCCCTAAATTTTGCCCAAACCTTTTCGTTTTGTGTTTCGCCGGGATGCCCATTTTGCCTAAGTCGTCGACTTTGCGGGTCTTTTTAAGCGAAATATTTTTTAACTACGTATGCATTCACGGGGTGTGGAAAATCCTCTCCATCCATAGTTGCAAGCATCATGGCTCCTCCTAAGAAGACTTTCTTTACAACATATGATCCTTCGTAATTTGGATCCCACTTTCCCCTGCATCTGTGTTATTGGGAGGCAGGATCATTTTCAACACCAGGTCACCAGCTTGGAAGTTTTAAGGCCGCACCTTCCTATCAAAAGCTTTGTTCATTCTCCTCTAATTTAATTTCCTGTGACAAATAGCTGTCAATCTCTTCTCATCAATGAGATTCAACTGATCAAGTCTATTTTGAACCCATTCAACTTCTTCAAGCTTTACATTTATCATGACCCTTAAAGAAGGAATCTCAACTTCTACGGGCATGACTGCTTCCATACCATACACAAGGGAGAAAGGGGTTGCGCCAGTCGAAGTACGCATTGAAGTACGATAGCCATGCAAAGAAAAAAGCAACATATCATGCCAATCCTTATAGGTCACCATCATTTTTTGCACAATCTTCTTAATGTTCTTATTAGCTTCCTCAATAGTGACATTCATCTTCAGATGATATGGAGAAGATTGTGATGCTTTATCTTGAAACTTTCACACGAATCCTTCATCATTTTGTTATTGAAATTAGATCCATTGTTAGTAATGATCTTTTCGGAGTCCCATAACGGCAAATTATCTCTTTCTTTATGAAGCGAGCAACAACTTGCTTGGTGACATTTACATAAGATGCAACTTCGACCCATTTGTTGAAGTAATCTATGGTAACTAATATGTAACGGTGTCTGTTGGAAGAATTCAGTTCAATCCATCCAATCATATCAATGCCCTATATTGCAAAGGGCCATGGAGAAGTCAAAACATTCAGAGAAACTGGTGGCACATGCATTTTATCAGCATAAATCTAGCATTTGTAGCAAACTCTGGTGTGATTGTAACAATCAACCTCCACAGTAGACCAATAGTAACCTGTTCTCAAGATTTTCTTGGTTATTGTGTACCCACTGAAATATGTTCCAAAAGAACCTTCGTTCACTTCTTCTATAATTTTTTCTACTTCGTGTCTATCTACACATCTGAACAAAACAGAATAATAATTTCTTTTATACAACACACACCATTGGAGAAAAACTTAGTTGAATACATCTGCAAAGTCTTATTATCTATGATAAACGCCTCTTCTAGATACTATTGCGTTTCTAGATACCTCTTGATATCATAGAACCATGGTTTCTCATCAGTTTTCTCTTCTGTTGCATAACAGAATGCTAGCTCATCCAACCTCATGATGGTGATACAGGGGGCTTCATTTTCCCATCTGACTTTAAACATGGATGATAGAGTAGCTAAAGAATATGCCAAGTGATTTACTTCCCCTGGGATATGATTAAACGTGATATCGTCAAAGTAAAGGAACAACTTCATGACAGGATCCCGGTACGTAATCAAATTCCGGTGTCGTGTCTCTCAATCTCCATTGATTTGGCTTATTACAAGAGCAGAATCCCCATATACCTCTAGGATCCTGATTCTCAAACCAATTACAACTTCAATCCCAAAAATACAAGCTTCATATTCAACCAAGTTATTGGTACAATAAAAACAAATTCTAGCTGTGAACGGAGTAAGAAAAACTTTAAGAGAGGTAATTGAAGCGCCTCTAAAAAACAGTGAGACAATAAAGTCATCACTGAACTTTATTTATCCCAAATAGGGAAAGGAAAATCTCAAGAAAACCTCTAAGGTGGGAAAGAACATGATCTTACGACCGAGAGAAGGGTACAAAATTCGATTACGCAAGGGGAAAGTATTAGCACCCGTGTCCATTGTACTCAACGGGATCCACTCTCGTTTGTTCTAATCTAAGGGTGTGTATATCTAAATGCTTTACTTGTTAAGTGAAAATGCATGAATGAATTATTGGGAAACAAAAAATATTTTTATTATTGTGTTTGTTCAAGTTTTGCAACTCAATGCCTACGTGTCCCGCGAAAGAATCATAACACCGTAGTTCTTCTTGAAAATATTTGTCTGTTATGTGTTTTTTATGGACGATGCTAAATTCGCATTCAGCAGTTAGAGCTTGTCTGTTTGTGGTAGAAAGAAGTTAACATGTCCTTTTTGAAAAGGTTTTAAAGAGGAAAGACCCTAAGGCAAAAAGGTTTGGATTTGTGAAGTGTTTTTGTTAGGAGAACTATCTCAAGTGATTCCCTTAAGCAAGGGATACTTGAACATTTTCTCCTGTAATTTTGAAAAAGGGTTTGAATAATGATTAAGTGTTTTTAGATTTTTTATTTGAGAAAATAAGTTTTAGTTTTAATAGGATGCAAAAGAAAAGCAAAGTCTAAATGGAGACTAAAAACCTAATATTATCATACCAAGATGGATTTAAAATTCTAATTCAACATTAAACGATCAAAATAAAATTAATCATTTAACGAAATCAGCTAAGGGAACCTAGATCTACTAGACAATCAAGCAAGTAATTATCGCTTGTCAATATCATGCAAAATAACTAAGTATTTTTCATCAACAACATTACATAACAATTGCCTCCAAAGATTTTTCCAGAATCATGACAAAATAATGAACAAAATTGATCATGAAAGAGAAAGAGATAATAGTGTGAAACATCAATCAAAGTACTAAAACCAGCTCTAAAAATTAATCATGTATTTTTACTATTTTTATATTATTTTCTATTATCAACTCATGGAAAAAATATTGAAATAGATTATTAAAAGAAAATGAAGAAAATAAAATAAAACATCCAAACAAGGAGATGTAAATGTGGATCCAATGGTGCGAGGTAATAAGGAGAATTAGGACTAGACTGATTGTTTAAAAAGCCAAAATAGTACAAAAAGATATAAGATAAATAAAAAAACGTTATTGGGCCACTCTGGGTCGACCCAGATCCGAACCAACTCTTTAAGTGAAACAGGCGGATTCCAAACCCTAAACCCAAAGTTTTACCCTTTTCACAAAAACTCCATATTTCCTCAAGTACGCTCCTTCATGGTTCTCAAATGCAACATAAAATGCAGCCATGGCAATCTAAACTAAACCTTACATAAGACCAAACGAAATCCACACATCATTTCAATCGATTTTCTTCCCTGAGTTTGAATATTACAATCGAATTACGAACAAACTAACACCGAGTATGAATCGATCCAAAACTCAGAAAAATAAACCTAAAAGCTTCAAACAGCAATTAAAGAGCATGCAAAGTCAATCCAAGCAAGTAATTGAGGGATTCAACTCAGTACAACACCAACAACATAGTAGTAACAGGAAACTACAAAGAAGAAGGAGAAATACCAACCCCACACTTTACTGTCCGATGGTTTTTGGCGAGGTTTCCCGGTAAGCTTTTGATTTCTTTTCCTCTTCAATATTGCTGCGATTTTGAAACCTCTTCTTCTTCTATTTTCTGTTTGCGTCTCACCGTTATTCTTGCACGTATGTGTTGGTGTCGAGTTACGACCTGTGTCGGTATTGTTGTTGTTGATGAAGTTGTGGTGCACGGTCGGGAAATGTGATGGCACGGTGTTTGTGAAGAGAGGATGCGATATGGTTGAGGTGATGAAGATTTACAAAGATTGGATGTTGTGTGGATGCTTTAGAAGCTTAAGGTTGATGTTGTTGATGTGAAGTTGATGATGGTTGAGAGTTTCGGTTGCTGAGTTTAATGGAGTTTGAGCGGTGAGAGGAAGCAGATGAAGGGTTTATGGTTAAGAATTCATGAGGATTGGAATGGATTTCACATAATTTTTCTGTAGGTTTTTCTAAGACTTTTTTTCTCCTATTTTTTCTCTCTTCTACCCTCTCTATGTGTTGAACTTGTATGTTGGTGGTGAGTTAAAGTGAGCTCAAGGTAGTTGAATGGTTCTGACTATGGTTTTGTTTGAATGATTTTGTGAGTTATAGGTTGAGGTGAATGGAATTATGCAGGTGAGAGGCTTGGTAGCGAGAAGTTTTCAGAGTATTTTATGGTGTGGTGTTTGAAGGTTGTATGAACAAAGGCTTGGTGATGAGGTTAGCTGCGATATACAGGGTGAAGTGGAAGGTTTGTGATGATTTTCGGACAGAGTTTTTGGGAGAGATTAGAGAGAGTTTGAGCAGGCTTTAGGGTTAATTGTTGGTATGTGTAGTAACTGATAAAAATTATTGTGAGTCGCCACAATTAGTTTTTATTCTAAGGAAAGATAATTTAATAGGAAATCCTAATTTATTAGAGGTTCTATATTCGTGGGTCGATGAGACGAATGGGAGGTGTTAGACACCCTTCAAAATCGGCCTTCTGCTCCTTCCCTTTTCTCCTTTTCAATTTTCCTCCCCTTTTCATTAGAATTTAGTGCTTTTTATAGGTTTTAGATTTAGAATATATTGGGAAAATTCGGTGATTTACGATTACTCTTAGAGATTAGCTTGAAGATTAATTATTAATTAGGTTAGAATAGATTTAAATTTTAGGATTTTGTAGATTAATTTTGATTTACAGATTTGATTGAGATTCTGTTGTGTTTGATTAATGTATTTGGGCGTTTTTGTACTTCTAATATTTAATAAACAAGATTTGATTTTGATAATATTTGATTCTGTAATTTTTTGATTTCAACAGTATCTGTTTATCTTGATTTTCTGGGCTTTAGGAAGCTTAGGGATGAAGAACAACGCCGTCGTTTGCTTTAGTGTTTGATCCTTTGTCTTGACCTTCGGTCAACTAATCCAATAAAATATAATAATATTTGATAATAAAATAAAATCATAACTTTACCAGGGTTGATCTAAGTCAACGAATATCTCATTAAAAATTAATAATATTTTAATAATATAAATTATAATAATAAAGTTAATAATTAATAATTAATAATTATAATAACTAAAAATGCTAATAATTAACAATTATAATATCTAGGATAAACCAATTGACACATAATGGACTTCAAATACAACCTCCTTGCTATTGGACCCTATGAGATGAAACAGATTGGGGCTTAGCTATATGACCAGTTAAGCCCAACGACTTACTAAAATACACCTTTCCTTTACTATCTGAACTTTATTATATCTGACATCATAATTTAGAAATAACACTAATCAACATTTAAAAGCAACTAATGTAATGCAAATATAGTTTAATTATAATTTTAACCAAAGAATATAATAACGCCTAGATTAGTAACAAAAGAGTAAATTGGTTAATAATTAGTAGGACAATTTTAGGGCATGACAGTTGCTCCTATTTAATTAATCTTCGACTAAAGGTGTCAGAATACGAAGGTCTCGCACATTTGGATTGAAGGATTATTAAATAATGGAGGATCCCAAAATTTGACCAAAATATTATAAAGATAAATAGTAAAGTATACCAAAAAGTAAGAAATAACAGGCAAGGATGACGCCGTCAACCCACCATTGCTCGAGTAAAAAGGGTATAACTAACCTAGATATGATGACACAGATATCTTGTCCACCTAGAAAAAGTAGTCATAATAGACTTTGCGCATTTACCGTAACCTAGGAGGTAAATGACACAAGTTCAAAAATAGATAGCTTATTGTTGCTTCGAGACTAACGCAACAAGTTACATCGCAATTACTATGTGTTTACCATGACCTAGAGGGTAAATAACACCAATTTGAAAATTAACATACTAACGCTTCGAGACTGACATAGTAAGCTACCAGCATAGATTTCGTCTACTCATCACAGCCTAAGGGATGAATAACATAAAGTTGATAATCCATTGTCGCTTGGAGACTAACACAATGAACCATATCGCAGAAAGACGGATAATTTATTGCTGCTTGAAGACTAACACAATGAGTTATATTGCAGATTTCGTATATCCACTACAACCTATGAAGTAAATGATACGAGTTGAAAATATCTTACTAACGCTTAAAGAGTAACATAGTAAGGTATGACGCAAACTTGTGCATTTATCACAACCTAAAGGATAAATAACACAGACTTAACAATTTATTTATCGCTTAGAGACTAACATAATGAACTATATCGCATATTTTTGTGTACCTACCACAACCTGGGGGGTAGCTAACATGAGTTTGAAAAGATAGCTTACTAACGCTTTGAGACTAACATAGTAAGTTACGTCACAAATTTGCATATTTATCATATTTTAGGGGATAAATAATGCAGATTTGAAGTTTGAATAGTGTTTGAAAACTGTTTTAGATAACTAAACCAAAGATGTAAATCATAGATATACCAATTGTGTTTATTCTAAACCAAGATATTTGTCGAATACACTTACGGTTTGAATTGTTTATTACGCACAACTAGGCTAGCTAGTAAAGGCCCTAAGATAGTTCGCAGAATTCTTAACCAAAGTAGATTTGAAAATGTAATTCACATGTATATGCACAATGCCTTAAATTGATATGATTACCAAATGTTGTATATGCACCAAAAGTTTTATATACACATGCGCCAAGTATTTCGTAAATGTTCTTTTGACATTTTTTTCTCCTTTTAAACCATTGGTTTTTTTTTGTGTCACCGACTCCCTAACGTTTTATGTTGCTTTGTCATGGTATCTTCAAGTTGTTTTGGATTTTGATAAATCACAATGAACAGTGTCAACAAGATTTTGATAATTGTATTGTAGGCACAGGCGTAGGCATGAACATAGACGTGAACGTAGACGAGAATTTTCTTTCGATGTTTTTCTAACTAAAAATCTTTTTGATGTTTCATAAAATGCTTTTAATTGTTTTTTCAAATCCCCAAAGTAATTTTGTCGCAGTATTTACAAGAAATAATTGTATTACTTTGCAAACAAGTATGGAAAAGAAAAATTAAATAGGAGCACTCAGGACATTTAGAGGGGTCAGTGGCACATGCATTTTGTCGGCATATATTTGGCATTTGTGACATGTCTTTGCATAATGGTAGCAATCAGCTTCCATCGTCAACCAATAATAACCTTCTCGCAAGATCTTTCTAGCCATGGCATGTCCATTTGTATGAGTTCCAAATGTGCCTTCATGGATCTCTCTCATAAGTGTATCTGCTTCATGTTTCTCCATGCACCTGAGCAATACCATATCGTAGTTTCTTTTGTACAACACATCATCATTTAGAAAGAACTTTGAAGTTAGCTTTCGCAGCGTTTGCTTGTCAATCATAGATGCATTTTATGGATATTCTTGCTTCTCAAGATACCTCTTGATGTCATAGAACCAAGGCTTGTTATCTGGTCCTTCTTCAATGGCAAGGAAATGTGCAGGTTCTTCAAAATGTCTGATTGTAATGCACGATTCATGATTTGGCCAAGTTACTTTGAACATTACTGATAAAGTTGCTAAGGCGTCTACCATCTGATTTTCTTCTCGCGGAATATAAGTGAAGGTAATCTCAGTAAATTTCGTAGCTAGCTTCAAAACATGATCCCGATATGGAATCGGTTTGGGATTTTGAGTGTTACATTCATCGTTGACCTAATATATTATCAATGTTGAGTTTCCGTATACTTTAAGGTGTTTAATTCTTAGACCGATAACAACTTCTAACCCCAAGATACAAGCTTCGTATTCAACCACATTATTGGTGCAATCAAAACATAACCTTGTAGTATAAGGTTTGTGAAAAATTCTTCGAATAAGTCAACATTGCCCCAATACCATATCCTAGTGTGTTTGAAGCACCGTCAAACATGAGCGTACAACGTGCCCTTGGTTCAGGTCCTTTGTCGGGTCCTGGTATCTCATAGTCACTTATGACCATGACATCTTTGTTTGGAAAGTGGAACTTTATTGATTGATATTCTGGCAACGGCTGATGAGCTAGATGATCAGCTAATATACTACCTTTGATGGCCTTTTTGAGTAACATACTGGATGTCGTATTCGGATAGTAACCTCTGCCATCTGGTAATTCTCCCTGTAAGAGTCGGTTTTTCAAACACATACTTCAAGGGATTTTTCTTTCTATTAACCACGTGGTATGAGTTAACATATACTATCTCTGTTGTTTAGTTGCCCAAGCCAAAGCACAACAAGTCTTCTCGAGGAGTGAGTACTTGGTTTCACAATCATTGAATTTCTTACCGAGGTAGTAGACTACATGCTCTTTTCTACCCATTTTGTCATGTTGCCTCAATACACATTCCATAGACCCTTCAAGCACTGTCACGTACATGATAAGGGGCCTTCCAGGAATCAGTGGCATTAAGATTGGTGGCTCTTGTAAACACTGCTTTTATTATTTCGAAGGCTTTCTGATAATCATCATTCCACTCCACTATTTGATCTTTCTGCAGTAATTTGAATATAAGCTCGCACGTAGTAGTTAAGTGCAATATGAACCTTGAAATGTAGTTCAAACGCCTTAAGAAACCACAAACCTCTTTTTCTGTTCTTGGAGCTGGTATTTCTTGTATGGCCTTCACCTTGTCAGGATCCACCTCAATACCTCGTTGACTCACAATAAAACCCTAACTTGCCTGACCTAACACCAAATGTACATTTTTTCGAATTCAACCTCAGTTTGAACTTTCGCAGACGCTCGAATAACTTTTCTAAATCTATGATGTGATCCTCCTCTGTATAAGATTTGACAATCATATCATCTACGTATACCTCAACTTCTTTGTGGATCATATCATGAAATAGTGTGACCATGGCTCGTTGATAAGTTTCCCCTGTGTTCTTTAGACCAAAGGGCATCACTTTGTAACAGGAGGTGCCCCAAGAAGTCATGCAAGTAATCTTTTCCATATCCTCGGGCGCCATTTTGATCTGATCATAACCTGAGAAACCATCCATGAATGAGAATACCAAAGCTTGAGCTGTATTATCCACCAAAACATCTATGTGAGGCAATGGGAAATCGTCTTTGGGACTTGCTTTGTTCTGATCCTGATAATTTACGCACATACATACTTTGTCTTCCTTCTTGGACACTGACACGATGTTAGCTATCCAAGGTGGATAATCTATCACTATTAAGAACCCTGCATCAAATAGTTTAAGGACCTCTTCTCGAATCTTGTCAGACATGTCTAGACGATTTCTTCTAGGCTTCTGTCTAACTGGAGAACAACCTTCTTTGATAAATAGTCTATGCACCACAATATATGTATCTAATCCTGACATATCTCTCTGTAAGACTAGGAAAATATATCCACATATTCATGTAAAAGCTTGATCAGCCTTTGACGTTTTCCTCCAAGATTGCCCCTAGCTTAATCTCTTTTGGATCTTTCTTTGTGCCAAGGATGATGATCTCAATAGATTCTTGGTATGGTTGTATATTGTCATCCTTTTGCTCTAATATCGTCGCAAATTTTTTGGAGAGTTCAAGATCTTCACCATCTTCCTCTTCGGCTTGGTTAATTGGTGCATCAAAGTTATATCAGATAGTAGCATTACCATTATCGGTGGGTTTGAATATGGATCTGCATATTTCATCATGTTTTGGTGTAGCTTAGTATGTGAATTTGGAAAATATATATGAAGAAAAGTATTGTCATTTTAAAACATAAGAGATAAATGCAAGAGAAAGACATGGATCTTAGTTAAATGCAAAACAAAACTCTTATTAATTGAAAATACTGTTTGAAACAAATTGGAGGCCCTTACAAGCTCCCCCCATGCCTCGGGCTTGACATAGGTTCTTTTGAAAACAAGAAAAATTACTTTGGAAAGAAAAATATCTCTGGAATCTCCACAGCTGTCCAATTCTTGAGCTCTTCGCCTGAAGTGCACTCACGGATGAAGTTAGATGTTCTTTTTGTGCTTCTCTTGTTGGATATCATTGCTACTTGCCCACCATGCTCTACTCCTTTGTTGACAAAGGTTTTCTGGATGGGAGGAAATTGCACCTTGCCTTTCAGAATATCCTTTGACGGTTCGTAGCTCAAGCTAAAACAATCTTTTTTCTCAGGTATCTCCATAAGTTTACCCCAACCTTTTGAGGCACGATCTTCCACAACTGCTTGTAAATCTCTCCATTAAGTCATAGTAGGTTTCTTGATTTTCTCCACTGGTAGAGTTACCATTTAAGCAAGCTCTAAGAATTGGAATGGTGTTGCTATGCAGTCTTCATCCACGCTGATATATTTGTAGGACTCTATGTGAATTACAAAGATTTCCTCTTCACAGTAGATTATAACCAATATTCCTTCAACGAGGAACTTCAATTTTTGATGCAAGGTTGAGGTAACATCCCATGCGGTATGAATCTAAGGCCGCCCGAGCAAGCATGTATATGTTGGCTCTATATCCATCACTTGAAAGGTAACGTAAATCATATGCGGACCAATATTGACAGGAAGATCCGCTTCTCAAAACACCAAACTTTGAGAATCATTAAAAGCTTTAGCTATCATAGAACTTGGTCTTATGACAAGACTGTCTAGTGTTAGCTTCATCAGGCTGGCTTTTGGTATTACGTTGAGAGCGGAACTAGTATCAGTGAGTATCCTGGATAGGCTAGTTGTTCTTATCTGTATAGAAATGTGCAACGCTTTGTTGTGAGCTCTACTTTGTGGAGGTAACTCACTATCATTGAATCCTAGATAAGATCCAGATGTTAGATTCACCATGACTCCATCAAACTGATTTACTGTAATCTCTTTCGTAACATGAGCGGAACTTAGAATCTTCATTCGAGAATCTTAATGTGCTTCTGAATTGATAAGCAACGAGAGTATTGAAATCTTGGTCGGGGTTTGGTGTAGTTGATCCACCGCCCTATAATCATTTTTCTTGATTATTTTCATGAATTATTCTGCCTCTTGGTCGGTAAAATTCTTTCTTGGAGGTTCTTGTTCTTGACTTGCCTCCAACATAGCTTTTCCTTTATCCTTAACCACAACATCATTGTTCTTTTGTTGTTCGGGACCATAGATTCAACCATTGCGGGTCATGCCCCTTGTCCCTGCTATATTTGTAATTGCAGGCTCCTGGCTTGTTGATGGCTCACATTCTTTCTTTAAGCCATTGACATAGACAATAGTATCATAATTCCACAGTACAACTTTGTCACTTTCATAAGAAGTGGAAGATGCCCCCTGATCACCATTGTAGTCTTAGAGATCACTGGTATCCGTAAAGTCCGGCGTGGTATAGTCACTAGCACTTATGTCGTACTTGCCTCTCCTGAAGAAATTACAAGAGTTTTCTTTGCAGGACACAACACTCGGCAAGGAATTACCAATGGCTTCTTTGTATTTCTATCGATTGCATCTACATATTCTCCTTCAGGGTATCGCCCCAATTGGATTATCCTTTGATCCACCAATTTCTGCAACGTCTTCTCAAAAGCTTCATTATGTTCTAAAAGGAAACCATGTTCAAACAAATATTCTTTCAGGAGATCTATCGGACCTTTTATTCGTGTCAGCGACTATCTCAACTGTGTTCACAGTTGGCCCGCCATGCGGAGGCATGGGGTTCGTCTTGATATCAGGCTTGTCAAAAGTGATGTCTTGAGAAACCAACAAATCTTGAACCTTATGTATGAAGGCCCACCATTTTTCTATGGTATGTCCTGGAGAGTTAGTATGATATTCGCACCTTGCATTATCATCATATTTTGGCGAGAGTGCCCCAATTGGAGGAGCTAATGACTTCAGCTCTACCAACGATGCCTTGAGTAAGTACTGTAGTAGTTGACTGTGAGTCATGGGGAGAGGATAAAATCTTCTCAGAGGCATCTCAAACCTATTCCGTTGTTGTTGTTCTCCTGGGATCACCAATGGTTGTTGTGTTCTCGGATGTGATGCGACATCATTAATTTCTCCCTCCTTTTTCGAGAAGTTATGAACATGTTTTTTTGAATTGTAAGGAGTACCAGACGATGCCCCTTGTATCTTGCCACTTTTTATACCTGCCTCAATCCTTTCACCAATTGTTACTAAATCATAAAATCTGGAAGAGACGCTGCCTACCATTTTATCATCATATAGGCCTTGTAGAGTGCCGATGAACATATCGACCAATTCTTTCTCCATTAGCGGTTGTTGCACACGAGCTTCCATTTCTCTCCATCGTTAGGCATAATCCTTGAAGGACTCATCTTTCTTTTGAGATGATTTCTGGAGTTGCATACGGTTAGGAACCATGTCCAAGTTGTACTTGTATTGTCATAAGAAGGCCTTGACAAGATCTGCCCACGTCTGGATATGGACTCGCTCCAATTGTATATACCAATTTAGAGATGCCCCACTTGAACTGTCTTGGAAACAATGGATAATTAGCTTCTAATTTTAAGCATATGAATGCATTTTTCTGCAATATATGTGTAGATGGTTTCTCGGGCACATGAGTCCCTTATATTTTCTAAAGTCAGGCACTTTGAATTTCGGAGGGATCACCACATCTGGAACTAAACCCATTTCGAGAGCATCGACGTTGAAAGCGTCGTAACCTACCATAGTCTTCAACCTTTCTTCAAGAGCTTTAAACTGAGTAAGTGCCACAGGATTTTCAGCAACATTGGTACAGACACTCCTTTGATCCACCTAGTTTACATATTTTAAGTCATGATCTCCATACTACATGTCTATGTAATTATCCATGTCATGTAGATTGTTGACTAGAATTTTCAAGGTATAAGACGCCCCTACCTTTGCTGGAGGTGGGACAAACCCTTCAGTATCAACTTGTTGGACCTCTTACTGATCCACAATTGACTTTAGAGGTCCTGACTCTGGTACCTGTCTCGGTTGGCGACCGGTCGATGCACCAATAGTCTGAGCTACTTCTTCAAAGGCTACCCCTGAGATATGATATTGTCTCTCAATTATGTTCTTCAAGGATAGAAGAACTTGACTCATGTCTCATTTCATTGAGTCGATGTTGCCCTTTACTTGCTATAAATCTTCTCTAAAAGTGGCCTGATTCTCTTTGATTTGTTCCATCACTTTCTTTTGATGGACTCTTGTTTGATATGGAGGTCGGAGAGGTGGCACTTTTCTACCAATGATTTAACTGGAGAATGATTTTTTTGAAAAATGCTAAGTTTTTTTATGAAATTTCTAAATGTGATGCTTATGAATGCATGGATGCATATGAACATGTCAAAAAAAATATTTAATTGTTGCCTTATTCACGGCAGATTTCCTTATTATTATTTTTTGTATATGTATTTTTTTCCAGGTTTTGCTTTTTATTGGTTAGTATCTCAAAATAAATACACAATCTGAATAGGGAAACAAGAATATTTTTATAATTTAAACCATCAAGGGAAATACACCCCAAAATTTGAACCAAAACACCAAAGGAAAAGTATTGAAAGTAAATGTTGAACCAATCATGAAATACAAAAGGGAAACAAAGAATCTCCTAGGTGCACTTGTGATCTCCTCGCTAAAACCATAAACCATTTTCCTACAAAGCTTGTGGAAATCTTGAGCGTCTTTCGGGAGAGGAACCATTATTGCTTCTGCATCTTTTAGGCTCCTTGAAATGTCTTCAATGAGATTGTTGGCTAGGAAGGCAAGCTTTGTGTGCTTGTCTTTGTAGATCTGGTATTCCTTGTAGAGGTTAAAAACTATCTTCTTATTATCTTCGTAGGCTTTGGCGATCTTCACATATTCTCCTTCCCAATACAACCCTCATCTCCGTATATAGTCTTCTTTGTATGAGGAAATTCTTTCAAAGGTCTTCTAACTCGTGACAGACTTGCTCATATTCTTGTATCTTTCGAGAGATAAGATTCTCTGCTTCCATATTTCTAAGGCATTCTCTTAACTCTGAATCTTGGCTTTCACGGAGACAGGTGGTAAGGAACTGGATTTGATCATTCAAATCTAGAACTCCTTGTGCTAACCCTTGGATGTGGTTTCTCATATTTGCTTCCATCTTTTTTGTCTTGAAAAACTTTTTCATACCACCTATTTAGTTTTCCAACTTCCCTTGCAGTATCATCCAAACGTTGATGGTGGGAATCCAAGTTGAAAGTAGCACTCAATAATCCTTCGGTCGAATGCTTTCGCTTAAGGCTCTCCCTTTCAAGTGCTTCACGGTCTTTCTGAATCTGTTGATCTTTTGACTCAAGCTCTCGTTGCATCTGTTTGTTCTCCCTAGTAGGGTCATGAAGGTTGAGCTCCAATCACTCCTTCTCCTTTTGAGCTTGATCCAAGGCTTTCTTAAAATGTCTATCTCTTTTATAGACATAGGAAGAGGGTATGACACGTCTCGCTTGTACTTAGGATCAACGTCAAATGATAGCTTAACAATTTGAACTCTTTCTAAAACCCATTGAGTATAGGGTTCTCTCGCCACAACATTCTTCCTTTCGGCCTTACTTTTTTTGACCCTTCTCCAAGCTCGGATGATTTTATTGAGCAAATCATGGTCATCTTTATCCATGTTGTGAATGATCAATTGTTGAAGTTGCTCGTCGGAGGGTTTCTCCTCCACTGGATACCCAATTTAGCGTAAAGCCAAAGCGGGGTTATAATTAATGCAATCACATGACCCAATCGGAGGGACATTCAAAAAATCTCCACAACGGTAAATAATATCTCTAATATTCAACTTTCTTACATACCATAGAATAGAATTAGCATTAAGAGTCCTCAATTTTTGGGGCCACTCATGTTGTGTCAGAGTTTTAACTATATAGTCTTCTTTGTAAAGATGAGAAGTAAGCCAAGAGTACAAGAGTGGGGTGCAACAGTTCACCACACCCCTCCCCTTTTCGTAACGAGTGTGGAGAGCATAATAAACACCGACAAGTAAAGCAAGAGTTGGATCCACATTTAACGCTTTTGCGGCCTAAAACACACTAATAGTTGCATGGTCAATATAGCCCAACATTCGCATAAATAGAACCACACCAAAGACAAGAAGTCCTAAACAATTAACAAAAAAAAACCCATTCTTTCTTATTGGCAAAAGAAAGGGCTTTAACTTCCAAATATTGTTTTTTGATTTCTTGTAAATCACCATATCTTTTGTAATTAGGTGACAAATCAACATAGGGTATCCCTAAACATCTTACTAAGTCTTTAATATCGATAGTCTGTCCAATTCCCACATAAACTTTGCTTTGAGAAAAATTTAAAGTTCTGTCAAATTCCTCCAAAGTTGGCGCTAGTTGAAAATTTTGAAAAGTGAAACATCTTAGCGGCGAATCGTAGAACTGAACCAAGGCAGTGATAGCATCCAATTATACATCCACTTTTGTCAACTCAAGGGTATCCCCATAGCAACGAACAAACATCCTCATAGCTCTGTTAGATAGTTTCCCCTTGATGATTTTTATCTTTGTCTTATCTGGCTTGACGACACCAACACAAACAAGTTGTTTCCCTTTGGCATCCATTTTTAGGATACTCACGAAAAAACCTTTGATTTTTTCCTCTTAGGTATCCTGTGAATAAGACAACAAAAATGCAAAAACAAATGAATATTTGAAATGAAAAATGCATGAATGCATGATGGTGAGGTTTTGTGAAAGGTATCCTTAGTTGGTAGGTTCTTAATTTTGGCCTACGAATATTCTACCCTCCCCATAAGGTGGCTTCTTAAGGGTATCATGGATAACACTAGAGAGAAACGAACAAAGGCCTCCCTTAAGTGGAGCTTCATTGTAGATTGAAACTTTCGACTCTAAAGTTGTACAAGGTCTCGTCATGAGATTTTGGTTTAGGGTTATACAAATAGTCATATGTTTCGTTCCAAAGTCCTATCCCACAAAAATCTAGCTCTTGAAACATATTCCTTTTTCGGAATTCTACCGACTCTAGGCAAAGTCGTCACAAAAACTCATAGGAATGATATATCCCCTTGGCCAATATACGAATATTCTTTCTAAGGTTTAATACTTCTTTTTTCTTTTAAATTAAAAAAAAAAACCACCAACAATGATAATAATATAATAACAATGATAATATAAATAAATGAAATATAAGCATAAAATAAATAAATAAATAATGAAACAAAAACACCAATCATAACAAGAAACCCTTGACCTAAAAGAAAAGAAATTATTTCCCAACAGAGTCACTAGTTGTAGTAACCAGCAAAAATATTGTGAGTCACCACTATTAATTTTTATCCTAAGGGAATGAAATTTAATAGGAAATCCTAATTTATCAGAGGTTCTACGTTCATGGGTCGATTAGACAAAGGGTAGGTGTTAGGCACCTTTCATCTCTCTTGTTCTCAAGAGGCTCCATTTTTAGGTTTAGGTAAATCGAGAATTTCATAGCTAGGGTTTCTATAAGTTGAGAAAAAATATTTGATTTTTAAAAGTTGGACTCGCCTTGGCTTTTAAGCCACGTGCCTACGTATCTCCTTATGAAGAATTAGAGTCCAATTTCGTAGTTCGAAGTATTTGGTTAGTTTTTCTTATGGATTGTGGAAATATTTTGAATTAATCCTTGAACCAATTATGAGTTGAAAATAGCGGAATAGTAGACGCATTTCGCATTTAATACAAAATAGATCCACAATCCTTTTTTTGAAAATGATATGAATTTGAAATAAATTAGTAAAAAAAATAGTATTTGATTGGTTAGGTGACTTAGATGTATGCAAAAAATAAGCTCGAATGATAACAGTTTGATGAAGTAGAAAAATAGGTTTATCATTTGAAAAGAATTAATAAAAATTTATTTTCTTATTAAAAATATATTAGATATTTTTAATATCACTCTAATATTTATTTATTAAAATAATTTATATGACAAAAATATTTTAATGCAAAAAATGGTAAAATGATAACAAATAAATAAGACAAATAAAATAATAAATAAATAAATGATTAATCATTTTAATAAAGTAAATTTGATGAATTATTAAAAACATGGGTGGTGCATTTTTAATTGGGAAGCAAATCTTGGGGGTGTAAATAGCTAAGGTCCTAAGACCAGATATCCCTCTTGAGTCCAATGGCCAGGGGTGTGTTGTTTGTTGTTTGAAAATAATAAGAGAAGAGAGTTGGGGTGCGGTTAGCGATGGGCTTAGTCCCATACAAAAATCACGATGATCTATTCAGATCTAGTGTGGGTGAGCGCATGTCGTTAACATAGGTTGTGAGGTTACACACATTAGATTATGATTGTGTGGTCCTCTGAGGTTAACTCACGGGCGTTGGATCAAAGTAATTAAAGTGGAGGGTGTTGTACCATAATTTTTCCCCTAAGATCCCTTCATCATACCATATTGATTCAATCACAACAAGATCACATTAGGGTTTTTGGTTCTCCTCCCTATCTCTAGCTTTGCTCTTTGAAGAATCACCAAGCACCTTAATTTGTTTTTCTTTTGTGATCATGTATGTTTTGTTTTGACTTTCCTTTTAATTAATAAAATGCAATGTTAGTTTGTCTTACTTGTTAATAATGTAGGTAAAGGCAATGTGGCTTAGCAAGTTGATCCATGGGTTCATGAGTTTATTTCCATGCCCTAGTCAATAAAGCTTGAGAAATTCAAACCTCACCAATGAAGTTGATTTGGAAGAAATGGCATGGCAAGGTTTATTTTGGTTCACTACATTTCAAAGTTATCAAAATTGATTCAAAAGTACAAGGGGTTGATTGAAGAAGTTGTCATGTTTGGACAAAGCTTTGTTCCCACTGGTCATAAGTGCTTATTTATCTCAATTCTCAATATATACAAGTGGTTTTAGTGGCTATTATTTCTCATTATCATCCTCAACAACTTCTATTTTCAAAGCAAAAGTGTTGGCACAAGAAGGTTCTTCAAAATTGTCAAAGTTCCTCAAAGCATTTTCTTGATCTAGGAGCTAGGGTTTTGAACTTCAAAGAAGTATATCTTGCTCATCTTTTGGTATTTTTGAGTTATTCCAAATACATCCTTCTCTTCAAAGGGTTATTAACAAATCACTTCAAAAGTTTCAAGGAGTTTTCACGTGGAAGAAACATGATGATGAAGAAAGATTACAAGTCCTCTAGATGAACCCCCAATTTCCCATGTGTGACTTCAAATGATCATAACTTGGTAAATTTTTATCACCTTGAGCCCAATATTTTTCCATAATGATCTTGAGGATGTGAACTTTATTCCTTCTTTTATATGCAAAGTGAGAAAATGGATGGAAGATGCCCTAAGGATATAAAAGATTATAGGCCATTCCATGATTTTTTGCCAACTTCAACAAATCATAACTCTCTCAATTTTTGGAGATTTTGAATGGTTCAAGTTTCAAAATGTCATTCAAGAGGTCTATTTTATTACATATTTTTTGGTCAAGAGCAAATTCCAAGAGGAATGCCATGTTTGGATGCAAAACATTATAGGCCACTTTTGAAGAAAAACTTGAAATATTTTTAAGTATGGAAAGTCAACCATTTTCTTCCAACTTTGACTCAACACAACTTCTTGATCAAACATCCAATTGATCTCACTCCTTGCACATTGTAAAGCTTGTGACTTCATCTTTCAAATGCTTCAAAAATCACAACATATGGTGCCCTACATTGTTGGCACCATGGTTATGAAAGTAGCTTCGTGAAATGGAAATTCCAAGTTCAGTCAGATTTGAAAATTGGTTTAATTGAATTACAAGCCTGTTTAAAGATCAATTTCGTGTCTAATCATGTTTAGGAACTTGCCATAACAAGAAACGACACTTAAGCCATTCATTTTGCTGCATTTTAAGCCATGTGAAGTCACACTTTTCACACTTAGCATGTCCACACGATTTCATTGATTTTGCCTCCAATTCACACGCTTGAGCCTTGCATCATGATCAACTATAAATAAGGATCATCCCTCACTCATTTGGGAAAGCTTTTGATAGCCAATTGACCCCTGTTCAGATCCCACACGAACTCTGAATTTGAAATTCTGATTTCTTACATTCTCACATTCAAACACCAGAAGCTTCATTCAGTTAGCTTCATTGAACTTCTCTGAAGCTAACCATACTGTTACTTTCAAGAATTATGACATATATTGATCTGTAGAAGTCCAATTTCAGAGCAACTTCTGACTACTTTGTTCAGGTAGATTTGTTGACCAAATTGATTCATATAAAAGACTAATCCACTCCTTGTATTCTTCTGATCCTCATGCTCTTTATAGTTTACAATTTCATTGAGAATTGAGTGAGATATCCCAGATTTCCGTGCTCGTTATTTTTTCCGGTTTTCTTCAAACACAGCCTTGCACAATTTATATAAATTTGGCTAGCTGATACCATTAGAATCATCTTGAGGAGACGAATCTAATGGTACCTGTATGGTTTGCTAATTTTACATTTTGAAGGATTCAATTTGGGGATGGCTGGAGGTTGAAGACGATGACATGTCAGTCTTCAATCAATGAAATGAGGCCACGTTATTTTTTTGAAATGGATACAATATGCTTTGCTTACCATGCGCGTGCCTCAGGAGCCCTTGGATCTGATTACTTTTGTGAGTCATACTCCATCCAACGCGCCATATTTTAAGTTGTTTTATTTTAAAAATGTTGGATCCAGTGTGATATTTAGTAATGACCATGATATGCACAGCGTGCCAGATCCTTTGGATTTGATTACTAACGCGTTTTGACTCTCATCCATTGGTCCACATCTTTTTTATTTTTATTTTCTTTTCGGATTTTTATATTTAGTTGTTTTAAATTTCAAAAAATCATAGAAACTTTATTTTAAGTCCAAAAAATCTAAAAAAATTATGAAAAACATTTTTGATTTTTCTCTGTCTGATATTTAGTTTTTCACAATTTTATTTTGTGTATTGATATTTTTTTATAAATTTTCACTTTATTTGAATTGTTTTAAATGTTTAAAAATACTTTTATGCATTTTTAAATTCTAAAAAAATTATGGAATGATCCAATGATATTGTGACAAATATTGGTGACCTCATTTATTTTTTATTTCTGACTTTGTCATTTTTTTTGTCATTTTTGGTTTATTTTACTCATTTCTTTTAATTTTAAAGATAGTTTCTGACTTAAAAAAATTTACCAAAAATTCTATAAAAATATTTGAGGTCATTTCTGATTTTTCTATGGTCTTACTTGATATTTATTGATTAATTTGAACATAGTTGATATTTTTCTCTTTTATTTCTATTTTAAAAAACATTTTTAAATCTTTTTTTTAATGTATATATTAAATGCAATATTATTTTGTGATTATTTTCTGGATGATCTTGGGTTGAATTGTTTATCATGAACTTTATTAACATCATTGGATCCATGGTGTTGAGTCTAACTCCATAAAAATGGAATGATTTTAATAATAGTTTGATTAAATTTTAACTCAAATGTGGTTTGTATATTCTTCCCCACCCTTCTTCATCTTATCCCTTTCTTATTGCACTAAGTGTTAGTGGATCATGATCTCTATATCATGTCTAAAAACAAATGGTGCATCGATTGCTATTGACCGGCCTCAAAATAGGTGTGACTTCTATATAAGTCCACTTATGATTGTTTAACATAACGCTAAGTTTTGTCCCGATTCGAATAAATGACCATTGGTGCCTCAAACTTATGTTTGCAAGCTCAAGTATTTTAATTTGATCTCTTTGATCCAATAACCTTGAGATTCATTGTGTGGAGGCTTTGGTTCTACCAATCCTCTAATGGATCTACAACAATTTTGGTCAATGCGGATCACTTAAACATCGTTGATCATTAAATGGTACTTTTGAGGATTTTAAATAGATGATATACTTGACATAAAGCAAATGCAATTCATTGTGTGGAGGCTTTGGTTCTACCAATCCTCTAATGAGTTCCAAATGCAAGTTTCAAGATGGTCATCCAACTAACCACTAATTATTAAATTGTTTTTACTTTATGCTTTTATTTTTTATGTTTTATGTACCATTTACTTTAAGCATTATATTTCATGCCATTTTTATTTTGCTCACTTGAGAATTTACTTTCTTGTCATTTTCATTTTTGCTCACTTGAGCTTTTCTTTTCTCTTCTAAGACACCTAATAATCAACATGAACCATAAAATCCCTTAATGATATTTGGACTATTTGGTTACTATCCTTGGCATTATGGAGTATTGGACTTCTTGGATTTAGGATTAGAAACCTTGGCCTATGTTGGAGACCTTGTGACCTTAATTGATATTTTGTCTAGAGTTCTTGAGGTTTACCTCAGGACATTGGGTTGTTTGTTTGTTTTGTGTGCATGTTATTATGATTACACTTTTTGTTTGTAATTTGGAATTCTCCCGTATACAACTGTTACTCTGCCCAATTTTGTGAAGACTTAATACACTTAAAGTTTGATTCTCTCAAGAGGTCTAGTATCTTTGCTTGCTTGGTTTCAATCAAAAGAATGAGAATTCTATCTTGACTCACAATGTCAAGTATTGACTTCTTGTTGGTTAGATGGTTCTTATCCCTAGCTTTTACCTTATGCTTTAGGATAGTCCCTTCTTCTCCTCCCATCTTCTTTAATTTCAAAAATCTCCCTCCTCCTTTTGAAAACTCTTTTTGTTTTGAAACTTGAACCATTTTCATAACAAACTTGTACTTATGTCCATGCATTTTCAAAATATTTTCATAAATAAACTTCAATCAACTTAATAATACTTTGGCATTTTTTGTGAGAAGACTAAAAGTCAATCAATCTCATTTCAAATCATTTTTCCACATTGGCTTTTCATTTTAAAATTTTTCTCAAAAGATTAGACTCTTGTCAATCTTTGTAGTGATGTAAACAACTATACTTCTACAAAATATAGTGAAGATAGATATTTTCCACTTGGGTGTTGAGTGAGACATTGTTGATTTTAAAATCCAAGTCATATCCTCCACTTTGAGATGATGTAAATTCTCCTTTCTCATGATTGTGGGTAGTAAGTATGTTTTCCACACGAACAATGACAATGATGTCTTATCTCATAAAATTAAACAACACATTTGTGTTTTTAAAATTTTTAAAAGAGAAACTACGTGTACCCTGATCTCCTATTACACGGAAGGTGGTACGTAGGAACTAAAGGTTCGCAACTGCAGCGGATGCAAAAATTATAAAAAATATACTTCTTCTCTCACCTCCACCATTTATTTTTCATACAACATTTTATAGCCAAAATATACAGATCTTTTCAAAGAGGTTCCCGCGGAGTACCATAGATGTTTAGGGTGCTAATACTTTCCCTTTGCATAACGAACCCCCTTACCTTGAATCTTTCCCCCTCTTTTTGAGTTATTCGCTCTTTTCCCATTACTTTGGAAACAATAAAGCGCAGTGGCAATTATTAATTTGATCTGTATAAGTCTAGTCAATCCAATGACTTAGTCTTAAACATTTCTACCGCTACAGAAAAAAATGGCGACTTCACTGGGGAAAGATTGACCTCTTGCTGGTCCATCCCTAATTGGGTTAAACCTACCTTTGTTTATATCTGTATATGTGCTATTGTTTGTTATATATTATTTGTTGCATACATATTTTCCTGGATTTTCCTGGTTTTCAGGGTGCTTGGTGATTACTTCTAAGTCCTATATCCGGACTTGGGAAAAATTTAAGATAGGACGAACTGTATAGTCATGTTAACTTTGAGAGAGTAATCCCAAAAAAGGAGGCATGAGATCCCTCACTCAGTGGAGGACCCTTTGACCGTAGTGTCGTTTACCGAGTAATCGGAAATACATACTGCTTTCGACCTGGGAGCCTGCTAAAGCTGAGGACCGTAGAATACCTAACCCATCTTGTCCTTTTAGGTGTAGTGCGTAAGATATAACGAAGTAATCCGGAAATAGTTGTCACACGATACTATGCTTGGACGAGTTTTTCTTGAGAATATTACTAATTACTAAGTTAATCGAGAAGTTGGTAATATTCGAAGGAAGGATGTAGACTCCGGGAACCTCTAGAACCTTGTTCGACAGGTGATAACTTTTAGACCATACCTTATGGGTAGTACCTTCGACCTCATGCTCGTGATGTTGAACCTATGAAACTTATGTTTGTGATCTTGTGTGTGATTCTTGCATCATGTATCCATGCACTCATAAGCATCTTTTGAAGAAATTTTGTTTCAAGGGACTTGAAAGTTGACTATTTGTGAATATCTCAGGAAATTTTTCACTATGGATTCTTGAAAAAGAAAGACCAGAAAATACAACTTCAAAGATCCCAAGATAGATGAATTGAACAGTTTAATTCCCGAGATTGAGTGTTCTGCAGATTTTCGGAAGAAGTATGGATCAATCATTCCTCTCATGAAGCTTAGGATGAAGGAGGGTATTATCTCGACCTTGGTCCAGTTCTATGATCCGATGTATCATTGCTTTACTTTCCCCGACTATCAGTTGATGCCTACACTAAAGGAGTATTCTTATCTGTTGGGTTTACCTGTTACCGATCGTGTTCCGTTTACTGGTTTGGAGGGTGAGCCAAAACCACATGAGATTGTTGCTTTGATCCGTCTAGGGAAGTCTGAGGTTGAAGCCCATATGACTACTAAAGGAGGGATTAGAGGATTACCAACTCAATTCTTATTGGAGAAAGCTCGTTACTTTGCCAGGATAAAGAGTACAGTCGCTTTTGAGGCCATCTTTGCTCTACTTGTTTATGGGTTGTTCTTATTTCCTAATTTGGACAAGTTAGTTGACATTAATGCTATCAGGATCTTCATGATTGGAAACCCATTTCCTAAATTGTTGGGTGATGCTTATTACTCTATTCATCTTCGGAATTCTTATCATGGGGGATGATTATCTGTTGCACGCCTCCGTTGTAACGATGGTTTATTTCTCATATACCTCAGTCTGATGCTTTCTGGGATGTCAGGAAGGAACCCCGTTGGGCCCCTAAGATCATGGCACTTACTCACTCAGATATTTATTGGTATCATCGAGCTTACCAGGATGTAGAGATTGTTGACAGTTGTGGTAGTTTCCCCAATGTACCTCTTCTTGGTACAAAGGGAGGAATTAACTATAACCCTGTTCTTGCACGACGACGAATTGGTTATCCAATGAGGGATAAATCAAATAGTATTCATTTAAGTAGTTTCTTTCTGAAGGAGGGAGAAGACCATAAGGAAGCTAGGGAGCATATTGCAAAGGCCTGACGTCACATTCATAGGAAGAGTAGGAAATACTTGGGACTTAGGGGGCTATTTATTTGGAGCCATATCTTCAGTAAGTCCAAGCGAGAGCTATTCAGTTGAAGATGCCGTATTCCCGGGAAACACCTATGCCTGATTTGTTTGTGAAGACCACTCCTCCCTTATTGGATGATGTAGAAGAGCTACAACTTGCTTTGGTTAGGATGCAGCAGGAAAAGGATGCTTGGAATAATAAGTGCCAAACTTTAGAGATTTCCTATAGAGCAGACTTGAAGGAGAAAGACGACTTGATTGAAATTCTTGAGAGTCGGGCTATAGAGACCATGGAGAGGCAAGGGGATTTATTTTCTCCTAAGCCTCAGTCAAATGCTAGTTGCTCACTTCTTGATTCAGTTGATTGGAAGGAGGTTGTCGCCGGGTATGTGGAAGAAAACCAAAGGCTGAAGCCTCAGATTTCCAGGCTTACATGGAAGCGCCAGCGTATAGAGTGATCTTCATCAACTTTACTTCTTAGGGTTTTAGAATTTATTTTCATCTTGTACTTGGGATTATTGAAACTTGTAATCCATTTTGAAGTTATTATAATAAATTTTTTTCAGTATTTCAAATGTGTTATTACTTTGATATTTGCAATGTGTCTATAAATATTTAAGTCCCTTGAAATAATAATGATGAAATAAATCATGTGCGTTGCACATCATGCATCATATTACACATATTTCTTGCATTTGTTATGCATATCTAGGTGTCTTACCAAGATTCTTTACTTTGTTCAACAAGATGTCTCACCACTACAACACTCGAGCTAATTTCAGAAGGAAGATGGACAACTTAGAACAAGAGAATCACGAGCTCCGCGAGGAAGTTTCTGCTTTGAAGGCCGGTATGGCCAATCTTACTGCTCTGATGGAATCTCTGGTGGATGCTCAGAATCATCCACCGAGTGTTCAACCTCAACAAACAAGGGTTTCTACTGATGCTCTGACTATTCCTGTATCTGCTACAACAGATGTTGTTCAGAATCGCATGCCTCAAGGTTGTCCATGGGGAATTCCAGAGAACTTTGCGCCTGAAGGTTTCAATCTTGGTCCTCAAGATACTCCAGTTGTTCAGACTACTGTTACTCTTGTACCTCCTATGGTGCATGTTGCTCCTGCTGCACCTCCTTCGGTGAATATGGTTCCATTTGTTAATGATGACATGTATCGTCCTTTTCCTCCACCAAGTGAAGACTTGGGTCTCTATGATAGAATGAATGATTTTCAAGAGCAGTTTGACAAGATACAGAGGGAGATGAAGGCCCTCAGGGGAAAGGAATTTTTCGGGCATAATGTGAATGATTTATGCTTGGTCCCGAATGTCAATATACCTATGAAGTTTAAGGTCCCAGAATTCGAGAAGTACAAGGGAAACACTTGTCCTCGTGCTCATCTTGTGATGTATGTAAGAATAATGTCTACCCACACTGATGATCAGCGTCTGCTGATTCACTTTTTTTAGGGTAGTTTGACTGGTGTTGCGCTGAAGTGGTATGTGAGTTTGGACAGTGTCAATATCCGTACTTTCAATGACTTGGGAGAAGCATTTATCAGACAATACAAATACAACATGGACATGACGCCTGATCATGATTAACTCAAGGCCATGGTCCAGAATGACAGGGAATCGTTCAAAGAATATGCACAGAGATTGTGTGAAGTAGCCGCCCAAGTGATTCCTCCCATGGAAGAGAAGGAGATGACTAAGATTTTCTTGAATACCCTGGGTGCTTTCTACTACGAGAGGATGGTAGCGAGTGCGCCAAGTGACTTTACTAAAATGGTGAGCATGGGTATCCGCTTAGAAGAGGCTGTAAGAGAGGGTCGTTTAACAAAAAGTGAAAGTTTCGGAAGTACGAAGAAGCCATCCTATGGGTTTTCCAAAAAGAAGGAAGGAGATACAAATGCTGTTATGCAAGAAAGGAAGGTTAATCCTCCTAGAAGAAATTATCAGCATCATCAACAAGTCGCCTCAGTAACTCCAGTTGTTAGTGTAGCTCCGACTACCATTGCTTATCAGAGACCATCCCATCAGGGGAATCAAGGGTATAATCAGAGAAGGGAGAGTTATGACCCAATTCCTCTGAGCTATACAGAATTACTCCCAATGTTAATTCAAAAGAAGTTGGTTCAGACCTGCCACCTCCTGCTGTACCATCACCATTGCCTTGGTATTACAAGGCAGACCAAACATGTGCTTTTCATCAGGGGGCGCCAAGGAACAATGTTGAGAACTGTTATCCTTTGAAGACTGGAGTACAAAAATTGGTTAAGTCTGGTATCTTGTATTTCAAGGATGTGGACCCTAATGTGAAAGATAATCCTCTACCAAAGCATGGAGGAGAAAATGCTGTAAACATGGTGGCCGATTGTCCAGGTTACTTTCAGATTTTTGATGTTAAATTGGTTAGAGGAGACTTGGTGAAAATGCATGCAGACCTCTGTGAATTTAGCTACTATACGCATGACCATGCCGGTTGTGCTATTTGTAGTATAGATATATAGGGTTGCGACATGATAAATGCTGATTTGCAGGAGATGATGGATGAGGGTCTCATCCACATAATCAGGCCTAGGGCAGAGTATGAAGAGGAAGTAAACATGGTTTCTAGATGTCCTGAAGAGTTCAAAATTTTTGATGTGGAGTACATGAATGAGGACCTTGTGTAATTGCACGCTACTTTCTGCCACATGGTTGGTCAGGTAGAACATCAGTATGGATCTTGCGGAATTTGCTTCCGAGACTCCCGAGGATGTTCAATTGTTAGGAATGGTATTCAATTGTTGTTAGACAATGGAACTATTAAGGTTACAGGCCAAAGGGATGATTACCATAAAGTTGATGTGATTGAGGTTTTTTTGGATGAAGAAGAGTCAGATGATGAGTATGCCTCTGCAGATGAGTTCTTCTCCTCGGATGAAGATTTGTTTTCCAAGGATGACTCTGTAATGACTGAATATGTTGAAGAGGGAGTAAATTTTATGGTGCCTTGTTTTGGTACACCCTGCCATTTTGAAGTTGAATATCATAGCAAGCCAGCTATTACTCCATTGGTGATTAGTTTGCCAGGTCTTGTCCCCTACAAGTCAGATAAGGCTGTACCCTACAAATATAATGCTACAATATTAGAGGATGGTGTGAAAGTTTCCATCCAACCAATGCCTAATGTTAGAAATATTGCTAAGACTAGTAGAGTGACCCGCATTGGTCGTATATTTGCACCAGTTGTTCGTGGAGATGTTAGTATTAGAAAGAAAATTGTTGAACCCAAGAAGGCAGTGGGTGAATCAAGTGGAGCTATGCTAGAAAAGGAGATAGACGATATTTTGAAGATAATCAAGATGAGCGACTACAGAATTGTATATAAGCTATTGCAGACTCCTTCAAAAATATCTATCTTGACTTTATTGATGAACTCCTCTGCTCAGAGGGAATCTTTGATGAGGGTATTGGACGAAGATTTCATGGAAAGCGACATGCCTGTGGACCAATTTAGCAGTGTAGTAAGGAACATTACTTCATGTAATAACCTGAGTTTCTACGATGATGGACTGCCCGATGAAGGAAGGAATCACAATTTGGCCCTCCACATCTCTATGAACTGCAATAATGATTCATTATCCAATGTTCTGATTGATAATGGATCTGTATTAAACGTTATACCGAGGAGCACGCTTATGAAGTTGAAATATCAAGGAACGCCCATGCTCCCAAGTGGAATTATTGTGAAAGCGTTTGATGGATCAAGGAAATCTGTTATTGGTGAAGTGGACTTGCCTATTCATATAGGCCCACATTTGTTTCAGATTACTTTCCAGGTCATGGATATTGTACCCGCTTATAGCTGCTTGCTGGGACGGTCGTGGATACATGAGGCAGGAGCTGTCACTTCAACTTTACACTAGAAGCTGAAGTTCGTACGTGAAGGAAAAGTGGTAATTGTAAATGGAGAACAAACATTATTGATATCTCATTTGTCCTCTTTCAGTATTGTGGGGGAGGATGAAGCTGCTGTTGGAACCCAGTTCCAAGCTTTATCCATTGATATTATAAGAGGAAATGAGAATTCTATGGCTTCGTTTAAGGATTCTCAGCAGGTTGTGTGTAATGGCAATAGTGAAGTATGAAGACAAATTGTTGATCCACCTATAAACAAGAATAGAGCTGGTTTGGGGTTCTCTGTGAAGGATGATAAAGGTAAGATCATGAAGCCGAAGTCTACTGCAGGCAAGTATCAAGACATCTTTCGTAGCGGGGGTTATCTTCATCCAACCGTTTCCAGGATTAATGCCATTGCGGAAGATGATGCAGAACCAGAAATGCCAAATCATGTGACGCACGGAGTTAGGATTCAGAACTCGATCACCATTGATGTTCCCTCTTGCATACATGTTTCGAAGTAATTTGTTTTTGTTAATCTTTTTGAAAAACTTTCACTCGGCCCAAGGTAAAAGTATTGATATTGTATGGGCTTATCTGTTTGCTTTGATTTTTGAAATCAAAAATAAAAGTTGTCTTTATTTCCCAAATTGTGTTTTTATTTTTTTTTTTAATTTTTTCTTGGAAAATGGTAATCAGAAAAAAAAAACCTTTCAAAATAAATAATAACTGCAATTCAATCTGCATGATCACTTGTTATATGTGTCAATTTCTAAAAGCAATCATAATTCATATGTGCAGATTAATTAAAAAACCCGTTGAATACAATGACCCTGCACTCTCTCCTAACTTTGAATGTCCTATGTATAGGGCCGAAGAAGAAGACTATGATGAGATTCCAGAAGAGGTCTCACGGTTTCTTGAGCGCGAGGGGAATGCCATTCAGCCATATAAAGAACCATTAAAAGTAATCAATTTGGGTTTAGAAGAAGATTTGAAGGAAGTCAAGATTGGAGCATTACTGCATCCTGATGTGAAGAGCAGGTTAATTGAGATGTTGAAAGAGTATGTGGATATTTTTGCTTGGTCTTACCAAGATATGCCTGGTCTAGACATATATATTGTAGAGCACCGTTTTTTGCTGAAGCCAGAGTGCCCGCCAATCAAATAGAAGTTACGAAGAACTCACCCTGATATGGCAGTGAAGATCAAAGAAGAAGTTCTAAAGCAGATTAATGCCGGTTTTATTGTGACATCAGTGTACCCTCATTGGATTTCCAATATTGTCCCAATACCGAAGAAAGACGGAAAAGTTCACATGTGCGTAGGTTACAGAGATCTAAATAAAGCTAGTCCAAAAGATGATTTTCCATTGCAACACATTGATATGTTAGTGGATATCACTGCAAAATTAAAAGTTTTCTCATTCATGGACGGATTTTTCGGGTATAATCAAATAAGGATGGCTCATAAGGAAATGGAAAAAACAACGTTTATCACACCCCGGGGAACATTCCGTTATAGAGTGATGCCCTTCGAGTTGAAGAACACAGGTGCAACTTACCAAAGGGCTATGACAACCCTATTCCATGATCTGATGCACAAGGAAATTTAGGTATATGTTGATGATATGATTGCTAAATCCCAGACTGAAGAAGTGCATGTAGAATATTTATTGAAGTTGTTTCAGCGTTTGAGAAAGTATCGTCTCCGCTTGAATCCAAATAAATGAACCTTCAATGTTCGGTCAGGGAAATTGTTGGGTTTCATTTTTAGCCAGAGAGGGATTGAAGTTGATCCTGAAAAAGTCAAAGCGATTCAAGAAATGCCAGCGTCGAGAACTGAAAAGCAAGTCAGAGGGTTCCTCGGGCGTTCGAATTATATTTCCAGATTTATCTCCCACATGATTGCAACGTGTGAACCGATCTTTAAGTTGTTAAAGAAAGATCAAGATTGTGTGTGGACAGATGACTGCCAAAGGGCATTTGAAAGTATTAAAGAATATCTGCTTGAACCTCATATCTTGCTCCCTCCTGTTGAAGGAAGACCATTGATTATGTATTTGACAGTGTTAGATAATTCCATGGGCTGTATTCTAGGACAACAAGATGAAACAGGGAAGAAAGAGTACGCCATTTATCATCTCAATAAAAGGTTTACTGACTGTGAGTCGCGGTATTCCATGCTGGAAAACACATGTTGTGCTCTGGCCTGGGCAGCAAAACGTTTGCGGCAGTATATGTTGAATCATATTACTTGGTTGATCTCCAAAATGGATCCAATCAAGTACGTTTTTGAAAAGCCTGCTCTTACTGGGAGAATTGCCCGCTGACAGATGTTGTTATATGAATATGACATTGAATAACGCACCCAAAAAGATATTAAAAGAAGCGTATTGACAGATTATCTTGCTCACCAACCAGTTGATGATTATCAGTCTGTAATGTATGACTTCCCCGATGAGGATATGATGTTTCTGAAAGTGAAAGATTATGATGAACCATTGCCTGAGGAAGGTCCTGATCCTGAATCTCGTTGGAGAATGATATTTGATGGAGTTGGGAATGCTTATGGTAAATGAATTAGTGCTGTGATTTTCGCTCCACATGGATCACACATTCCTTTTACTGCAAGGTTGACATTTGATTGTACTAATAATATGGCAGAATATGAGGCTTGCATCATGGGTCTCAAGGAAGCTATTGATCTTAGAATTAAAATTCTAGATGTGTATGGTGATTAAGCTTTCGTAATAAATCAAATTAAAGGAGAGTGGGATACTCGTCACCCGACTTGATCCCTTACTAAGATTATGCTAGAAGATTGTTACCCTTCTTTAATAAAGTTGAATTCCATCACATCCCTAGAGACGAAAATCAAATGGCGGATGCTCTGGAAACTCTGGCTTCTATGTATAAAGTGAATACTTGGAATGATATACCTCAAATTATAGTTCGGAGACTGGATAGACCCGCTCATGTGTTTACAACAGAAGAGGTAGCAGATGAGAAACCTTGGTATTATGATATCAAGCATTTTCTCCAGACTCAGGAATACCTGATTGGTGCTTCGAATAAATATAGAAATACATTGAGAAGATTGGATGGCAGTTTCTTCCTCAGTGAAAATGTAATGTACAAGAGAAATTATGACAGGGTCTTGCTCAGATGCGTGGATAGACACAAAGCAGACATGTTGATGCATGAGATTCATGAAGGTTCATTTGGCACTCATGCCAATGGACATTCAATGGCTAAAAAGATGCTAAGGGTAGGTTACTATTGGATGACAATGGAATCTGACTATTACAGATTTGTGAAGAAGTGCCATAAATGCCAGATTTATGCGGACAAGATTCATGTGCCTCTAACACTTCTCAATGTTATTTCTTCCCCGTGGCCTTTCTCTATGTGGGGTATTGACATGGTTGGAATGATAGAACCCAAAGCTTCGAATGGACACCGTTTTATCTTTATAGCAATTGATTACTTCACCAAATGGGTGGAAGATGCTTCATATGCTAATGTTACTAAGAAGGTGGTAGTTCGCTTCATTAAGAATAATCTCATATGTCGGTATGGTGTGCCGAGCAGAATTATCACCGACAATGGCTCGAATCTGAACAACAAGATGATGACAGAACTTTGTGAAGAATTCAAGATTGTCCATCACAATTCATCTCTGTGCAGGCCGAAGAAGAATGAGGTTGTTGAAGCTACTAATAAGAATATCAAGAAGATCATCCAAAAGATGGTTGTTACTTATAAAGATTGGCACGAAATTCTCCCTTTTGCTTTACATGGATATAGGGCATCTGTTCACACTTCAATAGGAGCAACACCATTCTCCCTTGTGTATGGAATGTAAGAGGTGCTCCCAATCGAGGTTGAGATTCCCTCTTTGCGTGTGATAAAGGAAACCAAGTTGTCAGATGTTGAATGGGTCCAAAACAGGTTTGACCAATTGAATTTGATCGAAGAGAAGAGAATGACAACTGTGTGTCATGGGCAGTTATACCAGAAGAGAAAGAAGAAAGCTTTTGATAAGAAAGTCAAACCTCGTGAATTTAGAGAAGGTGACCTCGTGCTCAGGAATATCATGTATTTATCGCTGATTCTAGGGGCAAGTGGACTCCCAATTTTGAAGGCATATATGTTGTCAAGAAAGCCTTCTTTGGCGATGCATTAATTCTTGAAACTATGGATGGTGAGGAGTTCCCACATCCCATGAATGTTGATGCAGTCAAGAAATACTTCGCCTAAAGAAATAAAAGAACAGCTTGCTAAGTTTAAAACCCGAAAGGGCGCTTTAGGAAAAAAATAGCGTCTCGGTAGGACAAAAACACGAAAGGGAGGTCTAGGAAAAAACTAGAGACATAAACTGAATAAAATTTCCCTCTAAGTTGAAAACCCGTAAGGGCGGCTTAGGCAAAAGTTAGGAACTTTCTTGGCAAGTAACTGCATCAGATAAGATTTGATCATTGAAGCAACAATCTTCTTGAATCCTCACCATACTTCAACAGAAGTTGCTGCTCAGAATTTCAAAGTTGTTAGAGGAAATAATGGTCATTGTATCTCAATGTATCTTTTCCATTATATATTACCATTTTCCAAACTTTGTAATTATCCATGGAGTCTCGCCATTTACAGACTACCATTCTATCAATAAAATTTGAGCTTTTACCCAATTCTTTGTATTTCTTATTTTATTCAGCTTACAAAGACTCCATTTATTATTGATAATAATTTTCAAAGCGAAAATATTAAATAACAAAATTGTTTTTCAAAAAGAATTTACAACTTACTATTACTTTAGATTTTGTGATTTCAAGAGGAAAACAAAGATGGTGATTCCAAGAATGGACGAACTCCCGTAATTTTGAGAAGTTTTAGTTCCCCGAGAAAGTTTTCTCAGGTCGTTTTCGCTGGTATGCGCGTGTTTATTGTATATTGAAGACGATACCAATTGGCTTAAGGTGCAATATCGGGTTTGAGATCCCAGTGTCCCCAATCAAGTGTTGGTTCATTTTCTGATTTTTGGGTTTGCTTGGTCTAAGGTCTCTATTCCGGATTCCCCAACGAAGTCTTCTCTCATATGACGGAAGGTCTTATTCCCTTGGTGTGCTGAGATGGAACTATTTTCAAAATGCCGCTCTTTCTGCAGTATTGGCATCATTGTTGGTATTTATTTCCCAGGCAACTAGACCAGGGCAGTATATTTTCTAAGAAGTGTTTAGACAGTTGTTAACCCTTTAGGTTTTCACCTGCCAAGTGCTGAGTTTGATTTAAAATCCCCAAGAGTTTGATCTCTTTCTATATGTTGACTTCTTGATTTCCCAGGAAAGCTATCCCCGGGCATCTTTTGTTGGAATAGGTTTGATTCGAGATTCCCCAATGAAGGTTTCGCTTATTTGAGAAAAGTCTTTTCTCCCCGTGCATGCTGAGATTTGACTCATTTGCGAAGCATCTCCTTCCAGCGGTACTTGCATTTTGTTTGATTGTCTGATAGTCAGGCAAGGGCAATGTTTTATTTAAGAAGTGTTGAGGCATTTGTCAGTTATTTTTTCTTTTGGATTTTCTCCCGCCAAGTGCTGGGTTTGATTTAAAATCCCCGTAAGATTGATTTCTTGATGTAATGTTTGACTTCTTGACTCTCCAAGTTGTTATCCCCATGAGGTTTCATACTTTTTCCCCTGAGAAGTTGGTGCAATACTTACTCTAAATATTGAAGAACGTATCTTGGTTTCTTCTCTTCAATATGGTGTTGGCCTCCCCAATGATGTCAGCACGAGGTCCCCAGTTGATGTCTCGATGATGAGGCGTTATCTCCCCTAGTGAATTCTGTATGATATTTCTCCATTAAAGTCAGCTCGAGATCCTCAGTTGATGTTTTAAAGATATGGTTTTCACCTGCCTTATTGAGATCAGTATTGCAAACCTCAGTAGAAGTGCGGACTGTGAAAGCATTTGTTTTCCCATTGAAGTCTGAGTGCTATTCCCCGGTGAAACCTGAAGAAGGATGTTATATCCCTGTATCTGTACTGTTTTTTCGCTATGATTTGTTTACTTCCAGATTATGTTCCTTCCCAGTGAAGTTAATCCATGTAGTAGGATTTTGTTTTCTCAGTTGGTGCTTATTTTCTTATAGAATGTTCATCTTGGCTGTGATTTAGCCGAGTGTTGTTTGTGCCTGAGTTGGTTTTGTCTGGTTATTCCTTGTGTTATATGTCTGTTTTGTCAGCATATACATGATAACACTCGTACATTCATACATACATCATGCATAGTTAAATTTAGAAAATCATTGCTCATTCACATTCATTAATATTTTGTTGACATATTACTCTGTTTTACAGAGTTGTGTTGTCCTCTCTCCAATAGAGTGTTGGCCTTAAGCAGAAAGTGTATATTCTTTCAATTTCCCCACTGAATTATCCTCTGTGGAAGATTTTTGCTTTAGCCTTCCTGTGCAGCTCTCTGTTTGGATATATTGGGTTTCTCTCTTGAGTTTATTTCTCAAAAGTATTTTGGTTGACTATTTCACTCCAGTTTATTTCTGGTTTGAATCTTTGTTTCCCAGCAATATTATTACTTATGATCTCTGCAAGCTTCGAGCATTGGTTTGAGAATGTGCATTTATTTTGCACGAGAAGATTTTATCTCCTCAAGAGAAATATATTGGCATTTCCCCAGGAAGTCATATTTCTTTCCCCAGGAAGTCATATTTCATTCCTCAGAAAGTCATTTTTCTTTCCCCAAGAAGCCATATTGCTTTCCCTAGAAAGTCATTTTTACAATCCTACATGACAGCAAGTAGCAGGTCTCTTTATTTGGGCAACTTGTATTTTCCTGTAAAAGGCGACGTTACTTTTTTGCTATCTTATTTATGAGTGGATAGTTTACAGTTCGTTGTCAGATTACTCTAGTGGATGGCAACTCTTTCAATATCACGAAGATAGTTTGTTGTGAAATCTTTACAAGTGGTAGTCTCTTTATTTGAGACAGCTTATACATTACCCTTTCCAGGCAGAATGCCTTGGTTAAAGAAGAAGTTGAGACCTGTTCTAGGTGAAACGTCAGAATTTTGGAAAAACTTGTTATCTTTTTGCTACCCTCAATGAACGTTGGTAGTTCATCATCAGTGAACGACAGTGCTATGATATATTCTCTCTACCTTCAGTGAAAGCTGGTAGATCACCATCGGTGAAAGTTTGTGATTGTTATCTTTTTGCTACCCTCAGTGAACGTTGGCAGTTCATCATCAGTGAACAGCGATGCTATGATATATTCTCTCTATCTTCAGTGAAAGTTGGTAGATCACCATTAGTGAAAGTTGGTGATTGTTATCTTTTTGCTATCCTCAGTGAACGTTGATAGTTCATAGTCAGTGAACGGCGGTGCTATGATATTTTCCTTCTACCTTCAGTGAAAGTTGGTAGATCACCACGAGTGAAAGTTGGTGATTGTTATCTTTTTGCTACCCTCAGTGAACGTTGGTAGTTCATCGTCAGTGAACGACAATGCTATGATATTTTCCTTCTACCTTCAATGAAAGTTGGTAGATCACCATCAGTGAAAGTTGGTGATTGTTATCTTTTTGATACCCTTAATGAACGTTAGTAGTTCATCGTCAGTGAACGACAGTTCTATGATATTTTCCTTCTACCTTCAGTGAAAGTTGGTAGATCACCATCAGTGAAAGTTGGTGATTGTTATCTTTTTGCTACCCTCAATGAATGTTGGTAGTTCATCGTCAGTGAACGACGATGCTATGATATTTTCCTTCTACCTTCTGTGAAAGTTGGTAGATCACCATCAAGAAACTGAGTGATTGTTATCTTTTTGCTACCCTCAGTGAATGTTGGTAGTTCATCATCAGTGAACGGTGGTGATGTGATATATTCTCTCTACATTCAGTGGAAGTTGGTAGATCACCATCAGTCAAAGTTGGTGATTGTTATCTTTTTACTACCCTCAATGAATCTTGGTAGTTCATCGTCAATGAACGACGGTGCTATGATATATTTTCTTCTACCTTCAGTGAAAGTTGATAGATCACCATCAGTGAAAGTTGGTGATTGTTATCTTTTTTTTACCCTCAATGAATGCTGGTAGTTTATCGTCAGTGAACGACAGTGTTATGATATATTTTCTTCTACCTTCAGTGAAAGTTGGTAGATCACCATCAGTGAAAGTTGGTGATTGTTATCTTTTTGTTACCCTCAGTGAACATTGGTAGTCTCGCATTCAGTAAAAGTTGGTGTATCCCTTGACCTTTTTACCATCCTCTATGAGTCGGGTCTTTTTGATTCACCAGTGATTTATTTTCCTGGTTGAATTTCTATTTTGATCCTTATTTACTTTGCTACAGCCCCAGTGGTGTTTTGCGTCCCTTTGAAGTTGTTCATATGCATTCATACTCATAAGAATTGCATGGCATCTTAGGGCCAAAAATAGGGTTTGTTTTATATTTAAGTATCTTCGATCGCGTCGAGACGAAGATTTTTAACCTTCGTATCTTAGGATAGAAGAAACTTAAATAAGGGTAGCTGTTGTACCCCAAATTTTACCCCTAAGATCCCTTCATCATGCCATATTGATTCAATCACAACAAGATCACATTATAGTTTTTGGTTCTCCTCCCTATCTCTAGCTTTGCTCTTTTAGGAATCACCAAGCACCTTGACTTGTTTTTATTTTATGATCATGCATGTTTTGTTTTGACTTTACTTTTAATTAATAAAATGCAATGTTGGTTTGTCTTACTTGTTAATAATGTAGGTAAAATCAATGTGGCTTAGCAAGTTGATCCATGGATTCATGAGTTTATTTCCATGCCCTAGTCAATAAAGCTTGAGAAATTAAAACTTCACCATTGAATTTGATTTGGAAGAAATGGCATGACAAGGTTTATTTTGGTTCACTACATTTCAAATTTATCAAAATTGATTCAAAAGTACAAGGGGTTGATTGAAGAAGTTGTCATGTTTGGACAAGGCTTTGTTCCCACTTGTCACAAGTGCTTATTTCTCTCAATTATCAAGATATGGAAGTGGTTTTAGTGGCTATGAGTTCTCATTATCATCCTTAACAACTTCTATTTTCAAAGAAAAAGTGTTGGTACAAGAAGGTTGTTCAAAATTGTCAAAGTTCCTCAAAGCATTTTCTTGATCTAGGAGTTAGGGTTTTGAACTACAAAGAAGTATATCTTGCTCATCTTTTGGTATTTTTGAGTGATTCCAAATACATAATTCTCTTCAAAAGGTTATTAACAAATCACTTCAAAAGTTTCATGGATTTTTCATGTGGAAGAAACTTGATGATGAAGAAATATTACAAGTCGTCCAGATGAACCCCCAATTTCCCATGTGTGACTATAAATGATCATAAATTGGTCATTTTTTATCACCTTGAGTCCACTCTTTTTCCACAATGATCTTTAGGATGTTAACTTTATTCCTTCCTTTATGTGCAAAGTGAGAAAATGGATGGAAGATTTCCTAAGGATATAAAAGATTATAGGTCATTTCATGATATTTTGCCAACTTCAACAATTCATAACTCTCTCAATTTTTAGAGATTTTGAATGGTTTAGGTTTCAAAATGTCATTCAAGAGGTCTATTTTATGCCATCTTTTTTGGTCAAGAGAAAATTCCAAGAGGAAGGCCATGTTTGGATGCAAAACATTATAGGTCACTTTTGAAGAAAAACTTGAAATATTTTTAAGTATGGAAAGTCAACCCTTTTCTTCCAACTTTGGCTCAACACAAATTCTTGCTCAAACATACAATTGATCTCACTTCTTGCACATTGTAAATCTTTTGACTTAATCTTTCAAATGCTTAAAAAATTACATCATATGGTGCCCTACATTGTTGGCACCATGGTTATGAAAGTAGCATGATGAAATGGAAATTCCAAGTTCAGTCAGATTTGAAAATTGGTTTAAATCCAATTACAAGCATGTTTAACGATCAATTTCGTGTCTAATCATGTTTAAGAACTTTCCATAATAAGAAATGACCCTTAAACCATTTATTTTGCTGCATTTTGAGCCATGTGAAGTCACACTTTTCACACTAGCCGGTCCACACGATTTCATTGATTTTGCCTCCAATTCACACGCTTGAGCCTTGCATCATGATCAGCTATAAATAAGGATCACCCCTCACTCATTTGGGCAAGATTTTGATAGCCAATTGACCCATGTTCAGATCCCACACAAACTATGAATTTGAAATTATGATATCTTACATTCTCACCTTCAAACACCAGAAGCTCCATTCAGTTAGCTTCATTGAACTTCTCTGAAGCTAACCATACAGTTACTTTCAAGAATTATGACCTATATTGATATGTGGAATTCCAGTTTCAGAGGAACTTCTCACTACTCTGTTCAGGTAGATTTCTTGGCCAAATTGATTCAAATAAAAGACTAACCCACTCCTTGTATTTTTCTGATCCTCGTGCTCTTTATAGTTTGAAATTTCATTGAGAATTGAGTGAGAAATCCCAAATTTCCGTGCTCGCTATTTTTTCTAGTTTTCTTCAAACACAGCCTTGCATAATTTATATAAATTTAGCGTGATGGTACCATTAGAATCGTCTTGAGGAGACGAATCTAATGATACCAATCTGGTTTGCTAATTTTACAGTTTGAAGGATTCAATTTGGGGATGGCTGAAAGTTGAAGACGATGACATGTCCGTCTTCAACCAATGACATGAGGCCATATTATTTTTTTGAAATAGATACAATATGCTTGCCTTACCATGCGCGTGCCTCAGGAGCCATTGGATCTGATTACTTTTGTGAGTCAGACTCCATCCAACGCGCCACATTTTAAGTTGTTTTATTTTAAAAATGTTTGATCCGGTGTGATATTTAGTAATGACCATGATATACACAGTGCGCTAGTTCCTTTGGATTTGATTAATAACGCATTTTGACTCTCATCCATTGGTCCACATCTTTTTGGTTTTTATTTCCTTTTCTGATTTTTATATTTAATTGTTTTAAATTTCAAAAAATCATAGAAAATTCATTTTAAGTCCAAAATATCTGAAAAAATTATGAAAAATATTTCTGATTTTTCTCTTTCTGATTTTTATTTTTTCACAATTTTATTTTGTATTTTGATATTTTTTTATAAATTTCCACTTTATTTGAATTGTTTTAAATGTTTAAAAATACTTTTATGCATTTTTAAATTTTGAAAAAATTATGGAATGATCCAATGATATTGTGACAAATATTGGTGACCTCATTTGTTTTTTTATTTCTGACTTTTGTCATTTTTTATTATTTTTGGTTTATTTTACTCATTTCTTTTAATTTTAAAGATAGTTTCTGACTTAAAAAAATTTACCAAAAATTCTATAAAAATATTTGAGGTCATTTATGATTTTTCTATGGTCTTACTTAATATTTCTTGATTAATTTGAACATAGTTGATATTTTTATCTTTTATTTCTATTTTAAAAAACATTTTTAAACCTTTTTTAATGTATAATTAAATGCAATATTATTTTGTGATTATTTTCTGGCTGATCTTGGGTTGAATTTTTGATCATGAGCTTTATTAACATCATTGGATCCATGGTGTTGAGTCTAACTCCATAACAATAGATGAATGATTTTAATAATAGTTTGATTAAATTTTAATTCAAATGTGGTTTGTATATTCTTCCCCACCCTTCTTCATCTTATACCTTCCTTATTGCACTAAGTGTTATTGGAGCATGATCTCTATATAATGTCTCAAAACAAATGGTGCATAGATTGATATTGATCGACCTCAAAATACGTGCGACTTCTATATAAGTCCACTTACGATTGCTTAACATAGCGCTAAATTTTGTCACGATTCAAATAAATGATCATTCATGGACCAAACTTATGTTTGCAAGCCCAAGTATGTTAATTTGGTCTCTTTGATCCAATAACCTTGAGATTCATTGTGTGGAGGCTTTGGTTCTACCAATCCTCTAATGGACCTACAACACTTTTAGTCAATGCGGAACACTTAAACATCGTTGATCATTAAATGGTACTTTTAAGGATTCTAAATGGATGATATACTAGACATAAAGCAAATGCAATTCATTGTGTGGAGGCTTTGGTTCTACCAATCCTCTAATGAGTTCCAAATACAAGTTTCAAGATGGTCATTCAACTAACCACTAATTATTAAATTGTTTTTACTTTATGCTTTTATTTTTTATGCTTTATGTACCATTTACTTTAAGCATTACATTTCATGTCATTTTTATTTTGCTCACTTGAGCATTTACTTTCTTGTCATTTTCATTTTTGCTCACTTGAGCTTTTCTTTTCTCTTCTAAGACACCTAATAATCAACATGAACCATAAAATCTGTTGTACCCAAAAAAATTTCCTCTCATTTCACTTAACACATGCCCATTGAGGTCCCTAACTTATCATAGGATGACCAAGAATTGACCAGACAAATTCTCCTCCTAAGACAATAAGCCTCAAACTAGGATTTCCCTCATAAGCAAGATGTGTGATTCCAAAGGATCCAAAATATTCTCCATTGTCCTAATATGTCCTCAAGATCATCCATGCCAAATTTCATGCCTTGAACAACAATTTTGCCCAGTTAACTACTCAAATGTCTAGAAATCAACTATACTAGGTCAAAAGTCAATTGTGGCCCAAATACAATCAAACTTCAAGATTTTGGTCAACATCAATATTTTGGAGTAATATCCACCATTTGATCAAAAGTAAAAAATGACAAATTAGGGTTTCTATAGGGAAAATCAACCAAACTTTGACCAAACATAGCTTGCTCATACTTTATCAGAAATTTTCCAACCAAGGCTCATTTTGAAGAGAATCCAATTCCCCACAACTCCTCTTTAGCCCTCAATTTCAAGAAATGTCTCAATCAAAAGATATAAGCTCATACATTATATGTCCATTCAAAAAGTCAACAAAAACACCTTTTGGGTCAAAGCTCCTTACATCAACATGGAAGATCCAATTGCAATGAAACAAAAAAGGTTGTTTAGAGGGTATCCTAAGCTCTCTAAAAAGTCCAAGAACACCCTCTTAGGGTTAAAAATGAGAGAGAAATGCATTGCTAAAGTTGAACAATTTTTGGAAATATGCATGAAGTCAATATTGACCAACTTGAATTTTTTCCAAATGGGCCCATGTTTTTATGTTTGAAACTTGTTCCTAACATGACCCACGACCCCTGAGCTTACTCATGTATTATTTCATTATTTTTATTATTTGTTTTTATTTTTTTATTCATTAAAATCAAAATAAATCAAATAAAATAGTGGAATAATAAAATAAAATCCAAGATTTGATTTTATGAGCACATGATGAGTTTATAATCAACTGGAAAATCAAGGATTTCGTGCAAGTGGTGATTGGAATAAAAATAGCAAGGTTTAGCCTATTTTAGAAACAAAAAATACAAGACACAAATCAAATCTTTTCTTACTCAATTTTCAAGATTTAATTCAGTTTTGTTAACCTAATTCGTTCTACTATATATGCATAATATTGTCAGACCATAAAAAGGAGGATTGGTCGTGTAGAACCCTCACAAAAAACTCAAATTTTTGGACAAAAAGTGGTGATCGAATTTTGATTTAGAGGGAGATTCAAGGACTTTGAAGGTTTGCAATCCATTCATGGGCATATTTGGAAGCTACCTGGACCACTCTCACGCCTCAACACTCCCAGAAACGCCCCATACAGAACCACTATTTACTCACTTTTTTGAATTTGATTTTGATAATTTACGCATGATAAACGAATTTTAAGTATGAATTCATGTTTGTATGACCATTTGGAACATGTTTGCATGATTAATTGTGTGTTTTGATGCGTATTTGACTGAATGCCATTGTTAGGGTTTCAAGGTCCGTTTTAGGGTTTTTTATTTCAGGCAAAATCAGGGCAAAAGAAGAGTACCATTGTACTCACGAGATGAAACCCAATTGATCTATATACTTGGATCAAATTTATATTGCATGGTTGTGATTTTGGAGATATGCAGGTTTATAGCGACAACACTATCCGTAGGTAAAAACCCCTTGCCTAAAATGGCAGTCCCTTGGGGAAGATGACTACGTGTCAAAGCCTGGTTGGGTCGTTTGAATTTTGCGTGCGTTTTTGTTATTACTACTGATTATTACATAAAATGTATTATTCTTGTTTTATATAACGAATGACCATGTGGCGCAGTGGTAAAGGGCGAGGCTCGTAATCAAGGGGACCTGGGTTCGAATCCCAGGTCCAACGTTTTCTATTTTCCAAATTTATTCATTGCAGATCCAGTGGTTCCACACCAAGCATGCTCACCATAGGCGTCCTCATCATCACCATCAGATCAATCAACACCATATCTAACGCTTCCAATAAAGCTCCCCGTGATGGACTCTCCTAGCATATCCACACTGAATCACACGCAGCTATGGGCCAACTGGAGTGGGCTTTAGACATAATTTCAGCATGCAACCCTCCAATTTGGGTTTACACCCCTCAGGCCCATTATTTTCTATTTTATTTAATTCTCTTTTGTTATCTAATTATTTCAATTGTTTTTTATTTCAAATCCTTTTTTTAATCAGAAAATAATCACAAAAAAATAGGACTTAGTTTTTTTTATTAAATTAATTTTTTGCAAATTAATTAATTTCATCAACTTTAATTGGTTTTCATTAATTAAAATTAATTAGAAAAAATTAGGTCAAAATTCAATTCTTTTTTCATAAAATATCCCAAAAATATTTTCAATAATCAAATTAGATTTTTAGGGTTCTTGTACTTTTATCCAGTGAATTCTCTCGTGTCATTATTTTGTCGTACGATTATTTTTATTATTTATGTAACTGCGCCTGGTTTGTAATAGCTAATTAGGGTTTTTTTATTTCCGCACTTTATTTTTTCAGTCATTTTTTATGTATCTACACCAAAGCCCTGTAATAGCGTAGGACCCTTTATTTTCTCGCTTTTATATTCTGTATATACTTATATATAATTGTTAGCAACCTAGGCGTGCATAATTAATCAATCAATCAGTAGATCTATGAATTGCAAGATAAATATATGAAAAAACATACCGTTGCAGACTTGCACCCTTAGGGTATACCTCACTCGGTTGCCTTCGAATTACGCTTACAATTCTCGAAACGTGAGAATTCTCAGTGGCTGTCCTTGAGTATAAGAGATCATTAGTCCCTCGATGACCCTCTCGATTATTTCCTCGGTTAAAAAGTAATCTTAGGGCTTTAGGACAGTTACTAAGAGTTTTTGCCCAGTTGCCTTTAGTGATCGTACGTCCCTTTCGATAGTCCCAAAAACATCCAACAACTAGGGCTACCTACTCACTAATAGTAGGATAGTACTGTCTAAAGGATAGGAGGAAAAGAACAAACTTTTTTCGAGTAGGTAGATAACTATTAGGTACTTGCTCAAAAAATGCTTTTTACACCCTACACTTTCAAATACTTTTCAAACAAAAATTTTCAAAAACGCTTTATCACACTCTTGAGGACTGATACAAGAGTTACCATAAAGTGAATTTCCGTACTAAGGCATTTTCAAACAAAACTTTTTTCACACAAACACGAAAGCAATTTTCAAAAATGAACAAGTACTTAAGAGCCCGTAGAAAACTACGAATGGAAAGGGTGCTAACACCTTCCCTTTCCATAATCTACCCCCTTACTCAGAAACTCTCGAAAAAAGGTCTTTTTCTGTTCTTTTCACCTTTTCCTTTGTTGGATAAAAGAAAAGTCGGTGGCGACTCTTGCTTACTGCATATTTGTGAATACAAAATGCATAACCAGTATTAACAGTCAGTTCTGCCACCGTATCACAAAATCCTTTAATGATATTTGGACTATTTGGTTACTATCCTTGGTATTATGGAGTATTGGACTTCTTGGACTTAGGATTAGAAACATTGGTCTATGTTGGAGATCTTGTGACCTTAATTGATATTTTGTCTAGAGTTCTTGAGGTTTACCTCAAGACATTGGGTTGTTTGTTTATTTTGTGTGCATGTTATTATGATTACACTCTTTGTTTGTAATCTGGAATTCACCCGTATACAGTTGTTATTCTGACCAATTTTTGTGAAGACTTAATACACTTAAAGTTTGGTTCTCTTAAGAGGTCTAGTATCTTTTCTTGCTTGGTTTCAATCCAAAGAATGGGAATTCTATCTTGACTCACAATGTCAAGTATTGACTTCTTGTTGGTTAGATGGTTCTTATCCCTAGCTTTTACCTTATGCTTTAGGATAGTCCCTTCTTCTCCTCCCATTTTCTTTAATTTCAAAAATCTCCCTCCTCCTTTTGAAAACTCTTTTTGTTTTGAAACATGAACCATTTTCATAACAAACTTGTACTCATATCCATGCATTTTCAAAACATTTTAATAAATAAACTTCAATCAACTTAATAATACTTTAGCATTTTTTGTGAGAAGACTAAAAGTCAATCAATCTCATTTCAAACCATTTTGCCACTTTGACTTTTTATTTTAAAACATTTCTCAAAATGTTAGACTCTTGTCAATCCTTGTAGTGATGCAAACAACTATATTTCTACAATATGTAGTGAAGAGAGATATTTTCCACTTGGATGTTGAGTGAGGCATTGTTGATTTTAAAATTCAAGTCATATCCTCCACTTTGAGATGATGCAAATTCTCCTTTCTCATGATTATGGGTAGTAAGTATGTTTTCCACACAGACAATGACAATGATGTCTTATCTCATGAAATTAACAAACCCATTTGTGTTTTTAAAATTTTTAAATGAGGAACTACGTGTACCCTGATCCCCTATTGCACGGAAGGTGGTACTTAGACTTTAAAGGTTCGCAACCGCGGCGGGTGCAAAAATTATAAAAAATATACTTCTTTTCTCACCTCCACCATCTATTTTTCATACAACATTTTATAGCCAAAATATACAGATGTTTTCAAAGAGGTTCCCGCGGAGTACCCTAGATGTTTAGGATGCTAATACCTTCCCTTTGCATAAACAACCCCCTTACCTTGAATATTTCCCCCTCTTTTTGGGTTATTCGCTCTTTTCCCATTCCTTTGGAAACAATAAAGTGTCGTGGTGATTTTTAATTTGATCTGTATAAATATAGTCAATCCAATGGTTTAGTCTTAAACATTTCTACCGCTACAGAGGGCTGATATAATTTGTTGACTGAGGGCGCATGATAAGGAAAGAACGTGGAATGTTGTGCAACATCCAATCACGTGACCTGTAAGTGGCCACGTGTTACCCATCAAACATAATAGCGGAGGGAGTATAATGTGAATTCTCACAAACACACAAACAATTTTCAAAAATGAGCAAGTACCTAAGAGCCCGTGGAAAACTACAGATGGAAATGGTGCTAATACCTTCTATTGTATCCCAAAATTTACCCTCTCATTTCTCAAAGGATCATCCTGGACCCTCAACTTTGCTTCTATCGAGTTTCAAGTCTTAAATTACAACTTTTCAAGAAAATCATTCACAAGGGCAAAATGGTCAAAAGCACACTGAAAAGTCAAACTTTGACTTTTAGATCGAAAATCAAGTTTCAACAATTATATTTCATCAAGACATGAAATTGGTTCATCAAAAATCTGAAGTCAGAAATTACTTTGAAAAAGTCAAATTTCTAAACACTTAGAAACTTTTCTAAGTGTTAAGAGAATATGATACTTCAGAACTTCTGAGCCAGCCTCCACGCAAGTGCAGTCAGAATTTGCAAACATGGTTCAAAATATAATTCTTCAATCAGAATGTGACTCTTCAGCATGTGCTTCGATCAGAGCATCACCCTTCGAGTTTCACTATGGTCTTCTTCGATCAGAACATCACAAAGCCCCAAAACCTTATTTGAACAGCCTGCTGCACTGGTATAGTACAATCCTGCAACCAGCTGCGACAACACTCCAAATTGCTGCTGCACTGCTAACACACACTGAACTTCTAATGTTCACTCACTGTCTTAGCACATACTGAACTTCTGAATTCTCCTCACTGTTTTAATACACAAAACTTCTAAGACTTTCTCATTGTTCTAACACTCAGAAGTTCAGCACATAGCAACCCAGAACTTCTGTATTTTCCCTCTAACGTGTCTTGCAGGACCTTAGAATGTATCAATCCAAAACTTCTGACACTTCTCTCTGAACCACAACGCGCCCGACATCAGAACTTCTGACCCCCTTTGTGTTATTTTCAGCAGCATGTTAATTCTATCTCTCATTATTCCCCTTTTTATCATTTTCAATATTAATCTCGTTTTTTATTAATATATAAAAGACATAAAAATATTTTTTTTATAAATTAATTAATTTATTTTTCTTAATTCATTAAGACAAAAAACCATTTTCTAAACAAGTCCTTTTTCTTTCTTGCATTGTACATTTTAATATGGTTGTAATAGTTAAATAGGATTTAAATTCTTGCAACCCCCCATTTGTAAATTTGTACCCCCATCCCTAAATATTGTAATAATGTAGGACTTTATATTTCTGCAATTTATCGCTTTTCAAATATAACGCTAGTAACTCGGATGTGTATGGCAAGACATGAAATAGATCACCCTAATCAAGACTAAATGCATGCAATCAAACACACTTTACACACACGCACCCTTAGGGTAATCTCACTTGTTGCCTATCAGAAATTAGTCATGTCCCTCGAACATGGGCGTTTTAGCAAAAGACCCTCGATAAAAGATCGTAGTCCCTCGATGACCCTCGATGTTGCCTTCGGTAAACGATCTAGTCCCTAAAACGACATTGCTAAAACGTTCAATGGGTTGCCTTCTATGACTATATAAACGTCTCGCACCCGTCCCTTCACATCCAACGATGGGGCTTCTTACCAAAATCAATGGTAAGATAACAATATCTAAAGGAGGAAGAAAAGAACACTTAAGACCTTTTGAGTAGGTAGATTCGCTCCTAGTTGCTCGCTTGCTCACAACAAAACATTTTTACACCAACACTCTCATTTGAAATATTTTCAAAAGACAACACTTTGTACGCGTTCTTATAGAAGCGAGAGCCATTAAAAAGAAAACCCTCTTCAAAATCACTTTAAAAAAACACAAACACCTCTTTGAACTATTTTCGAAACAAACACTTTGTACGCGTTCTTATAGAAACGAGAACCATTACAAAGACATTTTCAAAATAATTTCAAAACCCACACCACAAGAACATTCAAACAAAAGCAATTTATCTAGCAAGCAACTAAGCGCCCATGGAAAACCATGAATGAAAAGGGTGCTAATACCTTCCTTTTTCATAATCTACCCCCGAACTCAAGAAAACATCTCTAAAGGTCTTTCTTGTTCTTTTTAGCCTTTTACTTATTGGATAAAAGAAAAGTCGCTGGCGACTCTTGCTATTCGCACATTTGCAATAAAACGCAAAACATTCCAAGTCAGTTCTCCCACCGTATCAAAAAACTGACGACTCTGCTGGGGAATGTCGAACTTAAAAAGTGGGTATACCTTAGGGTTAAATCGCCTTTATTTTCTTTGCTTGCTTTACATTTTTGGGTCTTTTGTTTGGGTTATTATTAAAGATCCTACACCCAGATCAGGGGCACCCTTTAGGTAAGTAGAAATAAACTGTGAGGGGTATACCGACACGGTTGAAACAGTAGCTACGTTAGTGTGACACATTTGTTGGTACCGGTATCCCTTGTGTTGAAAAAAGGAAAAAACGGGGCCGCTGAGCGGTGTCATGAAGCACTAACTGACTTTAGAGCCTTACTTGACCAACTTGGCCATTATGAAGTAGTGAGATAGTCGGTTTCAGTGTAAAGCTGAAAATTGGTTGATACTCGATGCTACACTCATTGAGGCTCGACTCGTGAGTTTTGTTTGGTTGCGAGTTAATCTCCTATCAAACGAAGCTTGTGGGAAAGGTCAGTGATATTGAGATCCCTTAGAACCCGGTTACTATTAACTAGAACAGGTTTAGCCAACTAAACTTCAAGAGGGTACTTACCTACAAACTCCATGCAAGCCTAAACCTAAGGACTTGTCTTCTTTGTGTGTATATGACTATATTTATATAAATTTTTTTACTTCGCATACTTGTACATAACATCATGACATCATACCATAGCATTTTCAATAACATTGAACCATAGAATTTCAAGGATCTCAAGGGTCTTTGAAGTAGGGTCACGTTGAACTAGACGTCTATCAAGGGGCAAGAGGATTTATTTTCCTCTAACCAAGCACCGTCAAAGATCAAGTAAAACAACTTGAGTCAAGGGCTACAACCCACTTGACATGGTGAGCTTAATTCTCATGGAAGGACATCCACCGATACAAGTTTACCAAATCAAAACTGTAAGTGACTACTAACATTTATCCTGCGAGATCCTTGAAAACATACATCCATATATCATGCATCATATCATGACAGGTTTCTCCCACATAGGTTTCCTTATCTTCCTACTGTTTATTTCAGTAGAGATGGACCTAGAACAGACCATCAAGAGCATTCAAATTAAAAATGCTCAACTTCAATAGAGGTTCTTGAACCTATCCAAGGGGAAAGAAGAGGTGAAAGCTCTCCTCACAAGGGGCATGGTCATGGGGGAATCCGGAGGGCACCAAGGATGATCAGTTGGAAAGGCTACAAATTGAAATGGCAATAATGAAAGTCCAGATGATGGGACAACTGGTGGGCCAGATGGCTCTTATCCAAAACCTGGCTCAAGGACAGGAAGAGCTGAGAGCCCTGGTCAATAGGCTTCATTAAGACACATGCAACCAAATGGGGCAAACATCCAGAATTAGAGATCGAGTCATTGATCAGCCTCTGATGAAGAGTGTACCTTTCCAAATTGCTTCCACGTCACGAGCCCAACAACAATCTCACCAACAAAAACAGGGTAATCGGTGTAGGCATAATACATCTGAAAGAAACTTCACCGAAGTAAACATGTCATTGGCTCAAGCATTGCAACACATGTTGGAGGCCAAACTAGTTACGTTAAAAGATCCCCCTCAGAATCCCAACATAACCTCCTCAAGGTACAATCCAAATGCAAGATGTGCGTACCACTCCAACAGTCCTGGACATGACACCAATAGTTGTTGGACGTTGAGAAATAAAATTCAAGATCTGATTGATGAAGGAACGCTAGAATTTGCACCAGATGGACAACTGGATTTCTTCAGCCGTCGGTCAAAGGCTCACCACCTAAAGTGACAAGTTCAGACAAAGAGGCTTCTGTTCATTTGAATTTTCAATTGTAATCTCTTTTGTTGTTTAAACAATTATCTATTAATGTCAAACCTTGTTTCATTAATGCATTGCATATGTTTGTCTTGAACTCATCCTTTCGTTTTCACTATATTTAAACTATGTTTTTTACTCTCTTGCTAAAAGTTACAAGCCTTTAGATGGAGGATGACGAAAATGATGCCATAATCTCATACAATGTACTTTTGAACAAACCTTGCTGACGATGTACATGCGTTTCTTTCAAATCCTAAAAACTGGAGTTATAAGGAGGATAATCCCTAGTCAACCCCTTCGAGCCAAAGAAGTAAAAGTTTTATTTTTTTTACACAAATTAAAACCTTTAATCAAAACCTAGGGCATGGTAGTCTTTCAGTTAATTCAAATGCACATTCAGTACACAACGAATGACATCAAAAACATTACTTCTAAACAAAAAGATGGTGATTGGTTCCCTAGCACATAGGCAGTCATTATCTCTCAAGAGAAAAACCCACTAAGTCAAAACCTACGAAGGAGACTTAAAGAAAACTGGGGTATCCCGCTAACTGTAATCTATAAAAAAAAAGAACAGTTAGACAAAAACCAGGGATAACAAATCAAAAGAAAGAGGTCACTACAAATCCTCAACAACATGAATGTTGCAAAAAAGGACTGCCTTCCGATAAACTAAACTTGTCTGAACCATCACCAAAATGTTATTCCAGACTCAACCGGAGTTCAAATGCACAATTAACTGAGTTTATGACTGAAGAACATCATGAAGAACGGGCGGGTACAAATACACTTTGAGCCTTGATACTACGTTTCTTAAACCGTGAACCAAGACACGTTACAACCCTTCAAAAGTCCTAATTGAAGCATGGGTTAGTTCGAAAGCATACTGTTACAAAAGGTATCCTGACTCCTACAAGGCTTTACTCTAAATCTTGAGTTTGAATTTGCTTACAAAATTTCTTTACTTGTTAAAACGCATTTCCAAAATTTCAAGACAAACATAAACTTTGCATTATTTGAATATCGTTGTTTGCATATGGCTATTTGTTTGATAGCGGATAAATTCACACAACGAATATACGATGAACGAAAGCTCTCTCAGTGAACAAAGTCACTTCAAGTGGGGTGAAACTTTCAATAATAGATCTCCTAAGCAAAAAGACATGGCATGACATGGGGCAGTCCAGTCAAGATTCCAAGACATCTCTCAAGAAATGCTGAATAAACAGGGGCAGGTCACCATCTCCATCACTTGGGCCATTGGACGTAAATCCCAACAAAGGGTTACTGACAGTCAAACATTTCCTTGCAGTGTCATTAGAAATTTATACTAGGGGCAGTGACAAATCTCCCCAGAATCCTTCTCATAGGATGATTCCCCAACTAGATTTTCAATCTCTGGAAACCTCTCCCCAACTGAGTCGACCTCAAGAATCCTCGAGGTTTTTCCCCAGTGAAGTCGCTATCTTCTCCAACAGATTGACAACAGGTTTTATTTCCCCAACAAATTACGGATTCCCCAGCTTGAGTTTTCCTCTCCGACTAATCATAGGACCACAACTCCTCTTCCCCAATAGACTACTCTACATTCCCCAGCAAGTTAATGTGAAGCCTGGACCCGACCAGATATCAGTTCAACTTCGACTCCCCAATAGAGCAACGGATGACCAAGGCTCCTGAACTCTTTTCCCCAAACAAGAATCAACATTCTCCATAGAGTTTTCAACATTCCTTAACGGAGCTCTCCTCAAACAACAAAATAGGAATCCTTGATGGAAATATTCTAAGCAAAGTTTGAAGACTCAACTACTCTTTAACGACAGTCTGGGATTTATTGACTCCCCAACATTTGTCGAGGATTTATGTTCCAAGACAAAGATACATTTCACCCTTCACGCATCATATTACATACATGACAAGTGCATATGACACAATCTCATTTATTTTGAGAACATCATTACACCATGCATTTCATACATCATAACGTTGCATATAACTAATGTTTTACCTTTTTCAGGAAAAGGTTAATCAACAGATGGCTATTGTCAATAATCTTCAAAAGGCAAGAAATTAATACCTGTAACAAGTTAGGGAATTTATTTATACGACCAATTCAAGCAACCATACCCAGATTCCTTCTCATTCCAGATGCAGTTTTACACGGACTCATCATCAAGCTACCCTACACAGGTTCCTCTCATTTCCAGATGCAGTTTTACACGGACTCATTATCAAGCATCCCTACACAGATGTAGTTTCACATGGACTCATCATGAAGTAATCCTACCCATATTCCTTCTCAGACAATTCCAGATGCAATTTTACACTGACTCATCATCAAACAAGCCTACACATGTTCCTCTCATTTCCAGATGAAGTTTTACACGGACTTATCATCAAGCAACCCTACACAGGTTCCTCTCATTTCCAGATGCAGTTTTACACGGACTCATCATCAACCAATCCTACACAGGTTCCTATCATTTCCAAATGAAGTTTTACACGGACTCATCATCAAGCAACCCTACATAGGTTCCTCTCATTTCCAGATGCAGTCTTACAAGGACTGATCATCAAGAAACCCTAACACATGTTCCTCCTATTTCCAAGATGAAGTTTTACATGGACTCGTCATGAAGCAACCCTACCCAGGTTCCTTCTTATTCCAGATGAAGTTTAACATGGACTCATCATCAAGTAACCCTACCCGGGTTCCTTCTCATTTCTAGATGCAGTTTTACACAGACTCATCATCAAGTAAACTTACTCGGGTTCCTTCTCATTTCCAGATGAAATTTTACACGGACTCATCATGAAGCAACCATACCCAGGTTCCTTCTTATTTCCAGATGCAGTTTCACACGGACTCATCATGAAGCAACCCTACCCAGGTTCCTTCTCATTTCCAAATGCAGTTTCAAACAGACTCATCATGAAGTAATCCTACCCAAGTTCCTTCTCATTTCCAGATGTAGTTTCACACGGACTCATCATGAAGTAATCCTACCCAGATTCCTTCTCAGACAATTCCAGATGCAGTTTTACATTGACTCATCATGAAGCAGCCTTACACAGGCCCATCATAAATGGATGAATATCCAAGACCTCTGTTGATTCAGTTTAAATCTCTCAATGGTTTATTTTGATTCTTTCACGCTGACACCTTTCTTTGGTTCAGATGAATCGCTCCAAGATTTATTCTGATTTCTTTTCCAGTTGAAGTCAGAATTTAGACTTAGTCTAATTCCTGTCAAAAATCACCTATGGATGGCATCTTTAAGCCCACCTCCGAAAATTCTCTGTCGCCTTCCAAGTGGCATCTGTAAGCCCTTTCCCGATATCACCAATCAGTATTACTTCATGCGAGTGAAAATTTCTCGGCACTCTAGTGTTCAATCATCTTCCACCTTCAGATCACGAAAGGCAGACCAGCCAATTTACACCCTCAGGCTTAAGAAGATTGAACAGGGGCAGCTGTTGTACCCCAAGATTTACCCTCTCATTTCTCAAAGGATCATCTTTGACCCTCAGGTTTGCTTCTATCGAGTTTCAAGTCTTGAATTACAACTTTTCAAGAAAATCATTCACAAGGGAAAAATGGTCAAAAGCACACCGAAAAGTCAATTTTTGACTTTTAGATCAAAAATCAAGTTTCAACAATTATATTTCATCAAGACATGAAATTGGTTCATCAAAAATCTGAAGTCAGAAATTACTTTGAAAAAAATCAAATTTCTAAACATTTATAAAATTTTCTAAGTGTTAAGAGAATATGATACTTCAGAACTTCTGAGCCAGCCTCCATGCAAGTCCAGTCAGAATTTGCAAACATGGTTCATAACATAATTCGTCAATCAGAATGTGACTCTTCAGCATGTGCTTCGATCAGAGCATCATCCTTCGAGTTTCACTCTAGTATTCTTCGATCAGAACATCACAAATCCCCAAAACCTTGTTTGAACAACCTGCTTCACTGCTATAGCACAGTCCTGCAACCAGCTGCCACAATACTCCAAATTGCTGCTGATCTAGTCCACGCCTTCATTTTTCTCAAACCCTATATTTGCACCAAATTAGCATACAAAAGCTGTGATTAAAAAGCAATGGAACAGTATACCAAAAAGGTTTAAATCCCATTTGTTTTCCCCCCAAAACCACATCAAACCCATCTATAAATAATTTGCCCCACCACACGTTCAAGGGGCTGGTTTTTGGAGAGAGGGAGATTCATCAAAAGAGAGAAAAGAAAATTGTGAAACCTTCGTAAAAATCCAAAATTCCCAAACAGAAAACCAAACCTTTGTTCTTCCCTTTGAATCAAAGAATTTAACATTTTCTCTTCCGTTGTTCTTACTGACTCCAGAACATCTGAAGGCAGCAGTTCAAGTTCCAAGAACACGCTTCAGATTCAAGGTAAGTCTTCCTGACTTGACATATTTTCATTCAGAACATCATTAAAATATGTAAATATCATAGTATTGATGTTGTCAAGATCATTGCATGAATAGAAAAACCGTGGATCAGAACTTCTCGATTAAGGCTATGCTCAAAATTAGGATTAAAACTTCTATAAACTGTTGTGCTTTTATCCTTTTGATTTGCTGTTTCTTAAGAACTGAATAAATTGCTGATGTGCTGATTAATATGAGGAAAGCGTTGAAATGTGGCACAAAACTTCTGATTTACACTCACGGTTTTAGCACAACACAGAACTTATGAGTTCTCCTCATTATTTTAACATACAAAACTTCTATGATTTTCTCACTGTTAACACACACTGAACTTCTGATGTTCACTCAATGTCTTAGCACATACTGAACTTCTGAGTTCTCCTCACTGTTTTAATACACATAACTTTTAAGAATTTCTCATTGTTCTAACACTCAGAAGTTCAACACATAGCAACCCAGAACTTCTGTGTTTTCCCTCTAACGTGTCTTGCAGGACTTCAGAGTGTATCAATCCAGAACTTCTGACGCTTCTCTCTCAACCACAACGCGCCCGACATCAGAACTTCTGACCCCCTTTGTGTTGCTTTCAGCAGCATGTTAATTCTATCTCTCATTATTCCCCTTTTTATCATTTTCAATATTAATCCCCTTTTTTTATTAATATAAAAATACATAAAAATATTTTCTTTTATTAATTAATTAATTTCTTTTTCTTAATTCATTAAGACAAAAAACCATTTTCTAAACAAGTCCTTTTTCTTTCTTGCATTGTACATTTCAATATGGTTGTAATAGTTAAATATGATATAAATTCTTGCAACCCCCCATTTGTAAATTTATACCCCCATCCCTAAATATTGTAATAGCGCATGACTTTATATTTCTGCAATTTATCGTTTTTGAAATATAATGCTAGTAATTAGGACGTGTATGGTAAGACATGAAATAGATCACCCTAATAAAGACTAAATGCATGCAATTAAACACACTTTGAACACACGCACCCTTAGGGTAATCTCACTTGTTGCCTATCGGAAATTAGTCATGTCCCTTGAACATGGGCGTTTTAGCAAAAGACCCTCGATAAAAGATCGTAGTCCCTTGATGATCCTTGATGTTTCTTTCGGTGAACGATCTAGTCCCTAAAATAACATTGCTAAAACGTTCCATGGGTTGCCTTCTATGACTATATAAACATCCCGCACCCATCCCTTCACATCCAACAATAGGGCTTCTTACCAAAATCAATGGTAAGATAACAATATCTAAAGGAGGAAGAAAAGAACACTTAAGACCTTTTGAGTAGGTAGATTCACTCCTAGTTGCTCGCTTGCTCACAACAAAACATTTTTACACCAACACTCTCATTTGAAATATTTTCAAAAGACAACACTTTGTACGCGTTCTTATAGAAATGAGAGCCATTACGAAGAAAACCCTCTTCAAAATCACTTTCAAAAACCACAAACACCTCTTTGAACTATTTTTGAAACAAACACTTTGTACGCGTTCTTATAGAAACGAGAACCATTACAAAGACATTTTCAAAATACTTTCAAAACCCACACCACAAGCACATTCAAACAAAAGAAATTGATCTAGAAAACAACTAAGAGCCCATGGAAAACCATGGATGAAAAGGGTGCTAATACCTTCAAATTTCATAATCTACCCCCCGAACTCAAGAAAACATCTCTAAAGGATTTTTCTGTTCTTTTCAGCCTTTCCTTATTGGATAAAAGAAAAGTCAGTGGCGACTCTTGCTATCCGCACATTTGCGATCAAATGCAAAACATCCCAAGTCAGTTCTCCCACCGTATCATACCTTCCCTTTCCATAATCTAACCCCTTACTCAGAAAATATCGAAAAAAGGTATTTTTCTGTTCTTTTCACCCTTTCCTTTGTTGGATAAAAGAAAAGTCGGTGGCGGCTCTTGCTTACCGCACATTTGTGAATATAAAATGCAAAACTAATATTAACAGTCGGTTCTGCCACTGTATCACAGAACTGGTGACTCTTCTGGGGAAAATTATAAAGTGGGGTTTACCTTAGGGTCTAGATAATTTTAAAATTTCTTTCTTTGTTTGCTTTGACTGCTTTATCTTTGAGGGTTTGTTGGGGTATTCTTGTAAAGATCCTATACCCGGATCTGGGGGCATCTTTTTAGGTAAACAACAATAGATCGTGGAGACTGTACGGCGTAGATCGATATGTTTGAAGCGATAGCTGTGTTAGTGTGACACTTTGGTTGGTACCGATATCCCTTATGTTGAATCAAGGAGAATACGGGGCCTCCGTGTGGTGTCTTGAAGCACTAACAAACCTTAGAACCTTAGTTGAACAAACTTGACCATTAGAAAGTAGTGAGATATCCAACCTCGGTGTAAAGCTGGGAATCGGTTGATACTGGATACTACACTCATTTAGATTGGACTTTCGGGATGTTTCGGTCGCAAGAAAAGATTGCTAAACTGAAATAATACCGGTAAAGAAAGACCAATGATATTGAGACTCCTTAGAACCCGGTTACTATTTTTAGGACAGGTTTGAAACCAACTAAACTTCAAGAGGGTATTTACCTATAAACCCCATGCAATCCTAAACCTAAGGTCTTGTGTGCTTTGCTTGTGTGTTATTAATTAGCTTAAACATGACATCATGCATCATAAGCATTCATTCTTCATTACACTAACCATTTCAAGGATTAGGGGAATCTATCTTTATTCTGTTGTACAGATCATGCCTTCCGCTCGTAGAAATACCATTTGCATCAGCTTTGTGAGAATACCTCTTCAACTCAAAGAGCTAGTATCCAGGGTTTCTGAGACTTCTTCATTCAACAAGAACTACGGTCGACTCCTTAATCTGGTTACCTCAAGTTTTGATGAGAAGATGATAAGTGTGCTCTTTCAGTTCTTTGACCCTAAGCACCATTGCTTCACCTTTCCAGACTATCAGTTGGTACCCACCATGGAAGAGTTCTCTCAGATATTGGGTATACCTATTTTAGATCAGTTGCCTTTCACCGGCTTGGAAGAAGCTCCAAATCCGGAGGTCATTGCAAAAACTTTCCTAATAGAGAAGGCTCAACTGTTTTGGGATGATTTGGACTTCCAGTCTTTTGAGGAGGTCTTGGCCCTTCTCATCTACGGGTTAGTACTATTCCCTAATCCAGAATTACTCATAGATGTGAATGCTATCAAGGTCTTCCTTTCTCGTAAACCTGTGCCCACTTTACTCGGAGATATCTTGCATACCTTCAACACGCGTACCACAAAGAAAAGAGGGATTCTTATATGCTGCGTGCCATTGCTTTCGAGGTTGTTTATTTCTCACCTCCCTAAGACAGTACTGAAGAATGAAGAAGGTTTGGGCTGGTCGCAAAGGATAATGTCACTTTCTCACATGGATATTCTCTGGTATTCTCGATCTATGGGAGATATTTCTATTATTGACCGTTGCAGGGAATTCCCTAATGTCCCACTACTTGGCATTAGGGAGGCATAACCTATAATCCTTCTCTGGCTCTGCGACAATTTGGTTACGCTTGAAGGGATGGTCCTCACGAGATGCTTATCGAGGGAATTGTGTTTAACTATGAGGATGATGTTCAAGGGTATCTCCAGAGGTTCATACGAGCTTGGGGCATGGTAAACAGATTTGACATCAACACTTTGGGGCCGAATACTTCCACTCCTATGGAACCTTATCTCCAATGGGTACGAGCTCGTGCTCAGAACCTTATGATGCCATATATATCCATCTTACTAGTGATTGTGGAGCCCATTACCGAAGGGGATAATCCCTATATGGTTCTTCATCCTGATATGCCCACTGATCTTGAAGAACCGCAGAAATCCTGGATTCATCTAAAGAAAGAGCGGGATACCTTTATAGATCATTTCAATGCCCATGAGAGGAATGTTTTAGAGCTCACGAATCAACTTCATGAGGAAAGAAGTCTTAATGTCTATCTCAGCTCGAAGAGGAAGCGCCCATGGGAAACCTGATTTTTTAAAAGTTTTTTGAACCTTCAATTGAAATGCCTAAAAAAGGCAATTGTATTTTGAATTCTACTAATAAAATCTTTGTTTCATTTTGGTTCACAAATTTAAATTTCCCGAAATCCTTGAAATCACTGCATACACATATCATACATATCATTGCATAAACAGGTTTCATAGCAGGTTTCTCATCTTCTTCGCTGTTTATTTCAGCAGTAAAGAAATGGCTCTCGAACAAACAGTGAAGGATCTACAAACTCAAAATGCCCGGTTTCAACAAATGATCATGGTTCTAGCAAAAGGGCAAGAGGAACTGAAAGCCCTGATTGTCAAATACAAGACTAAGAAGCCAAGGAGGACAGCTGGTGCGGTAAATCTGGGAAGGAGATTCAAAGGACGGCTAAGGCAAGTGGTTGAGCTGACATCTTCCTCCAAAGAAGGAGATAACCAGGAGGGTGAGACAAGAGAGGAAGACCCTAGTCCAGAGGAATCTGATAATGAGACTGATTACAATGAAGAGCAGTATCCTCCGGCCGACGAAAAGTACAAACAGTTGGAAGAGCGTCTGAGTGCAATTGAGATTCAGAAAGTGCCTGGGATGGACTTTGAAGAGTTGGGTTTGGTGTCTGGGATTGTCATTCCGACAAAGTTCAAGGTGCTAGTGTTTGCAAAGTATGATGGGGTTTCATGTCCCAAGATGCACATTCAATCTTATGTGAGAAAGATACAGCCTCACACTGTTGACAGGGACTTATGGGTCCACTTCTTTCAGGATAGTCTATCCGGAACTCAGTTAGATTGGTTCTATCAGCTGGAGAGGACCAACATCCATAATTGGGAAGACCTGGACGCTGCTTTCTATAAGCAGTATCAGTATAATGTAGACCTTGCTCCCACCCGTACTTAACTCCAAAGTATGGCTATGGATTCGAGCGAGGGCTTTAAAGACTACGCTCAGAAGTGGAGGGACTTAGCAGGAAGAGTCTAACCTCCCCTTTCTGATAGGGAGCTAGTGGATATGTTTCTGGGTACCCTGTCTGGTCTATTCTTTAATAACCTAATTGGAAGTTCCTCGTCCGACTTTACTAAATTAATCTTGACAGGGGAAAAAGTGGAAGCTAGAATTAAGAGTGGTAAGATCCAAAAGGATGCATCCTCCAGTGCAGTAAGAAAGCCATTTGCTGGGAAGAAAGAGGTTAGCGCTGTGTACAATAAAAGGAATCATGACAAAACCGAATGCTATCCAACGGTAGGGGCTGTCATGATCCCTAAGCCTGCACCCACTCAACAGAGGAATAATCAGTAGAGAGCAGAGAGGCCGATAAGACATTTCACCTGGATAAATATGACTTTATCCCAAGTTTTGCCTCATTTTTTGAAATTTAATCTGGTAACCTTGCGGGAAGTTCCAAAGAATCCCAACACTGCCTCTCCCCGCTACAATCCAAATGCCCACTGTGCTTATCATTCCCAAAGTCTAGGTCATAATACAAACGACTGTTAGGCTTTGAAAAACAAGGTACAAGATCTTCTCGAGGCGAAGGAAATTGAGTTTGACGCCCTTGAAATTCCAAATGTTATCACTGCACCTATGCCCAAACACGGCTCAGGAATCAATGCTATTGATATTGTCTCTGCCACAGAAGATATTGACAATGAGTATGACATGTACAATAAGATCTTTCCTATTACCAACGGTGGACCCAATAACTGGACAGAAAAAGACTTTGAACCGATTACTTTTGTTCAGAAGTAATTGTCTTTCTTGTTTTTTGGATATGTAATAAACAATATAACTTTATGGCCATGTGTCTTACCCGGGGCACATCGGTTTAATTGTGAGGGTTATCATGTTTCACTTCCATATGGAATTAATAAAGCATTGGACATTTATGCATACAAATTTTGTGCTCTCTGTTTTTTTCCTACTTTTACTTTGTCTATACAACTATGCTCTTACACACACTAACGTATCAAACTGCAGACCCATGTCCACTCTGGATCCCATTGATAACAGTTCTACTATCTCCAGTTATGACTTTGAAAATATGATCAACCAAGCTGAGGACGAAGGTGAGGAAGATTATGAGGTACCTGGAGAACTTGCTAGGCTGTTACAGCAGGAAGAGAGGGCTATACAGCCTCATGAAGAGCCAATTGAGACAATAAACTTGGGCACAAAGGAAGACATAAAAGAAGTCAAGATAAGTGTAAATCTGGGGCTTAATGTCAAATAGCAGTTGATACAGATGTTGCATGATTACATCGAGATCTTTGCCTGGTCATATGAAGACATGCTAGGATTGGATATGAATATTGTGGTTCACCAGCTGCCAACTAAAGAAGACTGTCCTCCGATAAAATAGAAGGTCCGTCACACGCGCCCTGAAATGTCATAGAAGATCAAAGCAGAGGTTATGAAGCAGTTCAACGCTGGTTTCTTAGCTGTCACTTCTTATCCCCAATGGGTTGCCAACGTAGTTCTGGTGCCTAGAAAAGACAGCAAGGTACAAATGTGCGTGGATGTTGTACCCCAAAACTTGCCCTCCCATATTTCTCAATACATTTCAAGCGAGGTCCTCAAATTGCCCAAGGAAGTCCAAGGGTTGACCAGACAAACTCTCTCCTAAGGCAGTCTACCTCAAATTAGGGTTTCAGTTTGCACCAAGGTACTTGAGTCCAAAGGATCCCAAATGCTCACCTTTGTCCTAAAATGTTCTCAAGATCATCCATGTCAAGTTTCAAGCCTTACAAAGGAAATTTGCTCAGTCAGTTGCTCAAAGGCCTGAAAATCGACTATGCTAGGGCAAAAGTCAACTGTGTCCCACATACAGTAAAACTTCAAGATTTTTGGTCAACATTCTCATTTTCAAGTATTATTCATCATTTTATCAAGGGTTGATCATGATTCCTCAAGGATTGGTCACATTTCATCAAAGCCCAAAAGTTGCTAAATTAGGGTTTTGTAGGAAAAGTCAACTCAACTTTGACCAAGCATAACTTTCTCATACTTTATCAAAAATGACCCATACAAAGCTCATTTTGAAGAGGATGCAATTACCTACAATCCATCTTCATATCCCAAGTTCAAAATATGCACTCACAAGAAGATATAAATTTGGACATTATAGGTCATTTTGGAAAGTCAACAAAAACACCACTTTTGTCAAAGCTTCATACATGAACATGGTGGACTAAATTGAGATGAGATCAAAAGGGTTTCTTAGAGGACATCTTAAGCTTTCTAACAAGTCCAAGAACACCTCTCTAGGGTAAAAAATGAGGGAGTTATGCATTGGTGAAGTTGACCCTTTTTGCAAAATTGCCAAAAGTCAAATGTGTCCAAAATTGCAATTTTTGTCAAATGGGCCCAACATTTTATGCTTGCATCGAGTTTGTAACTCGATCCATGACCCATGATCCTTCCCATTTGTCATTCTTTTATTTTTGTCATTTATTTTGATTTTATTTCAATTAAATCAAAATAAAATCATGAAAATATCAAAACTAATCAAAGCTTGAGATTTTGTGCATGTTTAGGCCTCTTATACAGCTGGAAAGAGAATCAAACCGTGCAAGTTTCATTTGGACACAAAAAGATTGGATTTGGCTTGATTTGAGAATATTTGCATAAAGATCAAATCTTGAATCAATGGTCTTAATTGAGGAAGATTTGAAACAAGTTTGTAACCCTAATTCGTTCTAGGGTACATATAGAACAAGTGTAGATCAAAAACAAAGGGATTGGGGGCATGCAAAGGTGAAAGAAACTTTCAAAAAAATCAAGAAAAGTTGCAAACTGTTTTCTCAGTTCCAGGCTTCCTCAAGCCATTCCAGTCACACAAATTGCTTCCTGGACATCCTAGGATCATATTGCAACCCTTAGCAAGCTCCCTCAAGCCCAGAAACGCACTGTAAGTACCCACGACTTCCATGTTTGTTGAAATCGTATATCATAATTCTGGCATTGTTAGCATGTTTTATGGACATGTTTTTAATCCTTATGGTGTTTGCAAGCTAATGGTAATACCCAATTGTATTTTTATTGGCTATACAGCAAGTTTCCATGTTTAGGGTTTTAGTTTCGTTTTTAGGGGTTTTGCTTGCAGGAACAATTAGCCATGGATAGTGGTACCATGATGCTCGTGAGGTTGCAACGAGTTGATTGGTACCACTGGTATTGATTTATCATGCAAGGATCAAATTTCGGAGATGCACAGGGTTGTACCTACGCCCAAATGACTGTAGGTAAAAGTCCAAAAACTTTTAGCAACAGAGGGAGGAAGAAGATGATAACGTGGCCTTCTCTGACTGGCCCATTTAAATTTTCGCGCATTTTCAGAATCCACTTTTTTTCTTTATCATATAATGCTTGTTTATTATTATTCATACACAAAGACAAGCCAATTCAGATGATCAGCCTATGCTTTGAAAATGTCAAAGGGCCTGGGTTCGATTCCCAGGTCCCCAACCTTGTTCCATATTATTTTTTTCTACATCATCAGGTACACGTGCATACATGGAGCCTACCATACACCATCAGTAACCAGCCAACAGATCTCCAATAAGGCAGATCCAATTCCTTATCACATGGTGGTCCACAATACACCCCAGTCAAGCACGCGTATGGGATCAGGAAAGGTCAAATGGGCTGTTAGCATTTGGGCCCAGAAAGTGCAAATCACACCCCTTCTTGCTAGCAATAACCAGGCCAATCCTATTTCTTTTCTATTTTTCTTTTTACTTAATTTCTTTTATTTATTTATTTTCTAACACAAAATTAATTCCCTTTTACAAAAAAAACCATAAAATCAATTTCATCAATTTAGAATTTAGGTTTTATTTTATTTTATCAAAATCAATTTTATATTAGTTTTAATTTAGGTTTAATTCTAACTTTTTTTTGTAAATAATTAAAATCAAATTAGAAAATTAGGTTTGTTCTTGATTTAATTTTTATTTCTTTTCATAAAATAACAAAAATACAAAAAATAGTTAATTTAATTATTTTTCTCAAATAAAATTAATTAGTCATTAGGTTTTCTTTACTTATTCAATTAAACTCTATTTTTCTCAAAATAACACAAAAAACACAAAAACATGATTTTTTTTAATTAGGTTTAGACGGGGTCAAAACCCTAAAATTTTCTCCTTCTCGATTCATCGCGCGCATTTACTATTTTTACGATATTAATGTAACTGCTTACAGTATGTAATAGTTTAAATTAGGATTTTCTTTTATTTATCGTTTTACGGGTTTTTGGCTATGTAATTAATCCCCCTCCCCGAATCCTTGTAATAGCGTAGTTTTATTTTCCGCATTTTAATTCTCGTAAATATTAACTGTTAGATATATGATAATAGGATTGCATGACAAGACTGTATGTTAATTTGAAATGGTTAGTAAACCCTAATGTGCAAAGATAATAACTTGAAATCAAATCACTCGCACATGCGCACTTTTAGGATATACTCTCACTTCGGTTGCCTTCGGTAAACAATAATTAAGTATAGGGTGTTTTAGTGGTTGCCCTCCTGTCTAAACAAAGATAAAAAGTCCCGGTCGGAAATGTTGCCTCGGAATGGTTGCCTCAGAAATGTTGCTTCGAATATGATCTTAAGACATTAGGGTTATTACTAAGACGTCCTAACATTGCTTTAGGGATCGTACGTCCCTTTCGAATTGACCCTTACAACTCCAACGACGGTGCTACCTACTCTTTAATAGTATGATAGCGCTGTCTAAAGGAAACAAGAACAAAAACAATCCTTTTTCGAGTAGGTAGATGCTAGTAGGTACTTGCTCAAAACAAACTTTTTCACACCAAACACTTTCCAAACAAAGTTTTCAAAAACACTTCGTAATACTCTTGAGGACTGATACAAAGGTTAAAATGAAGTAAAACAAAAAAATTTCAAAACACACAAACACGGAAGCAATTTTTTTAAAAATGATGAGCAAGTACCTAAGAGCCCGTAGAAAACTACGGATATAAAAGGTGATAATACCTTCCCTTTCTATAATCTACCCCCCGTACTCAAAATCTCGAAAAAGGAATTTTTCTGTGCTTTTTTACTTTCCAGTTGGATAAAATAAAAGTCGATGGAGACTCTTGCTTACCGCGACATTTTACGAACACAAACGTAAAACGCAAACCGCATTTCCAAAATAGTCGATTCTGCCACCGTATCACAGAACTGGCGACTCTTCTGGGGATTAAATAAGTGGGGTATACCTTAGGATTAGTTCATCATATTTGCTTCTCTTGTTTGTTTTGGTTGCTTTACGTTTAAGGGTTGTTTAGGAGTTACTATAGATCCTAACCCGGATCTGGGGGACATCTTTTAGGTAAGTAGCAATAAATTGTGAGGGAACTGTACAGCTAAATCGATACGGTTGAAGCAGTAGCTACGTTGATGTGGCACATTGGTTGGTATCGGTATCCCTTGTGGAGAAATAAGGAGAATAAGGGGCTGCTATGTGTGTCGTTAAGCATCAACTGACCTTAGAACCCATAATTGACCAACTTGGCCATTAGGAAGTAGTGAGATAGCGGGTCTCGATATAAAGCTGGGAACTGGTTGATACTCGATGCTACACTCATTGAGACCATACTCTCGAGATAGTTCCGGCCGCAAGAAAAGATTGTGTGAGCTGAAACCATGACCGATGGTGGATGGTCAGTGATATTGAGAACTTCTAGAACCCGATTACTTTTTCTAGGACAGGTTGAAACCAACTGAACTTCAAGAGGGTAATACCTAGACCCCATGCAAGCCTTAAAATTAAGGGCTTTTGTATGACTTGTTTACCTTTTCCATGTCTGTTATCTGCTATACCTGTGTTGCTTTTATCATGACATCATGCATCATAACATAGCATGCATACTTCATTATACTAACCATTTCGAAGACCGAGGGGATTTATCTTTATTCTATTTTGCAGATTATGGCTTCCATGCGCAGAAACACCATCCGAGTTAACTTTGTGCAAATACCTGCTCAACTCAAAGAGTTAGCCTCAAAGGTTTCTGAGACTTCTTCATTCATTAGAAGACATGGACACTTTTTAGCTTGGTTACCTCAAAGTTTGATGAGTAGATGATGAGTGTGCTTTTCCAGTTCTTCGATCCTATGCATCATTATTTCACTTTCGCAGATTATCAGCTAGTTCCCACTTTGGAAGAGTTTTCTCACTTATTGGGCATATCAATCCTTGAGCAGATGCCCTTCACAGGTTTTGAAGAGACTCCTAGACCAGAAGACATTGCTTCAGCTCTACATTTGAAACGGGCTGATGTAGTATCTAATTGGGAGACACAAAGCGGGGTTGAAGGTTTTTTAGCCAAGTTTTTGATGGATCAAGCTCAGTTATTCTGGGATAACTTGGATTTCCAGGCTTTCAAAGACATCTTGGCTCTCCTTATGTACGATTTGGTTCTCTTCTCGAATCCAGATTCTTTCGTGGATGTGAATGTGGTTAAGATCTTCCTGTCTCACAATCCAGTACCTACTCTACTTGGTGATATCCTGCATGCCCTATATACTCGTACTGTGTGTAGAAGAGGGACTCTCATGTGTTGCATGCCGCTGCTGTCAAGGTGGTTTATTTCGCACCTCCCGAAGTCCGTGCTGAAGAATGAAGAAGGTTTAGGGTGGTATTACAGGATAATGTCCCTTTCCCATACAGACATTCTTTGGAGTTCCAAGGCTATGCAAAGCACTACTGTCATTGATCGTTGTGGGGAATACCCTAATGTCCCGTTGCTTAGAATCAGAGGGGGTATAACCTACAATCCCTGCCTAGCTTTACGACAGTTTGGTCTTTCTCGGAGAGATGGTCCTCATGAGCTAATTCTTACAGACATTGCATTCGACTACAAGGAGGATGTAGACGAGCACCGCCGAAGGTTCATGCGAGCTTGGGTCATGGTGAATAGATCTTATTCCCAAGAGCTAGGACCAAGGACTTCTCTCCCTATGCAGCCTTATCTCCAGTGGGTCCGAGCTCGAGCCCAAAAGCTTGGGATGCCTTATGAAGCTGTGTTGCCAGTAATTGTGGAGCCCACCAATGAAGAGGGCATTCCTTATACAGTCATTTATCCTTACATGCCCACTGATCTTGGGGCATTGAAGAGATCCTGGATCCAACTGAAATAGGAAAGGGATACCTACCGAGAAAAGTACCATGAGCAAGAAAGGAAGATCTTGAAGCTCACCAGGCAACTCGAGAATGAAAGAACGATCAATGACTACGTCAGCACGAAGGGGAAGCGTCCATGGGATTTCTGATTTTGCTTTTTCTAGTTTAGATTTTTTTTCCATTTATTTCTTTGTAACGCCTTAAAGGCATTGTTGAACTTTTTACGAGTTAATCTAATAAAGTTTGTTTTATTTTTGGTTTGCAAATTTAAATCTCCCAAAGTCTTTGAAATCATTACATACGCATCCCATTATCATGCACACCATTACAGGTACCATTACATGTTTCTCATCTTCTTCGCTATTTATTTCAGTACGAGATGTCTTCTGATCAAGCTATCAAAGATCTTCAGGCACAAAATTCCCAATTCCAAGAGATGTTCTTGAGCTTGGCTAAAGGGCAAGAGGATTTGAAAGCTCTCATTCTGAAAGAGAAAGAGAAGAAGAAGAAGAAGAAGGTTGTTCTTTTGAGTATGGGCAAAAGGTTTGGGGATAGGTTGAAACATCAAGCTGATCTGTCCCTTTCATCCAAGGAAGGGGAGAACCAAGAAGAAGAAAAGGGCCCCAGTCCTGCCATCTCTGATGATGATACAGATTATGATGAGGAACAATATCCCCCTGCTGAGGAGAGGTACAAACAACTAGAAGACCGTCTGAGTGCTATGGAGATTCAGAGGATCCTCAGTCTGGATTTTGGAGAGCTGGGATTAGTATCAGGAGTGGTGATCCCTCATAAGTTCAAAGCTCTGATTTTTGCTAAGTACGATGGAGTATCCTATCCTAAACTCCATCTCCTCTCCCATGTCCGGAAAATTCAACCCCACACTGCTGATAGAAATTTGTGGGTACATTTCTTTCAAGATAGTCTGTCAGGGACTCAACTTGAATGGTTTTATCAATTGGAAGGATCTAACGTCCGAAAATGGGAAGACCTTGCTGCTGCTTTTTACAAGCAATATCAGTATAACACCGACCTTGCTCCCACTCGTACTCAACTTTAGGGTATGTCTATGGGTGCAAGCGAAGGTTTTAAGGACTATGCTCAAAAGTGGAGAGATTTGGCTGGAAGAGTCCAACGCCCTTTGTCTGATAGGGAGTTGGTTGACATGTTTCTGGGGATGCTGTCTGGTCCATTTTTCAATCATCTGACCGGCAGTTCGTTGTCTAGGTTTACTGAGTTGATCTTGACTGGAGAGAGAGAGAAGAAGCTGGTATCTGAAGTGGTAAGATACAGAAAGATACTTCATCAAGTGCAGTAAAGAAACCTTTCACCGGTAAGAAAGAAGCTAGTGCAGTCTACGGCCCGAGGGGCCAAAGCAGACCTGAACACCGTCAAGTGGTAAATGCGGTAGTGATATCAAGACCCACAGCTGCTCCACAACGCCACAATCAACAGAGGGTGGAAAGACCACAAAGACAGTATACTCGGCTTAATATGACCTTGTCTCAAATTCTACCACAATTATTGAAAACCCACCTGGTAACTCTGAGGGAAGCCCCGAAGAATCCCAACACCACATCTCCGCTATATAACCCGAATGCCCACTACGCCTATCACTCTGATGGTCTAGGTCATGATGCAAACAACTGTTGGGCCTTGAAGAATAAGGTGCAAGACTTGATCGAAGCCAAATAGATTGATTTTGACGCTCCGGAGAAGCCCAACATCATAACCGCTCCTATGCCCAAGCATGGTCATGGAGTGAATGTTGTGGACGATGATTTATTTGTGACCTCCGTGGAAGAAATTTCTACTCCTTTGATGACAGTTAAGAAGAATCTATTGTTGGCCGATTTATTTCCGGGCTGTGGTGAAGGTTGCCACATATGTTCAATTCTGCCTGCTGGTTGCCATTTATTGAAATCAGGTGTTCAACGCCTGATGGATAATAGAGAGATCCTGTTCGAGAAGACTATGATTCTGTTAGTTCCAGTTGAAGGTGTTGCCATCATAACCATATCCGCCAATCCTTCCAAGGCTTCCTCGAGAAAGCCTGTTAGGATTACATCTGTTCTAAGAATTGCTCCGTTAATAATTACCATCCCTGGTCCCATCCCATACACTTTGGATAAGGCTGTCCCTTGGCACTATGGTGCAGATGTGTATTACCATGGAGTTAAGCAAGACTTGAAGAGTGAGAAAGTTGATATCAGCAATATTGTCAGAGCTAGAAAGGTCACCAGAAGTGGAAGACTCTTTTCTCCCGAGATTTCCCCTCCGACTATTCATAAACCTATTGTCATTCCATCTGCTAGTACATCAACTACTATCCCAGCTCTTATTCCAGTTGTCACCCCTGTCGCTGAGCCATCTGAGACTCGGGGCAAGGAAATCACAGGTGAGCCTGCCCGGACGGAGGCACCTAAGAAGATCATTGTAGAAACCTCTAAGCAGGAGATAGAGGAAATTCTGAAGATTATCAAGAAGAGTGACTACAATGTAGTCGAGCAACTGGGGCAGACTCCGTCTAAAATCTCCATGTTATCCTTGTTGTTGTTCTCAGAAGCCCATGCAAAGGCTTTATTTTCTTTCCTCAAAACTGCGCATGTGGCGCAGGAGACTTCAGCTGATCAATTCAAGGATTGTGTAGCTAGCTTGACTGCCGACAATGGGCTAGGTTTCTCAGACGCAGATCTGACTACTAAAGGAAGAAATCACAATGATGCTCTGCACGTCTCGATCAAGTGCCAGGGCACTACTATGGCCCATGTACTAGTGGATACCGGGTCCTCGTTGAATGTTTTGCCAAAGAAAGCATTAGATGTATGGACTGTGAAGGTTTGATTCTAAAGCCAAGAAATATTGTGGTCAGGGCTTTCGATAGGTCAAAAAGGATGGTTCACGGGGAGGTGGACGTCCCTGTTAAAGTTGGCTCTCAGACTTTTGCATATACTTTCTATGTGATGGATATCCGGCCATCATATTCTTGCTTGCTGGGTCGCCCTTGGATTCATAAGGCTGGGGCGGTGACTTCTACGCTCCATCAAATGTTGAAATATCCAGTAAAGGGGAAGATCGTCATAGTACAAGGTGAAGAGGAGTCCGTGGTGAGTCATCTTAACTCTTTCCGTTATATGGAGATGGATGGGGAGTTCATCGAAACCCCGTTTCATAACTTTGAAGAGGTCCCCTAGACTTTAGCGTCAACTGAAGTTGCTACTGACAAACCTCCGATGAAGATGGCTTCCCTCAAGGATGCCAGGGCTATAGTTGAAAAAGGTTGGTGTGAAAATTGGGGTCAGCTCCCTAATTTCACGCACAAAACTGGCAAATTTGGTTTGGGCTTCACCACAGGGTCTCAAAGGGCTCTTAGGCACGCACAGATTGGAAGACCTCCTCTGCGTATCAACAATCAGGGAGTTAATGCGATTGAAGATGGTGAAGAAGATTCAGACATTAACAGCTGGATCTACCCTACAACCAATGGTGGATTGAACAACTGGACGGTGAAAGCCTTCATACCTATTTCCTTTATTTCACAGTAATTGAATTTTGTTTTGAAGTTTGTAATAAACAGTTTGAAACTTTACGGCCTGGTGCCTTGCCCAAGGCACCATGGCTTTGCTTGTGAGGGCTTATTACTTGTCATTTCATATATCATCAATAAAACATTGGACATTTCTTGCATTACAAATTTTGCGCTCATTGTTTTTCTGTTCTGTCTCACATTATCAAAACAGCTATTGTCTTACACACACTCACGTATCATAATGCAGATCCATATCCACTATGGATCCCATTGATAACAACTCTGTTACTGCCAGTTATGACTTCGAAAATCCGATCAACCAAGCCGAGGACGAAGGTGAGGATGATTGTGAGGTGCCTGGAGAACTTGCTAGGCTGTTACTGCAGGAATAAAGGGCCATACAGCCTCATGGAGAGCTAGTGGAATCAGTAAATTTAGGTACCGAGGAAGACATGAAAGAGGTCAAGATAGGTGCGAATCTAGAGCCTAGTGTCAAGCAACAGTTGATACAGATGCTACACGACTATGTTGAGATCTTCGCCTGGTCCTACGAAGACATGCCTGGGTTGGACACCGACATTATGGTCCATCGCCTGCCAACTAAAGAAGAATGTCCTTCGGTAAAGTAGAAGGTTCGCCGTATGCGCCCTGAGACGTCTGAGAAAATCAAAGCTGAGGTCATGAAATAGTTTGACGCCGGGTTTCTAGTTGTCACTTCTTAACCGCAGTGGGTCGCCAATGTTGTTCTAGTTCCCAAGAAGGATGGTAAGGTACAGATGTGTGTGGACTATAGGGATCTGAATAGGGAGAGACCCAAAGATGACTTTCCACTTCCTCACATCGATGTTCTGGTCGACAACACCATGCAACATAAGATCTTCTCTTTTATGGATGGTTTTTCTGGTTACAATCAGATTAAGATGACTCCCGAAGACATGGAGAAGACAACCTTCGTTACGCAGTGGGGCACCTTCTGTTACAAGGTAATACCTTTCGGGTTGAAGAATGCTGGGGCAACGTATCAATGCGCCATGGTCGATTTGTTCCATAACATGATTCATCATGAGATTGAGGTTTATGTTGATGACATGATTTCAAGGTCCCAGACTGAGGAAGAGCACCCTGACCATCTCCAGAAACTATTTGACAGGTTGAAGATGTACAAGCTAAGGTTAAACCCGAACAATTGCACCTTCGGGGTAAGGTCTGGTAAGCTGATGGGTTTCATCGGTAGTGATAAAGGCATTCAGGTGGATCCTGCAAAGGTGAAAGCTATACAAGAGATGCCAGCTCCCCGCAGAGAAAAGGTAGTCAGAGGCTTTTTGGGCCGTCTGAACTACATCACCCGATTCATTTCACATATGACCGCTACTTGTGAGCCAATCTTCAAGCTGCTGAAGAAAGGTCAATTGGTAAAATGAAATGATAAATGTCAGACCGCTTTCGAAAGGATCGATGAATATCTCCAAGAGCCACCAATTCTAATGCCCCCAGTTGAAGGAAGACCTCTGATCTTATACTTGACAGTACTGGATAATTCAATGGGGTGCGTGCTGGGGCAGCATGACGAGTCTGGCCGAAAAGAGCATGCTATTTACTATCTTAGAAAAAAGTTTACCGACTGTGAGACCCGATACTCGTTGCTCGAGAAAACTTGCTGCACTTTGGCATGGGCTGCTCGCCGGCTGAGACAGTATATGCTGAATCGCACTACCCTATTGATATCAAAGATGGATCCAATCAAGTATATCTTCGAAAAGCCTGCCCTGTCTGGAAGAATAGCAAGATGGAAGATGATCTTAACTGAGTACGACATCCAGTACACAACCCAAAAAGCAATCAAGGGGAGTGTATTGGCGGATCATTTGGTGCATCAGGCCGTGGATGACTACCAATCCATGAATTTCGAGTTCCCGGATGAGAACATCATGTTGGTGATCAACTGTGAAGAACCTGGACCAGATGAAGGACCTGAGGAAGGATCCCGATGGTCTATGTATTTTGATGGAGCTTCAAACGCATTGGGTAATGGCATTGGCGCTATGATCATATCTCTTGAGGGCTGTCATACTCCGTTCACCGCCCGATTATGTTTTAACTGCACCAACAATATGGCGGAGTATGAAGCGTGCATCATGGGCCTTCGAGCTGCTAGTCACCTAAGGATTAAGTTCTTGAGTGTATTCAGAGATTCTGCTCTGGTGATCAGTCTGATCAAAGGTGATTGGGATATGAAACACCCAAATCTTATTCCTTACAAAGAGTATGTATTGACGTTGCTCCCGTAATTTGAGGAGATAACCTTTGAAGACTTCCCTAGAGAGGAGAATCAGTTAGCGGACGCGCTAGCTACCATGCCTTATATGTTCAAAGTCAGGTGGGACAATGAAGCTCCCCAGATTACCATTGAGAGGTTGTACAAACCCGCACATTGCTGTGACATTGAGACTTAAGAGGTAGCAGATAAACCCTGGTTCCACAAGGTAAAAAGGTATCTTGAGGCTCAAGAGTACCCCGAGGGTGCATCTGTTAATGATATGAAGTTCTTGAGAAGGTTAGCTACGAAGTTCTTCATCAGCAATGGTGTCCTTTATAAGCGTAAACATGATTCAACCTTACTGCGATGTGTGGACAAAAGCGAGGCAGAAAGGATCATGGTAGAGTTACATGAAGGTACCTTCGGAACTCATTCCAGTGGACATACCATGGAAAAGAAAATCCTACGGGCAGGATATTATTGGTCCAGTATGGAAGCCGATTGTTATCAACACTCTCGGACCTGTCATGAGTGCCAAGTCTATGCTGATAAGGTGCACGTACCTCCAGTTCCTCTGAATGTTTTGACAGCTCCTTGGCCTTTTGCAATGTGGGGCATCGACATGATCAACGAGATCATACCTACTGCGTCTAACGGATATCATTTCATTCTGGAAGCTATTGATTACTTTACGAAGTGGGTTGAGGAAGCTTTCATTTCTACAGTAACCAAGAACGTCGTGGCGCGATTTATCCAACATAATTTGATCTGTCGATATGGTGTACCAGAGAGGATCATTACGGAAAATGGTACAAATCTCAACAATACAATGATCACCGAGCTCTGTAAACAGTTTAAGATTCAACATCACAACTCTTCTCCCTACCGACCGAAGATGAATGGGGCTGTTGAAGCAGCAAATAAGAACATCAAGAAAATTGTGCAGAAGATGACAGTGACATACAAAGATTGGCACGAGATGCTACCATTCGCTCTTCATGGGTATCTCACCTCAGCACGAACATCAACAAAGGCAACACCCTACTCTCTGGTGTATGGAATGGAGGCAGTCTTACCCATTGAGGTCTAGATACCCTCTCTCTGGATTATGAAGGATGCAGGTTTGAGCGAAGATGACTGGATCCAGACCCGACTTGATCAGCTGGATTTAATCGACGAGAAGAGACTTACTGCTATTTGTCATGGTCAGACGTGCCAAAAGCGAATGATCAAGGCTTTTAACAAGAAAGTCAGACGACAAGAGTATCAAGTTGGGGATCTGGTAATCAAACGCATCATATTGCTTCAAGGTGATCCCACGGGAAAATGGACCCCTACATACGAAGGCCCATTCGTGGTTAAGAACATTTTGTCGGGAGGAGCTATGATTCTAACCACCATGGATGGTAACGACCTTCCTCACCCCGTCAATGCAGACATAGTGAAAAAATACTACACATAATCAAAGAACCGCTAGGTAGACTGGCCTAGGAAAAAATAAGGGCTTCCCGGCAAACCAAAAGGGTTCGGGAAAAAGTAAGGGATGAAAATGAAGAAACTGTACACCCGACAAGTCGAAAACCTGAAAAGGCGGCTTGGGCAAAAAAGGGTATCCCGGTGGACTGAAAACCTGAAAGGGAGGTCCAGGAAAAAAATTAGGGATCAAAGTGTAACGCTATGTCTCATTGGATCATCTTGCAACCAGACTTTAGTATCGACTATCAAGCTCGAACGGTGCCAATCAATCCGATCTATCTTCGACCAAGTAGCAAAGTGATGAGACGCTCGAAGATATAAAGGCAATAGCAGAGTTGGAACCCAGTGGGATTGTTTCACATAGCTGTTTTTATTTCTTTTTCACAAAATGTATAATTCCCTCGGTGGCGTTCTCTTACTAGGACGTCAGCCTCTTGTATAAAATGCCTATTACAGGCTAACTTCAAAAATCAATACAATTCATTTTTCACAAGAAATTTTAACTTGTTTCTTTTCCTTTTTCTGCTTTGTTTTGCAAGAACATCCAATGAACCATTTTTGATAAATGCATTTGACAATAATTGTTGCTCATAAATCTTTACATGCGAAACAAAAGACAAATACTCGTAATTCCAGGAACAGGGGAAAACAAGAAATGTCCAAACCTTACAGTTGCTCTATCCACCAGGTATAGGGATGAAGCCAGCTTAAAAATATAACTGAAGATACATACATTCCCCAGACTAGGAAGTATCCTAAGACAGTGGTGTTAATTCTCCCCAAGAAGTTTATCTATCACCGACAATAGAAGTTCACCATCAGTGGAGTTTATTTCTTCCACAAGCAGAAATTCAATCCCCGACAAGGTTCATTATCACCAGCAACAACAATTCATCCCCAGCCGAGGTTATTTCTCCAAATCAGCAGATCTTCTAGCAGAGTATTTCTCTTCCTCACAGAGTTATTCTCTCACCAATTTATTCTCCAGTAGAGTCTCTCCCGGCGGAATAGTCTCAGACAGAACGGACGCAAGTCTCTGGCTAATCATCTTCGGTCGTTATCCCCAGCGAGAATGAAGAATTCAATTCCTTATACTCTCCAATAGCAGTCCAGGATTTATTATCCCCAGCTAGAGAGTATCATAAGAGCATTGCATATCCATACATTGTAGCATGCGCATATGCTTCATACAGCACAATCTAATTTATTTTGAGAACATCATTACTCAACACATTTCATACATCATGACATTACATACGACTAACTCTTTACCTTTCAGGGAAAGATACAATCAATTTCTCATAAGTTTTCTCTAGTTTAGTCAAATCGATACTAAGATTTCTATTCCAGTTCAAGTTATAAAGCCCGGATTCGACCGAATAATATCTTGATTTCTCCAAAATACTACGAAGCCTAGAAACGACCAGATAGTGGTATATCCCAAATTCAAAGCTATGAAGCCCAGAAATCGACCGGAAAATAATTGAATCCCCAGCAAGCTACTATGATGCCTGAAAATTGACCAGATAGCAGTACAAGACATCATGAAGCCTGGAATCGACCAAATAGTGGTATATCATAAACACAAGCTGTGAAGCCCGAAAATCGACCGGAAAACAGCTTAACCCCTCAACAAGGTATTGTGGAGCCTGGAAATCGACTAGATAGCAATACAAGATACCATGAAGCCTGGACTCGACCAGATAATGGTATAAGACACCGTGAAGCCGGGATCACGACCAGATAGCAGCAAAGGATACTGAAGCCTGGGATACAACCAGATAACAATATAAGGTACTGCGAAGCTCGAAATTCGACCGAATAGCAGCTTACCCAGCCAATTACTAAGAATCCCGGAATCGACCGGATATTAGTATGCCTTAAATTCAAGTTGAAACCCGGATATGACCGGATAATAACTTAATTCCTTCTGAAGCATGGAGCATGACCATATAAGAAGTGAGAAATTGCGAAGCCTGGATAACGACCAGATAGCAAGTTTAATCTCATCCCCCCAGTAAGTAGCTGTAAAGCCTGGAGCACGACCAGATAGCAGTCAGTCTTATTTTCCTCAGCAAATCAATGTGAAGACTGGAGCACGACCATATAATAGTTCACTTTCACCTCTTCGACTAAGAGATGATTCCCCAGTAGAATAAAGGATGACTGAAGCTCCTAAAATTCTACTTTTACCAAGACAAGAGATCAACACTCCCTAGCGTAGTCCTCCTCGATAACAGGTATACAGGCTCTCGTAAAGGAATCTCTTATGCAATCGACATTTCCTCTGATGGCATCTTTAAGCCCATCCTCTGTCATCAATCTCCAAATGGCACCTATAAGCCCATTCCCGACATCGCAAGACGAGTACCACTTCATGCGAGTGCAAATTTCTGGGCACTCTAGTGTTCAATCATCTTCCACCTTCGGATCACGAAAGGTAGACAAGCCAATCTACATCCTCAAGTTTAAGAAGATTGAACATGGGCAGATGTTGTACCCCAAAATTTGCCTTCCCATATTTCTCAATACATTTCAAGTGAGGTCCTCAAATTGCCCAAGGAAGTCCAAGGGTTGACCAGACAAACTCTCTCCTAAGGCAGTCTACCTCAAATTAGGGTTTCAGTTTTCACCAAGGTACTTGAGTCCAAAGGATCCCAAATGCTCACCATTTTCCTGATATGTTCTCAAGATCATCCATGTCAAGTTTCAAGCCTTGAAGAGGAAATTTGCTCAGTCAGTTGCTCAAAGGCCTGAAAATCGACTGTGCTAGGGCAAAAGTCAATTGTGTCCCACATGCAGTCAAATATCAAGATTTTTGGTCAACATTCTCATTTTGAAGTATTATTAATCATTTGATCAAGGGTTTATCATGATTCCTCAAGGATTGGTCCCAATTTATCAAATCCCAAAAGTTGCTAAATTATGGTTTTGTAGGAAAAGTCAACTCAACTTTGACCAAGCATAACTTTCTCATACTTTATCAAAAATGACCCATCCAAAGCTCATTTTGAAGAGGATGCAATTACCTACAATCCATCTTCATCTCCCAAGTTCAAAATATGCACTCACAAGAAGATATAAATTTGGACATTATAGGTCATTTTGGAAAGTCAACAAAAACACCTTTTTTGTCAAAGCTTCATACGTGAACATGGAGGACTCAATTGAGATGATACAAAACGGGTTGCTTAAAGGACATCTTAAGCTTTCTAAAAAGTCTAAGAACACCTCTCTAGGATCAAATATGAGGGAGTTATGCATTGGTGAAGTTGACCCTTTTTGCAAAATTGCCAAAAGACAAATGTGCCCAAAATTGCAATTTTTGTCAAATGGGCCCAACTTTTTATGCTTGCATTGAGTTTGTAACATGATACACGAACCATGATCCTTCCCATTTGTCATTCTTTTATTTTTGTCATTTATTTTGATTTTATTTCAATTAAATCAAATAAAATCAAAATAAAATCACGAAAATTTCAAAACTAATCAAAGCATGAGATTTAGTGCATGTTTAGGCCTCTTATACAGCTGGAAAGAGAATCAAATCGTGTAAGTTTCATTTGGACACAAAAATATTTGATTTGGCTTGATTTGGGAATATTTGCATAAGGATTAAATCTTGAATCAATGATCTTAATTGAGGAAGATTTGAAACAAGTTTGTAACCCTAATTCATTCTAGGGTACATATAGAACAAGTGCAGATCAAAAACAAAGGGATTGGGGGCGTGCAAAGGTGAAAGCAACTTTCAAAAAAATCAAGAAAAGTTGCAAACTGTTTGCTTAGTTCCAGGCTTCCTCAAGCCATTCCAGTCACATAAATTGCTTCCTGGACATCCTAGGATCACATTGCAACCCTTAGCAAGCTCCCTCAAGCCCAGAAACACGTTGTAAGTAGCCCACAACTTCCATGTTTTTTGAAATTGTATATCATAATTCTGGCATTGTTAGCATGTTTTATGGACATATTCTTAATCCTTATGGTGTTTGTAAGCTAATGGTAATATCCAATTGTATTTTTATTGGCTATATAACAAGTTGCCATGTTTAGGGTTTTAGTTTCGTTTTTTGTGGTTTTGCTTGCAGGAACAATTAGCCATGGATAGTGGTACCATGATGCTCGTGAGGTTGCAACGAGTTGATTGATACCACTGGTATTGATTTATCATGCAGGGATCAGATTTTGGAGACGCACAGGGTTGTAGCTACGCCCAGATGACTGTAGGTAAAAGTCCAAAAACTTTTAGCAACAGAGGGAGGAAGAAGATGATAATGTGGCCTTCTCTGACTAGCCCATTTAAATTTTCATGCATTTTCAGAATCCACCTTTTGTCTTTATCATATAATGCTTGTTTATTATTATTCATACTCAAAGACAAGCCAGTTCAGACGGTCAGCGTGTGCATTGAAATGTCAAAGGGCCTGGGTTCGATTCCCAGGTCCCCAACCTTGTTCCATATTATTTTTCTCTACATCCTCAGGTACACATGCATACATGGAGCCAACCATACACCATCAGTAACCAGCCAACAGATCTCCAACAAGGCAGATCCAATGCCTTATCACATGGTGGTCCACAATACACCCCAGTCAAGCACGCGTATGGGATCAGGAAAGGTCAAACGAACTGTTAGCATTTGGGCCCAGAAAGTGCAAATCACACCCCCCTTCTTGCTAGCAATAACCAGGCCCATCCTATTTCTTTTCTATTTTTCTTTTTATTTAATTTCTTTTATTTATGTATTTTCTAACACAAAATTAATTCCCTTTTATAAAAAAATCATAAAATCAATTTAATCAATTTAGAATTTAGGTTTTATTTTATCAAAATCAATTTTATATTAGTTTTAATTTAGGTTTAATTCTAACTTTTTTTTTGTAAATAATTAAAATCAAATTAGAAAATTAGGTTTGTTCTTGATTTAATTTTTATTTCTTTTCATAAAATAACAAAAATACAAAAAATAGTTAATTTAATTATTTTTCTCAAATAAAATTAATTAGTCATTAGGTTTTCTTTACTTATTCAATTAAACTCTATTTTTCTCAAAATAACACAAAAAACACAAAAACATGATTTTTTTTAATTAGGTTTAGACGGGGTCAAAACCCTAAATTTTCTCCTTCTCGATTCATCGCGCGCATTTACTATTTTTACGATATTAATGTAACTGCTTACAGTATGTAATAGTTTAAATTAGGATTTTCTTTTATTTATCGTTTTACGGGTTTTTGGCTATGTAATTAACCCCCCTCCCCGAAGCCTTGTAATAACGTAGTTTTATTTTCCGCATTTTAATTCTTGCAAATATTAACTATTAGATATATGATAATAGGATTGCATGACAAGACTGTATGTTAATTTAAAATGGTTAGCAAACCCTAATGTGCAAAGATAATAACTTGAAATTAAATCACTCGCACATGCGCACTCTTAGGATATACTCTCACTTAGGTTGCCTTCGGTAAACAATCATTAAGTATAGGGTGTTTTAGTGGTTGCCCTCCTGTCTAAACAAAGATCAAAAGTCCTGGTCGGAAATGTTGCCTCGGAAATGTTGCTTCGAATATGATCTTAAGACATTAGGGTTATTACTAAGACGTCCTAACATTGCTTTAGTGGTCGTACGTCCCTTTCAATTGACCCTTACAACTCCAACGACGGTGCTACCTACTCTTTAATAGTAGGATAGCACTGTTTAAAGGAAACAAGAACAAAAACAATCCTTTTTCGAGTAGGTAGATGCTAGTAGGTACTTGCTCAAAACAAACTTTTTCACACCGAACACTTTTCCAAACAAAGTTTTCAAAAACACTTCGTAACACTCTTGAGGACTGATACAAGGGTTAAAACGAAGTAAAACAAAAACTTTTCAAAACACACAAACACGGAAGCAATTTTTTTTTAAAATTATGAGCAAGTACCTAAGAGCCCGTAGAAAACTACGGATAGAAAGGGTGCTAATATCTTCCCTTTCTATAATCTACCCCCCGTACTCAAAATCTCGAAAAAGGAATTTTTCTGTGCTTTTTTCCTTTCCAGTTGGATAAAATAAAAGTCAGTGGCGACCCTTGCTTACCGCGACATTTTGCAAACACAAACACAAAACACAAACCAGCATTTCCAAAACAGTCGGTTCTGCCACCGTATCACAGTGGATTACAGAGATTTGAACAGGGAAAGCCCCAAAGATGACTTTCCGCTCCCCCACATCGACGTTCTGGTTGACAACACCGTGTAACACAAGATCTTTTCCTTCATGGATGGTTTCTCTGGTTACAATTAAATCAAGATGGCACCCGAAGATATGGAGAAAACAACCTTCGTCACGCAATGGGGAACTTTCTGCTACAAAGTGATGCCGTTTGGATTAAAGAATGTCGGGGCAACCTATCAGCGAGCCATGGTAGCCTTGTTTCATGACATGATTCACCATGAGATAGAGGTATATGTGGATGACATGATAGCCAGGTATCAAACGGAGGAAGAGCACCTTGATCATTTACAAAAGCTGTTTGATAGGTTGAAGACGTACAAAACGAGGTTGAATCCAAACAATTGCACCTTCGGGGTAAGGTCTGGTAAACTAATAGGTTCCATTGTTAGTGACAAGGGTATTTAGGTGGACCCTGCAAAGGTAAAGTCTATACAAGATATGTCGGCTCCTCGCACTGAGAAGGAGGTCAGAGGCTTTTTGGGACGACTAAATTACATTGCCAGGTTCATTTCCCATTTAACTGCTACTTGTGAGCCAATCTTCAAGCTCTTGAAGAAAGATCAAGTGGTAAAGTGGAATGACGAATTCCAGACTGCCTTCAAAAGAATCAAGGAATACCTTCAAGAACCACCAATTATGATGCCTCCTATTGAAGGAAGACCTTTGATAATGTACTTAACAGTGTTAGATAATTCAATGGGGTGTGTGCTGGGGCAGCATGATCAGCTGTGTGCTGCTATATCTTGTGCACATAAGATTTCAGGTGAAGTTTTGGACAGGAAACTCCATCGTACTTTGCAAATACTGGTATTTTGAATTTATGGGAAATAAGAACCCCAAAGATCAAACTGAAATCATCAAAATCTAAACCAGGGATGGCTTGGATCTTGACAGCCTTCAATCTGTCTTCTAATTGCTTATACATGACATTGGCGGGGGGATAATGCTCATCAAAATAATCATCATCAGACGCTTGATCGTTGATGCACCCAGCCTGGGTACTCCTAGCTTCACCAATCTGATTCTTTTCTTCTTCAGATGAGCCTTCTATTACCAGGATATGACGGACCGACTCTTTGAACCTTCTACCAATGCTGACCAGGGCTTTTCTCTTGGGTTTCTTCTTGGCTGCCAGCCATGCCATCATATCTTGTTTCCCCTTGGCTAGGGCCAGTAGAGTCTCTTGGAATTGAGAGTTTTGTGCCTGAAGGTCCTTCACAGTTCTCTCTAGATCTATCTTACTGAAATAAACAACAGAAAGATAAGGAAACCTGTTGTGTGAAAACCTGTCATGTTATGATGCATGGAAGATGTATATGCAAATGATTTCAAGGATTTATGAATTTAAATTTGTATAGACAAAAGAATGAACAAACGTCAATTTTCATTAATTAGTTCAACAAAGATTACAACATTCCTCTTTGGCTTACAAAATAACTCTCTAAGATAAAAAGGTATCCTCTTCGATGCAAGATAGGCGTTCACACTTTTCTCTTCTTGTAGCTGCTTTGTAAGCTCCATGACCCTCTTCTCGCTAGCATAGAATTGAGCTTTGAAAGTATATCGTTCTTCCTTCAGCTGAATCCAACCTTTTTGCAAGTCTTCAAGAGAAGTAGGCATGTCGGGATGGAGGACAATGTACATGACATCTCCTTCAACCACAGGTTCCATGATGACTGGTAGGATAGAGGGATAAGGAATCACAAGTTTCTGAGCACGAGCTCATACCCTCTTAAGGTAAGGATCAAAGGGAATGTAGTTCTTGTGTCCCAATGTCTTACTTTCCACTTTTCTTACCATCCTCCAAGCTCGTATAAACTTATGACGGTAGCTTTGATCGTCGCTCTCGTAGTCGAATACCACTCCTTGGATGAGCATCTCATGAGTACTATCCCTTTGGGCATAACCAAACTGTCGCAAGGCTAAGCAAGGGTTGTAAGTGATACCTCCTATAATGCCAAGCAAAGGGACATTAGGGAATTCCCCACAACGGTCGATGATCGTAACGTTCTCCAAGGATCGAGAACACCAATGAACATATGAATTTCTGAGCGTCATCAGCCTATGGGACCACCTCAAACCTTGCTCATTCTTCAACACATCCCGGGGAAGATGCGAAATAAACCATCTTACCAAGAGAGGAGTGCAACACATGAGGATCCATCTCTTCCTCATAGTGCGAGAGTGGAAAGAATGTAGGATATCTCCCAACAAAGTAGGCACCGGATTGCAAGACATGAAGATTTTGACAGTATTTACATCTATGAGTTGGTAAGAGTTTGGAAACAAAACCATTCCAAAGATGAGAAGGGACAAGGTTTCTTCAAAATCTTGTAAGTCCAAAGAGTTCCAACAATTTTGAGCTTTCTCAAACAAGAACTTGGCTAAGAAACCTTTGACACCACTCCTTGTTTCCCAATTAGTTGTGATATCAGATTGTTGCAAGTGTAACGCTTGGGTAGTCTCCTCAGGTTTTGGATCTCTTTCCCTACCATTGAAGCGTAATTGATTGAGCATGGGAATCCTCAAGATTTGAGAGAATTCTTCCAGATTTGGTACAAGCTGATAATCGGGAAAAGTGAAGCAATGGTGTAGAGGATCAAATAATTTGAAAAGCACCTTCATCGTATCATCATCAGTGTTAGAGGTAACCAAGCTTAGGAGGCGACCATGTCTTTCGGTGAATGAAGAATTCTCAGGGACCCTTGATGCTAACTCTTTGAGTTGAGGAGGAATTCTTACGAGATTGACTTGGATAGTATTCCTGCGGATAGAAGCCATGTCCTACAAAACAGAACAAAGATAAATTCTAATAATGCTTGAAATGGTTAATGAGTATGATGTTTATGATGTTATGTACAAATAAGTATATACAAACAAGGAAAACAAGTCCTTAGGTTTAGGCTTGCATGGAGTCTCATAGGTAACTACCCTCTTGAAGTTTAATTGGGTCAAACCTGTCCTAGAAATAGTAACCGGGTTCTAAGGGATCTCAATATCACTGATCTGTCTTATCGGGCGTTGTTTCAGCACAAGCCTCTTTCACAGCGACCAAAATATCTCGAGAAGTCAAATCTCAATGAGTGTACTATCGAGTATCAACCAACTTCGAACTACACCAAAGCCAGTTATCTCGCTACGTCCTAATGTCCAAGTTGGTCAAGTAAAGGTTCTAAAGTCAGTTAGTGCCTCATGACACCACACAACGGCCCCATATTCTCCTTAACCACTCAAGGGCTACCGGTACCCACAAATTTATCACACTAACGTATTTATTACTTAGACCATGTCGGTATAACCCGCAAAGTTTCCACAATGTATTTCTACTTACCTATAAGGTATCCCAAATCTGGGTAGAGGATTTAAAACAAGTCCAAACAAGGAACCAAAATGTAAAGCAAACAAGTCAAACAATGAAAGCAAATAAAGGTGATCTAGCCCTAAGGTAACCCCACTTTTAATTTTTTCCCTATCAGAGTCGCCTGTTCTGTAATACGGTGGGAGAACTGACTTGGGATATTTTGCGTTTGGTCACAAATGTTGTGGTTAGCAAGAGTCGCCACCGGCTTTTCTTTTATCCAAAAGGAAAGGTGGAAAAGAACAGGAAAGACCTTTGAGATTATTTCTTGAGTTCGGGGGGTAGATTATGAAAAGGGAAGGTATTAGCACCCTTTTCATCCATAGTTATCTATGGGCTCTTAGTTGCTTGTTAGATCACTTTATTTTGTTTGAAAATGTGCTTTGTGTGGTTTTTGAAAGTATTTTGAAAAGGCGCCTTCATTTAGGAAAACTTTGTAATAGTTCTAGTTCGTAAGAACGTATACAAAGTGTTGGACTTTTGAAAATGTTTCATGTTTTGAAAGTGTTTCTTTTGAATGTGTTTGTTTTGAAAGTGTTGGTGTTTGTTTTAAAAATAAGCAAGGATGTTTGATTTGAAAATGAGCAAGCAACTAGGAACAATATATCTACTCAAAAGTCTTTTGTTCATTTCCCCCTTTCATTTGATATTGCTATCTTACCATTGATTTGGTAAGAAGTCTTATCTTTGGATGTAAAGGGACGGGCGTGGGTCATCGTATAGTCATGATAGCAATGTTGTGAGATATCTTAGCATTTCTCTTTGAGGGACTAAGATCATTTTGAAAGGCAACATTTTGTAGCGTCATCGAGGGACTATGATCTTGTATTTTTTATTGCTTTTGCTAAGATATCCCAAATGTATAACATGGCCATTTTTGTAAGGCAACAAAGTGGAATTACCTTAAGGGTGCAAGTGTGTTTGATTTACATGCATTGTTTATCTTGAATTAGGGCTTGCTACTTGTTGATTTTATCTTTCCATACAAACCCTAATTACTAACATTTATATAAAAGCGATAAATTATGGAAAGTAAAGTTAATACGCTATTACATCATTAGGGGAGGGGGTGTACAAATTTACAAATGGGGATTGCAAGAAAATTAAACTTAATTATCTATTACAACGATATTGAATAATGTACAAGAATTGAAAATATAATGTACAAATGTAAATGGAAAAAGAAATGATTTTTGTTTGGTTTTCATTTAAAGGTTTTAACCTAATTACTAAAAAAAGGGAAAAACAATTAATTAAAGAAATATAAAATTAAACCTAAATTAAATAAGAAAAGAAAAATAAGTTTGAAGCATTTTTAGGGTTTTTTATGAAAAAGGTTTTAAGTTTAATGAAAATAAAATGGAAATTAAATTAATTAAAAGACCTAAGTTCTAAGTTAATTTTAATTAAGAAAAAGAAAATAACTAAACCTAAATCTAATTATTAATTACTTAAGAAAAAGAAATTAATTTGTTAAGAAAATGATTTTGTCTTTTGTCTTTATAAAGAAAAATAAAATATAAGTATAAAAATAATAAATAAAAATATTTTGTATTTTTTGATTAATAATAATAATATTAATAATAGTAATAAAAAAGTAATAAATAAAAATATAATAAAATATAAAATGTAAAAGAAAATAAATTAAATAAAAATGATAAAAAAGATTTGGGTCAGGTTTGCAAAAGTAACTGGAAGGGTGAGAAGTTAGCAAAAAAACAAAAGCTCATTGCTTGAAGGCCCATGAGCCTGTTTGTGACAAAAAAGAGAGAAAAGTGTGAAAAAATATGAAAAGTGGAAGCGTTAGGGCTTGAACCCACGCCCTGAGCATGAAACGCGCATTGCCTTACCACCGGGGTGGCTATACATCCACTAACTTAAACAAAACAACAAATATATAACATAAGTCAAATCCTGAAGATGACTTCATCTTCAACCTCCAAACTGAACATCTACAACTTCATCATTTCTCATCCATTTGTAAAAATGTAAAAATCAAATTTGTTCCAAATTCCACAACGATTCCAGAAATGTAAATTACTAAAACTATAAATAAAAATGAGCATGAATTTTGAATAGTACCAAATTCTGACCTAACTTTTTCAGAAAGTTCAAACTTAAAATTCTCACTACTCAATCAATATAAATGAAATCTATGGACATGTACAGTTTCAGGGCAATGATGTCTACATTTTATCTTCACAAATTCAAGCCTAACAATGCCTAAATGAAAAGATAAAAGTCCAGAAATGGTACGTCAAAACTGGAAATCATGAAATTCAAATGAGCTTGATTCAAGGTGCTGCATTGATCAGGTTAGCTTCCTCAAGTTTCCAGGAAGCTAATGCAATGATTAGCTTGAGGAATGGATGGATGAAATGGCCCGGAGAAGTCAACTTGCATAGCTCTATTTTCATGTTTGGAAGATGATGAATATGGAGTTACAGTTATGAAACAGGGATGTAGATGGATTATATTTGATGTATAAAATCTTTGTGATTGATTTGGAATGAAAACGCACAAGGGAAATGGGAGTTTAGGTTTCAAAGTTATAATGTGCACAACAATGGAGTTTTGATGCAAGTTCTGATTTGAGGGAGTTTGGGAGAGTTTTAGGGTGTTCAAGCTCGTGTGTTAACTTGAAAATAGAGCCTCTATTTATAAGCAACAAGTTTGGATGCATGTATTTGATAAAAATTCAAAATCACATGTTTAAGCTCAACATGTGATTTTCTTGAAAAATCAAGTTTCAATGCCTTTGTACTTGCTAATGTAGAGTGGTTATGCTTTAAAAAAACTTGCTTCTGACTTTGTAGATGGAGTGTGATCAGAGGGAACAAGTGAGAGGCTCAAGAATTGACTTTGTATATAAAGCTTGCTTTTCAAGAATGGCATTCTTCACTTTCTTCCCAAAATGACAATTTAAATTGGACAATGCTTAAACCACTTGGATTATAGCTCAAAAGTTTGTGTAATCCATTAATGATGGATAGATACACAAGTTATAAGGCCTGCAAAGCAAGATTATGCGGCCTAACATTGAGATTGGATTATGTGTTCATCAAGAAATGGCTTGTAATTCAAGTTTGAAACCCTAACTTCTTGCCTTCGATTATCCTTGCTCAAGTATGATCTCAACGAGTTCTTGGACATTTTTGAAAGCATGTAACATTCTCTAAAACCTCTATGTTGGACATTTTTGAAGGTTCATCTTGGAACCATGTGGAACATTGCCATGAAGTTAGGTCAAAATACTGCCTAAAATAGGGCAAAATTTCACTAAGTTTTCAAGTTTCATGAACATGTCTTCACAAAATCATAACTTGAAATCCAAGCATTTAGTGAAAAAGTTATGCTCTACAATGTTTTAGATCTCATTTAGATCTACAAATTTAATGTTGGAAGTTTCCTTTGAATCATCTTGCATCATGATATAAATTTGACTCAAAGTTGTGAAAAAAACATGAATTTTCAACACTTAGAAAAATTTCTAAGTTTATAAATTTTGACTTTTCAAAATTTAATCTTGACTTTTTGATTTGTTGATGAACAAGTTTCATATTTTGACATGTCTTGATGAATTGTAATCTTTGAAAATTGATTTTGATCAAAAAGTCAAAGTTTGACTTTTTAGTGTATGACTTTTCATCAGTTGACTGAAATTCATCTGTCAACCAATTGATCTTGAGAAATGTTTTGAGCCATGCCATTAGGTCAAAATTAAGTATTTTAATTCTTTAGATCATGTATTAAACCAATGATTCATTTTCTAGGTAAAACAAATCAGGAATTGCACTTCCTCAGGCAAAACCCTAATTTTGACCATTTTCCCTTTTAATGATCTGATCAAATTTCTTGAGGAATTTTGATCCAAACTTGATAAAATGAAATATATGAGTTCATAATGTTGATATGGATAAAAAATTATGAAGTTTGACTGTAAATTGACCACAATTGACTTTTTCCTGATACAACTGATTTTAGGTCAACTGATCAATTGACTGAGCAAAAATGTGATTCAAGACTTGAAACTTGACATGAGCAATCTTGAGGGTCCAAAATGATCCATGAAAGTCATATGGGGAATTAAAAGTCCATTTGTCATTGTGCAAACTCAAACCCTAATTTTCAGTTATCAATGCTTGAGGACGTGCCTTGAGCTAATCAAACCTTGTGCAATCTTGAATCAATGGAAATATTGTGAGAGATTACTTGAGAAATGAGAGGGAAAATTTTGGGGTACAACAGTGGGGTGTTGATATTATTGGAATGATTGAACTCAAGGCATCGAATGTACATCGTTTCATCTTGGTGGAAATTGACTACTTCACCAAGTGGGTGGAAGCAGCTTCCTATGCTAATGTCACCAAGCAGGTGGTAGTACGCTTTATCATGAATAATATTATATGTTGGTATTGTGTTCCAATCAGTATTATCACTAACAACGGCTCGAATTTGAACAAAAAAATGATGATAGAACTTTGTGAAGAATTCAAGATTGTCCACCACAATTCGTCTCCTTACAGGCCTAAGATGAATGAGGCTGTTGAAGCTGCTAACAAAAACATTAAGAAGATCACCCAAAATATGGTTGTTACCTATAAGGATTGGCATGAGATTCTCGTTTTTATTTGCATAGGTATCATACTTCCGTCCGTACTTCAATAGGGGAAACCCTGTTCTCTCTTGTGTATGGTATGGAAGCAGTGTTCCCCGTCAAGGTTGAGATTCCCTCTTTGTGTGTGATAATGGAAAACAAATTGTCAGGGATGAATGGGTCCAGAACAAGTTTGACCAATTGAATTTGATTGAAGAAAAAAGAATGACGACATTGTGTCATGGTTAGTTATATCAAAAAAGAATGAAGAAAGATTTTGATAAGAAGGTCAAGCCTCGTGAATTCAGAGAAGACGACCTCGTGCTCAGAAATATCATGTCTTTTAACATTGATTCCAGGGGCAAGTGGACTCCCAAATATGAAGGCCCATATGTTGTCAAGAAAGCCTTCTCTGGCAGTGCATTGATTCTTAAACTATGGATGTGAGGAATTCACATGTCCCATGAATGCTGATGCAGTCAAGAAATACTTCTCCTAAATAACTAAAAGAACAACTCGCTAATTTGAAAACCCAAAAGGGCGACTTAGGCAAAAAGGAGCATCTCGGTAGGCTGAAAAATTGAAAGGTTGATCTAGGCAAAAGTAAAAGACACAAACAAAATAAATTTTCCCACTAGGTTGAAAACCCCCGAGGGAAACCTATGAAAAAGTTATGGATTTCATGGCAAGTAACTGCGTCAGACATGACTTGATCATTGAAGCAACAATCATTTCAAATTCTCATCATAGTTCTACTGGAGCCTCTGCTTAGGATTTCAAAGTGTTTAGGGAGAATAATGGTCATTGTATTTCAATGTATCTTTTCCATATATTTACCATTTTCTAAACTTTGTAATCATCCATGGAGTCTCGCCATTCGCAGACTACCATTATATTAATAAAGTTTGAGACTTTATCCAATTTTTTGTAGTTCTCATTTTATTCTGTTTGCAAAGACTTCATTTATTATTGATAGTAATTTTCAAAATAAAGATTTAATAATAAAAATGTTTTTGAAAAGAATTTACAAATTAATTTTTACTTCAGATTTTATGATTCAAGTAGAACAAAAGTAGTGATTCCAAGGATGGATGAACTTCGAAGTTTTTAAAAGATTCTCCAAGAAAGCTTCTGCAGGTTACTCTGGATGATGTGCGCATAGTCCACTTATGTTTCATTCTTTTGGTAATTGGATTTCATGCCAACCAATATCTGGTGTGATGTTGGGCATGTGATCTCATTTTACCCAGTTAAGTCTTGGTTCAGATTTTTCTCCAGGTTGATTATATAGGTTTGGATGGTTTGATACCTCTATCCCATATTCCCTTGTCAGGTCTTATTGCGGATTTCTCCAGCTGAGTGTGATTTATTCCCCAGCCAATTGGTGATCAGGAAGAAATTGAAAAAAGATATAAAGCCTTTGCTCATTTGATGGAGTTATTTATCCCTTTGTGTGTGAAGTATTGATGTGAAATCTCTAGTAAAGCATTTCTCCCTCCAGCTACGACATTATTGTTGTTATGTGCTCCCCATGTAGCCATACAAGGGAAATATCTTTCCTAAGAAGTGTTGGAACAACTGTTAATTTTTTGGGTTTTCTCTCGCCAAGGGTTGAGTTTGATTTAAAATCCCCATAGTTTTGACTTCTACTGTATTGTTAAACTTCTTAGATCCCTAAATGAAGCTGAGATGATGCTTCTCTCTGAAATTTGTTATCCCCATGAAGTTTCATAGTTTCTCCCCAAAAAAGTTTGCACAACCATTACTTTTGATATTAAAGAATGTATTTAGGATCCCCTCAACAATGTGGTGTTGTTTTCCCCATTGAAGTCAGTTTGGAAACCCTAGTTGGAGTCTAGACGATATGGTGTTATCTTCCCTAGCGAAGTCTTTATGATATTCCCCAGTGAAATCTGGAGGAGCATGTTATATCCTTAAACTGTATTTATTTATTGCTATTAGATTGTGCTTTGATTATTTTCAAGTCATGTTTCTTCCCAATGGAGTTAAGCCATGAAGTAGGAATTTGTTGCCTCATTTGGTGCTTACTCTGTTATGAAATCTTCATCCTAGATGTTCTTTAGCCGAGTGTTGACTTTACCCAGGTTGATTTTTTTTGTTATTCCCAATGTTGTATGTCTGTTTTGCCAGCATATACATGATAACATTCATACATACATCATGCATAGCTGAATTAAAATTCATTGCTCATTTGCATTCATTGATGTTTTTGTTGGCATATTACCCTCTTTGCAGATTTATGTTACCCTCTCTCTAATAGATTGTCAACTTTAAGTAGAAAGTGTATATTCGTTCAATTTCCCCACTGAGTTATCCCTCGTGGAAGAATTTTTCTTTAGCCTTCCTATTCAACTCATTATCTGGATGGAATGTGATCCCCTTTTGAGCTTATTCCTTATTGGGTTCTGTCTTGGTTGACTATTTCACTCTGGTTTATTCCTGGTTTGAATCTGTGGTCCCCGACAACACTGTTACTTTGATTTCTCTATGCTGAGAAACCTAGATTGAATGTGCATTTATTTTACACTATAAGACTTTATCTCTTCAGCAGGAATGTATTAGTACTTCACCTGGAAGTCAAGATTCATTTCCCCTTAGCGTTATCGCAATCCTCTTCGTAAACAACAAGTGGCATGTCTCTTTATCTGAGCAACCTATTCTTCCCCAGTAAGTCTGTTAATGCTAGAGAAGATGTTTTACTCTGATGAATGCTAGTCTCATCATTATGGGAGATAGTTCATTGTTGAATTTTTTACTCTGATGGATGGTAGTCTCGTCATTATGGGAGATAGTTCATTGTTGAGATTTGTACTCCGATGGATGGTAGTCTCGTCATTATAGGAGATAGTTTGTTGTTGAGATTTTTACTCCAAGGGATGGTAGTCTCGTCATTATAGGAGATAGTTTATTTTTGAGATTTGTACTCCAAGGAATGATAGTCTCATCATTATGGGAGATGGTTCGTTGTTGAGGTTCGTACTCCGATGGATGGTAGTCTCGTCATTATGGGAGATAGTTAGTTGTTGAGATTTGTACTCCGATGGATAGTAGTCTTGTCATTATGGGAGATAGTTTGTTGTTGAGATTTGTACTCTGATGGATCGTAGTCTCGTCATTATGGGAGATAGTTCATTGTTGAGATGTTTACTCTAATGAATGGTAGTCTCGTCATTATGGGAGATATTTTGTTGTTGAGATTTTACTCCAGTAAATGGTAGTCTCATTGTTATGGGAGATAGCTCGTTGTTGAGATGTTTACTCCGATGAATGATAGTCTCTTTGTTATGAGAGATAGTTTCTTGTTGAGATTTTACTCTGCTGAATGGTAGTCTCGTTGTTATGGGAGATAGTTCATTGTTGAGATGTTTACTCCGATGAATGGTAGTGTAATACAGTGGGAGAACTGACTTGTTTTATGTTTTATCACAAATCTTGCGGTTAGAAAGAGTCTCCACTGACTTTTCTTTTATCTAATAAGGAAAGGGTGAAAAGAATAGGAAATATCTTGATAGATTTTGAGTTCAGGGGGTAGGTTATGAAAAGGGAAGGTGTTAGCACCCTTTTCATCCGTAGTTATCAACAGGCTCTTAATCGCTTAGTTTACTTTGAAAATTTGTTTTTTTTGTGTGTCTGATTTGAAAATGTTTTGAAATTTTCCACGTATGGTGAACTTTATAATGACTTTTGTATCGGTCCTCAAGAATGTATACAATGTGTTTTGAAAATACTTTGCTTTGAAAGTGTGGTGTGAGAAATGTTTTGTTTTTTTGAAGAGTTTGTGAGGAAGCGATTAACAATTTTCTTACCCACTCAAGGTTGTTCTTATTCTTTTCCTTCTCCTTTAGAGATAGGCTATCCGTACCATTAGTTGGTAGGTAGCCCTATCTATTGGATGTAAATGGACAAGCGAAGGGTTATCATACAATCATCGAAGGCAAATTTTAAGGATGCTTTAGCAATTTCATAAGGGACTAGATCACTTTTCCAAAAGGCAACATCGAAGGGTCATCGGGGGACTATGATCTTTTATTCGAGAGTCTTGGCTAAAATATCCCTAGTTTCGAGGGACATGACCGTTCTTCTGAAGGCAACAAAGAGAGGCTACCCTAGAGGTGAAAGTGTGCAAGTGTGTTGGTTTCAGTTATGTTTATCTTGCAATTAAGTTTTCTAGTGTTTGCTTTTATCTTTTCATACAAACCCTATTAGCATGCATCTAATAGTTACGTATACGGGTATATAAAATACAAGCGCGAAAAACAAAGCCCTAGAACTATTACATGGCTTTGGGGCAGTTACAATATTAATAAAACTTCACGAGGAATTAAATACTAAGCTATTACATGAAACTGTGTGACCTATACAATTATCTAAAAAAAATAAATAGCAAAAGAAATACGAGAATATTGAAAGAGGAAAGAAGTTTAAAGGCCCTAAAAAATCTAAATTAATATTTTTGGTATTTTTTAATGAAAATAGTTTAAGTGTTAATAAATAAAATCCTAAGTATAATTAATTTTCATATTAAGAAAATATTAATTAATCTAATTTAATTGATAAAAATTAAAAAAAAATGTTCAAGTTAATTATTTATTAAAAAACTAGAACCTAGATCTAATTGGTTATAACTTTAAAAAAGATTAGGGTTTGGTTAATAATTTATTAAAATAATTAAGAAAAAGGAAGGAAATAGGGTTAGTAAAATAAGGCAAAAATAAATGTTTGGGGTGGGTGTTGAACCCACGTCCCCTTGGTTACTAGGGTGCCTGCTTGCCAACTGAGCTGTGCTGTGTTTGTGTTATGGAAATAGGAATCAAACATTATAATATAAAAACAAAACTGAAACCGGAGAGGCGCTGAAGCCCTAGCTCCGGTCACCTTCTTCGGCCATCCCTTTTTTAAAAACCTGCGAACATGGCAGTTTCAAAGCAAACAAAATGACCTATCTTATACGAAATTTTATCCTGAACTCGAATCTGTATTCAAAACAAGCAAAAATTTAGTGTATCATGAGATTCGAATGCAAACTCAGATTATGCCCTAACAATGACATCTCACGATCCAGGCCTCCATTCTTTCAAACGATTGCATATATTTATCCCTTACAATCATTAGAACACAAATCAAACGTTACATGGTATTGAAAATGCTCATAATGAAAGTTTCAGATTTTATTATTATACCTCAACTGGAGACAATGATAGGGCTATTTTGGACGTGAAATTGTTGGGGAAATGACTTGGATCAACTCCTTTAATCCTCAAGGAGTGATTGCTGGCTTTGTTTTAGAATGAAAAGAATTAGAATGGGGTAAACTGATTGCACACTTTTCTTGAGTTTTTTATGATTTTCTCGAGGCTCTTTAGAGGCAGTCCAAATGTGTCCTGTAGGTCTGCATGTGTTGTGTTTATATAGAGGAAGAAATAGATAAAAAACATGGAAAAAATCTTGTACAATCATGGCATAATTTGTTTCCAAAGACCAATTAAAAACTTTCCAAAATAATGAGGATATGCTTCCATATATGTATCACACGGTTTGGGCATGTTTGTCATGTGTTTTTTGGGCCTCAAAATGATCCAAAACCAAGCCCACATGCCTTGGTCCATTAGTTTATTATTTGATTTGATTTATTTTAATAATATTTGCATAAAATTACAGTAAATAAAATAAAAAACATAGCCATGTACCAAATGACTTATAGGTCCTCTAACATGTCATAAACACGTTTGAACCTCAAAAGTTAAGCCTAATAGCCCAAAAGTTCAAAATTGCTCAATTGAGGTTTCATGCATTTTCCAAAAATTTCTCAACTTTCACCAATCATAACTCTCTCAAGTTTTGTCATATGAAGGTGATCTTGGACTTTTTGGAAAGCTCAAGACGTCCCCTACAATATTTATGTTGATCATTTTCTCATTTGAAGACTTTATATTGATGTACATTTCCTTGACAAAAAGTATCTTTTTGTTGACTTTTGAAATGACCTATAATGTTTTGGACCATATCTCTCAAATGAAGCATTTTTTGGACTTAAACTTAAGGAAAAAAAGTTGTAGAGAATTTAATTTCCTTCAAAATGAGCTTTGGTTGAGAGAAATTTGATGAAGCGTGTGAAAGTTATACTTGGTCAAAGTTTATTTGACTTCTCCTTAAGAAAACCCTAATTTGGTAACTTTTGACTTTTGAAGAATTAAGAGTTTTCTTGATGAATCATGATTAACCCTTGATCAAATGATGAATATGAATTTAAAAATCTTGATGTTGACCAAAAATCTTGAAGTTTGACTGTATGTTGATCACAATTAACTTTTGTCCAATACAGTTGATTTTCAATTATCTGACAATTAACTGAGCAAACTTGTGATACAAGGCTTAAAATTTGGCATGAGCATTCTTAGGGACATATGAGTTTAGGTTCTGATAAAGTTTGGAATTATAGAACTAATATATTGGTGATGGTTCTGAAATCAAGAGTTTATTTAGGAAGGCATACATTTTTCTTGTAACATCTTTCTTTTGTTGAGGATTTTTTGCGACCTCTTTTTGACTTTATTATTCCTAACATTTTCCTGAACTATTTCATTTGAGATTACAGTCAGTAGGGTGCCCCAGTTTTTTCTTAAGTCTCCTTCATAGGTTTTGACTTAGCAAGATTTTCTTTTGAAAGATAATGATTGCCTTGGTCAATGTTTACGGGGAACCATCATCAATTTTTGATTTAGAAGAGTATCTTTAAAACTAGTCGTCGTGTATGAAGGTAAAGCTTGTGAATTCATAATTAATTTGACTAAAAAACTACCCTACCCCAGGTTATGTTTAAGGGTTTTAATTTGCACGAAAAAAGAAAACTCCTACTTCTTAGGCTCAAGAGGGTTGACTAGGGATTAACTTCCTTATAACTCCACTGTTTAGGAATTGAAGAAATGGATGTACATCGTCAGAAAGGTCTGTTCAAAAGCATACTGTATAAGATTATGGTATCTTTTTCGTCATCCTCCCTCTAAAGGATTATAGCTTTAATGAGAGTTGAATATCACAAAAAGCAAGTAAGAATCACATTTTAAATATAGTGAAACGAAAGGATTAATTCAAGACAAACATATGCAATGCATTAATGTGAAAAATCAAAGTTTGACATGACAATAATTGTTTGAATAAACAAAAGAAATTACAAATAGAAATTCAAATGATCTTAAAGCTTCTATGCCTGAACCTGTTACTTCACATGGTGTGCCTTGTAGTTTCAACGTCTAACAATTTTCAACATTATGACCAGGACTATTGGAGTGAAAAACACACCTTGCATTAGGATTGTAGCCAGGAGCAGAACTATTGGGATTCCGAGGGGGATCCTTTAGCGTAATCAACTCTGCCTTCAACATGTGTTGCAATGCTCGAGACAATGACAAGTTGATTTTGGTAAATTGTCGTTTCGGTGTATCCTTCTTACGATGATTACCCTGTTGTTATTCGCGAGGTCGTTGTTGAGCTTCTGATGTTGTACCAATCTGGAAAGGCCCTTTTCCATTTGATGAATGATTAGCAATGTCAACCAAGTCAATTTCCTGTCTCATCGGAGGCTGGTTAGTGACTGGATCTCAAATTCTATAAGTTCGTCCCAATCGGTTGTATCTGACAAGATGAAGCTTGTTGATGAGGATTCTGAAATCTTCTTGCCCCCAAGCTAAATTTTGGATAAGATCCATCTAACCAATCATTTGGATTCTCATCTCTACCATCTCATCTTGTAGTTGTTCCAACTGGTCATCCTTGTTGTCTTCAAGATTTTTCTCGGTCATGTTCTCAACTAGGAGTGCTTTCAATCCTTCTTTCCCCTTGGCTAAGCTTAGGAATATCTGTTGGAACTGAGCATTCTGAGCATGGAGATCTTTGGCTGTCTGTTCAAGAGACATTTTTCTGCTTAAAATAAACAGCAAGATAAGAAAACCTGTCTTGGAAACCTGTTATGCGATGATATGTATGACATGTAAATGCATATTCAATGTTTTTGAGGATCTCATCAGGTTTAAATTTGAAATATTAGAAATTGAATCTGGTTGTAGCTTTGTCCGATGAAATTTGAGGTTTCATCTTTGAATGTCCTCCTATAAGAATCTGGCTCACCATATCAAGTGGGTCATAGCCTCTGACTCAAGAAAATGTACTTTGATCTTGATGACATCTGGCTAGAGAAAAATGAATCCTCTTGCCCCTTGGTAGAAATTTGGCTTATAATAATCCTGCATATATCACAGTATAAATCCCTAAGATCCTTGAAATGGTTAGTAAAAATGTTATGTTATGATGATATGATGTTATTATGTGATGTTCATGTTAAATAAGAAAACACAAACAAGTCACACAAGAGCCTTAGGTTTAAAGGCTTGCATGAAGTCCATAGGTAAGTACCCTTCTCTATTGAAGTTAAGTTGGCTCAACATGTCCTAAAATAGTAACCGGGTTCTAGGAATATCATATCACCGATCTTTCTCGCAGGCTTTATTTTAGCATAGAAACCGGCTTGCCACCAAAACATCTTGAGATTCGAATCTCAATGAGAGTAGTTTCTAGTATCAACCAACCTTGGACTGCACCAAAGTCGGCTATCTCACTACTCTCTAATGGCCAAGATGGGTCAATTAAGGTTCTAAAAGTAAGCTAGTATTAACGACACCATGTGGAAGCCTAATGTTATCCTTGACTGACTCAAGGAACATCAGTACAAACCAATGTGTCACACTAACCATAGCCATCACTTCAACCATATCGGTCTACACCGTACAGTTTTCATGATATATTTCTACTTACCTAAGGAATTCCTAGGTCCGGGTGTAGGATCTTACAAGCAATAATAACCCAAGAAACCCTTAAGTTTAAAGCAAACAAAACAAACATAGAAAATAGGTAAAGTGATCTAACCCTAATGTAACCCCTCTTTTTTATAAATTCCCCAGCAGATTCGCCAGTTCTGTAATACAGTGGGAGAACTGACTTTTTTTGTTTTATTCAAATGTGCAGATAGCAAGAGTCGCCACCGAATTTTCTTTTATCCAATATTTGGGAAAGGTGAAAAGAATAGGAAATACCTTTGATAGATTTTGAGTTCGGGAGGTAAGTTATGAAAAGGGAAGGTGTTAGAACCCTTTTCATCCGTAGTTATCTACGGGCTCTTAATTGCTAGCTCACTTTTGAAAATTAGCTTTACATGTGTGATTTGAAAATATTTTTGAAAAGCCAAAGTAAGGCCAACTTTGTAATGATTCTTGCATCAGTTCTCAAGAATGCGTACAAAGTGTTTGAAAATATTTTGTTTGAAAAGTGTGATGTGAGTAAATGTTTATTTCAGAAAAGAGTCATGAGCAAGCGATTAAGAGTTCCTTACCCACTAAAGGTCGTTCTTATTATTTTCCTTCCCCTTTAGAGATAAATATATCCATACCATTAGTTGGTAGGTAGCCCCATCTATTGGATGTGAATGGACAAACGTAGGGTTATCGAATGGTCATTGAAGACAACATGTAGGAATACTTTAGAAATTTGTATCGAAGGGACTAGATCATTTTTGTAGGCAACTTTGAAGGGTCATCGAGGGACTATGATCTTTATTCGTAAGGGACTATGATGATTTGATTGAGGGTCTTTTTCTAAAGTATCCCCACTTTCGAGGAAAATGACCATGTATCGTAAGGCAACAAGAGAGGTTACCCTAAAGGTGCAAGTGTGAAGAGTGTGTTGATTTCAGTTATGTTATCTTTAAAATTAGGGTTTTCTAGGTTTAATTATTAGTCTTGCCATACAAATCCTAGTTACAAGAAATTATATAATATACATAAAATAATGGTGCAAAAAGTAAAATTCCTACGCTATTACATGGCTTTGGGGAAGTTACATAATAGAAAAAAATGCGAGAAGGTAAATCTACGACTATTACAAGAAAATATGCAACCTATACAATCGTCTAAGAAAATAAATAGAAAAAAGAAATCAGAAAAAAGTTAGAAAAAGTGTTTGAATGTTTTTTATGTTTTGTGTTTTTTATGAAAATAATTTAAGTGTTAATGATAATAAAACCTAAATCTAATTAATTTTAATATTAAGAAAATGTTAATTAACCTAATTAATTAGTAACTAAAAAAATTTCATAAATTAATTATTGATTAAAATTCTAAACCTAATTTGTTAGGGTTTTAAAAATAATTAAAATTGATTAATGGTTGATTAAGAAAATAATTAAGAAAAAGGAAGAAATTAGGATTAATAAAATAAAATAGAAAGAAAATGCATGGGATGGGTGTTGAACCCACGCCCTCTAAGTCATATGTGCGCCTGCTTTCCACTGCACCCTAGCTATTTTGGTGTTTAGGAACAAAAGTCAATCAAGATATGATAATCTGCACGTTAGTTTGGAAAATTAAACAAAATAATACCAAAAGGTTGGGATCGAACCCATGCCCTTCATGATACTCGCGCGCTTTCTTCACCAACTGAGCCATGCTTCTTTTCTGTTGCTCAAACACAAACAATACATTATATAATAAAAATAAAACTTAAATCAGAGAGACGCTGGAGCCCTAGCTTCGGTCGTCTTCTCCGATGATACAAAATCCTCAACTTACGAAAACCTACAAAAAAAAAAGATTAAGAGGGAGCCTACCCCCCTAATTTGAGGGCTTCAAATTCAATGGTAATATTGGTTTGGCCTAAAAAATGCTTGTATACAGAGTTTCAAAGAAAATAACAATTTACGCCCTAACGATGGCAGATCATGTTCTCTATGTTAGAGCTTGATTTTTTTTGGTTCAAACCTGTCTCACACATCATGTTAAACACATTTGGGCAATCAAAATTAAATAATAATGCATAGATGGACAAATTTGAATTGTGAAATTTTACCAAACCGGTGGGCTTGAATGAACGATTCCAGACATGGACAAGCTTGCTTCTTGGCTTGGTAGTGATCCTGGGAACTTTAGGAATGTGTTTGTATGCTTGGTTACAATTGAAGGAGGCTGCAAATAGGGTTTTGCATTTTCCCTAATGTTGTATCCCAAAATTTGCCCTCTCATTTCTCAAAGGATCATTCTAGAACCTCAGGTTTGCTTCTGGCAGGTTTCAAGTCTCAGATCATAATTTTCGAAGAAAGTCATTCACAAGGGCAAAATGGTCAAAAGCACACTGAAAAGTCAAACTTTGACTTTTTGAGCAAAAATCAAGTTCCAATAATTATATTTCATCAGGACATGAAATTGGTTCATAAAAAAATCAGAAGTCAGAAATTACTTTGAAAAAATCAAATTTCTAAACATTTGGAAAATTTTCTAAGTGTTAGGAGAATATGGTACTTCAGAACTTCTGGGCCAGCCTTCACGTGAATGCAATCAGAATTTGCAAACACGGTTCAAAACATGATGCTTCTGTTAGAACATATGGAAGCAATGTTCTTTAGTCAGAACATGACTCTTCAGCATATGGAGGTTACGTTTCTTATCTTCTGCGATCAGAACATGACCAAATCCCAAAACCTTGTTTAAGCAGCATGCTGCCCTGCTATATCACAGTCCTGCAATCAGCTGCTGATCCAGTCCACACCTGCACTTTCTCAAACCCCATATTTTCACCAAATTAGCATACAAAAATTGTGATTAAAAAGCAATGGAACAGTAGGCCCAAAAGGTTTAAATCTCATTTGTTTTCCCCCCAAAACCACAACAAACTCACCTATAAATAAGTTGCTCCATCACACTTTCAAGGGGTTGGATTTTGGAAAGAGAGAATTATCAAATACAAAAAGAGAGCAGAGAAAACATAAAACATTTGTAAACTCAGAATTCCAAAACAAAACCAAAACCTTTGTTCTTCCCTTTGAATCAAAGAACATAACACCTTTTGTTCTGTTGCTCTTGCTGATTCTAGAACAACTGAAGGCAGCAACTCAAGTCTAAAACACACGTTCCAGATTTAAGGTAAGTCTTTCTAACTTCGAATCTTTTCATTCAGAACATCATTAAATATGTAAATGTCATAGTATTGTTGTTGTCCATACCATTGCATAAGTAGAAAAAACTGTGGATCAGAACTTCTTGAATAAATCTAGGTTCTGAATTAGGATTAGAACTTCTATGAACTGTTGTTCTTTTATCTTTCTGGTTTGCTATTATTAAGAACTGGATAAGTTGCCAATGAGCTGATTGATGTAAGGAAGGAGTTGAAGTGTAACACATAAATTATGGGTTTTTCTTTCACACTGTTTTAGCACAACACAGAGCTTCTGAGCTCTCCTCACTTCTTAACATGGACATAACTTCTGATTTCACTCACTTTTTAACACGCGCAGAACTTTTGGTTTTCACTCACTGTTTAACACAACACAACTTCTGATTTTCACTCACTGTTCAACACAACACAGAACTTCTGACTTTTTACTCACTGTCTAAACACAACCCAGAACTTCTGTTTTTGCCCTCTAATGTTTCTTTCATGATTTCAATGGCATCAACTCAGAACTTCTGATCATCTCTGACATTTCATTCTGAACCACAACGCACCTCGCATCAGAACTTCTGATCCCATTTGTTTTGCTTTCAGCAACATGCTGATCCTATTTCTCATTGTTTTTTTCCTTTTTCTCTATCATTTTTATTAATATAAAAAGACATCAAAAATATTTTCTTTTATTAAATAATTATTTTCCATTTAATTTATTAAGACAAAAATCTTTTTTTTTTAAAAAGAAACCTTTTCCTTTCCTTATATTGTACAATTCAATATGGTTGTAATAGATAACTAGGATTTAAATTCTTGCAAACCCCCATTTGTAATTATGTACCCGCATCCCTAAATGATGTAATAGCGTAAGACTTTACTTTTCCGCACTTTTATTGCTTTCATATATTGTTAGTAATTAGGGCGTGTATGGCAAGACATAAAATCAACAAATAGATAACCCTAATTACGAATAAATGCATGTAAATCAAACACACTTGCACACTAGCACCCTTAGGGTAATCCCGCTTTGTTGCCTTTCAGAAAATAGTCATGTCCCTCGAATATGGGTGTTTTAGAAAAGACCCTCAATAAAAGATCGCAGTCCCTCGATGACCCTCAATGTTGCCTTCGGTAAACGATCTAGTCTCTAAACGACATTGCTAAAACGTCCCATAAGTTCCTTCTATGACTATACAAAACGTCCCACACCCGTCCCTTCACATCCACCAATGGGACTTCTTACCAAAACAATGGTAAGATAACAACATCTAAAAGAGAAGGAAAAGAACTTTTAAGACCTTTTGAGTAGGTAGGTTACTCCTAGTTGCTCGCTTGCTCACAGAAAAAACATCTTATGCACCCACAATTTCACTTTGAAATATTTTTCAAAACAATTTGTACGTGTTCTTATAGAGACGAGAACCATTACAAAGACACCTTTTCAAAATACTTTCAAAACTCACAAACACACTTTCAAACAAAAATCAAGTGATCTAGAAAGCAACTAAGAGCCCGTAGATAACTACGGATGAAAACGTTGCTAACACCTTCCTTTTTCATAACCTACCCCCCCGAACTCAAGAAAAATCTTAAAAGGTCTTTCCTATTCTTTTCAACCTTTCCTTATTGGATAAAAGAAAAATCGGTGGCGACTCTTGCTATCTGCATAATTGCGATCGAACGCAAAACACCAAGTCAGTTCTCCCACCATGTTATAGAACTGGCAACTCTGTTGGGGACAAATATTAAAAGTGGGGTTACCTTAGGGCTAGATCACCTTTAATTGCTTTTTATTATTCGACTTGCTTGCTTTACATTATGGTTCTTTGTTTGGGCTTGTTTTGATCCTCTACCCAGATCTGGGGCACCTTTTTAGGTAAGTAGCAATAAGTTGTGGAAACTGTGCGGGGTATACCGACATGGTCTAAGAAATAGCTATGTTAGTGTGACACATTTGTTGGTACCGGTAAACCTTGAGTAGTCAAGGAGAATACGGTGCCGCTGTATGGTGTCATGAAGCACTAACTGACTTTAGAACCTTACTTGACCAACTTGGCCATTAGGAAGTAGTGAGGTAGTCGGATTTGGTGCAGTCTGAAGTTGGTTGATACTCGACACTACACTCATTGAGATATGACTTTTGGGATATTTTGGTCGCCATTAAAGAGGCTTGCACTGAAACAATGCCCGATGAAGAAAGATAGTGATATTGAGATCCCCTAGAACATAGTTACTATTACTAGGACAGGTTGAGCCAACTAAACTTCAAAAGGGTACTTACCTACAAACTCCATGCAAGCCTAAACCTAAGGACTTGTCTACTTTGCGTGTATATGACTATTTGTACATAACAAACTTGCTTACTTTGCATACTTGTACATAACATCATACATCATACCATAGCATTTTCAACAACCATTTCAAGGATCTAAAGGGTCTATGATGCAGGGTCCTATTGAACCAGACGTCTGTCAAGGGTCAAGAGGATTTATTTTCCTCTAACCAAACCCCGTCAAAGGTCAACAGCTTGAGTCAAGGGCTATGACCCACTTGACATGGTGAACTTAATTCTCGTGGAAAGGCATCCGCAAATACGAAGTTTTCCAATCAAAGCTGTAAGTAACTTCTAAAATTTACCCCGCGAGATCCTTGAAAACATGTTTTGTACCCCAAAATTTTCCCTCTCATTTTACTTAACACATGCCTATTGAGGTCCTCAACTTGCCCAAGGATGCCCAAGAATTGATCAGACAAATTCTCCTCCTAAGACAATGAACCCCCAACTAGGGTTTCCATTTGAATCAGGATGTGTCAACTCCAAAGACTTCAACTGCTTTCAATGGTCCTATTATGCCTCCAAGAATGTCCATGACAAATTTCATGCCTTGCAGAACAAGTTTGCACAGTCAATTGCCCAAATGCCTGAAAATCAACTGTACCAGGTCAAAAGTCAATTGTGGCCTATATATAGTCAAACTTCAAGATTTTTTGTCAACAATATTGTTTTGAAGTGATAATCATCATTTGATCAAGGGTTGACCATGATTCCTCAATAAATGCTCATAATTCATCAAAATTCAATAGGAAAAGTCAACTGAACTTTGACTTGCCATAACTTTCTCATACTTTGTCCATTTGGCCCCAACCAAAGCCCAAATTGAGCAAGTTATGGTTTGCCCAAGTTGGGAAATTTTTGGAAAATTCAAAAATCCTACATCGAGCAAAGTTGAGTTTTCAAGGAAGTAACTCATTTCTTTGAGTTTTAAACTTTTCCAAGGCATATTATAGGATCCATAAGCTCTTCCCCTTGCCGTCTTACTTTTCATCCATTTATTTTCCATTGATTTGGATTTATTTTGAATAAAACATGAAATAAGTGGTTTAAATAACAAAAGGAGGTGTATAGAACAAATAGGCTTGGAATTATCTTGCTCAAGGGCCCAAGCCACGCAGCAAATGATGTCCAGGTTCATCCCCTTCAAGAAATGGCGCAAAAGTCATTTTGGGCAAGTTTTCAAGTTTTGCATTATGGTTCTTTAAAACATCAATTTGGCAAGTTTTTTAATATTATATCAATACTTCATTACAAAGCATTATGGCATGGATTTTGCATTCAAGACCATTCATTCCTTCCCTCCTATATATATATTGGACCATTTGCAAGCATTAAAAAAAGAAGAAAAAAAAGACACTTAACACGCTACAAAAGCCCTCCCTCAAACTCTCCATTTTTGTAAATTCGTCAAAAATTTGCAACCGAACTTACAAGCTGTTTCGTGGCAAACTAACACAATAGTCATTCTCCCAGCATTACAAAGAATTGATACAGGCCATCCCTAAGGCCTTGCACGACCAAAAACACTACATATCTGGACCTATGTATTTGGTAAAAAATTTAATTTAAATTTCATTTATCTGTACATTTTAATGCCTTGGTTTGTTTGAATGTTGCACATGACCTAAAACTATGGGGTTTGGGCATGAGAATCACAAGGTTTGAGCCTTAAATCCAATCGTGCCATAGCTAGGACACGATCTGCATTTCGTGCTCATAGCACAGGATACAGGCCCATTTATTTTGTTTTTTCGTTCTATTCTTTATGTTTTATTTCTTCTTTTGATTTTATTTTTATTAATTAACCTTAAAACCAAAAAATCAAAAAAATAATAATTAACTTTTTTTTAAATAGATCATTAATTAATTAATTAATTAGTTAATATTTCCTAAAGTAATGATTAAGTAGAACTAGGTTTTATATTTCATAATTCTTATTTTCTTTAATATTCAAAAATCAAAAAATATTAATTAGGTTTTTATATTATTAATTAGAATTTAATTTAATATTTTCATAAATTAAAAACCAAAAAAAACATGCATTTTCTTTTCTTAAAACTAATTCAAAAAACATCAAAAAGTTACCTTTACGCATTTTCCTATTTCGCGCGCATTTTCTTCTTTCGCACTTTTATATTCCTGTACATATCAATGTAGCCAAACTATAAGGCATTTTTATTGTTTTCCTTTATATTTCTCCCGGTTTTGGACTTGTAATTAAATCGCTCTCCCCGAAGCCACGTAATAGCGTAGGAATTTACGTTTCCGCACTTTATATTTTTTTACATATATTAACTGTTAGATGTATGGCTAATAGGATTGCATGAACAAGATAAAACCAATCGCTAGAAAACTAAACACAAAGACTAATATATCTGAAATCAAATACACTGACACATACGCACCCCTAGGGTATCACCACTTCGGTTGCCTTCGGTAAACGGTCATGAAGCATAGGGAGTTTTAGTGGTCACCCTCCAGTCCAAAAAAGATCAAAGTGGCCCATTCGAATGTTTCCTCGGAAATATCTTTATGACTTTAGGGTAATTACTAAAGTTTCCTAACCATTTCTTTTGTGACCGTAAAAACGTCCCTTTCGATTGTCCCTTAAACTCCAACGATGGGGCTACCTACTTCTTAATAGTAGGATAAAGCTGTCTAAAGGAAATGAGAAAAAATGAACAGCCTTTTTTTGGAGTAGGTAGATCATTCATAGGTACTTGCTCAAAAATCTCAAAATCTTTTCACACAAATACTTTCAAAACAATTTTCAAAAACAACTTCGTCACACTCTTGAGGACAGAAACAAGAGTTATCACGAAGTAAAATAATTTTTTTTTCAAAACACACGCACAAAGCAATTTCAAAATGAGCAAAGTGCTTAAGAGCTCGTGGAAAACCATGAATAGAAAGGGTTCTAATACCTTCCCTTTCTATAATCTACCCCCTTACTCAGAAAACTCTCGAAAAAGGTTTTTTTTTGTTCTTTTTTTACCTTTCCTTTGTTGGATAAAATAAAAGATGGCGGCGACTCTTGCTTACAGCACATTTGTGAATGCAAACGCAAAACCAGTATTAAACAGTCGGTTTTGCCACCGCATCACAGAACTGGAGACTCTGCTGGGGAACATGATTTATAAAGTGGGGTTTACCATAAGATCTAGGTCATTTTAATAGCTTCTTTGGCTTGTCTTGTTTGATTTAATTTTAAGGGTATCTGTTTGGGTTGTTTGCATCCTAAACCCGGATTGGGGAATTCCTTTTAGGTAAGTAGCAATAAACTATGAGGGAGCTGTGCGGGGTATACCGACATGGTTGAAACAATAGCTATGTTGATGTGATACTTTGGTGTGTACCAGTAGCCTTTGAGTAATCAAGGAGAATACGAGGTTGTTGCATGGTATAATAAAGCGTCAACTGACCTTAGCACCTTAATTGACCAACTTAGATTTTTAGGGCGTAGTGAGATAGCCGTCTTTAGTGTAAACCCAAAGTCGGTTGATACTCGATGCTACACTCATTGAGGTTTGAGTCTTGAGTTTTGTTTGGTGGCAAGTCAATTGTCTATTGGAACGAAATTTGGGGGGAATGATCGGTGATATTGAGATCCCTTAGAACCTGATTACTATTATAGGACAGGTTGAACCAATCCAACTTCAAGAGGGTACTACCTTAAAACCCATGCAAGCCTAAACCTAAGGCTGTTTGTGTGACTTGTTTGCTTTCAGCTTGAACTACTTACAGGGTTTTATTATCTGACAACATGATTTCCTTGCAGGATTTATTTACAGTCATTATCCAATAACTTGGATTTCTTGCAGGGTTCACTTGTTTTCACCACCTTACACTTTTGCTTCACGCATAACATACACATTATAACATCATGCCACAACATTTCCTTAACCATTTCAAGGATCTCAAGGGTTTGTAATGTAGGTTATGATAAATCAGACGTCTAGAAAGGGGCACAGGGATTTATTTTCATCTAGCCAATGCCGTTAGAAGATCAAAACTCAACAACTTGAGTCAGGGGCTATGACCCACTCGATATGGTGAGCTTGACTCTCGTAGAAGTACCTTCAACAATATGAAGTGCTTAAATCAAAGCTGTAAAGTTTAACGCCTAACATTTTTCTTGTTTCCCCCGCGATATCCTTGAAAACATTTACATATCATACATGTTACCACATAGCAGGTAGGCTCCTGTACAGGTCTCTCATGTTCTCGTTGTTTATTACAACAATGGCTCTCCAACAAGACAATAGAGATCTTCAAACTCAAGAGGCTCCGTTCATGGAAATGTTCCTAAACCTAACCAAGGGTCAGGAAGAATTGAAAGCACTCCTCGCTGGGAATCTGACCAAGAAACGTCCTGATAACAACAAGGATTACCAGGTTGAACAGCTTCAAGTTGAGATGGAAGCAATTAGAATCCAAATGTTGGGGAAGATGGCTCTTATTCAAAGCCTAGCCCGGTGACAAGAAGAGTTGAGGACCATTATCAACAAGCTTCATCAAGACGGATGCAACCATATGAAACAAACAGTCGAGGTTGGGGGTCAAGTCATTCATCAACCCTTGATGGGTCAAAAAGTTGGCTTGGAGAGTAAACCTTTCCAAATTGCTGCTATGTCACAAGCCCAACCACAACCTCGCCAACAACAACATGGAAATCGGCATAAGCGAAATACATCTGAAAGATGCTTTACCGAAATCAACATGTCATTGGCTCAAGCATTACAACACATGTTGGAGGCCAAGCTAGTTACGTTAAAGGACCCTCCTCAAAATCCCAACACAGCCTCCCCAAGGTACAATCCAAATGAAAGATGTGCGTACCACTCCAACAGTCATGGACATGACACCAATAGCTGTTGGACGTTGAGAAATAAAATCCAAGACCTGATTGACAAAGGAGCGCTAGAATTCACACAAGATGGTCAACTGGTATTCTTCCACCATTCCTTAAAAGCACATCATCTAAAGTGACAAGTTCTGACAAGAAGGCTTTTCGTTCATTAAAATTTTCAAGTTGTAATTATCTTTTGATTTGTTCGAACACTTATTTATGTCAAATTTTGTTATTTCATCAATGCATTGCATATGTTTGTCTTGAATTATTTCATTTGTTGTCACTATACTTAAATTGTGTTTTACTTCCTTTTTGTGATATTCAACTCTCGATCAAAAGCTCTAAGCCTTTAGAGGCAGGATGACAAAAATGATACCACAATCCATACAGTGTGCTTTTGAACAGACTTTGCTGACGATGTACAGGCGTTGTTTCAAATCCCAAACAATGGAGTTATAAGGGAGATAATGCCTAGTCAACCCCTTCGAGCCAAAGAAGTAGGAGTTTTTATTTTCACGCAAATTAAAATCCTTAATCATAACCTAGGGCAGGGTAGTTTCTCAGTAAATTCAGACGCGCATTCATTCATAGAATTTTGCTTTGTACACAATGAATGGCATCAAAGACATCCTTCAAAATCAAAAGACGGTGATGGTTCCGCATAATCATCAAAGCAGGCTGTCATTATTTTTCAAAATAGAAGCCCGTTAAGTCAAAACCTATGAAGGAGACTGAAGAAAAAACTGGGGCATCCCGCTGACTGTAATCGCAAAAGAAATAGTTCAGGCAAAAAAAGGGATAACAAAAATAAAAAAAAAGGTTACTACAAATCCTCGACAAAAAGAAGATTACAAAAATGACTGCCTCTTCAAAATAAACTTTCAGTATCCGAACCATCACTGGAACATCAAGGACAAGATGCCAAACACAGTTGGGATTCAAAATGCACAATTAACTGAGCATAGGACTGAAGAACATCACGAAGAGCGGGTGGGTACAAATAAATTTTGAGCCTTTATCCTTTGTTTCTTAAACCGTGAACAAGGCCATGTGACAACCCTTAAAAGTCCTAGCTGAAGCATGGGTTAGTTCGAGAGCATACTATTACAAAAGGTATCCTGACTCCTGTAGGACTTGCTATAAATCTTGAGTTGACATCACACTTTTACAAAATTTGTTTGTTTTACTAAAAAATGAATTTTCAAACTTCAAGACATACATAAGCTTTGCATTCTTAAAATACCATTATTTGCATATGACTATTTGTTCAACAACAGAGAAATTCACATGACAAATATCTAGTGAACAAAAACCTTCTCAATGAAAAGGATCACCTCAAGTGGAAAAACACTTCAAACCAAGGGGCACGGCATGATCATTGTCCATCACCTGGGGCAGTCATGTCAAGATTCAAGTAATCTCTCAAAGATGCCAAATAGCCAGGGGCATATCTCCATCTGAATCATTTGGGGCATTGGGCATGAATTCCAGCAATGAATCATGTACGGTCAAACAAACACCTTCTGGCAGTGTGACAACACTTACTACTATGGACAATGACAATTCTCCGTACCCGGTGAACATGGACATAGTCGGAAAATACTACGCATGAACAAAGACCCGCTAGGTTGACTGGCCTAGACAAAAATTAAGGATAAAAACAAAAAATCTGTACACCTGGCAAGTCGAAAACTGGAAAAGGAGGCTTGGGCAAAAAGGGTATCCCGGTGGATTGAAAATCTGAAAAGACAGTCCAGGAAAAAGTTAGGGATTAAAGCATACGCCTACGTCCTATAATCTTGTCACTTGTCTAATCAGTAGAAGGTTTATTACCCCGACCTGCATTCACCAAGGACTCCAAGTGTTGGGATAACAATCAAACCATCTACAAAATCCTCGGTTGATATTTTCTACAACAGGTATCAAGACAGGGGAATTCTACTACAAGGTCACTGCCATATTCTTAGCATGCATCCTATTGATGTTAGGTGTTATCATACCCTTGACAGAGCAAAATCCCCAAATTATTTCTCCAACTAAAACTCCCCAATGAAGTCGCCAAGCTTCTCGGGATTTCCCAATGGAAACATTCTGAATAAAGCAGATTATCATCTAGAAACGGTTCAGGTACGATCCAAAAACGGATGTCATCCTGACACCTACTCCATATTCTATCCTAGTACAGTGAAGATACGATCCAGAGACGGATGTCATTCTGACACTTGTTTCAACACATCATCTAGAAATGATTCAGGTATGATCCAAGAACGGATGTCATCCTGACACTTATTCAAGATTCTCATCTAGAAACGGTTCAGGTACGATCCAAGAACAGATGTCATCCTGACACTTACTCCAGATTCTCATCTAGAAACGGTTCAGGTATGATCCAAAGATGGATGTAATTCTGAAACTTACTCCAGATTCTCGTCTAGAAACAATTTAGGTATGATCCAAAGACGGATGTCATCCTGACACTTACCCCAGATTCTAATCTAGAAATGGTTCAGGTACGATCCAAAAATGGATGTCATCTTGACACATACTCCAGATTATATTCAAGTACAGTGCAAATACGATTCAGAGACAAATGTCATTCTGACACTCATTCAACACATGTTTCAAGTACAGTGCAGATATGATCCAGAGACGGATGTCATTCTGACACTCATCCAACACATGTTTCAAGTACAGTGCATACACAATCCAAAGACGGATGTCATTCTGACCCTCATTTAATACATGTTTCAAGTATAGTGCAGATACGATCCAAAGACGGATGTCATTCTGACACTCATACAATACATGTTCAAGTATAATCATGACATAGATCCATCCATAAAATCTTCAGCAGGAACAGGGGAAAAAACGTCCTGATGTAAAGTCACTGCCGTATCCTCAGCATACGTCCTAGTGACATATATGTTCCCCACAGAGTAAAAACAACAAAAATTTTGGTCTCTTCTTCCCCAATTAGGAATTACTTTCTCCAGCAAAGTTCCTTCAGAGAGCTGAAGTCTGTTTTCCCCAGCCCAGTTTTAACGGTTCATAAAACCTCCTCCCGGGTAGTGTTTATTTCGCAAACTGCGGAAGCTCATTCCCCAACAGAGTTTATTTCTCTACATAAGTAGAATCTTCCAACAAGCATCTCCCTCCATAGAGTTATTCTCAAGCAGAATAAATTCTCAAGCATAGTCAATCCTCGGCAGAACATCCTCAAATAGAAATATGAAATCCTCGACAAATCATCTATACTCATCATCCCCAGCGGAAGTAGAAGAACCACTTTTTCTACAACGGCCAGGAATTCAATTTCCAGTATTCCTCAACAGCAGTCAGGGATTTATTTTCCCAGACTCGGATATGTCACAATAGCATTTCATGTTCATACATCATGACGTGCACATACATATTGCATACTACATAATCTCTTTTATTTTGAGAATATCATCACACAATGCATTTCATGCATCACATATAATTAATCCTGTACCTTTTCAGGAAAGATGGTTATCATCAACAATTCCAACATTTCGAGGTTAAATCCATGAAGCTATACATGTCATATCTGCAGTCAACTAATGGAAAGGGACAGTTTTGAGGAAAGCAATTAAAGCCTTTGCATGAGCTTCTGAGCACAATAACAAGGACAACATGGAGATTTTTGACGGGGTCTGCCCCAGATGCTCGACTACATTGTAGTCGCTCTTTTTGATAATCTTTAGAATTTCCTCTATCTCCTGCTTAGAGGTTTCCACAATGATCTTCTTAGGTGCCTCCGTCCGGGAAGGCTCACCTATGATTTCTTTTCCCCGAGTGCTAGATGGATCGGCGATAGGGGTGGTAACTGGAATAGGAACTGGGATAGTAGCTGGTGTACTACCAGATGGAATGACAACAGGTTTGTGAACAGTCTGAGGGGAAATCTCGGGAGAAAAGAGTCTTCCGCTTTTGGTGACCTTGCTAGCATCGACAATATTGCTGATATCAACTTCCTAACTCTTCAAGTCTTGCTTAACTCCATGGTAATATACATCTGCATCGTAGTGCCAAGGGACAGCCTTATCCGAAGTGTATGGGATAGGACCAGGGACAATAATTATTAACAGAGCAACTCTTGGGACGAATGTAATCCTAACAGGATTTCTTGAGGAAGCCTTGGAAGGATTGGCGGAAATGGTTATGATGGCAACATCTTCAACTGGAATTAACAGAATCATAGTCTTCTCGAACAGGATCTCCTTGTTATCCATCAGGCGCTGAACACCTGATTTCAATAAGTGGCAACCAGCAGGCAGAATTGAACACAAGTGGCAACCTTCGCCACAACCCAGAAATAAACCGGCCAACAATAGATTCTTCTTAACTGTCATCAAAGGAGTAGAAACTTCTTCCACGGAGGTCACAAATGAATCATTGTCCACAACATTCACTCCATGACCATGTTTGGCATGGGAGCAGTCATGACGTTGGGCTTCTCCGGAGCATCAAACTCAATCTCTTTAGCTTCGATCAAATCTTACACCTTATTCTTCAAGGCCCAACAGTTGTTTGTATCATGACCTGGGCCATCGGAGTGATAGGCGCAGCGGGCACTTGGGTTATATAGCGGAGATGTGGTGTTGGGATTCTTCGGGGCTTCCCTCAGAGGTACCAAGTTGGTCTTTAATAATTATGGTAGAATTTGAGACAAGGTCATATTGAGCCGAGTGTACTGCCTCTGTGGTCTCTCCATTCTTTGTTGATTGTTGCGTTGTGGGGCCACAGTGGGTCTTGATATCACTACCGCATTCACCGCTTGACGGTGTTCGGGTATGCTTTGGCTCCTCGAGCAGTAGACTGCACTAGCTTCTTTCTTACCGGTGAAAGGCTTCTTTACTGTACTTGATGAAGTATCCTTCTGTATCTTACCACTTCGGATACCAGCTTCTACTCTCTCCCCAGTCAAAATCAATTCAGTAAACCCAGATGACGAACTGCCGATCAGATGATTGAAAAATGGACCCGATAGCGTCCCCAGAAACATGTCAACCAACTCCCTATCAGACAATAGGGGTTTGGACTCTTCAAGCCAAATCTCTCCACTTTTGAGCATAGTCCTTAAAACCTTCACTTGCACCCATAGACATAACCTGAAGCTGAGTACGAGTGGGAGCAAGGTCGGCGTTATATTGATACTGCTTGTAAAAAGCAGCAGCAATGTCCTCCCAATTTCAGACATTGGCTCCTTCCAACTGATAAAAACATTCAAGCTGAGTCCCTGACAGACTATCTTGAAAGAAATGTACCCACAAATTTCTATCAGCAGTGTGGGGTTGAATTTTCCGGACATACGAGCGGAGATGGAGTTTAGGACAGGATACTCCATCGTACTCATAATCAGTGTCATCATCAGAAATGGAAGGACTGGGGCCCTTTTCTTCTTCTTGGTTCTCCCCTTCCTTGGATGAAAGGGATAGGTCATCTTGCTGTTTCAACCTATCCCCAAACCTTTTACCCATACTCAGAAGAACAACCTTCTTCTTCTTCTTCTTTTTCTTCTTCTTCTTCTTCTCTTTCTCTTTCTCTTTCAGAATGAGAGCTTTCAAATCTTCTTGCCCTTTAGCTAAGCTCAAGAACATCTCTTGGAATTGGGCATTTTGTGCCTGAAGATCTTTGATAGCTTGATCAGAAGACATAACTGTTGAAATAAACAACAAAGAAGATGAGAAACCTGTAATGATACATGTAATGGTGTGCATGGTAATGGGATGCGTATGTAATTATTTCAAAGGCTTTGGGAGATTTAAATTTGCAAACCAAAAATAAAACAAACTTTATTAGGTTAACTTGTAAAAAATGTTCAACAAGGCCTTTGAGGCGTTACAAAGAAATAAATAGAAAATAACTCTAAACTAGAAAAAGCAAAATCCCATGGACGCTTCCCCTTCGTGCTGACGTGGTCATTGATCGTTCTTTCATTCTCGAGTTTCCTGGAGAGCTTCAAGATCTTCCTTTCTTGCTCATGATACTTTTCCCGGTAGGTATCCCTCTCCTCTTTCAGCTGAATCCAGAATCTGTTCAATGCCCCAAGATCAGTGCGCATGTAGGGATAAAGGACTGTATAAGGAATGCCCTCTTCATTAGTAGGCTCCACAATCACTGGAAACACAGCTTCATAAGGCATGCTAAGCTTCTGAGCATGAGCTCGGACCCACTGGAGATAAGGCTGCATAGGGAGAGAAGTCCTTGGTCCTAGCTCTTGAGGGTCAGATCTATTCACCATGCCCCAGGATTGTATAAACCTTCGGTGATTCTCGTCAACGTCCTCCTTGTAGTCAAAGGCAATATCCGTAAGAAGTAGCTCGTGAGGAACGTCTCTCCGAGCACGACCAAATTTTCGTAAAGCTAGGGAGGGATTATAGGTTATTCCCCCTCTGATTCCAAGCAACGGGACATTAGGGTATCCCTGCATCAATCAATAACAGCAGTGCTTTCCATAGCCTTAGAACTCCAAAGAATGTCTGTATGGGCAAGGGACATTATCCTGTAAGACCATCCTAAACCTTCTTCATTCTATAACACAGACTTAGGGAGGTGCGAAATAAACCACCTTGACAGCAGCGACATGCAACACATGAGAGTCCCTCTTCTTCGCACAGTACGAGTGTAGAGGGAATGCAAGATATCACCTAGTAGAGTAGGCACTGGATTGCGAGACAAGAAGATCTTAACCGCATTCACATCTATAAAGGAATCTGGATTCGGGAAAAGAACCAAGCCATAGATAAGGAGAGCCAAGATGTCTTCGAAAGCCTGGAAATCCAAGTTATCCCAGAGTAACTGAGCTTGATCCATAAGAAACTTGGCTAAGAAACCTTCAACCCTGCTTCGTGTCTCCCAATTAGATACTACATTAGCCCGTTTCAAATGTAGAGCTGAAGCAATGTCTTCTGGTCTAGGAGTCTCTTCCAAACCTGTGAAGGGAATCTGCTCCAGGATGGATATGCCTAATAAGTGAGAAAACTCTTCCAAAATAAGAACCAACTGGTAATCCGGGATGGTGAAACAATGATGCACAGGATCGAAGAACTTGAAAAGCACACTCATCATCTGCTCATCAAAATTTGAGGTAACCAAGCTAAGAAGCTGACCATGTCTTTTAATGAATGAAGAAGTCTCGGAAACTCTTGAGGCTAACTCTTTGAGTTGAGCAGGTATTTGCACAAAGTTAACTCGAATGGTGTTTTTGCGCACGGAGGCCATAATCTGCAAAATAGAACAAAGATAAATCCCCTCGGTCTTTGAAATGGTTAGTATAATGAAGTATGCATGCTATGTTATGATGCATGATGTCATGGTAAAGCAAACAACAGGTATAACAGATAACAGACATGGCAAAGGCAAACAAGTCACACAATAACCCTTAGGTTTAAGGCTTGCATGAGGTCTAGGTACTACCCTCTTGAAGTTCAGTTGGTTTCAACCTGTCCAAGCAAAAGTAACCAGGTTCTAGAGGTTCTCAATATCACTGACCATCCTCCATCGGTCATGGTTTCAGCTCTAGCAATCTTTTCTTGCGGCCGAAACTATCTCGAGAGTATGGTCTCAATGAGTGTAGTATCGAGTATCAACCAGTTCCCATCTTTACACCGAGACCAGCTATCTCACTACTTCCTAATGGCCAAGTTGGTCTATTAAGGGTTCTAAGGTCAGTTGATGCTTAACGACACACATAGCAGCCCCATATTCTCCTCATTTCTCCACAAGGGATACCGGTACTAACCAATGTGACCCATCAATGTAGCTACTGCTTCAACCGTATCGGTCTATGTTGTACAGTTCCCTCACAGTTTATTGCTACTTACCTAAAAGGTGTCCCCAGATCCGGGTTAGGATCTATAGTAACTCCCAAACAAAACCCTTAAAAGTAAAGAAACCAAAACAAACAAGAGAAGCAATTTATGATGAACTAATCCTAAGGTATACCCCACTTATTATGTCCCCAGCAGAGTCGCCAGTTCTGTGATACGGTGGCAGAACCGGACTGTTTTAGGAAAATGTTGGTTTGTATTTTGTGTTTGTGTTTGCAAAATGTCGCGGTAAGCAAGAGTCGCCACCGACTTTTATTTTATCCAACTGGAAAGGAAAAACGCACATAAAAATTCCTTTTTTCGAGATTTTGAGTACGGGGGTAGATTATAGAAAGGGAAGGTATTAACACCTTTTCTATCCGTGGTTTTCCACGGACTCTTAGGTACTTGCTCATCATTAAAAATTGCTTGTGTGTGTTTGTTTTGAAAAGTTTTGTTTTACTTCGTTTTAACCCTTGCTTGTCTTCAAGAGTGTTACGAAGTGTTTTTGAAAACTTTGTTTGAAAAAAAAATGTGTAATTGTGAAAGTTTGATTTTGAGCAAGTACCTACTAGCATCTACCTACTCGAAAAAAGAATGCTTCTGTTCTTGTTTCCTTTAGACAGCGCTATCCCACTATTAAAGAGTAAATAGCACCATCATTGGAGTTGTAAGGATCAATTCTAAAGGGACGTACGATCACTAAAGCAATGTTAGGACATCTTAGTAACAACCCTAATGTCTTAAGATCATATTCGAGGCAACATTTCCGAGGTAACCTTTCTGAGGCAACATTTCCGAACGGGACGTTTGATCTTTGTTTAGACAAGAGGGCAACCACTAAGACACCCTATACTTAGTGATCGTTTACCGAAGGCAACCGAAGTGAGAGTATACCTTAGGAGTGCGCATGTGAGAGTGATTTGATTTCAAGTTATTATCTTTGCACATTTAGGGTTTGCTAAATATTTTAAAATTAACATACTGTCTTGTCATGTAATCCTACTATCATACATCTAAGAGTTAATATTTGCGAAAACTAAAATGTGAGAAATAAAACTACGCTATTACAAGGCTTCGGGGAGGGGGATTTAATTACATAGCCAAAAACCCGTAAAACGATAAATAAAAGAAAAGTCCTAATTAAACTATTACATACCATGAGCAGTTACATTAATATTGTAAAAATGATAAACACGCATAATGAATCGAGAACGATAAAAATTAGGGTTTTGACCCCGTCTAAACCTAATTGAAAGAAAAAAAACATATTTTTGTTGTTTTTGATTATTTTGAGAAAATAAGGTTTTAATTAAATAAGTACAAACCTAATTACTAATTAATTTAAATTAAGAAAAATAATTAATTTGACCTATTTTTGTATTTTGTTTTATTGAGAAAAGAACTAAAAATTAAATCAAGAACAAACCCTAATTTTCTAATTGATTTTAAATTATTTACAAAAAGGTTAGAATTACTCTAAAATTAAATTAAACCAATATTAAATTAATTTTGACAAAATAAATAAAACCTAAATTCTAAATTGATGAAGTTGATTTTATGATTTTTTTGTAAGAAAAGAAATTAACTTTGTGGTTTAGAAAATAATAAAATCATAACAAATAAATAAAAGAAATATAAGAAAATAAAGAAAATGGGCCTGGTAGTTTTCAGCAAGAGAGGGGGGTGTAATTTGCACTTTCTGGGCCCGAATGCTAACAGTTCGTTTGACTTTTCCAGATTCCATGCGCCTGCTTGACTGGTGTCCATGGTGGACCTTCATTGGGAATCCTTGGATCTAGCATGTGGATGATCTGATTGGTTGAGTGTTGATGACGCATGGTAGTTAAATGAGAAGCCTGTACACTTAATCATACCAAGCAAAATAATATTGAACAAATAAGGGGACCTAGGGATCGAACCCAGGCCCTTTGGCTTTTCCCAACACATGATGACCATCTGAGCTAGCGTTCTTTGTTGTATACCTAATGACAAAATAAGATTATATGGAAAAAACAAAATGATGGATTATAAAACGCGCGCAGTTTGAATTGGCCAGTCACAAGGTGCCACGCTACCCTTCTTCTTCCTCCCACTGTTGCTAAAAGTCCAGAAATTTTACCTACGGACAAAGGGTCTAACTATAACCCTTGTCCATTCCAAAACCTCATCTCTACATGATAAATCAATACCAGTGGTACCAATCAGCTCGTTGCAATCTCACGAGCATCATGGTACCACTTTCCATGGCTAATTATTCCTGCAAGCAAAACCCCTAAAAACGAACCTAAAACCCTAAACATGGCAACTTGTTGTACAACTAATAAAAACACAATTGAACATAACCATTAGCTTGCAAAATGATTCAAGGATTAAGAATATGCAAAGAAATCATGCTACAAATGCCAAAATCGTGATATTCGATTTCAAAAAAGTATGAATGTCGTGAAATGCTTACAACGCGTTTTAGGATGTTATGAGGCTTGCTAGTGATTAGAATAGGGTCCTTGGATGTCCAGCAAACGAATGGTGTGCTTGGAATGGCTTGAGGAAGCCTGCAATTGAGAAATTAGATTGCAACTTTTCTTTGGAATTTTGAGATTTGTTCTTCTCTTTTCACACCTCCAATGTCCTGGTTTTTGATCTGCACTTGTCCTATATGTACCCTAGAATGAATTAGGTTACAAACTTGCTTCAAATCTTTCTCAATTAAGATGATTGAATCACGATTTGATTCTTATGTAAATCTTTCCAAATCAAGCCAAATCCAATCTTTTTGTGTCCAAATGAAGCTTGCACGATTTGATTCTCTTTCCAGCTGTATAAGAGACCTAAACATGCACAAAATCTCAAGCTTTGATTAGTTTTGATATTTTCATGATTTTATTTTGATTTTATTTAATTTAATTGAAATAAAAATCAAAATAAATGATAAAAATAAAATAAAGACAATTGGGAAGGATCATGGGTCGTGGGTCATGTTAAAAACTCAATGCAAGAACAAAAGGTTGGGCCCATTTGACAAAAATTGCAATTTGAGACACATTTGACTTTTGGCAATTTTGCAAAAAGGGTCAACTTCAACAATGCATAACACCTTCAATTTTGACCCTAGAGATGTGTTCTTAGACTTTTTGTAAAGCTTAAGATGTCCTCTAAGCAACCCTTTTGGTCTCATCTCAATTTATTCTTCCATGTTCATGTATGAAGCTTTGAAAAAAAAGGTGATTTTGTTGACTTTCCAAAATGACCTATAATGTCCAAATTTATATCTTCTTGTGAGTGCATATTTTGAACTTTGGAGATGAATATTAATTGTAGGGAATTACATCCTCTTCAAATTGAGCTATGGATGGGTCATTTTTTATAAAGTATGAGAATGTTATGCTTGGTCAAAGTTGAGTTGACTTTTCCTACAAAACCCTAATTTAGCGACTTTTGGGTTTTGATGAATTGTGAACAATCCTTGAGTAATCATGATCAAAAATTGATCAAATGATGAATAATACTTTAAAATGAGAATGTTGACCAAAAATATTGAAGTTTGACTGTATGTAGGACACAATTGACTTTTGCCCTAGCACAGTCGATTTTCAGCCCTTTGAGCAATTAATTGAGCAAACTTCCTCTACAAGGCTTGAAACTTGACATGGATGATCTTGTCGACATATTAGGACAATGGTGAGCATTTGGGACCCTTTGGACTCACACATCTTGATGCAAACTGAAACCCTAATTTGGGGTTGACTGCCTTAGGGGAGGGTTTGTCTGGTCAACCCTTGGACTTCCTTGAGCAATTTGAGGACCTTACTTGGAATGTATTGATAAAAATGGGAGGGAAAATTTTGGGGTACAACATCTTCCCCTGTTCAATCTTCTTAAACCTGAGGATGTATATTGGCTTGTCTGCCTTTCGTTTCCAAAGGTGGAAGATGATTGAACACTAGAGTGCCCATAAATTTGCACTCACATGAAGTGGTACTCGTCTTGCGATGTCGGGAATGGGCTTATAGATGCCATTTGGAGGTTGATGTCGGAAGATGGGCTTAAAGATGCCATCAGAAGAAGAGTCGATCGCACAAGAGATTCCTTTGCGAGAGCCCATATACCTGTTGTTAAGGAGGACTACGCTGGGGAGTGGTAGTCTCTGTCTTGGTAAAAGTAGAATTTTAGGAGTTTCAATCGTCCGTTATTCTACTGGGGAACCACCTCTTGGTCGAAGAGGTGCAAACGAAATGCTATCTGGTCGTGCTCCAGGCTTCATAGTGATTTACTGAGGAAAATAAGATCGACTGCTATCTGGTCGTGCTCCAGGCTTCACAGCGACTTACTGAGGGGATGAGATTAAACTTGCTATCCGGTCGTAATCCAGGCTTTGCAATTTCTCACTTCTTATCTGGTCGTGCTCCTGGCTTCAGAAGGAATTAAGTCGTTATCTGGTCGTATCCGGGCTTCAACTTGAATTTAAGGCAATACTAATATCCGGTCAATTTCGGGCTTCTTAGTAATTGGCCGAGTAAACTATTATTCGGTAAAATTCCGAGCTTCGCAGTACCTTATATTGTTATCTGGTCGTGTCCCAGGCTTCAATATCTTTTGCCATTATCTGGTCATAGTCCAGGCTTCACGGTGTCTTATACCACTATCTGGTCGAGTCCAGGTTTCATGGTATTTGGAGAAATCAAGATATTATCCGGTCGAATCCGGGCTTCATAACTTGCATTAAAGATATACCACTATCTGGTCGATTCCAGGATTCATAGTATTCTTTGCTGCTATCTGGTCGTAATCCAGGCTTCACAGCGTCTTATACCATTATCTGGTCGATTCCAGGCTTCATGGTATCTTGTATCGCTATCTGGTCGATTTCCAGGCTTCACAATACCTTGTTAAGCTATTTTCAAGTCGATTTCCGGGCTTCACAGCTTGTGGTTATGACATACCACTATCTGGTCGATTTCAGGCTTCATGGTGTCTTGTACTGCTATCTGGTTGATTTCCAGGCTTCATAGTAACTTGCTGGGGATTCAACTATTTTCTGGTCGATTTCGGGCTTCATAGCTTTGAATTTGGGATATACCACTATCTGGTCAATTCCCGGCTTCATAGTATTTTGGTACTATTATCCGATCGTTCTCCGGGCTTCACAGTATGATGGAGAAATCAAGATATTATCCGGTCGGATCCGGGCTTCATAGCTTGAACTGGAACAGAAATCTTAGCACCGATTTGACTGAACCAGAGACAACTTGTGAGAATTTGATTGTATCTTTCCCTGAAAGGAAAAGAGTTAGTCGTATGTAATGTCATGATGTATGAAATGTATTGAGTAATGATGCTCTCAAAATAAATGAGATTGTGCTGTATGATGCGTATGCGCATGCCATGATGTATGGATATGCAAAAGTTCTCGTGATGTTTTCTAGCAGGGGAAAATAAATCCCGGATTGCTGCGGGAGAATACAAGGAGTTGAGTTCATCGTTCTCGCTGGGGGTAACGACCGAAGATGATTTGAGAATAAATTGGAGAGAGAATGACTCTGTGGGGAAGAGAGGTGCTCTGCTAGAAGATTTGCTGATTTGGAGAAATAACCTCGGCTGGGGATGAATTACCATTACTGGTGATAATGAACCCTTCCGGGGATTGAATTTCTGTCCGTGGAAGAAATAAACTCCACTGGGGATAATCTTATATTGCTGGTGATAGATAAACTCTGCTTGGGGAGAATTTTTCCGACTTATTCGTGATTATGAACTTCGGATGGGGAGAGCTAACACCACTGTCTTCAGACACTTCCTACTCTGTGGGGAGTGTATGTGCCTTTAGTCATTTTCTCAAGCTGGCTCTACCCCTGTACCTGGTGGGTAGAGCATCTGTAGGGTTTGGACACTTCTTGTTTGCCCCTGTTCCTGGAATTACGAGTAATTGTCTTTTGTTTCGCATGTAAATATTTATGAGCAACAATTATTGTCAAATGCATATATCAAAATGAAACATTGGACGTTCTAACAAAACAAAACAGAAAAAGAAAAACAATTTGAAATTTCTTTGTGAAAATGAATTATATTGATTTTGAAGTTGTCCTGTAATAGGCGTTTTGTACAAGAGGTTGACGTCCTAGTAAGAGAACGCCGCCGAACGAACAGAATTTATACAATTTGTGTAAAAGAAAGAAAAACAGCTATGTGAAACAATCCCACTGGGTTCCAACTCTTCTATCGCCCTTATATCTTCGAGCGTCTCATCACTTTGCTACTTGGTTGAAGGTAGATCAGATTGATTGGCGCCTTCCAAACTTGATAGTCGATACCGAAGTTTGGTTTGCAAGATGATCCAATGAGCCATAATGTTACGCTTTGATCCGTAATTTTTGCCTGGACCTCCCTTTGGGGTTTTTAGTCCACCGGGATACCCTTTTTTGCCCAAGCCACCTTTTCAGGTTTTTGACTTGCCAGTTGTACAGTTTTTTTTTTCATTTTCATCCCTTACTTTTGCCCGAACCCTTTTGGTTCGCCCGGAAGCCCTTATTTTTGCCTAGGCCAGTCGACCTAGCGGGTCTTTGATTATGCTTAGTATTTTTTCACTGTGTCTGCATTGAAGGGGTGAGGAAGGTCGTCACCATCCATGGTGGTTAGAATCATAGCTCCTCCCGAGAAAAGTTTCTTAACCACAAATGGCCCTTCGTACGTAGGGGTCCATTTGCCCCTGGGGATCACCTTGTGGCAGTATGATGCGTTTCATCACCAAATCCCCAACTCGATAATCTTGTCGTCTGACTTTCTTGTTAAATGCCTTGATCATTTGATTTTGATATGTCTGACCATGAAAAATAGTAGTAATTCTCTTTTTGTCGATTAGATTCAGCTGATCAAGTCGGGTCTGGATCCCGTCGTCTTTGCTCAAACCTGTATCCTTCATAATCCGGAGAGAAGGTATCTGGAACTCAATGGGTATGACCGCTTCCATACCATACACCAAAGAGTATGGTGTTGCCCCTGTTGAAGTCTGCGCTGAGGTACGGTACCCATGAAGAGCGAATGGTAACATCTCGTGCCAGTCCTTGTATGTCACCGTCATCTTCTGCACAATCTTCTTGATGTTCTTATTAGCTGCTTCAACAACCCCATTCATCTTCGGCCGGTAGGGAGAAGAGTTATGATGCTATATTTTGAACTGTTTGTAGAGCTCGGTGATCATCGTATTGTTGAGATTTGTACCATTGTCCATATTGATCCTCTCTGGTACACCATAGCGATAGATCAGATTGTGTCGGATGAACCGCGCCACGACGTTCTTGGTTACTGTAGCAAAGGAAGCTTCCTCAACCCACTTCGTAAAGTAATCAATGGCTACCAGAATGAGGCGATGTCCGTTAGGCGCAGTAGGTCTGATCGATGCCCCACATTGGAAAAGGCCAAGGAGCTGTCAAGATGGTCAGAGGACCTTGAGGTACATGCCCCTATCAGCATAAATTTGGCACTTATGATAGGTCCGAGAATGCTGATAGAAATCGGCTTCCATAGTGGACCAATAGTATCCTGCCTGTAGGATCTTCTTTGCTATGGTATGTCCACTGGAATAAGTTCCAAAGGTACCTTCATGTAACTCTTCCATAATCTGTTCTGCCTCGCTCTTGTCAACACATCACAGTAAGGTCGAATCATGGTTACGCTTATAAATAATCCCATTACTGATGAAGAACTTCGCAGCGAACCTTCTCAAGAACTTCTTATCATTAATAGATGCACCCTCGGGGTACTCTTGAGCCTCGAGATACCTATTTACCTCATTAAACCAAGGTTTATCCAATACCTCTTCAGTCTCAATGTCACAACAATGTGTGGGTTCGTTCAACCTCTCAATGGTAATCTGGAGAGCTTCATTGTCCCACCTGACTTTGAACATATAATACATGGTATCTAGCGCGTCCTCCAGCTGATTCTCCTCTCTTGGGAGGTGTTCAAAGGTTATCTCCTCAAAGTGTGGGAGCAACGTCAATACATACTCTTTGTAAGGAATAAGATTTGGATGCTTCGTATCCCACTCGCCTTTGATCTGACTGATCACTAGAGCAGAATCTCCGAATACACTCAAGAACTTAATCCTCAGGTCAATAGCAGCTCGAAGGCCCATGATGAACGCTTCATACTCCGCCATATTGTCGGTGCAGTTAAAACATAATCGGGCGGTGAACGGAGTATGACAGCCCTCAGGAGATATGATCACCGCGCCAATGTCATTACCTAACACGTTTGATGCTCCATCAAAATACATAGACCATCGGGATCCTTCCTCTGGTCCTTCATCCAGTCCATGTTTCTCACAGTCGGTCACCAACGTGATGTTCTCACCCGGGAATTCAAAATTCATGGATTGGTAGTCATCCACGGCCTGATGCGCCAAATGATCTGCCAACACACTCCCCTTGATTACATTTTGGGTTGTGTATTGGATGTCATAATCAGTGAAGATCATATGCCATCTTGCTATTCTTCTGGACAAGGCGGGCTTTTTGAAGATATACTTGATTGGGTCCATCTTTGATATCAAAAAGGTAGTGTGAGTCAGCATATACTGTCTTAGCCGACGAGCAGCCCATGCCAAAGCGCAACAAGTTTTCTCGAGCAGTGAGTATCGGGTCTCACAGTCGGTAAATTTTTTTCTAAGATAGTAAATATCATGCTCTTTTAGGCCAGACTCGTCATGCTGCCCCAGCACGCACCCCATTGAATTATCCAGTACTGTCAAGTATAAGATCAGAGGTCTTCCTTCAACTGGAGGCATTAGAATTGGTGGCTCTTGGAGATATTCCTTGATCCTTTCGAAAGCGGTATGACACTCATCATTCCATTTTACCACTTGATCTTTCTTCAGCAGCTTGAAGATTGGCTCACAAGTAGCAGTCATATGTGAAATGAATCGGGCGATGTAGTTCAGATGTCCCAAAAAGCCTCTAACTTCCTTTTCTGTGCGGGGAGCTGTCATCTCTTGTATAGCTTTTACCTTTGCAGGGTCCCCCTGAATACCTTTATCACTGACTACGAAACCCAACAACTTACCAGACCTTACCCCGAAGGTGCACTTGTTCGGGTTCAGCCTCAACTTGTATGTCTTCAACCTGTCAAACAGTTTCTGGAGATGGTCAAGGTGTTCTTTCTCAGTCTGGGATCGGGCAGTCATATCATCAACATAAACCTCAATCTCATGATGAATCATGTCGTGGAACAAGGCGACCATGGCGTGCTGATAATTTGCCCCAACATTCTTCAACCCGAAAGGCATTACCTTGTAACAGAAGGTGCCCCACTGTGTAATGAAGGTTGTTTTCTCCATGTCTTCGGGAGTCATCTTGATCTGATTGTAACCAGAAAACCCATCCATGAAGGAGAAGATCTTATGCTGCACGGTGTTGTCGACCAGAACATCAATATGTGGAAGTGGGAAATCATCTTTGGGGCTTGCCCTGTTCAGTTCTCTATAGTCCACACACATCCGTACCTTACCATCTTTCTTGGGCACTGGTACAATGTTGGCGACCCACTGTAGGTAAGAAGTGACGGCTAGAAATCTGATGTCAAACTGTTTCATGACCTTAGCTTTGATTTTATCATACATCTTAGGGCGCATATGTCGAACCTTCTGCTTTACCGGAGGGCAGTCTTCTTTGGTTGGCAGGCGGTGTACCACAATATCGATGTCTAACCCAGGCATGTCTTTGTAGGACCAGGCGAAGATCTCAACATAGTCGCATAGCATCTGTATCAATCGTTGCTTGAAACTAGGCTCCAGATTCGCACCTATCTTGACCTCTTTCCTGTCTTCTTCTGTACCCAAATTCACTGATTCCGCCGGCTCTTCATGAGGTTGTATGGCCCTCTCTTCCTGCTGTAACATTCTAGCAAGTTCCCCGGGCACCTCACAATCATCCTCACCTTCGTCCTCGGCTTGGTTGATCGAATTTTCGAAGTCATAACTGGTAGTAGCATAGTTGTTATCAATGGGATCCAGAGTGGATATGGATCTGCATTATGATACGTGAGTGTGTGTAAGAGCATAGCTGTTTTGATAAAGTGAGAGACACAAAAGAAAAACAATGAGCCCAAAATTTGTAATGCAAGGAACGTCCAATGTTTCATTGATGATATATGAAAATGACAAATAATAAGCCCTCACAAGCAAAGCCATGGTGCCTCGGGCAAGGCACCAGGCCGTAAAGTTTCAAACTATTCATTACAAAAACAAAAGTCAATTACTGTGAAATAAAGGAAACATGTATGAAGTCTTTCTCCGTCCAGTTGTTCAATCCTCCATTGGTTGTAGGGTAGATCCAACCGTCGATGTCTGAATCTTCTTCACTGTCCTCAATGGAATTCACTCCCTGATTACTGATGTGCAGAGGAGGTCTTCCAATCCGCGTGCTCCTAACAACCCTTTGAGCCCCTTTTTCAATTACAACCCTGACATCCTTGAGGGGAGCCATCTTCATCGGAGGTTTTTCGGCAGCCACTTCAGTTGACGCTAAAGTCTGGGGGACTTCTTCAAAGTTCTGACACGGGGTTTCGATGAACTCCCCATCCATCTCCATATAGCGAAAAGAGTTGAGATGACTCACCATGTACTCCTCTTCTCCTTGTACCGTGACAATCTTCCCCTTTACCGGATATTTCAACATTTGATGGAGCATGGAAGTCACTGCCCTAACCTTATGAATCCACGGGAGACCCAGCAAGCAAGAATATGATGGTCGAATATCCATCACGTAGAAAGTAGATGTGAAAGTCTGAGAGCCAACTTTAACTGGGACGTACACATCCCCATGCACCATCCTTTTTGACCCATCGAAAGCCCTGACCACAATATTGTTCGGCTTTAGAATCAAACCTTCACAGTCCAGACGGTCTAATGCTTTCTTTGGCAAAACATTAAAAGAGGACCCGGTATCCACTAGCACATGGGCCATAGTAGTGCCCCTGCACTCGATCGAGACGTGCATTGCATCATTGTGATTTCTTCCTTTAGCAGTCAGATATGCGTCTGAGAAACCTAGCCCATTGTCGGCAGTCAAACTAGCTACGCAATCTATAAATTGATCGGCCAAAGTTTCCTGCGGCACATGTGCAGTTTTGAGGAAAGAAATTAAAGCCTTTACATTGGATTCTGAGCACAATAACAAGGACAACATGGAGATTTTTGACGGGGTCTACCCCAGCTGCTCGACTATGTTGTAGTCGCTCTTTTTGATAATGTTCAGAATTTCCTCTATCTCTTGCTTAGAGGTTTCCACAATGATCTTCTTAGGTGCCTCCGTCCGGGCAGGCTCACCTCTGATTTCTTTTCCCCGAGTGCTAGATGGCTCGGAGACAAGGGTGGTAACTAGAATAGGAACTGGGATAGTAGCTGGTGTACTAGTAGATGGAATGATAACTGGTTTGTGAACAATCGGAGGGGAAATCTCGGGAGAAAAGAGTCTTCCGCTTCTTGTGACCTTGCTAGCTCCGACAATATTGCTGATATCAACTTCCTCACTCTTCAAGTCTAGCTTAACTCCATGGTAATATACATCTGCACCGTAGTGCCAAGGAACAACCTTATCCGAAGTGTATGGGATAAGACCAGGGACAATAATTATTAAAGGAGCAACTCTTGGGACGGATGTAATCCTAACAGGATTTCTCGAGGAAGCCTTGGAAGGATTGGAGGAAATGGTTATGATGGCAACATCTTCAACTGGAATTAACGGAATCATAGTCTTCTCAAACAAGATCTCCTTGTTATCCATCAGGCACTGAACACCTGATTTCAATAAGTGGCAACCAACAGGTAAAATTGAACACAAATGGCAACCTTCACCACAACCCAGAAATAAACCGGCCAACAATAGATTCTTCTTAACTGTCATCAAAGGAGTAGAAACTTCTTCCACGGAGGTCACAAATGAATCATCGTCCACAACATTCACTCCATGAACATGTTTGGGCATGGGAGCAATCATGACGTTGGGCTTCTCCGGAGCGTCAAACTCAATCTCTTTAGCTTCGATCAAATCTTGCACCTTATTCTTCAAGGCTTAACAGTTGTTTGTATCACGACCTGGGCCATCAGAGTGATAGGCGCAGCAGGCACTTGGGTTATATAGCGGAGATGTGGTGTTGGGATTCTTCGGGGCTTCCCTCAGAGGTACCAAGTTGGTTTTCAATAATTATGGTAGAATTTGAGACAAGGTCATATTGAGCCGAGTGTACTACCTCTATGGTCTCTCCAGTCTTTTTTGATTGTTGTGTTATGGGGCCACGGTGGGTCTTGATATCACTACCGCATTCACCTCTTGACGGTGTTCGGGCCTGCTTTGGCTCCTCGAGCCGTAGACTGCACTAGCTTCTTTCTTACCGGTGAAAGGCTTCTTTACTGTACTTGATGAAGTATCCTTCTGTATCTTACCACTTCGGATACCAGCTTCTACTCTCTCCCCAGTCAAAATCAATTCAGTAAACCTAGATGATGAACTGCCGATCAAATGATTGAAAAATGGACCCGATAGCGTCCCCAGAAACATGTCAACCAACTCCCTATCAGACAAAGGGGGTTGGAATCTTCCAACCAAATCTCTCCACTTTTGAGCATAGTCCTTTAAACCTTCACTTGCACCCATAGACATACCCTGAAGTTGTGTACGAGTGGGAGCAAGGTCGGCGTTATATTGATACTGCTTGTAAAAAGCAGTAGAAAGGTCCTCCCAATTTAGGACATTGGCTCCTTCCAACTGATAAAACCATTCAAGCTGAGTTCCTGACAAACTATCTTGAAAGAAATGTACCCACAAATTTCTATCAGCAGTGTGGGGTTGAATTTTCCGGACATACGAGCGGAGATGGAGTTTAGGACAGGAAACTCCATCGTACTTAGCAAAAACTAGAGCTTTGAACTTATGAGGGATCACCACTCCTGATACCAATCCCAGCTCTCCGAAATCCAGACCAGGGATCCTCTGAATCTCCATAGCACTCAGACGGTCTTCTAGTTGTTTATACATATCCTCAGCAGGAGGATATTGCTCTTCATCATAATCAGTGTCATCATCAAAAATGTCAGGATTGGGGCCCTTTTCTTCTTCTTGGTTCTCCCCTTCCTTGGATGAAAGGGACAAATCAGCTTGCTGTTTCAACCTATCCCTAAACCTTTTACCCATACTCAGAAGAACAACCTTTTTCTTCTTCTTCTTCTTCTTCTCTCTCTCTCTTTCTCTTTCAGAATGAGAGCTTTCAAATCTTCTTGCCCTTTAGCCAAGCTCAAGAACATCTCTTGGAATTGGGCATTTTGTGCCTGAAGATCTTTGATAGCTTGATCAGAAGACATAACTGCTAAAATAAACAACGAAGAAGATGAGAAACCTGTAATGGTACTTGTAATGGTGTGCATGGTAATGGGATGCGTATGTAATGATTTCAAAGACTTTGGGAGATTTAAATTTTCAAACCAAAAATAAAACAAACTTTATTAGGTTAACTTGTAAAAAACGTTCAACAAGGCCTTTGAGGCGTTACAAAGAAATAAATGGAAAACAACTCTAAACTAGAAAAAGAAAAATCAGAAATCCCATGGACGCTTCCCCTTCATGCTGACATAGTCATTGATCGTTCTTTCATTCTCGAGTTGCCTGGAGAGCTTCAAGATCTTCCTTTCTTGCTCATGATACTTTTCCCGGTAGGTATCCCTCTCCTCTTTCAGCTGAATCCAGGATCTCTTCAATGCCCCAAGATCAGTGGGCATGTAGGGATAAAGGACTATATAAGTAATGCCCTCTTCATTGGTAAGCTCCACAATCACTGGAAACACAGCTTCATAAGGCATCCCAAGCTTCTGAGCACAAGCTCGGACCCACTGGAGATAAGGCTGCATCGAGAGAGAAGTCCTTGGTCCTAGATCTTGAGGGTCAGATTTGTTCACCATGCCCCAGGCTTGTATAAACCTTCAGTGATGCTCGTCAACATCCTCCTTGTAGTCAAAGGCAATATCCGTAAGAAGTAGCTCGTGAGGAACATCTCTCCGAGCACGACCAAATTATCGTAAAGCTAGACAGGGATTGTATGTTATACCCCCTCTGATTCCAAGCAACGGGACATTAGGGTATCCTCGCATCGATCAATAACAGCAGTTCTTTCCATAGTGTTGTACCCCAAAATTTGCCCTCCAATATTTCTCAAAACATTTCAAGAAAGATCCTCAAGTCGCTCAAAGAAGTCCAAGGGTTGACCAGACAAGCTCTCTCCTAAGGCAGTCTACCTAAAATTAGGGTTTCATGTTGCATCAAGATACTTGGGTCCAAGGGATCTCAAATGCTCATCATTGTCCTAATATTTTCTCAAGATCATCCATGTCAAGTTTCAAGCCTTGCAAAGAAAGTATTCTCAGTCAATTGCTCAAAGGCCTGAAAATCGACTATGCTAGGGCAAAAGTCAACTGTGGCCCACATACAGTCAAACTTCAAGATTTTTGGTCAACATCCTAATTTTTAAGTATTATTCATCATTTGATCAAGGGTTGATCATGATTCATCAATGATTGCTCATAATTCATCAAGAACCAAAAGTTGCTAAATTAGGGTTTTACAAGAAAAGTCAACTCAACTTTGACCAAGCATAACTTTCTCATACTTTATGATATATGACCCATCCAAAGCTCATTTTTAAGAGGATGAAATTCTCTACAATCCATCTTCAGTTAACAAGTTCAAAATATGCACTCACAAGAAGTTATGAATTTGGACATTATAGGTCATTTTGAAAAGTCAACAAAAACACCTTTTTTGTCAAAGCTTCATACATGAACATGGAAGACTCAATTAAGATGATACCAAAAGGATTACTTAGAGCACATCTCAGGATTTCTAAAATGTCCAAGAACACCTTCAAAGAGTCAAAATTGAGGAAGTTATGCATTGGTGAAGTTGATCTTTTTTGCAAAATTGTCAAAAGTCAACTATGCCTCAAATTGCAATTTTTGTTAAATGGGCCCAATCTTTTGCACTTGTTTTGAGTTGGTAGCATGGTCCACGATACCTAGCTCTTTCCACTTGTATTTATCTTATTTTTACTATTTATTTTGATTTTTTAATCCAATTAAATCAATTTAAATGTAATTAAATCATGAAAATATCCAAATCATTCAAACCTCAAGATTTTGTGCACATTTCAAGTCCCATATCCAGCTAGCAAGTGAATCAATTCGTGCAAGGCATAGGTGGGCACAAAAAGATTGACTTTGGCCTATTTTGGAAGGAATTTCATGGAAATAAAATAAAGATCACAAATCATAATGGACAAAGATTGATATCACAATGGCAACCCTAATTCAATCAGTGGTATATAGTGTACAATTGCAGCCAAAAACAATAAGGTTTGGAGGCGCACAAAGGCAGAACCAAACCTGAAAAAAAAAATGTGGTAATCTATTTTGATACTTCTAGGCGTTTTCAAGATCCCCTAGCCATCTCATTCATTTCCTGGGATTGCAAGGAAGCTGTACCAATCAAGAACAAGCATTTTCCTGCGTTAAAACCCAATGTAAGTGGTTCACGACCTTGAACTTTTCTTGAAATCGAATCACGTTATTTTGGCATTTGTAGCAAGAATTACTTACATATCCGTGTTCTTTGAAGTATTTGCAAGCTATCCATAACCATTAATTGCATTTTCGTTAGCTGTATAGGAATCCATCATTGTTAGGGTTCTTTGTTGTGTTTTGGGTTTTTCTTACACAGGCAAAATTGGTCCACAAGAAGGGCACCATAATACTTAGCAGACCAAGGCGGTTTGACTCATGGCCTTAGACTCCATTTATCATGCCCATGTGAGATTTTGAAACAAGCAAAGTTTGTAGTGACTGACATTTGTCCGTAGGTAAAAGTCTATGACATTTACCAATGGAGAGAGGAAGAAGATGACATGGGTGGCTCCATCTCATTCGTCCATTTGAATTCTGGCACATTTTTTATTTTTCCCCCCCACTAACTTGCATTATTACATATTATCAATTGTTGTTATTCTATGTACAATAAAGGCACGCAACTCAGTTGGTAACAAGGCTAGTGGAAAAGGTCACAGGACCTGGGTTCGAATCCCAGTTCCCACCCATATATTTCATATTGTTTTTCATTGCTTAATCAGGCGCGTGTATAGGTGTGTTGACCACCATGGACCATCATCATCCAACAAACCAGATGTCCACAGGCCAGATCTGAAGGCTATCATGTGATGGTCCACCAAAAGCCTTGGTCAATGCGCAACGCTGAATCTAGAGAAGTCAACATGGACCTTTGATCTTGGGCCCAGAATTGATGTTCACACCCCTCCAAATTGCTTGCAAACAGGCCCATGTTCTCTTCCTTTTCATTTATATTTTCTTTTATTTGATTTATTTAATTATTTTATTAACATGAAAATCAATTCTTTTTTATTAAAAAAATCATAAAAATAATTTTTCATCCAATTAGATTTAGGTTATTTTTTATCAAAAAAAATTTAATTTAATTAGTTTATTTAATTTTAGGGTAACTTTAATTCTTTTGTAAATAAATTAAAACAATTAGAAATTAGGGTTTTGTCTAATTTAAATTCTATTTTCTTTTTCTTAAAAATAACAAAATACAAAAATAGGTCATGTAAATTATTTTCTTTAATTTAATTTAATTAGTAATTAGGTTTGTATTTAATTTAAAACCTTATTCTTTTTTGCTTAAAATAATAAAAAACAATCAAAAATTGTTTTCCTTTAATTAGTTTAGACGGGGTCAAAACCCTAACTTTTTCGTTCTTAATTCATCGCGCGCGCTTTATTATTTTTACAATATTGATGTAATTGCTCATGGGATGTAATAGATTAATTAGGACTTTTTCGTTCATTTATCGTTTTTTTTACATGTTGTGTTTGGCTATGTAATTAATACCCGAAGCCTTGTAATAGCGTAGCTTTACTTTCCGCACTTTGATTTCTGCAAATATAAACTGTTAGATGTATGATATTAGGGATGCATGACAAGAATGTATGTTAAATTTAAAACGGTTACCAAGCCCTAAATGTGCAAAGATAATAACTTTAAATTGAATCACTCGCACATGCACACTCTTAGGGTATACTCCCACTTCGGTTGCCTTCGGTAAACGATCATTAAGTATAGGGTATTTTAGTGGTCGCTCTCTTGTCTAAACAAAGATTAAAGTCCCGTTCGGAAATGTTGCCTCGGAAAGGTTGCCTCATATATTTTGCCTCGAATATTGATCTTAAGACATTAGGGTTATTACTAAGACATCCTAACATTGCTTTAGTGATCGTACGTCCCTTTCGAATTGACCCTTAAAACTCCAACGACGGTACTACCTACTCACTAATAGTGGGATAGAACTGTCTAAAGGAAACAAGAACAAAAATATTCTCTTTTTCGAGTAGGTAGATTAGTTCTTAAGTATTTGCTCAAAACAAATCTTTTTCACACTTACACTCTTTTCAAACAAAGTTTTTCAAAACAACTTCGTAACACTCTTGAAGACAGAAGCAAGAGTTAAATCGAAGTAAAACAAAAACTTTTTCAAATCAAACACACACAACCAATTTTGAAAATGATGAGCAAGTACCTAAGAGCCCGTGGAAAACCACGGATAGAAAGGGTGCTAATACCTTCCCTTTCTACAATCTACCCCCCGTACTCAAAATCTCGAAAAAAGGAATTTTTCTGTGCTTTTTTCCTTTCCAGTTGGATAAAATAAAAGTCGGTGGCGACTCTTGCTTACCGCACATTTGCGAATACAAAACGCAAACCAGTATTAAACTGTCCGATTCTACCAGTGTATCACAGAACTGGAGACTCTACTGGGGATAAATAAGTGGGGTATAACTTAGGATTAGTTCATCATATTTGCTTCTATTGTTTGATTTGATTGTTTATCTTTGAGGGCTTTGTAACGGGAGTTACTATAGATCCTAACCCGGATATGGGGAACACCTTTTAGGTAAGTAGCATTAAACTGTGAGGGAACTGTACAGCGTATACCGATACGGTCGAAGCAGTAGCTACGTTGATGTGGCACATTGGTTGGTACCGGTATCCCTTGTGGAGAAACGAGGAGAATACGGGGCTGCTATATGGGTCGTTAAGCATCAACTGACCTTAGAACCTATTATTGACCAAGTTGGCCATAGGAAGTAGTGAGATAGCCGGTCTCGGTGTAAAGCTGGAAATTGGTTATACTCGATGCTACACTCATTGAGACCATACTCCTGAGATAGTTCCGGCTGCAAGAAAAGATTGCGTGAGCTGAAACCATGACCGATGGAGGATGGTCAATGATATTGAGAACCTCTAGAACCCGATTACTATTATTAGGACATGTTGAAACCAACTGAACATCAAGAGGGTAATACCTAGACCCCATGAAAGCCTTAAACTTAAGGCCTATTGTGTGACTTGTTTGCCTTTACCATGTCTGTTATCTGCTATACCTGTTGTATGTTTTATCATGACATTTGGCATCATGACATAACATGCATACTTCATTAGACTAACCATTTCAAAGACCGAGGGGATTTATCTTTGTCCTGTTTTGCAGATTATGGCTTCCATGCGCAGAAACACCATCCGAGTTAACTTTGTGCAAATACCTGCTCAACTCAAAGACTTAGCCTCGAGAGTTTCTGATACTTCTTCGTTCATTATAAGACATGGTCAGCTTCTTAGTTTGGTTACCTCCAGGTTTGATGAGAAAATGATGAGTGTGATTTTCCAGTTCTTCGATCCAGTACATCATTGCTTCACCTTCTCGGATTATCATCTAGTTCCTACTTTGGAAGAGTTTTCTCATTTGTTGGGTATATCCATCCTTGAGCAGATGCCCTTCACAGGTTTGGAAGAGACTCCTAGGCCAGAAGACATTGCTTCAACTTTACACTTGAAAAAGGCTGATGTAGTGTCTAATTGGGAGACACGAAGCGGGGTTAAAGGTTTCTTAGCCAAGTTTCTAATGGATCAAGCTCAACTATTATGGGACAGTTTAGACTTTCAGGCTTTTGAAGACATCTTGGCTCTCCTTATCTATGGTTTGGTTCTTTTCCCGAATCCAGATTCCTTCATAGATGTGAATGCAGTTAAGATCTTCTTGTCTCGCAATCCTGTGCCTACCCTCCTAGGTGATATTTTGCATGCTCTCTATACTCGTACGGCATGTATAAGAGGGACCCTCTTTTGTTGCATGCCGCTGTTGGCGAGGTGGTTTATTTTGCACCTCCCCAAGTTCGTGCTGAAAAATGAAGAGGGTTTAGGATGGTCTTACAGGATAATGTCCCTTGCTCACACGGACATTCTTTGGAGTTCTAAGGATATGGAAGGTATTGCTATCATTAATCGATGTGGGGAATACCCTAATGTTCCGTTGCTTGGAATTAGAGGGGGAATAACTTACAATCCTTGTTTGGCTTTACGACAGTTTGGTCGCGCTCGGAGAGACGGTCCTCATGAGCTACTTCTTACGGACATTGTCTTTGACTATAAGGAGGACTTCGAAAAGCATCGTCGAAGGTTTATACGAGCCTGGGGCATGGTGAACAGGTCTGACCCTCACGAGCTAGGACTGAAGACTTCTCTCCCTATGCAACCTTATCTCCAGTGGGTTCGAGCCCACGCTCAGAAGCTTGGGATGCCTTATGAAGATGTGTTTCCAGTGATTGTGGAGCATACTAATGAAGAAGGGGTTCCTTATATAGTCCTTTATCCCTACATGACCACTGATCTTGGGGCATTAAAGAGATCCTGGATTCAGTTGAAGGAAGAAAGGGATACTTACATGGAGAAGTATCATGAGCAAGAGAGGAAGATCTTGAAGCTCACAAGGCAACTTCAGAATGAAAGGACGATCAACGATTACGTCAGCACGGAGGGAAAGCGTCCATGGAATTTCTGATTTTTCTTTTGCTTGTTTCTAGTTTAGATTTGTTTTCAGTCTATTTCTTTTGTAACGCCTTAAAAGCATTGTTAAACATTTTTACAAGTTTGAATCTAATAAAGTTTGTTTATTTCTTGGCTTGCAAATTTAAATCTCCCAAAGTCTTTGAAATCATCTCATACGCATTCCATTATCATGCACCTCATTACAGGTATCATTACAGGTTTCTCATCTTCTTTGCTGTTTATTTCAGCACAAAATGTCTTCTGAAATGCCTACCGATCAAGCCATCGAGGCTCTTCAAGCACATAATGCTCAATTCAAAGAGATGTTCCTGTAACTGGCTAAAGGGCAGGAAGATTTGAAGACTCTCATCATGAAGGAGAAGAAAAAGAAGAAGAAGAAGAAGAAGAAGAAGAAGGTGGTTCTGCTAAATATGGGTCACAGATTTGGGAATAGGTTGCGACAGGAAGCTGATTTATCTCATTCATCTAAAGGAGGAGAGAATTAAGAGGAAGAAAAGGGTCCTAGTCCTGTAGTCTCTGATAATGACACTGATTTCGATGAAGAACAATATCCTCCTGCTGAGGATAGGTACAAGCAACTCGAAGACCGTCTGAGTGCAATGGAGATTCTGAAGATACCCAGTTTGGACTTTGGAGATTTGGGATTAGCATCTGGAGTGGTAATGCCTCACAAGTTTAAAGCTCCTGTCTTTGCTAAGTACGATGGAGAATCTTGTCCAAAGCTCCACCTCCGCTCGTACGTCAGAAAAATCCAACCCTAATCTGCTGATAGAAATATATGGGTTCATTTCTTTCAAGATAGTCTGTCAGGGACTCAGCTTGAATGGTTTTATCAATTGGAGGGAGCTAATGTCCGAAACTGGGAGGACCTTGCTACTTCTTTTTACAAGCAATACCAGTATAATGCCGACCTTGCTCCCACGCGTACTCAGCTTCAGGGTATGTCTATGGGTACATGCGAAGTCTTTTAGGACTATGCTCAGAAGTGGAGAGATCTGACTGGGAGAGTTCAACCCCCTCTGTCTGATAAGGAGTTGGTGGATATGTTTCTTGGGACTTTGTCTGGTCTGTTTTTCAATCATTTAATCGGCAGTTCATCATCTGGGTTCACTGAATTAATTTTGATTGGGAAGAGGGTAGAAGCTGGTATCAAAAGTGGTAAGATACAGAAAGGTGCTTTATCAAGTACATAAAAGAAACCTTTCAAGAAGTAAGTTAGTGCAGTTTACAGCTCGAGGAGCCAAAACCAACCTGAACAATGCCAAGCAGTTAATGCGATAGTAATATCAAGACCCACTGTTGCCCCACAACACAACAATCCGCAAAGAGTAGAGAGACCGCAAAGACAGTACACTCGACTCAGTATGACCTTATCTCAAATTCTACCGCAGTTATTGAAGACCAACCTGGTAACTCTGAAGGAAGCCCCGAAAAATCCCAGCACCACCTCTCCGTTATATAATCCGAACGCCCGCTGCGCCTATCACTCTGATAGCCCAGGGCATGATACGAACAACTGCTGGGCCCTGAGGAATAAGGTGCAAGATTTGATTGAAGCTAAAGAAATTGAGTTTGACGCTCCGGAGAAGCCCAACGTCATAACTGCTCCCATGCCTAAACATGAGCAGGGAGTGAATGCAATTGAGGATGATGAAGAAGAGTCGGATATTAACAGCTGGATTTACCCGACTACCGATGGTGGATTGAACAATTGGACGATGAAGGAATTCGTGCCCATTTCTTTTATTACACAGTAATAGACTTTTGTTTTAAGATTTGTAACAGACAGTTTAAAACTTTACGGCCCGGTGCCTTGCGTGAGACACCTTGGCTTTTTTTGTGAGGGCTTAATATTTGTCATTTTCATATATCATCAATAAAGCATTGGACGTTTTCTTGCATTACAAATTTTGCGATCCTTGTTTTTCCTTTCTATCTTGCACTTTATTAAAACAGCTATTGTCTTACACACACTCACATATCATAATGCAGATCCACATCCACTCTGGATCCCACAGATAACGACTTTGCTACTGCCAGTTATGACTTCGAAAATCCGATCAACCAAGCCGAGGACGAAGGTGAGGATGATTGTGAAGTGCCTGGGGAACTTGCTAGACTGTTACTATAGGAAGAGAGGGCCATAAAGCCCCATGAAGAGCCACTGGAATCAGTGAATTTGGGTACAGAAGAAGACAAGAAAGAGGTCAAGATCGGTGCAAATCTGGAGCCTAGTGTCAAGCAACGATTGATACAGGTGCTACGCGACTATGTTGAGATTTTTGCTTGGTCTTATGAAGATATGCCTGGGTTGGACACTGACATTGTGTTCACTGCCTGCCAACCAAAGAAGACTGCCCTCCAGTAAAGCAGAAATTTCGCTGTATGTGCCCAGAGATGTCTGAGAAAATCAAAGTTGAGGTCATGAAACAGTTTGATGCCGGTTTTCTAGTTGTCACTTCTTACTCGCAGTGGGTTGCCGACATGGTTCTGGTGCCGAAGAAAGATGGTAAGGTACGAATGTGTGTGGACTATAGGGATCTGAATAGGGCAAGCCCCAAGGATGATTTCCCACTCCGTCACATCGATGTTCTGGTCGACAACACCACACAACATAAGATCTTCTCCTTTATGGATGGTTTTTCTGGTTACAATCAGATTAAGATGGCTTCTGAGGACATGGAGAAGACGACCTTCATTATGCAGTGGGGTACCTTTTGCTACAAAGTCATGCCGTTCTGGTTGAAGAATGCTGGGGCAACATATCAGCGCGCCATGGTCGCTTTGTTCCACGACATGATTCACCATGAGATTGAGGTATACGTTGACGACATGATTGCAATATCCCAAACTAAAGAAGAACATCTTGACCATCTCCAGAAGCTATTTGACAGGTTGAAGATGTACAAACTGAGGCTGAACCCGATCAAGTGCACCTTCGGGGTAAGGTCTGGTAAGCTGTTGGGCTTCGTCGTTAGTGATAAAGGTAATCAAGTGGATCCTGCCAAGGTAAAGGCTATACAAGAAATGCCATCTCCCCGAACAGAAAAAGAAGTCAGAGGCTTTTTGGAACGTCTGAACTACATTTCCTGATTCATTTCACATCTGACTGCTACTTGTGAACTGATCTTCAAGCTGTTGAAGAAAGATCAAGTGGTAAAATGGAATGATGAATGTCAGGCCGCTTTCGAAAGGATCAAAGAATATCTCCAAGAGCCCCTTATTCTGTTGCCTCTAGTTTAAGGAAGACCTTTGATGTTATACTTGACAGTACTCGACAATTCCATGGGGTGCGTGCTGGGGCAGCATAACGAGTCTGGCCAAAAAAAGCACGCTATTTACTACCTTAGCAAAAAGTTTACCGGCTGTAAGACCCGATAATCACTGCTTGAGAAAACTTGCTGTGCTTTGGCATGGGCTGCTCGCCGGCTGAAACAGTATATGCTGACTCACACTACTCTATTGATATCAAAGATGGACCCAATCAAGTATATCTTTGAAAAGCCTGCCTTATCTGGAAGAATAGCAAGATGGCAGATGATCTTAACTGAGTATGACATCCAATACACAACCCAAAAAGCAATCAAGGGAAGTGTGTTGGCAGATCATTTGGCGCATCAGGTCGTGGATGATTACCAATCCATGAACTTCGAGTTTCTGGATGAGAACATTATGTTGGTGACTGACTGTGAAAAACCTGGACCGGATGAAGGACCTGAGGAGGGATCCCGATGGTATATGTATTTTGACGGAGCTTCAAACGCGTTGGGTAATGGCATTGGCTCCGTGATCATATATCCTGAAGGTTGTCATACTCCGTTCACCGCCCGATTATGTTTTAACTACACCAATAACATGGCAGAGTATGAAGCATGCATCATGGGCCTTCGAGCAGCTATTGACCTGAGGATTAAGTTCTTTAGTGTGTTCGGAGATTCCACTCTAGTGATCAGTCAGATCAAAGGCGAATGGGATAAGAAGCACCCAAATATTATTCCTTATAAAGAGTATGTACTGACGTTGCTCCCGCACTTTAAGCAGATAACCTTTGAACATTTCCCCAGAGAAGAGAACCAGTTAGCGGACGCACTAGCTACCATGTCTTCTATGTTCAAGGTCAGGTGGGACAATGAAGCTCCCCAGATTACCATTGAGAGGTTGGACGAACCCGCACATTGTTGTGACATCGAGACTAAAGAGGTAGTAGATAAACCCTGGTTCCACGAGGTAAAGAAGTATCTTGAGGCTCAGGAGTACCCAGAGGGTGCATCTGTTAATGATAAGAAGTTTCTGAGGAGATTCGCTGCGAAGTTCTTCATCAGCAATGGTGTCCTTTACAAGCGTAACCATGATTCAACCTTACTGCGGTGTGTGGATAAGAACGAGGCATAAAGGATCATGGCGGAGTTGCATGAAGGTACTTTTGGAACTCATTCCAGTGGACATACCATGGCAAAGAAAATCTTACGGGCGGGATACTATTGGTCCACTATGGAAGCCGATTGTTATTAGCATTCTCGGACCTGTCATAAGTGCCAAGTCTATGTTGATAAGGTGCATATACCTCCAGTTCCTCTGAACATATTGATAGATCCTTGGCCTTTTGCAATGTGGGGTATCAATATGATTGGCGAGATCAGACCTACTGCATCCAACGGGCATCGCTTCATTCTGGTAGCAATTGATTATTTTACAAATTGGGTTGACGCAGCTTCCTTTGCTAGAGTGACCAAGAACGTCGTGGTGCGGTGCATTCGACACAATTTGATCTATCGATATGGTGTACCAGAAAGGATCATTACGGACAATGGTACAAATCTCAACAATACGATGATCATCGAGCTCTACAAGCAGTTCAAGATACAACATCACAACTCTTCTCCTTACCGGCCGAAGATGAATGAGGCTGTTGAAGCGGCTAATAAGAATATCAAGAAGATTGTGCAAAAGATGACGGTGACATACAAAGATTGCCACGAGATGTTACCGTTTGCTCTCCATGGGTACCGAACCTCAGCACGAACTTCAACAGGGGCAATACCCTACTCTTTGGTGTATGGCATGGAAGCAATCTTACCCATTGAGGTCTAGATACCCTCTCTTTGGATTATGAAGGATGCAGGTTTGAGCGAGGACGACTGGATCCAGACCCGGCTTGATCAGCTGAACTTAATCGACAAAAAGAGACTTACTACTATTTGTCATGGTCAGGCGTATCAAAAGCGAATGATCAAGGCATTTAACAAGAAAGTCAGACGACAAGAGTATCAAGTTAAGGATTTGGTGATCAAACGCATCATACTGCCGCAAGGTGATCCCAGGGGAAAATGGACCCCTACGTACGAAGGGCCATTTGTGGTTAAGAACATTTTCTCAGGAGGAGCTATGATTCTAACCACCATGGATGGTGATGACCTTCCCCACCCCGTCAATGTAGACATAGTGAAAAAATATTATGCATAATCAAAGACCCGTTAGGTTGACTGGCCTAGGCAAAAATAAGGGCTTCCCGGTGAACCAAAAGGGTTCGGGAAAAATAAGGGATGAAAATGAAAAAAACTGTACACCCGGCAAGTCGAAAACCTGAAAAGGCGTCTTGGGAAAAAAAGGGTATCCCGGTGGACTGAAAACCCGAAAGGGCGGTGCAGGCAAAAATTAGGGATCAAAGTTTAACACTATGTCTCATTGGGTCATCTTGCAACCAGACTCCGGTATCGACTATCAAGCTCGGACGGCACTAATCAATCTGATCTACCTTCAACCAAGTAGCAAAGTGATGAGACGCTCGAAGATATAAAGGCAATAGTAGAGTTGGAACCCAGTGGGATTGTTCATATAGCTGTTTTTCTTTGTTTTATACAAATTGTATAAATATTCTATGTTTCGGCGGAGTTCTCTTACTAGGACGTCAACCTCTTGTACAAAGACGCCTATTTATGGGCCAACTTCAAAATCAATACAATCCATTTTCACAAAGAAATTTCAAATTGTTTTTCTTTTTTTGTTTTGTTTTGCAAGAACGTCCAATGGTTCATTTTTTATATATGCATTTGACGAAAATTGCTGCTCATAAATATTTACATGTGAAACAAAAGACGATTACTCGTAATATCAGGAACAGGGGTAAACAAGAAATGTCCAAACCTTACAATTGCTCTGTCCACCAGGTATATGGATAGACCTAGCTGGAGAATACGACCAAAGGCACATTCACTCCCCGCATAGCAAAAGGTATCTAAAACAGTGATTCTCCCCAAACAGAGTTTATCTATCACCAGCACTAGAAGATTATCCCCAGTGGAGTTTATTTCTTCCACAAGCAGAAACTCAATCCCCAACAGGTTTCTTTATCGCCAGCAATGGTAATTCATCCCCAGCCGAGGTTATTTCTCCAAATCAACAGATCCTCTAGCGGAGCATCTCTTCCCTACAGAGTCATTTTCTCGTCAGTATATTCTCCAGCAGGATTATTTTCACAATCATCTTCGGTCGTTATTCCCAGCGAGAATGAAGAATTCAACTCTCTGCTCCAACAGCAATCCGAGATTTATTTTCCCCGGCTAGAGAACATCATAAAAACATTGCATGACCATACATCATGACATGTGCATACACATCATACAACATAATCTCATTTATTTTGAGAACATCATTGCTTGATACATGTCATGCATTACATACGACTAACCCTTTGCCTTTTAGGAAAGATACAATCAAATTCTCACCAAGTTCAAGCTATGAAGCCCGAATTCGACCGAATAATATCTTGAGTTCTACATCATATTGTGAGGCCCGGAGAACGATCGGATAACAGTATCAAACACCGCAAAGCCTGGATTCGACCAGATAGTGGTTTATCTCTAAGCTATGAAGCCCGGATTCGACCGGATAATAGTTTAATCCCCAGCAAGTATTGTGAAGCCTGGATTACGACCAGATAACAATACAAGTTACTGTGAAGCCTGGATTACGACTAGATAGCAATGCGAGACACCATGAAGCCTGGATTCGACCAGATAGTGGTATCTCATAAATACAAGACGTGAAGCCCAGATTACGACCAGATAACCGCACAACAAGTATTGTGAAGCCTGGGTTTCGACCAGATAGAAATACAAGTTTCTGTGAAGCCTGGATTACGACCAGATAGCAGCCAAAGATACCGTGAAGCCTGGATTACGACCAGATAGTGGTATATCTTTAACACAAGTTATGAAGCCCGGATTCGACCGGATAGTATCTTGATTTCTCCGAACACCATGAAGCCTGGATTCGACCAAATAATGGTATGAGACATCACAAAGCCTGGATTACGACCAGATAGCGATAAAAGACACAAAAGCTTGGATTATGACCAGATAACAGTGACGGACACTGTGAAGCTTGGATTACGACCAAATAGCAGTTTACCTGGCCAATTACTATGAAGCCCGGATTCGACTGGATATTAGTAGGCCTAAAAATCAAATGGGAGCCCAGAGGCGATCAGATAACCACTTAATTTCTTCTGAATCTTGGATTACGACCAGATAAGAAGTAAGGTATTGTGAAGCCTGGATTACGACCAGATAGCAGTACAGGATACCATGAAGCCTGGATTCAACCAGATAATGGTATAAAGCATCGTGAAGCCTGGATTACGACCAGATAACGATAAATGTACTGAAGCCTGGATTACAACCAGATAACAATACAAGACACTACGAAGCTTGATTTCGACCAAATAGCAGTTTACCTGGACAAATACTAAGAAGCACGGAGTCAACCGAATATTAGTGTGCCCTAGATTCAAGTTGAAGGCTGGATGCGACCGGATAACAACTTAATTCCTTCTGAAGCCTGGATTACGACCAGAAAATAATCGAGAAATTGTGAATCCTGGATTACGACTGGATAGCAAGTTTAATCTCATCTCCCCAGTAAGTCACTGTAAAGCCTGGATTACGACCAGATAGCAGTCGATCTTATTGCTATGAAGCCTGGATCAAGACCAGATAGTAGTTCATTTTCACCTCTTCGACTAAGAGACAATTCCCCAGTAGAATAACGGACGACTGAAGCTCCTAAAATTCTATTTCTCTCAAGGCAGAGACCAGTACTCCCCAGCATATTCTTCCTCAACAACAGGTATACTGACTCTCGCTAAGGAATCTCTTAGGCGACCGACACTCCTTCAGATGGCATCTTTAAGCCCATCTTCCGTCTCAATTTCCAAATGGAATCTGTAAGCCCATTCCCAACGTCACAAGACAAATACCACTTCATGCGAGTGCAAATTTCTAGGCACTCTAGTGTTCAATCATCTTCCACCCTCGGATAACGAAAGGAAGAAAAGCCAATCTACATCCCCAGGTTTAAGAAGATTTAATAGGGGCAGCTGTTGTACCCCAAAATTTTCCCTCCCATATTTCTCAAAACATTTCAAGAAAGATCCTCAAGTCGCTCAAAGAAGTCTAAGGGTTGACCAGACAAGTTCTTTCCTAAGGCATTCTACCTCAAATTAGGGTTTCATGTTGCATCAAGATACTTGGGTCCAAGGGATATTAAATGCTAATCATTGTCCTAATATGTTCTCAAGATCATCCATGTCAAGTTTCAAGCCTTGCAGAGAAAGTTTGCTCAGTCAATTGCTCAAAGGCCTGAAAATTGACTGTGCTAGGGCAAAAGTCAACTATGGCCCACATACAGTCAAACTTCAAGATTTTTGGTCAACGTCCTCATTTTGAAGTATTATTCATCATTTAATCAAGGGTTGATCATGATTTATCAAGGATTGCTCATAATTCATCAAGAACCAAAAGTTGCTAAATTAGGGGTTTGTAGGAAAAGTGAACTCAACTTTGACCAAGCATAACTTTATCATACTCTATGAGAAATGACCCATCCAAAGCTCATTTTGAAGAGGATGCAATGATCTACAGTCCATCTTCATCTCCCAAGTTCAAAATATGCACTCACAAGAAGTTATGAATTTGGACATTGTTGCACCCCAAAATTTACCCTCTCATGTTTTCCAAAGTCTTCCCCCAGCCTGGTTGATCACAAACTCTTGCCTAAGGAAAAAGAAGATTTTTGAGTGGTACTTAAAGTACCTTTCAATTGGCATCCTGAAAGACACTTCGATTGACATTATGGACAAGCATTTTGATTGGCATCCTGAAAGACCCTTCGATTGGCATTCTGAAGGAGTCTTTCGATTGGCATTATGGACAAGCATTCGATTGGAATTATGTCAAGGCAATTTCGACAGGCATGTCAACCATGTCCTTCGATTGGCATGAACAACACCTTTTGATTAGCCTGTTAGCAGAGCCTTTCGATTGGAATACTTCGATTGATATTTGGGCCAGACCCATTCGAAGGGTACGCAGGGAGTCCATTCGAAAGAGGCAAATAAGGACTAATCGAAGAGCATGGCCTGAAAGCATTCTAAATCCAAGCATCCAAGTTCATTCAAGGGACATAAATGTTTCAAAAGAGGAAATAATTTAATGTGTTTGATTTTTGTCCAGAGCGTTAAAGGCCTGTTTTAATGGTTGTCCCTTGCCATTACTGCACCCTCACACCCCTATAAATACAGAGGCCAGCATACATTACCAACACGAAAATCAAAGGAAAATCATAGAACGAAAATTATACACACACAAAAAATCTGCAGGAGAACAAAACATTGGAGAGACGCTGCCCAGAATTTCCCAAGCCAAAGCAGTCCCTCAGATCGAAGGTGTCCACGCCCAGAAGCCCTCAAATCAAAAGTGCCTACATCCAGGAAGCCCCCAGATCGAAGGTTCCTACATCCAGGAAGCGCCCAAATTAAAAGTCCAATCTGTTGGTAAGAAAGGGTAAACCATCCAACTTCATATTTTCATAATACATTCATACTTGTTGTTACTTTCGATTTTCCATCCTAGACAGGATCAAAGGGCATGGGTTTGGCACCCAGGTCATGTTTTTTCGTTTGCTAAACACTTGTTGCAGATTTAGCCTGAAGATACCCCAACAAGTGCAGGATCGAAGGGCCTGGGATTCAATACCCAGGCCCTGCATTTTATTTCGCTAACATGATTTTGCAGGTATAACATCCCAGATCGAAGGAGAGCCGTTCTCTGGATCGAACCTATTAGCATGCTGGATCGAAGGAGGCATCTCATTCCCGGATTGAAAGCCATGACCTCCATGATCAAAAGACAGTCCTCTTCCCTGGATTGAAGGCTACTCACACCTTGCTGTTTGGCCCAATCGAAAGGACCATGACCCTGTCTGGATCGAAGCTGCCATTCCCCCCCTGGGTCTAAACTCCTGGATCGAAGGATCCCCCTTGTATTTTATTTTGTTTTCATAGACTTCCTTTTAATTAACATTAAAATCAAAAAACCATGAAAACATTAGGCTAGTTCTTTTTCTATTAAATTAACTTTGTTAATTAACCTTTAATTATCTTAACATTTTTCCAAAAAAACTAAAATTAAATAGATTTAGATTATTTTTCCCAAAATAAAATAAAACAACAAAAAGAGTTCTTATTCTTAGGATTTTTTTTTAATTCACGCGCGTTTATTTTACTGGGATGTAATAGCTTAAACTAAGACCTTCTTTACTGCTTTATTCCCCCAATTTTGGACATGTAAATTATCCCCCTCCCCGAAAGCTTTGTAATAACGTAGGATTTACAATTCCCGCACTTTAAATTCCTGTACATATATTAACTGCTTAGGTGTATGCTAACTAGGATTGTATGGCAAGATTAACTCTTAACTTAAAATCAACAGTAGCTCACCGTAACATGTACAAAGATAATATAACTGAAAATTGACACACTTGCACATGCCACTCTTAGGGTACACCTCACTTGGTTGCCTCGAACGTGGTCATTAAGTATAGGATGTTTTAGAGGTCGTCCTTTTGTCCCAAGATCATAAGTTGCCTCGAAACGGTTGCCTCGGAAAAATGATCTAAGACGTTAGGATTACCACTAAAGCGTCCTAACGTTGCTTTAGTGACCACACACCCCTTAAATCGAATTGACCCGAAAACTCCAACGACGGTGCTACCTACTCCTAAATAGTAGGATAGTATTGTCTAAAGGACATTTGCACAATTAAATTCCTTTTTGAGTAGGTAGAGGTTCTTAAGTACTTGCTCTCTTTTAAAAACAAAACAAAAACTTTTCGCACTTACACTTTCTTCAAAAACAAAATTCTTTTCAAAACCCACAATCACAAAGAAAAGCAAACCTTTTGAAAACATAGTGAGCAAGTACCTAAGATCCCGTGGATAACCACGGATAGAAAGGGTGCTAACACCTTCCCTTTCTATAATCTACCTCCGAACCCGAGAAACATCTCGAAAAGGAATTTTTCTTTGCTTTTGTCCTTTCCCTTGTTGGATAAAATAAAAGACGGTGGAGACTCTTGCTTACCGCGACACTTTGTGAAAACAAACGCAAACGCAAACCAGCATTCAAAAAACAGTCAGTTCTCGTTCCCACCGACCACAGAACTGGCGACTCTGCAGGGGAATAATTAATAAGTGAGGTATACCTTGGGATTAGATCACTTGTGTTTTCAATTGTATTGCTTTGTATGCTTTTAATTTTATGGCTTGTATCGAAGTTCTATAGATCCTAACCCGGATCTAGGGGTACCCTTTTTAGGTAAGTAGCAACAAACTGTGAGGGAACTGTGCGGGGTATACCAACATGGTTGAGACAGTAGCTACGTTGATGTGGAACTTTGGTGAGTACCGGTAACCCTTGATTTAAGTCAAGGAGAGTACGGGGCCGCCGCGTGGTGTCGTGAAGCATCAATTGACCTTAGAACCTTACTTGACCATCTTGGCCTTTTTTAGGGGTAGTTAGATGACCGACTTTGGTGCAGTCCGAAGTTCGTAGATACTCGATACTACACTCATTGAAGGTTGTTTTCTTGGAATATTTTGGTCGCAAGTTAAGTGGCTAAACCAAAACAATGAATATAGAAAACAATCCAATGATATTGAGCTCCTTAGAACCCGGTTACTATTTATAGGACAGGTTTTGAGCCAACTAAACTCAAGAGGGAAATACCTATGAAACTCCATGCCAGCCTAAACTTAAGGCTATTTGTGTGACTTATGTGCCTTCAAATCTGAACTACTTGCACATTCTTGTTATCTGACAACATGAGTTCCTTACAGGTTTTGTTTACAGTCCTTATCCAATAATTTGGACTTATTGCAGGGCTTACTTACATCACCTCACACTTTTGCATACCTGTACATAACATCATAACATCATACCATAGCTCTTTTCCTTAACCATTTCAAGGATCTCAAGGGTCTATGATGCAGGTTATGGTAAATCAAATGTCCAGCAAGGGGAAAAGGGGATTTATTTTCCTCTAGCCAAGTTTGTCTAGAAATCCAAGCATGATAACTTGAGACAGGGGCTATGACCCACTCGATATGGTGAGCTTGACTCTTGAAGAAGGACTCTCAGCAACATGAAGTTCCTTTAATCAAGCTACCAGATTCAGATTCTAACAGTTTCTTGTTTACCCCGCGAGATCCTTGAAAACATTGCATACATATATCATACATATCATTGCATAACAGGTCTCCCAATACAGGTCTCTCATGTTCTCGTTGTTTATTTCAGCAATGGCTTTCACACAAGACAACCAGGATCTTCATACTCAAGAGACTCAGTTCAGGGAAATCTTCCTAAACCTATCCAAGGGGCAGGAAGAGTTGAGAACACTCCTCATGGGGAACTTGGTCAAGAAAAGTCCTGAAGACAATAAGGACGAACGACTGAAACATCTGCAAGCTAAGGTAGATGCATTGAGAACCCAGATGCTGGGGCAGATGGCTCTTATCCAAGGCTTAGCTCGGGAACAAGAAGAACTGAGAACCATGATCAACCAGCTTCATCAAGACAGATACAACAACAGGAAGCAAACGGTCAAGGCTGGTGGTCAAGTCATTGATCAGCCTCCAAGAAGACAAGGGTTTGGCTTAGTAAAGAATGGACCTCTCCAAGTTGCTACTACCTCAAGGGTCCAACCACAACGTCACTAAAAGCAACGGGTTGACCAGAGGCCGTTTTCCAAGCTCAACATGCCGCTGTCCCAAGCTTTGCAACATCTGTTGAGACTGAATCTGGTGACGTTAGTAGGACCTCATTCGAATCCTAAGACTTCTTCACCCAACTACAATCCTGATGCAAGGTGCGCGTACCATTCTAACAGTCCAAGGCACGATACTGACGACTGTTGGAAGTTGAGGTACAAAATTCAAAACCTGATTGATGAAGGAGCATTGGAATTCACACAAGATGGCTAGGTTGAGTTTTTCTTCAATCCCTCCAAGGTTCACCATTTGAAGTGATCAGTACTGAGACGAGAACACTTTTGTTCATTTGAATTTTCAAGTTGTAATCTCTTTGCTATGCAAACATTTATCTATTAATGTCAAACTTTGTTTCACTAATGCATTGCATATGTTTGTCTTGAATTCATCCTTTAATTACATTTAAACTATGCTTTTTACTCACTTTATGACATTCAAATCTTGCTAAAAGTTACAAGCCTTTAGAGGGAGGATGACGAAAACAACGTGATAAGCTCATGAGTATGCTTTTGGACAGACCTTGCTGACGATGTACAGGCATTTCTTTCAAATCCTAAACACTGGAGTTATAAGGAAGATAATCCCTAGTCAACCCCTTCGAGCCAAAGAAGTAGGAGTTTTCTATTTTTAAACAAATTGAAACCTTTGATTTAAACCTGGGGCAGGTTAGTCTCTCAGTTAATTCAAAAGATATGCATTGAAGTCGCAAAACTCTCAGTTCATAATACAACGAACGACATCAAAAGCATTCCTCTGGAATCAAAAGACAGTGGTGGTTCCTTATCTCATAGGCAGTCAATCTCTCAAAAAAAAAGAGCCCACTGAGCCAAAACCTATAAAGGAGGTTTAAGAAAGTCGGGGCATCCCGGTGACTGTAATCTCGAAAACAGAAACAGTCAGGCAAAATTAGGGATAACAAATCAAAAGAACGAGGTCATTACAAATCCTCGACAACATGAAAAATGTTGCAAAAAATGATGACTGCCTTCAAAAATCAAACTTGTGTGAACCAACACCAAAAACGTCGTTCCAGACTCATTTGGAGTTCAAATGCACAATTAATTGAGTTTAGGATTGAAGAACATCACGAAGAGCGGGTGGGTACAAATATACTTTGAGCCTTTATCCTTTGTTTCTTAAACCGTGAACCAAGCCACGTTACAACCCTTTAAAAGTCCTAATTGAAGCATGGGTTAGTTCGAAAGCATACTGTTACAAAAGGTATCCTGACTCCTGTAAGGCTTTGCCCTAAATATTGTGTTGAATTTGTCTTATAAAGAGTTTTCTGCCAAAAAACGCATTTTTCAAAAACTTCGAGACAAGCATAAACTTTGCATTATCTGAATATCACTGTTTGCATTTGGCTATTTGTTTGACAGCGGAGAAATTCACACAACGAATATCCGATGAACAAAAGCCCTCTCAGTGAACAAAATCACTTCAAAAAGGATGACGCTTCCATTGGAAAATCTCCTATAAACAAGGGGGCATGACATGTCACTATCTAGCACACCAGGGGCAGTCCAGTCAAGATTCCAGGAAATCTCTGAAGAAGTGCAGAGTAACCAGGGGCAAGTCTCCATCTCCGTCACCTGGGGCATGGGACATGAATTCCAGCAACAAATCTTGCATGATCAAACATCTTCTGGTAGTATGGCAACACGACACTACTGACAGTGACACCTCCCTACACTCTGAGAGCGTGGACATAGTCAAAAAAGTACTACGCATAATCAAAGACCCGCTAGGTTGACTGGCCTATGCAAAAATAAGGGCTTTCTGGCGAACTAAAAGGGTTCGGGCAAAAATAAGGGATGAAAATGAAAATTTGTACACCCGGCAAGTCGAAAACCTAAAAAGGCGGCTTGGGCAAAAAAGGGTATCCCGATGGACTGAAAACCCGAAAGGGAGGTCCAGGCAAAAATTAGGGATCAAAGCGTACGACTATGTCCCGTCATCTCGTCACTTGCCTACCAGAAGAAGATTTGTCACTTCAATCGGCAATTACCAAGCACCTCATAGGTGGGGATAATACCAGATCCACAGGGCCGCTGCAGGCACCTTGTCCCGCAAAAACAGGGGCAAATAAGAATTGTCCGAACTGTACAAATTGCTCTGTCCACCAGGTACCAAGGTATATTCAGCTGAAGAATATGGCTAAGATACTATCACTCCCCGCAGAGTAAAACAATAATGATAGCTCTCTCAGCCGAGACTTGCAGCTATGTACAAATCAGCAATACTCTCCCCAAGCAGAGTTAGTCTACCGTCAGCCCCGAAAAGGTTTGGTATCCCCAGAAGAGCTTAATATTCCCCAGTGGAGTATAAGGATATTCTCTAGCAAACGTAAGAGTATCCCCGACAGTCTTAATATTCATCAACAGAGTATAAGAATGTTTCCTAAAGGAATACAAGATACCCCCAGCGGAGTATATAGACATTCCCCAGCAAACATAAAAGCATCCCCGACAGTCTTAATATTCCTCAACGGAGTATAAGAATGTTTCCTGGAGGAATACAAGATACCCCCAGTGGAGCCATTTCCCCAGCGCAGTCTAAAAACGCTTCCCCAATGGAGTTGAATCATTTTCCCCAGTAGATTCTGGAAGCTTATCCCCTGTGAAGCACAAATAAGTCTCCCTAGCCAATTTCAGAAGGTTATCCTCTCTAAGTTGCAACTGAAAGATCATCCCTAGCGAAGTTCTTTCTTTCCCCAAGCAGGACTTCTATCCTCAACAGATTCAATATCACCAGCAACGGTAATCCATCCCCAGCGGAGTTTATCATCAAAATCCCCAACAGAGCTTATCAACGGAATCCCCAGCGGAGTTTATCGTTAAAATCCTCAGCAGAGTATATCTTCCCCAGCGGAGTTCATCGTTAAAATCTCCGCAAAGTATCTTCCCCACAGAGTATTCCCCCTCGGAGTAATCTCTTCATCCTGTTTATCCCCCACCGGAGTTCTTTTCTCCTAACAGGTTTATCCTTGCAATCATCTTCATTCGTCATCCCCAGCGGAAATGAAGAATTCAACTCTATTCTCCAGCAAGCTATCCGGGATTAATTTTCCCCAGCTAAAACATTACATTTCCATACATCATGATACATGCATAAACGCATCATACCATACAATCTCATTTATGTTGAGAACATCATTGCTTGATCCATATCATGCATTACATATGACTGACCTTTGTCTTTCAGGAAAAATTCAGTTAAATTCTCAACTATGTGGAAGACCTTGTCTGGTCCAGTTAAATCGATTCCTAAAGATTTTTCCGATGCCGATCCAGTTGAAGTTATTCCAAGACCTTGTCTGGTCCAGTTAAATCGATTCCTAAAGATTTTTCTGATGTCGATCCAGCCAAAGGCGCCAAGACCTTCTCTGGTCCAGTTAAATCGATTACTAAAGATTATCCTGATGCAAATCCAGTTGAAGATTCCAAGACCTTTCCAGGTCCAGTTAAATTGATTCCTAAAGATTTTTCTGATGTCGATCCAGTCAAAGGCCTTCTATGGTCCAGTTGAATCGATTCCTAAAGATTTTCCTGATGCAGATCCAGTTGAAGATTCCAAGACCATGCCTGGTCAAGTTAAATTGATTCCTAAAGATTTTTCTGATGTCGATCCAGTCAAAGGCCTTCTCTAGTCCAGTTGAATCGATTCCTAAAGATTTTTCTGATGCAGATCCAGTTGAAGATTCCAAGACCTTGCCTGGTCCAGTTAAATCGATTCCTAAAGATTTTTCTTATGCCGATCCAGTCAAAGGCCTTCTCTGGTCCAGTTGAATCGATACCTAAAGATTTTCCTGATGCAGATCCAGTTGAAGATTCCAAGACCTTGCCTGGTCCAGTTAAATCGATTCCTAAAGATTTTTCTGATGCCGATCCAGTCAAAGGCCTTCTCTGGTCCGGTTAAATCGATTCCTAAATATTTTCTTGATGAAGATCCAGTTGAAGATTCCAAGACCTTGTCTGGTCCAGTTAAATCGATTCATAAAGATTTTTCTGATGCCGATCTAGTCAAAGGCCTTCTCTGGTCCAGTTGAATCGATTCCTAAAGATTTTCCTGATGCAGATCCAGTTGAAGATTCCAAGACCTTTCCTGGTCCAGTTAAATCGATTCCTAAAGATTTTTCTGATGCCGATCCAGTCAAAGGCCTTCTCTGGTCCAGTTAAATCGATTCCTAAAGATTTTTTTGATGTCGATCTAGTTGAAGATATTCCAAGACCTTGTCTGGTCCAGTTAAATCGATTACTAAAGATTTTTCTGACGCCGATCCAGTCAAAGGCCTTCTCTGGTCCAGTTGAATTGATTCTTAAAGATTTTCCTGATGCAGATCCAGTTGAAGATTCCAAGACCTTTCCTGGTCCAGTTAAATCGATTCCTAAAGATTTTTCTGATGTCGATCCAGTCAAAGGCCTTCTCTGGTCCGGTTAAATCGATTCCTAAATATTTTCTTGATGAAGATCCAGTTGAAGATTCCAAGACCTTGTCTGGTCCAGTTAAATCGATTCCTAAAGATTTTTCTGATGCAGATCCAGTCAAAGGCCTTCGCTGGTCCGGTTAAATCTATTCCTAAAGATTTTCTTGATGCAGCTCCAGTTGAAGATTCCAAGACCTTGTCTGGTCCAGTTAAATTGATTCCTAAAGATTTTTCTGATGCCGATCTAGTCTAAGGCCTTCTCTGGTCTAGTTTAATCGATTCCTAAAGATTTTCCTGATGCAGATCCAGTTGAAGATTCCAAGACCTTTCCTGGTCCAGTTAAATTGATTCCTAAAGATTTTTCTGATGCCGATCCAGTCAAAGGCCTTCTCTGGTCCAATTAAATCGATTCCTAAAGATTTTTTTGATGCCGATCCAGTTGAAGATATTCCAAGACCTTGTCTGGTCCAGTTAAATCAATTCCTAAATATTTTTCTGACGCCGATCCAGTCAAAGCCCTTCTCTGGTCCAATTAAATCAATTCCTAAAGATTTTTCTGATGCCGATCCAGTTGAAGATGTTCCAAAACCTTTTCAAGTCCCAGTTTAATACCTGTAGCAAGCTAGGAAAACTATCTGTGGACGACTGATTGTAGATTAATACCTAAAACCAACCAGGAAAACTATCTACATGATGAGATTGAAGATTAATACCTGTAACAAGCCAGGAAGACCTTTCTTTCTCAGGTCGAGATTAATACCTGTAACAAGCCAGGAAAACTATCTACACAAAGAGATTGAAGATTAATACTTGGAACCAGACATGACGAGTACTATAACCTCAATGGCATACTCCCAGTGATCACGAGTCAGTTCCTAAATCTCAAACAAAGTTAGACTTCCCCAGTGGAATCTTCTACAACAACAGGTATGCAAGTTCTCGCTAAGGAATCTCTTATGCGATCGACACTCCTGCAGATGGCATATATAAGCCCATCCTCCTACCAACAACCTCCAAATGGAATCTATAAGCCCATCCTCCTACCAACAACCTCCAGATGGCATCCATAAGCCCATCCTCCTACCAACAATCTCCAAATGGCATCTGTAAGCCCATTCCCGACGTCACAATGCTGATACTACACCATGCGAGTGCAAATTTCTGGGCACTCTAGTGTTCAATTATCTTCCACCTTCGGATCGCGAAAGGCTAGAAAGCTAATCTATATCCTCAGGTATAAGAAAATTGAAAAGGGGCAACTGTTGCACCCCAAAATTTTCCCTCTCATGTTTTCCAAAGTCTTCCCCCTGCCTGGTTGATCACAAACTCTTGCCTAAGGAAAAAGAAGATTTTTGAGTGGTACTTTAAGTACCTTTCGATTGGCATCCTGAAAGACACTTCGATTGACATTCTGGACAAGCATTTCGATTGGCATCCTGAAAGACCCTTAGATTGGAATTCTGAAGGAGTCTTTCGATTGGCATTATGGACAAGCATTCGATTGGAATTATGTCAAGGCAATTTCGACAGGCATGTCAACCATGTCCTTCGATTGGCATGAACAACACCTTTTGATTGGCCTGTTAGCAGAGCCTTTCGATTGGAATACTTTGATTGATATTTGGGCCAGGCCCATTTGAAGGGTACGCAGGGAGTCCATTCGAAAGAGGCAAATCAGGACTAATCGAAGAGCATGGCCTGAAAGCATTCGCAATCCAAGCGTCCAGGTTGATTCAAGGGACACGAATGTTTCAAAAGAGGAAATAATTTAATGTGTTTGATTTTTGTACAGAGCGTTAAAGGCCTGTTTTAATGGTTGTCCCTTGCCATTACTGCACCCTCACACTCCTATAAATACAGAGGCCAACATACATTACCAACACGAAAATCAAAGGAAAATCATAGAACAAAAATTATACACACACAAAAAATCTGCAGGAGAACAAACATTGGAGACACGCTGCCCAGAATTTTCCAAGCCAAAGCAGTCCCTCAGATCGAAGGTGTCCACGCCCAGAAGCCCTCAAATCAAAAGTGCCTACATCCAAGAAGCCCCCAGATCGAAGGTTCCTACATCCAGGAAGCGCCCAAATTAAAAGTCCAATCTGTTGGTAAGAAAGGGTAAACCATCCAACCTCATATTTGCATAATACATTCATACTTGTTGTTACTTTCGATTTTCCATCCTAGACAAGATCAAAGGGCCTGGGTTTGGCACCCAAGTCATGTTTTTTTGTTTGCTAAACACTTGCTGCAGATTTAGCCTGAAGAGACCCCAACAAGTGCAGGATCGAAGGGCCTGGGATTCAATACCCAGGCCCTGCATTTTATTTTGCTAACATGCTTTTGCAGGTATAACATCCCAGATCGAAGGAGAGCCCTTCTCTGGATCGAACCTATTAGCATGCTGGATCGAAGGAGGCATCTCATTCCTGGATCGAAAGCCATGACCTCCATGATCAAAAGACAATCCTCTTCCCTGGATCGAAGGCTACTCACACCATGTTGTTTGGCCTAATCGAAAGGACCATGACCCTGTCTGGATCGAAGCTTCCATTCCCCCCCTGGGTCGAAACTCCTGGATCGAAGGACCCCCCTTGTATTTTATTTTGTTTTCATAGACTTCCTTTTAATTAACATTAAAATAAAAAAACCACGAAAACATTAGGCTAGTTCTTTTTCTATTAAATTAACTTTGTTAATTAACCTTTAATTATCTTAACATTTTTCCAAAAAAACTAAAATTAAATAGATTTAGATTATTTTTCCAAAAATAAAATCAAACAACAAAAAGAGTTCTTATTCTTAGGATTTTTTATTAATTCACGCGCGTTTATTTTACTGGGATGTAATAGCTTAAACTAAGACCTTCTTTACTGCTTTATTCCCCAAATTTTGGACATGTAAATTATCCCCCTCCCCGAAATCTTTGTAATGGCGTAGGATTTACAATTCCCGCAATTTAAATTCCTGTATATATATTAACTTCTTAGATGTATGCTAACTAGGATTGTATGGCAAGATTAACTCTTAACTTAAAATCAACAGTAGCTCACCATAACATGTACAAAGATAATATAACTGAAAATTGCCACACTTGCACATGCCACTCTTAGGGTACACCTCACTTGGTTGCCTCGAACGTGGTCATTAAGTATAGGATGTTTTAGAGGTCGTCCTTTTGTCCAAAGATCATAAGTTTCCTCGAAACGGTTGCCTCGGAAAAATGATCTAAGACATTAGGATTACCACTAAAGCGTCCTAACGTTGCTTTAGTGACCACATGCCCCTTAAATCGAATTGACCCGAAAACTCCAACGACGGTGCTACCTACTCCTCAATAGTAGCATAGTACTGTCTAAAGGACATTTGCACAATTAAATTCCTTTTTGAGTAGGTAGAGGTTCTTAAGTACTTGCTCTCTTTTAAAAACAAAACAAAAACTTTTCGCACTTACACTTTCTTCAAAAACAAAATTCTTTTCAAAACCCACAATCACAAAGAAAATAAAACCTTTTGAAAACATAGTGAGCAAGTACCTAAGAGCCCGTGGATAACCACAGACAGAAAGGGTGCTAACACCTTACCTTTCTATAATCTACCTCCCGAACCCGAGAAACATCTCGAAAAGGAATTTTTCTGTGCTTTTGTCCTTTCCCTTGTTGGATAAAATAAAAGACGGTGGCGACTCTTGCTTACCGCGACACTTTGCGAAAACAAACGCAAACGTGAACCAGCATTCAAAAAATAGTCAGTTCTCGTTCCCACCGACCACAGACATTATATGCCATTTTGAAAAGTCAACAAAAACACCTTTTTTGTCAAAGCTTCATACATGAACATGGAAGACTCAATTGAGATGATACAAAAAAGGTTACTTAGAGGACATCTCAAGATTTCTAAAAAGTCCAAGAACACCTTCAAAGAGTCAAAATTGAGGAAGTTATGCATTGGTGAAGTTGACCTTTTTTGCAAAATTGTCAAAAGTCAACTATGCCTCAAACTGCAATTTTTGTTAAATGGGCCCAATCTTTTGCACTTGTTTTGAGTTGGTAGCATGGTCCACGAGCCATAGCTCTTTCCACTTGTCTTTATCTTATTTTTACTATTTATTTTGAATTTTTAATCCAATTAAATAAATTTAAATCTAATTAAATCATGAAAATATCCAAATCATTCAAACCTCAAGGTTTTGTGCACATTTCTGGTCCCATATCCAGCTAGGAAGTGAATCAATTCGTGCAAGGCATAGGTTGGCATAAAAATATTGACTTTGGCGTATTTTGGAAGGAATTTCATGGAAATCAAATCAAGATCAAAAATCATAATGGACAAAGATTGAGATCACAATGGTAACCCCAATTCAATCAGTTGTATATAGTGTACAATTGCAGCCAAAAACAACAAGGTTTGAAGGCGCACAAAGACAGAACCAAACTTGAATAAAACAAATAAAAGTGGTAATCTATTTTGATACTTCTAGGCATCTCATTCGTTTCCTGGGATTGCAAGGAAGTTGTACCAATCAAGAACAAGCATTTTCTTGCGCTAAAACACAATGTAAATGGTTCACGACCTTGAACTTTTCTTGAAATCGAATTAAGTTATTTTGGCATTTGTAGAAAGAATTACTTACATATCCTTGTTCCTTGAAGTATTTGCAAGCTATCCATAACCATTAATTGCATTTTCGTTAGTTGTATAGGAATCCACCATTGTTAGGGTTCTTTGTTGTGTTTTGGGTTTTTCTTACACAGGCAAAATTGGTCCACAAGAAGGGCACCATAATACTCAGCAGGCCAAGGCAGTTTGAATCATGGCCTTAGACTCCATTTATCATGCACATGTGAGATTTTGAAACAAGCAAAGGTTGTAGTGACGGATATTTATCCGTAGGTAAAAGTCTATGACTTTTACCAACGGAGAGAGGAAGAAGATGACATGCATGGCTCCATCTCATTCGTCCATTTGAATTCTGGAGCATTTTTTTTTATTTTCCCCCCACTAACTTGCATTATTACATATTATCAATTGTTGTTATTCTATGTACAATAAAGGCACGCAGCTCAGTTGGTAACAAGGCTAGTGGAAAAGGTCACATGACCTGGGTTCGAATCCCAGGTCTCCCCCATATATTTCATATTGTTTTTCATTGCTTAATCAGGCGCGTCTATAGGTGTGATGACCACCATGGACCATCATCATCCAACATACCAGATGTCCACCGGCCAGATCTGAAGGCTATCATGTGATGGTCCACCAAAAGCCTTGGTCAATGTACAAAGCTGAATCCAGAGAAGTCAACATGGACCTTTGATCTTGGGCCCATAATTGCTTTTCACACCCCTCCAAATTGCTTGCAAACAGGCCCATGTTCTCTTCCTTTTCATTTATATTTTATTTTATTTTATTTATTTAATTATTTTATTAACATAAAAATCAATTCTTTTTTATTAAAAAAATCATAAAAATAATTTTTCATCCAATTAGATTTAGGTTAATTTTAAAAAAAAAAAATTTAATTAGTTTATTTAATTTTAGGGTAACTTTAATTCTTTTGTAAATAAATTAAAACAAGTTAGAAATTAGGGTTTTGTCTAATTTAAATTCTATTTTCTTTTTCTTAAAAATAACAAAATACAAAAATAGGTCATGTAAATTATTTTCTTTAATTTAATTTAACTATTAATTAGGTTTGTATTTAATTTAAAACCTTATTCTTTTTTTCTTAAAATAATAAAAAACAATCAAAAAATAGTTTTCCATTAATTAGTTTAGACGGGGTCAAAACCCTAACTTTTCTGTTCTTAATTCATCGCGCGCTTTTTATTATTTTTACAATATTGATGTAATTGCTCATGGGATGTAATAGATTAATTAGGACTTTTTCGTTCATTTATCATTTTTTTATGCGTTGTTTTTGGCTATGTAATTAATACCCGAAGCCTTGTAATAGCGTAGCTTTACTTTCCGCACTTTAATTTCCGCAAATATAAACTGTTAGATGTATGATATTAGGGATACATGACAAGAATATATGTTAAATTTAAAACGGTTAGCAAACCCTAAATGTGAAAAGGTAATAACTTGAAATTGAATCACTCACACATGCGCACTCTTAGGGTATACTCCCACCTCGGTTGCGTTCGGTAAACGATCATTAGGTATAGGGTATTTTAGTGGTCACTCTCTTGTCTAAACAAAGATCAAAGTCCCATTTGGAAATGTTGCCTCGGAAAGGTTGCCTCAGATATGTTGCCTCGAATATTGATCTTATGACATTAGGGTTATTACTAAGACATCCTAACATTGCTTTAGTGATCGTACGTCCCTTTCGAATTGACCCTTAAAACTCCAACGACGGTACTACCTACTCACTAATAGTGGGATAGAACTGTCTAAAGGAAACAAGAACAAAAATATTCTCTTTTTCGAGTAGGTAGATTAGTTCTTAAGTATTTGCTAAAAACAAATATTTTTCACACTTACACTCTTTTCAAACAAAGTTTTTCAAAACAACTTCGTAACACTCTTGAAGACAGAAGCAAGAGTTAAATTGAAGTAAAACAAAAACTTTTTCAAATCAAACACACACAAGCAATTTTGAAAATGATGAGCAAGTACCTAAGAGCCTGTGTAAAACCACGGATATAAAGGGTGCTAATACCTTCCCTTTCTATAATCCACCCCCCGTACTCAAAATCTTGAAAAAAGGAATTTTTCTGTGCTTTTTTCCTTTCCAGTTGGATAAAATAAAAGTCGATGGCGACTCTTGCTTACTGCACATTTGCGAATACAAAACGCAAACCAGTATTAAACAGTCTGGTTCTGTAACCGTATCACATATAGCCTTAGAACTCCAAAGAATGTCTGTATGGGAAAGGGACATTATCCTGTAAGACCATTCTAAACCTTCTTCATTATTTAACAGACTTGGGGAGGTGCAAAATAAACCAGCTTGACAGCAGCGGAATGCAACACAGGAGAGTCCCTCTTATTCACACAGTACGAGTGTAGAGGGCATGCAAGATATCACCTAGTAGAGTAGGAACTGGATTGCGTGACAGGAAGACCTTAACCGCATTCACATCTATAAAGGAATCTGGATTCGGGAAAAGAACCAAGCCATAGATAAGGAGATCCAAGATGTCTTCGAAAGCCTGTAAATCCAAGTTATCCCAGAGTAACTGAGCTTGATCCATAAGAAACTTGGCTAAGAAACCTTCAACCCCACTTTGTGTCTCCCAATTAGATACTACATCAGCTCGTTTCAAATGTAGAGCTGAAGCAATGTCTTATGGTCTAGGAGTCTCTTCCAAACCTGTGAAGGGCATCTACTCAAGGATGGATATGCCCGATAAGTGAGAAAACTCTTCCAAAGTGGGAACCAACTGGTAATCCAGGAAGGTGAAACAATGACGCACATGATTGAAGAATTGGAAAAGCACACTCATCATTTGCTCATCAAACTTTGAGGTAACCAAGCTAAGAAGATGACCATGTCTTTTAATGAATGAAAAAGTCTCGGAAACTCTTGAGGCTAACTCTTTTAGTTGAGCAGGTGTATGCATAAAGTTAACTCGGATGGTGTTTCTGCGCACGGAGGCCATAATCTGCAAATAGAACAAAGATAAATTCCCTCGTTCTTTGAAATGGTTATTATAATGAAGTATGCATGCTATGTTATGATGCATGATGTCATGGTAAAGAAAACAACAGGTATAGCAGATAACAGACATGGAAAAGGCAACCAAGTCACACAATAGCCCTTAGGGCTTGCATGAGGTCTAGGTACTACCCTCTTGAAGTTCATTTGGTTTCAACCTGTCCTAGCAAAAGTAACAGGGTTCTAGAGGTTCTCAATATCACTGACCATCCTCCATCGGTCATGGTTTCAGCTCTCACAATCTTTTCTTGTGGCCTGAACTATCTCGAGAGTATGGTCTCAATGAGTGTAGTATCTAGTATCAACCAGTTCCCACCTTTACACCGAGACCGGCTATCTCACTACTTCCTAATGGCCAAGTTGGTCTATTAAGAGTTCTAAGGTCAGTTGATGCTTAACGACACACATAGCAGCCTCGTATTCTCCTCATTTCTCCATAAGGGATACCGGTACCAACCAATGTGACACATCAACGTAGCTACTGCTTCAACCGTATCGGTCCATGTCGTACAGTTCCCTCACAATTTATTGCTACTTACCTAAAAGGTGTCCCCAGATCCGAGTTAGGATCTATAGTAACTCCCAAACAAAACCCTTAAAAGTAAAGCAACCAAAACAAACAAGAGAAGCAATTTATGATGAACTAATCCTAAGGTATACCCCACTTATTTTGTCCCCAGTAGAGTCGTCAGTTCTATGATACGGTGGCAGAACCGAACTGTTTTAGGAAAATGCTGGTTTGCATTATGCGTTTGTGTTCGCAACATGTCACGGTAAGCAAGAGCCGCCACTGACTTTTATTTTATCCAACTGGAAAGGAAAAAATCACAGAAAATTCCTTTTTCGAGATTTTGAGTACGGGGGGTAGATTATAGAAAGGGAAGTTATTAGCACCCTTTCTATCCGTGGTTTTCCACGGGCTCTTAGGTACTTGCTTATCATTAAAAATTGCTTGTGTGTGTTTGTTTTGAAAAGTTTTGTTTTACTTCGTTTTAACCCTTGCTTCTGTCTTCAAGAGTGTTACGGAGTGTTTTTGAAAACTTTGTTTGAAAAAAAGTGTAAGTGTGAAAGTTTGATTTTGAGAAAGTACCTACTAGCATCTACCTACTAATAAAAAGAATGCTTATGTTCTTATTTCCTTTAGACAGTGCTATCCCACTATTAAATAGTAGGTAGCACCATCATTGGAGTTGTAAGGGTCAATTCGAAAGGGACGTACGATCACTAAAGAAATGTTAGGACGTCTTAGTAACAACCCTAATGTCTTAAGAACATATTCGAGGCAACATTTCCGAGGCAACCTTTCCGAGGAAACATTTCCGAATGGGACGTTTGATCTTTGTTTAGATAAGAGGACAACCACTAAGACACCCTATACTTAGTGATCTTTTACCGAAGGCAACCGAAGTGAGAGTATACCCTAGGAGTGCGCATGTGAGAGTGATTTGATTTCAAGTTATTATCTTTGCACATTTAGGGTTTGCTAACCATTTTAAAATTAACATATTGTCTTGTCATGCAATCCTACTATCATACGTCTAACAGTTAATATTTGCGAAAACTAAAATGCGAGAAATCAAACTACGCTATTACAAGGCTTCGGGGAGGGGATTTAATTACATAGCCAAAAACCCGTAAAACGATAGATAAAAGAAAAGTCCTAATTAAACTATTACATACCATGAGCAGTTACATTAATATTGTAAAAATGATAAACACGCGCAATGAATCGAGAACGAGAAAAATTAAGGTTTTGACCCCGTCTAAACCTAATTGAAAGAAAAAAAAACATATTTTTTGTTGTTTTTGATTATTTTGAGAAAATAAGGTTTTAATTAAATAAGTACAAACCTAATTACTAATTAATTTAAATTAAGAAAAATAATTAATTTGACCTATTTTTGTATTTTGTTTTATTGAGAAAAGAACTAAAAATTAAATCAAGAACAAACCCTAATTTTCTAATTGATTTTAAATTATTTACAAAAAGGTTAGAATTACTCTAAAATTAAATTAAACTAATATTAAATTAATTTTGACAAAATAAATAAAAACCTAAATTCTAAATTGATGAAGTTGATATGATTTTTTGTAAGAAAAGAAATTAACTTTGTGGTTTAGAAAATAATTAAAACAAAATAAATAAATAAAAGAAATATAAGAAAATAAAGAAAATGGGCCTGGTAGTTTTCAGCAAGAGAGGGGTGTGGTTTGCACTTTCTGGGCCCAAATGTTAACAGTTCGTTTGACTTTTCCAGATTCCATGCGCCTGCTTGACTGGTGTCCATGGTGGGCCTTCATTGGGAATCCTTGGATCTAGCATATGGATGATCTGATTGGTTGAGTGTTGATGACACAAGGTAGTCACATGAGAAGCCTGCACACTTAATCATACCAAGCAAAATAATATTGAACAAATAAGGGGACCTGGGGATCGAACCCAGGCCCTTTGGCTTTTCCCAACACGTGATGACCATCTGAGCTAGCGCGCTTTGTTGTATACCTAATGACAAAATAAGATTATATGGAAAAAACGAAATGATGGATTATAAAACGCGCGCAGTTTGAATTGGCCAGTCACAGGGTGCCACGCTACCCTTCTTCTTCCTCCCACCGTTGCTAAAAGTCCAGAACTTTTACCTATGGACAAAGGGTGTAGGTATAACCCTTGTCCATTCCAAAACCTCATCTCTGCATGATAAATCAATACCAGTGGTACCAATCAGCTTGTTGCAATCTCACGAGCATCATGGTACCACTTTCCATGGCTAATTGTTCATGTAAGCAAAACCCCTAAAAACGAAACTAAAACCCTAAACATGGCAGCTTGCTATACAGCTAATAAAAACGCATTTGAACATAACCATTAGCTTGAAAATGATTCAAGGATCAATAATATGCAAAGAAATTATGCTACAAATGCCAAAATCGTGATATTCGATTTCAAAAAAGTATGAATGTCCTGAGATGCTTACAGCGCGTTTTAGGATGTTATGAGGCTTGCTAGTGATTGGAATAGGGTCCTTGGATGTCCAGCAAACGAATGGCATGCTTGGAATGGTTTGAGGAAGCCTGGAATTGAGAAATCAGATTTCAAATTTTCTTTGGAATTTTGAGATTTGTTCTTCTCTTTTCACGCCTCCAATGTCCTGGTTTTTGATCTGCACTTGTCCAATATGTACCCTAGAATGAATTAGGTTACAAACTTGCTTCAAATATTTCTCAATTAAGATGATTGAATCATGATTTGATTCTTATGTAAATCTTTCCTAATTAAGCCAAATCCAATCTTTTTGTGTCCAAATGAACCATGCACAATTTGATTCTCTTTCCAGCTGTATAAGAGACCTAAACATGCACAAAATCTCAAGCTTTAATTAGTTTTGATATTTTCATGATTTTATTTTGATTTTATTTAATTTAATTGAAATAAAAATCAAAATAAATGATAAAAGTAAAATAAAGACAAGTGGGAAGGATCATGGGTCGTGTGTCATGTTACAAACTCAATTCAAGCACAAAAGGTTGGGCCTATTTGACAAAAATTGCAATTTGAGACACATTTGACTTTTGGCAATTTTGCAAAAAAGGTCAACTTAAAAAATGCATAACTCCTTCAATTTTGACCCTAGAGATGTGTTATTGGACTTTTTAGAAATATTAAGGTGTCCTCTAAGAAACCCTTTTGGTCTCATATCAATTGAGTCTTCCATGTTCATGTATGAAGCTTTGACAAAAAAGTTCTTTTTGTTGACTTTCCAAAATGACTATAATGTCCAAATTTATATCTTCTTGTGAGTGTATATTTTGAACTTGGGAGCTGAAAATTAATTGTAGGTAATTACATATTCTTCAAAATGAGCTTTGGATGGGTCATTTTTGATAAAGTATGAGAAAGTTATGCTTGGTCAAAGTTGAGTTGACTTTTCCTACAAAACCCTAATTTAGCAACTTTTGGGTTTTGATGAATTGTGAACAATCCTTGAGGAATCATGATCAACCCTTGATAAAATGATGAATAATACTTCAAAATGAGAATGTTGACCAAAAATCTTGAAGTTTGACTGTATGTAGCACACATTTGACTTTTGCCCTAGCACAATCGATTTTCATCCCTTTGAGCAATTGACTGAGCAAACTTCCTCTACAAGGCTTGGAACTTGACATGGATGATCTTGTGGACATATTAGGACAATGGTGAGAATTTGGGACCATTTGGACTCACACATCTTGATGAAAACTGAAACCCTAATTTGGGGTTGACTGCCTTAGGGAAGGGTTTGTCTGGTCAACCCTTGGATTTTCTTGAGCAATTTGAGGACCTTACTTGGAATGTACTGAGAAATATGGGAGGGTAAATTTTGGGGTAAAATACCTAATACCCAGGTTCCATCTCACAGCCCTACCACCCAGGCTTTATTCCGAAGTAGCCCTACTACCCAAGCTTTATTTCGAAGTAACCCTACTACCCAGGTTCCTTCTCACAACCCTACCACCCAGGCTTTATTCCGAAGAAGCCCTAATACCCAGGCTTTATTTCGAAGTAACCCTACTACCCAGGTTCCTTCTCACAACCCTACCACTCAAGCTTTATTCCGAAGCAACCCTACTACCCATGCTTTATTTCGAAGTAACCCTACTACCCAGGTTCCTTCTTACAGCCCTACCACCCATGCTTTATTCTGAAGCAGCCCTATTACCCATACCTTATTTCGAATTAACCCTAATACCCAGGTTCCTTCTCATAGACCTACTATCCAGGCTCTTTTTCATGAATTACCTGATGCAGTTTTACATCGACGTGTCCCGAGAAAGCCCTATACAGTCGATTTCATAGTAAGTCGCTGTAAAACCTGGATTCAACCATATAACAGCTCACTTTTGTCTCATCAATCAAGAGTTAATTCCCCATTAGGGTAATGGACAACCGAAGCTCCTAGACTCTATTTCCTAGGACATAAATCAACATTCCCCGGCGAAGTCCTCTTAAATGGTAGGTACAGGAATTCTCACAAAGGAATCTCTTATGCAACCGATATATTTTCTGGATGGCATCTTTAAGCCCATCTTCGATGATTCTCCGTCGCCTTCCAAATTGAATTTGTATTCCCATTTCTGATATTATTGATCGACATTCACTTCATGCGAGTGCAAATTTCTAGGCCCTCTAGTGTTCAATCATCTTCCGACTTCAGATCTCGAAAGGCAGATAAGCCAATCCCCATTCTCAGGTTTAAAAAGATTGAACAGGGGCACCTGTTGTACCCCAAAATTTTCCCTCTCATTTTACTTAACACATGCCTATTGAGGTCCTCAACTTGCCCAAGGATCCCCAAGAATTGATCAGACAAATTCTACTCCTAAGCCAATGAACCTCCAACTAGGGTTTCCATTTGAATCAGGATGTTTCAACTCCAAAGACTTCAACTGCTTTCCATGGTCCTATTATGCCTCCAAGAATGTCCATGACAAATTTCATGCCTTGCAGAATAAGTTTGCACAGTCAATTGCCCAAATGCCTGAAAATCAACTACACTAGGTCAAAAGTCAACAGTGGCCTATATATAGTCAAACTTCAAGATTTTTTTTCAAAAACATCATTTTGAAGTGATAATCATAATTTGATCAAATTTTGACCATGATTCCCCAAGAAATGCTCCTAATTCATCAAAAGTAAAATTTGCAAAATTAGGGTTTCTATAGGAAAAGTCAACTGAACTTTGACTGGACATAAATTTATCATACTTGGTCCATTAGGAACTAACCAAAGCCCATCTTGAATATAATCCAATTCCCTACAATCCATATTTTATCTTCAAGTTCAAGAAGTGCACCATTTGAAAGATGCAAGCTCATACATTAGACGTCATTTTCAGAAAGTCAACAAAAGACACTTTTTGTCCAGACCTTTTACATCAAGATAACATCTTCAAATGCAAAAATGATCAAAAGAGGGATTGAAGTAGTCATCTTTAGATTTCCAAAAAGGCAGAGATCATCTCCTTGGGATAAAAATTGAGCAAGTTATGGTTTGCCCAAGTTGGGAAATGTTTGGAAAATTCAAAAATCCTACATCGAGCAAAGTTGAGTTTTCAAGGCATTAACTCATTTATTTGAGTTTTAAACTTATCCATGGCATATTATAGGACCCATAAGCTCTTCCCCTTTTGGTCTTACTTTTTATCCATTTATTTGGATTTATTTTCAATAAAACATGAAATAAGTGGTTTAAATAACAAAGGGACGTGTATAGCACAAATGGGCTTGGAATTATCTTGCACAAGGTCCCAAGCCATGCAGAAAATGATGTCCAGGTTCATCCCCTTCAAGAAATGGAGCAAAAGTCATTTTGGGCAAGTTTTCAAATTTTGAATTATGTTTCTTTAAAACATCAATTTGGCAAGCTTTTGAATATCATATCAATACTTCATTACAAGGAATTATGGCATGGATTTTGAATTCAAGACCATTAATTCCTTCCCTCTTATATATATTGGACCATTTGAAAGCATTAAAAAAAGAAGAAAAAAAAGAAACTTACCACGCTACAGAAGCCCTCTCTCAAACTCTCCATTTTCGTAAATTTGTCAAAAATTTGCAACTGCACTTACAAGCTATTTCATGGCAAACTAACACTATAGTCATTCTCCCAGCATTCCCAGGAATTAATCCAGGCCATCCCTAGGCCCTTGCACGACCAAGAACACTACATATCTGAACCTGTTTATTTGGTAAAAAATTTAATTCGAATTTCATTTATCTGTACATTTTAATGCGTTGGTTTGTTTGAATGTTGCACAAGACCTAAAAGTATGGGGTTTGGGCGTGAGAATCACAAGGTTTGAGCCTGAAATCCAATCATGCCATAGCTGGGAAACAATCTGCATTTCGTGCTCATAGCACAGGATACAAGCCCATTTATTTTGTTTTTTTGATCTATTCTTTATGTTTTTTTTCTTCATTTGATTTGATTTTTATCAATTAACCTTAAAACCATAAAATCAAAAAAATAATAATTAACTTTTTTTTAAATAGATCATTAATTAATTAATTAATTAGTTAATATTTTCCTAAAGTAATGAATAAGTAGAACTAGGTTTTATATTTCATAATTCTTATTTTCTTTAATATTCAAAAATAAAAAAAAAAATATTAATTAGGTTTTTATGTTATTAATTAGACTTTAATTTAATATTTTTGTAAATTAAAAACCAAACAAAAAAACATGCATTTCCTTTTCTTAAAACTAATTCAAAAAACATCAAAAAGTTTCCTTTACGCATTTTCCTATTTCGCGCGCATTTTCTTCTTTCACACTTTTATATTCCTGTATATATCAATGTAGTCAAACTATAAGGCATTTTTATTATTTTCCTTTATATTTCTCCCGGTTTGGACTTGTAATTAAAGCCCTCTCCCCGAAGCCATGTAATAGCGTAGGAATTTACGTTTCCGCACTTTATATTTTTGTACATATATTAACTGTTAGATGTATGGCTAATAGGATTGCATGAACAAGATAAAACCAATTGCTAGAAAATTAAACACAAAGACTAATATATCTGAAATAAAATACACTCGCACATACGCACCCCTAGGGTATCAGCACTTCGGTTGCCTTCGGTAAACGGTCATGAAGCATAGGGAGTTTTAGTGGTCACCCTCCAGTCCAAAAAAGATCAAAATGACCCATTCGAATGTTGCATCGGAAAAATCTTTAGGACTTTAGGGTAATTACTAAAGTTTCCTAACCATTGCTTTTGTGACCGTAAAAACGTCCCTTTCGATTGTACCTTAAACTCCAACGATGGGGCTACGTACTCCTTAATAGTAGGATAGTGCTGTCTAAAGGAATTGAGAAAAAAAGAATAGCCTTTTTTTTAGTAGGTCGATAGTTCCTAGGTACTTGCTCAAAAATCTCAAAATCTTTTCACACAAAAACTTTCAAAACAGTTTTCAAAAACAACTTCGTCACACTCTTGAGGACAGAAACAAGAGTTATCACGAAGTAAAACATTTGTTTTTCAAAACACACGCATAAAACAATTTCAAAATGAGAAAAGTGCTTAAGAGCCTGTGGAAAACCACAGAGAGAAAGGGTGCTAGTACCTTCCATTTCTATAATCTACCTCCCTTACTCAGAAAACTCTCAAAAAAAGTTTTTTCTTTTCTTTTTTTACCTTTCCTTTGTTGGATAAAATAAAAGACGGCGGCGACTCTTGCTTACTTCACATTTGCGAATGAAAACACAAAACCAGTATTAAACAGTTGGTTCTGCCACCGTATCATAACATGCATCCATATATCATGCATCATGTCATGAAAGGTTTCTCCCATACAGGTCTCCTTATCTTCCTACTGTTTATTTCAGTAAGATGGATATGGAACAAAATGTGAAGGATGTACAAGCACAAAACACTCAATTCCAACAAATGTTCCTGACATTGGCTAAGGGGTAAGAGGACCTGAAGACTCTTATCCTTAAAGACAAGAAGAAGAAAAAATCAGTAGACATCCTAAACTTGGGAAGAAGAATTAAAGTACCAGTCAAGAGAACTCTGGATCTCTCAATTCGTCAACCGAAGGGGACAATTATACAAAAGAAGGAGATAACAGTCTGAGGATTGATGAAGATGATTCTGACTTCTCTGAGGAACAATATCCTCCCGCTGATGATAAATACAAACAATTGGAGGATCGCCTCAATGCTATGGAGATTCAGCAAATACCTGGCTTGGACTTTGAAGAGTTAGGTTTAGTTTCCGGAGTGGCCATCCCACCAAAGTTCAAAATCCCTACCTTTGCCAAGTATGATGGGATCTCTTGTGCTAACATGCATATGAGGTTATATGTCTGCAAAATTCAGCCTCACACTACTGACCGGAAGCTATGGGTTCATTTCTTCCAAGAGAGTTTGGTTGGCACTCGGATGGAGTGGTTCTATCAGTTAGAAGGAACCGACATTCACACCTGGGAGGACTTGACTGCTGCTTTCTACAAGCAGTACCAATACAACGCTGATCTTGCACTAACTCGTGTGCAATTTCAAAATATGACCATGCGCTCCAAAGAGGGCTTCAAAGAGTACACCAAAAAATGGAGAGACTTGGCAGGCAGAGTGCAACCACCCTTAACTTATAGGGAGATGATTGACATCTTTATGGGAACTTTGACGGGACCTTTCTTTAATCACCTAATTGGAAGCTCCTCGGTCGGGTTCACCGAGCTAATACTGACTGGTGAAAGGGTCAAAGTTGGCATCAAAAGTGGAAAGATCCAAGGAGCTACATCCTCCGATACTTAGAAAAAGCCATATAATTGGAAGAAAGAGTCCAATGTTGTTTACGGCCAAAAGGGTCATAACAAGAGAAACCACGACCAACATGTGGGGGCAGTCCTGATCTCTGGTCCTGTATCAAGGTGACAACAACAAATGGGAAATCAACGAAAGCCAGACAAGCCCAAAAGAAAGTTTACCAACATCAACATTCCGATGTCTCAAGCACTATAAAACTTGTTGAAGATGAATCTGATTGTGATGGTAGGGCCTCATCCAAACCCTAAAACTTCTTCTCCTAACTACAATCCTGATGCAATATGTGCATTTCATTCCGGAAGTCCTGGGCATGATACTAACGATTGTTGGGCATTGGAGTACAAGATTCAAAACATGATTGACGCTAAGGAGATCGAGTTTGACCCTCCAGAGACTCCCAATGTAATCACCACTCCCATGCCAAATCATTGAGTGTTCTAGTTCATTTTGAATTTTCAATTGTAATCTCTTTTGTTGTTCAAACACTTATCTATTAATGTTAAACTCTGTTTCATTAATGCATCGCATATGTTTTCCTTGAATTCATCCATTTGTTTTCATAATATTTTAAGTTGTGATTTCTTTACTAATATTCAACTCTTGCTAAAATTACAAGCCTTTAGAGGGAGGATGACAAAAACAATGCCATAATATCATACGGTATGCTTTTGGACAAACCTTGCTAATGATGTACATGTGTTTCTTTCAATTCCTAAACACAGGAGTTATAAGAAGGATAATCCCTAGTCAACCCCTTCGAGCCAAAGAAGTAGAAGTTTTCTTTTTTACACAAATTGAAACCTTTAATCAAAACCTGGGGCAGGGTAGTTTCTCAGTTAATTGAAACGCGCGTTCAGTCACAAGCTTTCACTTCGTACACAATGAATGACATCAAAAACATTCCTTTGGAACCAAAATATGGTGATGGTTCCCTATCAAATAGGCAGTCATTATATCCCAAAAAGAAAAGCCCGATAAGTCAAAAACCTACAAAGGAGACTTAAGAAAAAAAAATGAGGCATCCCGCTAACTGTAATCTAAAAAAAAACAAGCACAGTCAGGCAAAATCAGGGATAATAAATCAAAAAGAGGTCACTACAAATCCTCAACAACATGGAAAATATGGCAAAAGTTACTGCTTTCCAACAAACTTAACTTGTCTAAACCATCACCAAAATGTCATTCCAGACTCAATTGGAGTTCAAACGTACAATTAACTGAGTTTAGGACTGAAGATCATCACGAAGAACGGGCAGGTACAAATACAATTTGATCCTTATCCCTTGTTTCTTAAACCGTGAACCAAGCCATGTTACAAACCTTCAAAAGTCCTAATTGAAGAATGGGTTAGTTCGAAAGCGTATTGTTATAAAAGCTATCCTAACTCCTGTAAGGTTTACTCTAAATCCTGATTTGAATTCACATACTTGCAAAATTCTTTTATCTGCTAAAACACATTTCCAAAACTTCAAGACAAGCATAAACTTTGCATTAGTTTGAATATCGTTGTTTACATATGGCTATTTGTTAGACAGCAGAGGAATTCACACGACAAACATCCAGCGAACGAAAGCTCTCTCGGTGAATAAAGTCTCTTCAAATAGGATGACATTTCCAATGACAAATCTCCTATAAGCAAGGGGGCACGACATGATATTTATCTAGCTCATCTGGGGGAAGTCAAGACAAGATTCCAAGAAATCTCCCAAGAAATGTTGAATAACCAGGGGCAGGTCTGTATCTGAATCACTTGCGGCATTAATCGCGAATCCCGACAAAGGGTTACGTACAGTCAAACATTTTTTTTGCAGTGCCACAAACACTTTCTACCAGGGGCATTGAAAAACCCCTAAGGTCCTGTTTGCAGGATGATCCCCAGCCATAGTTTCAACCTCTAAAAACTTCTCCCCAAACGGGTTCGATCTCAAGAATCTTCGAGGAGTTCTGCCAAAATAAAACACCTCTCCAACAAATTGGCGACAAGGTTTATTTCCCCAATAAATAACAAGATTCCCCAGCTTAAATTTTCCTCCCAGGCTACTACAAGTCAAGGGGCCACAACTCCTCCTCCCCAATAGACTTTCCTACAATCCCCACTAAGTTGCCGCAAAACCTGGAAGACAACCTGATAACAGTTAACTTCTTTATCCCTAACAAGTCATTAACAAGAGATAACTCCCCAGTAGAGTAACAAACAACTATAACTCCTGAAATCTTCTCCCCAAGAATGAATCAACACTCTCCATAGAGTTTTTTTCTCAAGCAAAATCAAAACTCCCCAACAGAGTTCTCTTCAAACAACAAAACAGGATTCCCCAGCGGAAACATTCCGAGCAAGGTTTAAAGATAAGCATACTCTTCATCCCCAACAGTCATTCGGGATTTAGCCTCCCAAGACTCCCCAACATTTGTCAAGGATTTATTTTCCCAAACAAAGTTACACTTTAATAACATTTCACACATCCTATTTACATACATGATAAATGCATATGACATAATCTCATTTATTTTGAGGACACCATGCATTTCATAAATCATGACATTGCATACAACTAACGTGTTACCTTTTCAGGAAAAGGCCAATCAACAGATGGCTATCATCAACAATTTTCAACAGGTCCAAGGTTAGTTTCTGAAGCAAGACAGAGCAACTACCTAGGTGACCAGGTGCAACTTTACACAAGCTGATATTGAAGCAATCTTACATGGATTCCTTCTCATCATCAAGCAACCCTACTCAGGTTCCCTCCCCTGCAGTTTTACACAGACTCATCATGAATTAACTCTACCCAGGTTCCTTCTCATACATTTCCAGATGTAGTTTCACACGGACTCATCATGAAGCAACGCTACCCAGGTTCCTTCTCTTAAATTCCAGATGAAGTTTTACACGGACTCGTCATGAAGCAACTCTATCCAGGTTCCTTCTCATACATTTCCAGATGCAATTTCACATGGGATCATCATGAAGCAACTCTACCCAGTTTCCTTCTCTTAAATTCCAAATGAAGTTTTACACGGACTCGTCATGAAGCAACCCTAGCCAGTTCCTTCTCATACATTTCTAGATGCAGTTTCACACGGGCTTATCATGAAGCAACCCTACCCAGGTTCCTTCTCTTACATTCCAGATGATGTTTTACACGGACTCGTCATGAAGCAACCCTACCCAGGTTCCTTCTCATACATTTCCAGATGCAGTTTCACACGAACTCATCATGAAGCAACCCTACTCAAGTTCCTTCTCTTAAATTCCAGATGAAGTTTTACACGGACTCGTCATGAAGCAACCCTACCCAGGTTCCTTCTTATTTCTAAATGAATTTTTACCCAGACTCATCATAAAGCAACCCTACCCAGGTTCCTTTTCATTTCCAGATGTAGTTTTACCTAGATTCATTATGAAGCAAACCTACCCCGGTTCCTTCCCACTTCCCCTACATTTTTATACGAACTCATCCTAAAGCAGTCCTACCCGGGCTTCACTCTCATATACCTCCTGAAGAAGCCCTACACAGGCTCGTCATAAAGTAATCTTACACAAATTCCTTCTAATACATTTCCAGACACGGCTTAACACGGGTCCATTCCACCACATCGTTCAGTATAAATCAACCAGAGATTTATTCTGATATTGCTTCAAGTTTCTGTTAACAATCACCTTTGGATGGCATCTATAAGCCCATCTCCGAAAATGCTTCATCATTTCTCAAAATGGCATCTTTAAGCCCATTCCTTACACCTCAACCTCAAAATCATCAGAGTGCAAATTTTTGGACACTCTAGTGTTCAATCATCTTCCACCTTCAAGTCACGAATGGCAGATTCGCCAATCTCACTCTTCAGGTTTAAGAAGATTGAACAGGGGCAGTTGTTGTACCCCAAAATTTTCCCTCTCATTTCTCAAAGGATCATACCCTCAGGTTTGCTTCTGGCAGGTTTCAAGTCTCAGATCAAAATTTTCCAAGAAAGTCATTCACAAGGGCAAATTGGTCAAAAGCACACTGAAAACTCAAACTTTGAATTTTTGAGAAAAAATCAAGTTCCAATAATTATACTTCATCAGGACATGAAATTGGTTCATCAAAAAATCAGAAGTCAGAATTACTTTGAAAAAAATCAAATTTCTAAACATTTGGAAAATTTTCTAAGTGTTAGGAGAATATGATACTTCAGAACTTCTGGGCCAGCCTTCACGCGAGTGCAATTAGAATTTGCAAACACGATTAAGAACATGATGCTTCAATCAGAACATATGGAAGCAATGTTCTTCGGTCATAACATGACTCTTACGCATATGGAGGTTATGTTTCTGATCTTCTGCGACCAGAACATCACCAAATCCCAAAACCTCATTTAAGCAGCCTGATGCCCTGCTATATCATAGTCCTACAATCAGCTGCTGATCCATTCCATGCCTGCACTTTCTCAAACCCCATATTTTCACCAAATTATCATACAAAAACTGTGATATAAAAGAAATGGAACAATATGCCAAAAAGGTTTAAATCTCATTTGTTTTCCCCCCAAAACCACGACAAACTCACCTATAAATAAGTTGCTCCATCACACTTTCAAGGGGTTTGCTTTTGGAAAGAGAGAATTATCAAATACAAAAAGAGAGAAGAGAAAACAGAAAACATTCATAAACTCAGAATTCCAAAACAAAACCAAAACCTTTGTTCTTCCCTTTGAATCAAAGAACATAACACCTTTTGTTCTGTTGCTCTTGCTGATTCCAAAACATCTGAAGGTAGCATCTGAAGTCCCAAACACACGTTCCAGATTCAAGGTAAGTATTTTTTACTTTGAATCTTTTCATTCAGAACATCATTAAATGTGTAAATGTCATAGTATTGATGTTGTCCATACCATTGCATAAATAGAAAAAATTGTGGACCAGAACTTCTTGAATAAAGCTAGGCTCAAAATTAGGATTAGAACTTCTATGAACTATTGTGATTTTATCTTTCTGATTTGCTGTTGTTAACAACTGGATAAGTTGCTGATGAGCTTATTGATGTAAGGAAGGAGTTGAAGTGTAACACAAAAATTCTGGGTTTTTCTTTCCCACTATTTTAGCACAACACAGCTTCTGAGCTCTCCTCACTTTTTAACACGCACAAAACTTCTGATTTCACTCACTTTTTAACATGCATAGAACTTTTGATCTTCACTCACTATTTAACACATCACAGAACTTCTGATTTTCACTCACTGTTCAACACAACACAGAACTTCTAACTTTTTGCTCACAGTCTAAACACAACCCAGAACTTCTGTTTTTTCCCTCTAACGTTTCTTTCAGGATCCCAATGGCATCAACCAAGAACTTCTGATCATCTCTGACATTTCATTCTGAACCACAACGCGCCTGGAATCAGAACTTATGATCCCATTTGTTTTGCTTTCAGCAACATGCTGGTCCTATTTCTCATTGTTTTTTCCTTTTTCTCTATCATTTTTATTAATATAAAAAGACATCAAAATATTTTATTTTATTAAATAATTATTTTCCTTTTAATTAATTAAGACAAAAATATTTTTTTTAAAAACAAACCTTTTCCTTTCCTTATATTGTACAATTCAATATGGTTGTAATAGATAACTAGGATTTAAATTCTTGCAAACCCCCATTTGTAATTATGTACCCACATCCCTAAATGATGGAATAGCGTAGGACTTTACTTTGCCGCACTTTTATTGCTTTCATATATTGTTAGTAATTAGGGCGTGTATGGAAAGACATGAAATCAACAAATAGATAACCCTGATCAAGACTAAATGCATGTAAATTAAACACACTTGCACACTAGCACTGTTAGGGTAATCCCGCTTTGTTGCCTTTCGGAAAATAGTCATGTCCCTCGAATATGGATGTTTTAGCAAAGACCCTCGATAAAAGATCGTAGTCCCTCAATTACCCTCAATGTTGCCTTCGGTTAACGATCTAGTCCATAAACGACATTGCTAAAACGTCTCATAAGTTGTCTTCTATGACTATACAAAACGTCCCACGCCTGTCCCTTCACATCTAACGATGGGGTTTCTTACTAAAACAATGGTAAGATAACAACATCTAAAAGAGAAGGAAAAGAATGTTTAAGACCTTTTGAGTAGGTAGTTTACTCCTAGTTGCTTGCTTGCTCACAACAAAATCATCTTATGCACCCACAATTTCACTTTGAAATATTTTTCAAAACACTTTGTACGCGTTCTTATAGAGACGAGAACCATTACAAAGACACCTTTTCAAAATACTTTCAAAACCAACAAACACACTTTCATACAAAAAGAAAGTGATCTAGCAAGCAACTAAGAGCTCATAAATAACTACGAGTGAAAAGGGTGCTAACACCTTCCCTTTTCATAATCTATCCCCCGAACTCAAGAAAAATCTCAAAAGGTCTTTCCTGTTCTTTTCAACCTTTCCTTATTGGATAAAAGAAAAGTCGGCGGAGACTCTTGCTATCCGCACAATTGCGATCGAATGAAAAACACCAAGTCAGTTCTCCCACCGTATTACACATAGTTTGAGAATTTTTGAGATTTTTAAGAGTTCTTGTAGGCAGCATGTGCGTGTTTTTCTTGGTCTGAATACATTGTGTATTTATAGACAAGATTAGCTCGCCAAAAGTTGGATCAAATCTTGTATGATTATGATGAGAAGATTTGATTTGATTTTTACATGGAAAATTTCTTTTTGAGATCAATCTTAGGCCACCTGTGCTCCACACATTTCTTGATCATCAAGGTGAATTATCCGGGCCTCCATGTGGCTGAAACCAAAAGCCCATGCGCCTTGATCTAATGCTTCATATTTTATTTGATTTAATTTGCATTTAAATGAATAAAAATTCAAATAAAAAAAAATATGTGAATGGTTTTAGGGGTCCCCTAATATGTCATAAACATGTTTGAACTTAAAAAGTTAGGCCCATTAGTCCAAAAGCCCAAAATTGTTCAATTGAGGTTTCATGCATTTTCACAAAATTGCTCGACTTTAACCAATCATAACTCTCTCAATTTTTGTCATATGAAGGTGATCTTTGACTTTTTGGAAACCCCAAGATGTCTTCTAAAATTTTTATGCTGGTAATTTATTCATTTGAAGTCTTTATATTCATTTAATTTGCTTTGACAAAAAGTGTCTTTTTGTTGACATTTAAAATGACCTATAATATTTTGGCTCATATCTCTCAAATGAAACATTTTTTAACCTTGAGATTAGAGATACAAATTTGTATAGAATTGAATTTCCATCAAAGTGGGCTTTGGTTGATAATTTTCTGTTGAAGTATGTGAAAGTTATGCTTGGTCAAAGTTCAGTTGACTTCTCCTAAAGAAAACCCTAATTTAGTAACTTTTGATGAATCTTGAAGTTTCTCGAGGAATCATGACCAACCCTTGATCAAATGATGAAGTTGAGTTAAAAATATAGATGTTGACCAAAAATCTTAAAGTTTGACTATAAATTGGTCAAAGTTGACTTTTTGCCTAATACAATTGATTTTCAATCATCTGAGCAATTGACTGGGCAAACTTATGCTAGAAGGCTTGAAACTTGGTATGAGGATACTTCGAATCATATGAGACACCATGAAGTCAATTTTAGGCATTAGAAGTCCAATTTTCCCTAATAAAACCAAAACCATAGTTGTAGGCCAATGCTTAGGAAGAGGATTCATCTGATCAATTCTTGAGTAGTCTTGAGTACTTGAGAACCTTAGGAGCATGAGAAGGCATCTTGAATCATATTGTCTAGAATAATGAGAGGGGAAATTTTAAGGTACAATAAACATTAACTAAACTTTATCATTCTTCTAAAAGCATATTCTCATGTCTCCCATGCATCGCCTATATAAAGAAGAGTTGAAGAAGAAATCACACACAACACAACTGCATACTGAAAAAGAAAAATATTATTACCTTTCTATCATGTGCTATTCAATTATGTATACATCACTATAGTGATATAATATTGTCTAGAAAACATCTTTGCACACACTGTTAATTATTTTATTGTGTAATACCTTGAGAAAACCAATTTATGGTTTAAACTCAAGAAGACATTAACAATAGTCATTGTATATGTGTAATCAAGATTTGATTAGTGGATTAAGACCTCATTTGAGAGAGGCGAAATCAACTTGGCGGGTGGACTGAAGTAGTTTATCTTCAAATGAACCAGGATAACCAACGTGTCTACTGATTTATTTTTGAAAACCTCAATTCAAACCCCCCTTCTTGTGTTTTTCCATTCTTCATCATATGATGTTATGAATGTTATATGATCATAGAATTTCAAATTCTGAAACTGATACTTTTTACGAAATTGAATTCAAAGGTCCAGAAGGCCTCCAAATCTGAAAAATCACAGACTGAGGAGTGTTGTCCCACAAGCAGCGTCCGGCGGTGAAGAGGCGGTGCAATGTGGCAGTAATGTTCAAAACGTCATAACTTGAGTTTCAAACTCCGTTTGACGCAACATTTGAAGCAATGGGAAGCTAATGCATTGAACTATATTAGGATTGAATTATATGAGTGTTTTTATGCATGATTTCAATACTTATGTGTCTATGAGATTGAGTTATCATATGTTTCATGCTAAGATGTTCTATTTTGATGGTGAATGTGAAGTGGATTATGATGCCCTATTGTGATGATTTGTTAATAATGTTGTTGTAACGTAAATGATGTAATTCATGATGATGATTTAGGGATGTGCATTTGTAATTATAATACATGCTATTGTGATCATTTTTATGATGATTTGGATGATGATTTAGATGTGTGATTTCCATGATTTGATAACCTTTATGTATATGATAATGTGTTGTTGTCATTGTGTGGTAATATGATAATATTTAGTGAGTTTTGGGAATGTAATGTGTTGAAATCATAGGAGAATTGATACTGGTATGATGCAGAAATTGCAACAGTAAGTTACTATTTTGCATGCATCGTCAGGCGAGACAAGCGTCATTGGGCGAGACAAGTGTCATCGGGCTAAGCGGTTCTATCCAAACGTCGTTGGGCAAGACTCTGGGAGAGGGGACTTGGGAAAATGCATGCTCCTGGAAAATAAGCGAAGCTCCTCAGCTTCGTTGGGAAAGAAAGGAGCAAGGTTGGTTGCTCTTTCATTGTCGGGCGAGCCTCAGGTGAAGGCCCTGCTTCGGCGGATGAGCTTTAGGCGACAAAAATATTTCGAAAACTTTAAAACCATACTTTTTACTGGGGTGTCGGTTTGACGCACCGTTTGATCCTACAAAAAGCTAAAAATATTTTCTATAATATAAAAATAATTTCAAACATAGTGGGTGATTATTTGTTGGTGGCTTATGGCCTTCTGTAAGCAATTTTGTTTGTTATACTGAGATATGTGCATGAAATTATGTGTGATGACCCTGTATATTGTTGTTGGGGATGTATGATTGGTATGTTGCATATGTGGACAGATGGTGGCCTTAATGGAGTTTCACAATGATGGATGTAGATATCAATATGAGTTGATTTGTTGCATGGTTGTGTCGCATGCATTACATGTTGTGGACTTTAGTCCTGTTTTTGGGCTCCGATACTAGATGGCGTGGATTGAGAGCGATATGAACTTCATTGTTCATGATGTTGGTTGGCTCCGATCCTTGATGACGTGGATAGGGAGCAAGGTGAACCTAATTGTTCACGATATTGGTGGTTTTTGTCCTAGATGGCGTGGATTTGAGAGTGATATTGGTACCACATGCATGAGTCAATGTTGTAGCATTATATCATAATTGACATTGCATGGATTTGTTGACTGAATGATGTTTATGATGATGTGGTGACTTAAATGTTATTTGGAAATGGTGTTGTGAATCAAATGATGCTTTGGTGATGATTGTTGATATTATTGATTGTCCTTGTTGTGAATCAAATGATGTTTTTGGTGATATTATGAGGAAGTTGTATTTATTTTAATATAATATGAAGGTGTGAGTATAATACTTGGCAAATGATGATGTACGAATTTCATGATTATATTGTTTGTAACTACTATATCTTTTCCTTATATCTTTTGTAATGAATTGTGATTACTCACCCTTTATGTTTGAATGTTTCCTCCATATGGGTAATGCGTAGGTGATCACGAATAACTCGTAGAAGCATGAGGATAGCCTTAGAGTTATTAAGTGTCTATTCCGTCGAATAAAAATGGTCTTGCTCTGATATGTAACATTTGGGGATTTGGGAAATGTTTGAATTGAACTTTATGTTCGTTTTGTTGACATGACATGTAAGTTGTATTAGTTGTCTAAATTATTTTGAGTCATGACTTATGAATATGACGAAGTATGATGATGTTTTCTTTGAAGGATTAAAATGAAACTATATCGAGACAATGATTCCACTGCAAAGTTTGAAGTAATGTGTTGATGTTATTAAAGATATACTTGTTTTAATATTTAAAACCCGTATTACGAAACAAGATGTTTGATTAATATGTTTTTATGAAGCATGTGACACCCTCGTCGGTGTTTTACTCTAATTTAATTATTAAATTATTCGTGAATATTCCTTGGGGTTTAGAAGGGTGTTACACATTGGCCATCATCTTCTCATGATAAAATGAACCAAGAGTCTTCAGGAAAACTTTAGTCATTTCCTTCTCTTCCATAGGAGGGATAACTTAGGCTAATACCTCGCGCCAATGCTGCACATAATCCTTAGGCGATTCCATATATTTCTGAACCTTAGCACTGAGTTGATAATTGTCAGGTTCCATGTCTACATTGTACTTATATTGTCTGAAAAATTCTTATCCCAAATCATTGAAAGTGCGAATGTTAGTGTTGTCCAAGCCCATGTGCCACTTGAGTGAAGCCTCGGTCAAACAATCCTGAAAGTAATGAATCAGCATACGCTGATCATCAGTGTGGGTCGACATTTTCCTGACATATATCACAAGGTGACTCTGTAGACAGGAGTTTCCTATTTATTTCTCAAATTCATGAATTTAAACTTAGCTGGTACCTTAACATTGGGGACAAGGCAGAGATCACTGGAATTCTTACCAAATAACTCTTTCCCACAGAGAGCCTTCATATTCTTTTGTAATTATTGGAATTAATCCTGGAATTCATCCATACGATCATAAATTCCCAAGATTTCACTTGGTGCAACAACATGATAAATTTGATCATCAACAAAAGGAGTAATGTGCACAATAGGAATACCTCTTCCCTTAGTTCTTTGTTTTCCTGGTCGATGATCTCCATTCTTCTACTATGATTTGCACGTGTTGTATGAATGAGACAACTTGACTGAACGAAGACTAAGAGGAATTAATAAGACTATTGGAAAACTTGTGGAATGCAAAAAATCGAGTGAGAAATGATGCATTGCAATGTAAATGAGTTAATTGTTTATTCACATATCAAGGAACTTAAGAAGTTATAAAAATTGCAATCATTAAAAGGAAAAACACATTTTGAAATACTGAAAAGCCTCATTTCATTAATAGCTTGGAAGGATTACAATTTAAAGTACAAAGTTTCAAAGAATCCTAAAAAGAGAAAAAGAAAGATAGCGTCAGATGGTCCTAAGGAACCACATCTTAAGACGATCCAAATCCATGCCGATACTTCCTTTTAAGCCTCCTAATTTGACTTTCATAAGAAGACTTCATCTAAGAATTCTTAATCACAAGCTTTTCAACAACTCTTTTCCAAGCACCCGAGGTAGGAAGAATATGAGAATAATCATGAACACTAGGAACTGGTTGAATTCTAGAGAAAAATAAATCATCTTTCTCCTTCTATCTTTCCAAAATATGCTACCTAAGAACCTCAATTAGATCATCCTTTTTCTTTCAACTGCTTATGGAGTTTTAAATTCTTCATATTAACAACGTGATACTTATTCTTCCAAGAATCTCTTTGTTGTTGTATCTTGACCAAAGCAAGCTGAAGCTCTTTAACATCGATCAAAAGAATGGGAGTATGCTCAATAGAAGATAAAATTAAAGGTTCTTGACGGGGAGGCACCTTCAACTTGATTGCTTTTGATTTTACCCATTGGAAATAATGCTCTATAGAGGCACAACCCTTCATTCCTAACTCTCTTCTTTCTTTCATGCGAATAGTATGCTAAGCACATATAATCTTCTCTTTGAATGCCCTAGAACTACAAAAGGAAATAATAACTTTGAAAGCATTCATATTGTTAGCACTAGCAAAGGCATGATCCTTTTCTATAAAAAATTTAGCAGGAAACTCTATAATACCACTCTTGGAGACAAAATGATCTTTAATATCACACTTCTTCAGATTAACAACTTTAGAAATAATATGAGACTCAGGAGTTACTTCTAGACCAGAAAAGGGAATCTGATTAGTCACATACAATCCAACAAGGTACGAACACTCTTCCAAAGTGGGCACAAGTTAATTATCTGGAAAAGTGAAGCAATGGTACAAAGGATCATAGAACTGAACCAAAGTGTTCAAAATACCATCTTCCATTCTAGTACTCAAGATAGATAAAAGTCTTCCATAACGGTCTTTGAAGTTCTTATGAATAGCCACTAAAGGTGACAACTTTCTCAATTCCTTTAACTCAAGGCTCTTGATATTTTACTTTTGTGAGTTTCTCCATCCAAAATCCATGGTTAAAATACCTGAAATGTTTGGAAAGAGATCCCTTAATCTCTTGAAAACCATATGAAAATAATGTTTATGAATGCATGGATGCATGAATGTAATAAACACACAAGATCACAAATAGAGGGGGTTCAAAAGTTTGACGTCACGAGCATAGATTCAAAGGGTACTACCCACAATGTATGAAATAAGGGTTTAACCACCTGTAGAAAAAGGTTCTAAAAAAGTTCCTAGAGTCTTCGATCCTCTTTCTAATATTACCTGCATTTTGACTTACTCGGGGGCTAAAAACATATTCAAGAGAAACTCGTCTGAGTGTAGTATCGCGTGACAAATATATCAAATCAACACCTGAATATCCACCACACTACATCCTAAAAGGCCAGGATGGGTTAATGGGTTATAAGGTCCTCAGGTTCTAAGGTCCTAAGGTCCTCAGCTTCTTAGGCTCTCAGGTCAAAAGTAACAATGTTTTCATAATTGACTTGTTCAACATATGTTACCCTCAAAGGGGCTTCCACTAAGTGGGGGATCTCAAATCAACTTACTAAGGACTTTCTCCACACAAGTTGAAATGACTATACCACCTTCCTAAACTTAGGTGTAACTTAAGTCCGGGTATATGACTCATCCTTGTAAAGATCACCGTGCACCCTGAAAACCAGAAAAGTCCAAACAAACAAGACAACAACAATAATAAAAGCACAAACACAGATAAACAAAGATAAGTTCAACCCACTTGAGGATTACTCCCCGTTGGAGTTGTTACAACTGGAATTTTAAATCATGAGTCACCACTATTAGTTTGTATCCTAGGGAAGGGAATCTAACAGAAAACCCTAATTCGCAGATAGGGATTCTAGGTTTAGAACTTCTTTAGACGAAAGGAAGGTGTTAGGAACCTTTCATCTACCTTGTTCACAAGGTTATTAGGTTTTAGGTTTGAGTTGGGGTAGAAGAGGGTTTTAAATTTTAATTAGGAGGAAACGTTTAATTTTTTTTAAGGGAAATCGCTATGATTTTTAATTGTATGCCTACGTATTCTCTTATGAAGAATCAGAGTCCCAATTTGTAGTTCGTATGGGGTTGGTGTTTTTTAGGAGTTGCAAATGTATTTTGAATCGCCTCGCATTTGACCGGGAATAGACATTGAGGAGATTTTGGCTAAACGTGCGATTAGTCAAAATACGTTTGGAACCCTTTAACAAAAAAATGTTGTTTAGATTAGTTTATTTGCGAAAAATAGTTTGAGATTTGTTTAATATTTTTAATCATATAAATTGCAAAATTTCTAATTAATGCATGATATAAAAAATATTTTAATGCAAATATATAAAATATATGTACATGAGTTTGTTAGGAAAAATAATTGATTTACATGATAAATAAATAATAAAATATGATCATAAAAAATAATATTAATAATTATTATAAAAGAAATAAATAATTATAATAAAAAAAAATAATATATAAAAAAATAGATAAAAATATAATATAAAAGAAATAATAAAAAATAATGATTTAATTAAATCAGGGGTGGTGTAGTTTTAATTATAGAATAAAGATAGGGGGTGCTGAAAGAAGAACTGGGCTAGGCCCAAATGTTTTTCTGAAAGGGGAAGGGGGTGCGAATTGTTGTGTTTTAGTAATTCAGTGGAATGGTGGTGCGAAAAGTAAACGCGTTAGGCCCAAAGTATATGCGAAGAGGTCCGGTTGTATCGTGTGCTGCAAGGGTGCACGATTTTACTATGGGACTTGGCCTTACAGCCGTCTGATGCGTATCTAATAGTCGATAGTGAGGGAGTATGATAACTATGATGGGTGCACTAGCATTTGATTTTTACGGATTACATACATTGTTTTTATTCATTTTTCAATTCTTTTACTTACAGTTAATCATCTTACTCTCTCTCTCTCTCTCTCTCTCTCTGTCTCTCTTTCGTTTCAACCCTTTCCTTTTCTCCTCACCCAACCCTAATGTCCACCTATGGCGGCGCGATCATATCGTCCCCCAGCACACATCCGACCACCCCAAAACCCTTAATCAGATATCAGAACAAAAATAACCAAAGCTAATAGTTTTACCCCCCTTTGTGATTTCGTTCCCTCTGACCTTCTTTTTCCGCTTCGTGTTAATCCTCTTTCTCTCTTTGTGTGCAGGTTATGGCGAGTCGGAGTTGATGGTGGTGGATGGCGGAAACTGGGCTAGCAATTAGAGTTTCGGATATTGAAACTCTAATTGCATCAACCTTCGGCCTTCAGTGCGAGACAAAGTGCTCTTCGTTCTTTGTTCGGTTCAACAATTCTTCAAGGATTTATTTTCTGTCTTCAAGGGCTACTTTCAGTTCTTACGGTTTCAAGTTCTCCAAACCCTTCTTCGCGATTCTATTCTCCTCATTCCACAGTTAATCGTTCTTCTATTTATAGAGTTTGATTACAGTTTTAGTGAAATTTTCGGTTACAATTTGTTAATGTAGATTAGGGAGATAGATTTAGGAATTGGATTGTAATATATTATAATTGATTATAATTTGTAAGATTTGATTTAGATGATTGTAATGAATTTTGGATCGAATAGAGATTTTCTTTCCGGAGATTTAATTCACCGTAAATTAATTTACTGTATTGTATGGGATGTTAATTTCTGGATTTGAAAGATTTGAACAGTTGTTGTTAATTTCCAGAATTGTGTGTGAATTCAGCTTCAATCGCTACATTTACTATTTTTTTATTCTATTGGGCCTTTCATTGCTTCTTTATGTTAGGCATGCGTTTATCTTTTTTCCCATTGAAACAGAAAAATATTAAATTTAAAAAGAATGCTTCTTTTCTTTTTTAATCATTGGATAGGCCATTTTAATTTATAATGATAAACACCCCCCCCCCCCCCCACCCTTTTGTTGTTTGGATAACAAAATAGAAATGGGCCAACTAAGTAGATCATCCCCACCCTTTTTTTTTACTAATAACAAAGTAACACCTAAATGTCTTTAATAAATTCAATTATTATTTAATAGCAATTTAAAATTAAACATACTCAATTTAATTTCAATAATAAAAATTATTTAGTAGTTATTATTCTGAAATAATTTTATATTTTCGAATCGCATGGGCCGCTGACCAACATGCCACACAAATGGGTTTACGGATACATGAGTCTTTCTGATTTAGAAAGTCGTATTTTCCTGAATGTAAACACATCACTTGGTTGACTTAAATTTTAAGAATGGGTCATCAGATATTGTTGTACCATCCTTAATTAAATGATTCTTCTATCTTGAAAAATATGATCGTCGAGGTAGGACAAATTTGGGGTAAGACAGATGCCCCTATTCAATTATCTTCCAATCAAATACTGCAAGAAAACGTGGGTCTGGCGCATTCTGATTGGGAGTTTATTGAATACTTGGAATACCATAAATTTTTCCAACCAATCATAAGGTTATACTGATGTAGCATACCCTTACGAGTCTTGAGGAAATAGGCGAAGTTGATGATATATCGCTCACCAGGGTTTGAGGAAGATGGTTTTGAACTTTGAGAGCATAGTTTTGAATGCCCTGGCTTTGCTTTTGTTTATTCATCCCTTTTGAAGGGATGAATGAAACAGTAATTGGTGATGCATAGCTGCCTGGAGACTGAGGCCATGGGTGATATCAGTGAATCGCTGCGTGGTGTCTTAGGCGATAAGCTAGGTCTGGTTTGTGATCATCGCTGCATGTCGTCTTAGGCGATGGACGGTGTTACAGAATAAAGAAGCACATTGTTGCACGACGTCTTAGGAAATGGTATTTATTATGGAACAAGGAACCGCACTACTGCACGATGTCTTAGACAGTGGGTTGAATGAGGAGAGTAAATTGAGGCTTAGAGGAAATGTACCGAGTCTGGAGAATACATTGCGGCTTAGAGACAATGTACTGAGTTTTTCAAATACATTGAGGGTTAGAGGTAATGTACCGAGCTAGGAGAGTACATTGAGGATTAGAGGCAATGTACAGAATTTTTTGCGAATACGTTGAGGCTTAGAGGCAACGTAGTGAGTTTTGGGAAGTTCATTGAGGCTTTGGGGAAATGTACAGAATTTTTTGTGAATACGTTGAGGCTTAGAGGCAACGTAGTGAGTTTTAGAGAGTACATTGAGGCTTAGAGGCAATGTACGGAGTTTTTGCGAATACGTTGAGGCTTAGAGGCAAAGTAGTGAGTCTGGGAAAGTACATTGAGGCTTAGAGGCAATGTATGGAGTTTTTGCGAATACGTTGAGGCTTAGAGGCAACGTAGTGAGTTTCGAAAAGTACAATGGGGCTTAGAGGCAATGTACATAGTTTTTTCTGAATCCGTTGAGGCTTAGAGGCAATGTAGTGAGTTTTGGAAAGTACATTGAGGCTTAGAGGCAATGTACGAGTTTTTGCGAATACGTTGAGGCTTAGAGGCAACATAGTGAGTTTTGGAAAGTACATTGAGGCTTAGAGGCAATGCATCGAGTCTTGTGAATACATTGAGGCTTAGAGGAAATGTATCGAGCATCGTTCATTACTGCATGGAGACTTAGGTAATTGACTGCTTTATTAGGAACTCATCACTGCATGGAGACTTAGGTGACAGATTGAATCGCAGGAGAAGTGCTTTGTTGATGGACCCTTAGATGATTGAGTCGAGAGTGAGATTGTTTGTTTGATGTATGATACAAGCGTATACTGTCTGATATTTAGATGAAACCCTAAGCGTATGTGTATTGAATTGTATGCATATGCAAAATGTATGATGTATGTATACTTTGCAAAATGTAAGTGTGAAATGTGTATAAAATGTGTGTATGCCTTAAAATGTTATGGAGACTATTTTTGGTCTTCTCTCCTTTAAACCATTGGCTTAGAGTTACCAATCCCTTGGCGTTGCATGTTGTCTTGTCGTAGCTGTGTTGAAGTTGATTTGAATGTGGTGAAAAGGTGTTAGCAAGATTTTGAACATTGATTTTTTTATAAGTGCGAGTGCAGACGTAGACGCATGTATTGGCATACATATAGACTTTTGTGCTGTAAGCGTAGACATGGGCATGGACATAGACGTGGGTTTTCTTTTGATATTTTTCTAACCAAAATGCTTTTCAATGTTTTATCAAAAGCTTTTATTTGTTAATCCCCGAAATGATTTCAAGACAATATTCACAAGTAATAATCATAGTATTTTGAAAACAAGTCAGAGAAAAGAAAAACGCAATTTGAAAGATGTAAAGAAAGCAGATATTTTATTGGCATGCCTCTGAATAGGCGAGGATACAAGATGAAATTCCTAGAAAGCGGTAATTACAGAAAGTTTAAAAACTGTAAATGGAAATGAAAAATGATAATTGCTACTGCTGTTTCCCCATATCCATTTAATAGCCCTTATCTCCTTTGCTTCAGAGTTGTATGATTCTGATCAATCTCTCCCTTTGTGGTTTGCAATCGTAGTTCTTAGATCGCAGTCTTTTTGTTCTTTATTTCTTTTTGAATGAAATCCCTAACTTTTTCCTGGATGACCCTTTCGAGTTTTCGATCCACCGGGATAAAAAAATTTTGTATGCCCCTATTTTTTGCCTGGATCGCCCTTTAGGGTTTTCGATCCACCAGGACGCTCCTTTTTTCCTAAGTCTCTCGTTTAGGATTCGAGCTTAGAGATCCTTTTATACATAGTATTTTTTTACTGCGTCTGAATTTTCCGGATGCAGTAGTTCTTCCCCATCCATTGTTGTGAGGAATAGACCACCACATGAGAATGTTGTTTTGACTACGTACGGACCTTCGTAGTTGGGTGTCCATTTACCATGTGAATCGAGGCGAGGTAGCAGAATCTTCTTGAGCACTAGATCCCCTTCTTTGAATATTCGAGGGTGGAATTTCTTGTCGAAGGCTCTCTTCATCCGCTTTTGATGTAGCTAACTGTGGCACAGAGCTATCAGTCGTTTTTCTTCAATAAGGTTAAGTTGATCGATCAGTGTCTGCACCCATTCTTCTTCTTCCAGCTTTGTTTCCATTATAACCCGAAGTGATGGTATCTCGATTTCAACTGGAAATACTGCCTCTATTCCATATACCAGTGAGAAAGGAGTCGCGCCTGTTAATATGCGTACCGAAGTGCGGTAGCTATGTAGAGCAAAGGGAAGCATTTCGTGCCAATCTTTATACGTCTTCACCATCTTCTGGATGATGTTCTTGATATTTTTGTGGGCTTCTTCGACGGCCCCATTCATCTTTGGTCAGTATGGTGAGGAATCATGATGCTCGATTTTGAAGTCATCGCACAGTTCCTTCATCATTTTATTGTTTAAATTGGACCCGTTATCTATAATTATCTGGCTTGGGACACCGTATCTGCATATGATATTCTTCTTGATGAAGCGTGTAACCACTTGGCTTATCACGTTGGAGTAGGACGCCGCTTATACCCATTTGGTAAAGTAGTCGATGGCTACCACTATAAAATGGTGTTCGTTGGATGCTTTCAGCTCGGTCATGCCAATCTTATCAATTCCCTACATTGAGAATGGCCAAGGGGAGCTCATGATGTTCAGAGGAGTTGGTGGCACATTTATCTTATCGGTGTAGATCTGACATTTATGAAAGGTCTTCGTGTAGTGATAACAGTCGGCTTCCATTGTTAACCAATAATATCCTGCTCGCAGAATATTTCTAGCCATGGCATGCCCATTTGTATGAGTCCTGAAAGTACCCTTATGGATTTCTCTCATAAGTGTATCCGCTTCTTGCTTCTCCACACACTTGAGTAGTACCATGTCTTAGTTTCTTTTGTATATCATGCCATTACTCAGAAATAATTTTGAAGCCAACCTCCGCAGGGTTCGCTTGTCAATGATAGAGGCATTTTCCGGATATTCCTACTTTTCCAGGTACTTCTTGATGTCGTAGAACCAAGGCTTGTTTTCCTGTCCTTCTTCAATAGCAAGACAGTGTGCGAGCTCTTTGAAATGTCTAATTGTAATGTGTGGCTCATGATTCGGCCAGGTTACCTTGAACATAGCTGATAGAGTTGCCAGAGTGTCTGCCATTTGATTTCCCTCATAGGGGATATGGCTGAAAGTGACCTCGATGAACTCCACGGCCAACTTCAAAACATGATCCCGATATGGAATCAGTTTCGGGTGTTTTGTATCGCATTCGCCATTAACCGGATATATGACTAATGTAGAGTCCCCAAATACTTCGAGGTGCTTTATTCTCAGATCAATGGTAGCTTCCAGTCCTAGTATGCAAGCTTCGTCCTCGAAAATGTTGTTGGTGCAATCGAAACACAATCTTGCGGTATATGGCTTGTGATAGTTCTTTTGAGAATTCAAAATTGCCCCTATTCCATGCCCTAGTGCATTTGAAGCCCCGCCAAACGTGAGTGTCCAACGTGCCCGTGGCTCGGGTCCTTCACCGGGTCCTGGTATTTCATAGTCGGCTATAACCATGACGTCTTTGTTTGGAAAGTCGAACTTCATAGGCTGGTATTTTGGAAGCGGTTGATGAGCTAGATTATCAGCTAATATACTACCCTTGACGGACTTCTGAGTGACATATTGGATGTCGTATTCTTATAGTAGCATCTGCCATCGTGTGATTCTCCCAGTAAGAGCTGGCTTTTCAAACACGTAATTTAGAGGATCCATTCTTTCTATTAACCACGTAGTATGGGTTAACATATATTGCCTCAACCTCTTGGCAGCCCAAGCCAATACGCAAAAAGTTTTCTCGAGGAGTGAGTACCTGGTTTCGCAGTCAGTGAATTTCTTGCTAAGCTAATAAATTGCATGCTCCTTTCTGCCTGTTTCATCATGCTGTCCCAAAACATAACCCATTGATCCTTCGAGCAATGTCAGATACATGATGAGTGGTCTTCTAGGGACTGGCAGCATTAATATTGGTGGCTCTTGCAGATACTATTTTATCGTCTCGAAGGCAGTTTGACAATCATCATTCCATACTACCATCTGATATTTTCGTAATAACTTGAATATTGGCTCGCATTTAGCTGTCAGATGCGATATGAACCTTGAGATGTAATTCAATCTCCCTAAGAAACCACACACTTACTTTTCTATCCTCGGTGCTAGCATCCCTTGTATAGAGTTTACTTTGGTGGGGTCCACTTCGATACCCCGGTGACTTACAATGAAACCCAACAATTTGTCTGATCTGACGCCAAATGTACACTTGTTCAGATTTAACCCCAGTCTGAACTTGCGTAGCCGTTCGAATAGCTTTTGTAAATGTATGATGTGCTCCTCCTCCATACGGGATTTGGCGATCATATCATCTACGTACACTTCAACCTCTTTGTGGATCATATCATGGAATAATGTGACCATTTCCCTCTGATAGGTTGCCCCTGCATTCTTGAGACCGAACGACATTACTTTGTAGCAGAAAGTTCCCCAAGGTGTCATGAAGGTAGTCTTTTCCATGTCTTCAGGCGCCATTTTGATTTGATTATAGCCCGAGAAGCCATCCATGAATGATAATATTGAGGCTTGATCCGTGTTATCCACTATAACATCTATGTGGGGTAACGGGAAATCGTCTTTGGGGCTTGCTTTGTTCAGATCTCGATAGTCCACACACATGCGTACCTTGCCGTATTTCTTGGGTATTGTCACAATGTTATCTATCCAGGGTGGATAATCTACCTCTGCTAAGAACCCTGGGTTAAATTATTTAAGAACCTCTTCTTTGATTTTGCTGGACATATCTGGACGAGTTCTCCTGAGATTTTGTCTAATTGGAGAACACCCTTCTTTGAGAGGTAGTATGTGAACCACGACGTCTGTATCCAACCCCAGCATGTCCCTGTAAGACCAAGAGAATATATCCACACACTCATGTAATAACTTGATTATCTTGTCTTTGACGCTCTGCTCCAACAATGCCCCTAACTTAATTTCTTTCGGATCTTCCCTTGTGCCCATATTAATGGTCTCGATAGCCTCTTTATATGTTCATATGTTGTCAGCCTTTCATTCTATTTCTCTCTCCATTTCCTTATGGAATTCAAGATCTTCATCATCTTTCTCTTCGGCTTGGTTGATAGGAGCATCAAAATTATATCGCATCACAACAGTAATGTTATCGATAATTTTGGGCATGGATCTGCACATTTATCATGTTTTGGTGCATATTTTAGTATCTGGGATTTTGAAAATGCGTATGCAGAGTAAGTATTGCCATTTTTTAAATTTAAGAGATAAACACAAAAGAAAGACAAGGATCTTAATTGAAAACAAAATATAACTTTTATTAATTATAGATGTTTTCTGAAACAGAACGAGGGAAACCCTTACAAGCGACCACTATGGCTCGGGCTTGACATAGGTTCTTTAAAAAACAAGATACATTACTTCGGAAAGAAAATATCTCGGGAATCTCCACGGAAGTCCATCCTTTGAGTTCTTCTCCTAGGGCGCCTTCTCTGATGAAGTCAGTTGCCCTTTTGGTATTTATTTTTCTCGATATCATCACCACATGTCAGCCATGCTCTGTTCCTTTGCTGACAAAAGTCTCTCGGATCAAAGGGAAACGTGTTTTTCCTTTCAGAGTAGCTTTCGACGTTTATAGCCCAAGCCAAAGCGATTCTTCTTCTCAAGAATTTCTGGGAGCTTTCCCCAGCGTTTCGAGGAATCACGTCCCATAGTTTCTTTCAGATCTCTCCATGATGTCACCTTAGGCTTATTACCCTTCTTGACTGGTAAAGTCACTATTGAAGCAATTTCCAAGGCTTGGAACATGGTAGCTATACAGTCTTCGTCGACACTGGTATATATGTATGATTCAATATGGCTTACAAAGATATCTTCCTCGCCATTGATTATGATTAATTTCCCTTCCACTAGGAACTTCAATTTCTGATGCAGGATCGAGGTGACCGCCCCTACTGCATGGATCCAAGGTCTCCCCAGTAAGCAAGTGTATGCTGGTTCTATATCCATGACCTGGAAAGTGATATTGAATATATGCGACCCAATTTTAACTAGAAGATCCACCTCTCCTAACACCGAGCTTCGAGAATCGTCAAATGCTTTCATTATTGTAGAACTTGGCCTCATCACAACATTATCTATTGTTAACTTTATCAGATTGGACTTTGGCAACACATTGAGGGCAGAACCGGTATCAGTGAGAACCCTGGATAAATGGGTAGTATCTATTTGCATGGTAATATGGAGTGCCTTGTAATGAGCTTGATCCTGTGGCGACAATTCATTGTTGCTGAAACCCAGGTATGATTGGATGTTAGGTTTGATACGACATTGTCAAATTGATTTACTGAAATTTCTTCCGCGACGTGAGCTAAACTTAGTACCTTCATCAAAGAGTCTTGGTGAGCTTCAGAGTTGATGAGTAGTGAGAGTATGGAGATTTTCGCTGGAGTTTAGTGAAGCTGGTCCACCACTCTGTAATCACTTATTTTGATTATTTCCAGAAATTCTTCTGCCCCTTGATCAGTAAAGTTTTTGCTTGGAGGTTTTGTTTGTTGATTTGTATCTATTATTGCTTTTCCCTTGTCCTTTGTTGGAGTCTCATCCTTCTTCTTTGATGGTTCTGCTCCAAAAATTCGACCACTTCGGGTCATACCCCATGTCCCTGCTATATTTGAAATTGCAGGTCCCTGACTTGGTGAGGGCTTATTTTCTTGCTTCACTCCATTAATGTACACGGCTGAGTCGTAACTCCATGGTACTGCCTTGTTATTTTCATAAGGGATAGGTGATGGTCCCTTAATTACCATTGTGGCCTTTGGGATTGCTGATATTAAGAGAGCCTTCTTAGGTGCTATTCTTGTGGTCTCTGTTGATTCTTCCCACGGGATCACTAGAGTTTTCTTTTTAAGATTTGGGCCTTGGCAGGGGATTACCAGTGGCTTCTTCCCTTCAGTAGCGGCTACATATTTTTCTTCAGGGTAGGTCCAAATTGGACTATCCCCTGGTTCACTAGCTTTTGCAGAGTTCTTTCGAAGGCTTCATTATGCTCTAACAAGAATCCACATTCGAACATATATTCCTTCAACAAGTTGATTGGGGTTTTTTCCTGTCTGATTGCCCCAAAGTCAGTGACTGCTTTAATTTCATTTATTGTTGGCCCACCATGCAGAGGCATAGGGTTTGATTTAATGTTAGGTTTATCAAAAGTGATGTCTTGAGATTCCAATAAACCATGCACCTTGTGTTTGAATTCCCATCATTTCTCTATGGTGTGCCCCGGAGAATTATCATGGTATTCGCACCTGGCATCGGCATTGTATCTTCACGGGAGCGACCCGACTGGAGGAGCTAGAGGTTTGATTTCCACCAATGAGGCCTTAACCAAGTGTTGTAATAACTGGATGGGTGGCATAGGGAGTGGATCAAAGCTTCTTTGTGGCCTTTTAAATTTATCTTGTCGCTGCCCTTATAGGATCATTAGTGGTTATGGTGCCCTTGGTTGTGAAGCTACCACATTGATTTCTCCCTATTTTCTCTTAGGGAAATTTGAAGCAGACTATTTTGAATTATAGGGAGTATTTGATGGTCCCCTGATATCTTCCCATTTTTTATCCCATTCTCGATTCTTTCTCCGATAGTTAATAGATCTGAGAATCTTAACGAGATACTTCCTACCATTTTCTCATAATACAGCCCCTGCAAAGTTCCCATGAACATATCTACTAATTCCTTTTCTAGCAGCGGGGGTTGCACGCGGGATGCCATTTCCCTCCATCTCTGAGCATACTCTTTGAAGGATTCTTCTTTTTTCCGGGAGAGATTCCGGAGTTGCATGTGTGTAGGTGCCATGTCCAAGTTACATTTGTAATGCTTTAGAAAAGCATTAGAAAGATCTTCCCAGGTTCGAATATGCATTCGCTCCAATTGCATTTACCAGTCTAAAGATGCCCCACTCAAGCTATCTTGGAAATAGTGAATCATCAACTTCTGATCGTGGGCATCGGCATGCATCTTCCTGCAATACATGCGTAGATGATTTCTTGGACAAGTGAGCCCTTTTTATTTTTCAAAGTCAGGTACTTTGAACTTTGATGGAATCACCACATCAGGAACTAGGCCCATTTCGAGAGTGTCTACTTCGAAAGCGTCAAAACCCTCCACAACTTTTAATCTTTCTTCCAGAGCTTTGTACTAATTCATTACCAGTGGATTATCAACATCATGAGTACCAGTCGTCTTTAAGGGTACTTGGTTGGCATCCTCTGGATCGTGGTCTCTGTATTATAGGTCCAAGTAGTTGTCTGCATTATTGGTTGGAATCTGTAGGGTATGTGATTCCCATGCTTTTGGTGGCGGTGGGACAAAGCCTTCAGTTTCAACGTCTTGTTGGGCCATGACGGACTTTTGGAGTCCTGCTTCTGGCTCTTTCCTTGGTTGGTGACCGCTTGATGCACCAATTGTTTGGGCTACTTCTTTGAAAGCTACCCAAGGAATCTGGTCTTGCTTGTCAATGATGTTCTTCAAAGGTAGGAGAACTTGACTCAAAATTCCTCATTGAAGTGACATCCACCTTTACATGGTCGAGATCCTCTTTGAATGCAGCCTGAGTTGCCTCGATTTTCTCCATTGCGTTTTGTTGGTAGGCCCTTGTTTTATATGGAGGACAAGGAGGTGGAGATCTTCTTCTACCAATGGTTTAACTGGAGAGATATTTTTTTTATAAAAAAAAGATGAGTTTTGATGCAGGTGTTTATGAATGCTCGTATGCAGATGGATGTGTATGAACATGAAATGGTTTCTTGTTTTAAATGTCTTACTAATTTGGGTATGCGTTCATTGTTCGCTTATTTTTTTATTCGGCGACCATCTTTTTTAAAAAATAGATACGCCAATGAGATAGGGAAACAAAATGTCGTCATTGAAGGTAACATAATTTAGATATTGAAAAATATTACAATCTTAAACCAAAACTTTATTTGTGTGAAATAAAGAAAAGGGAAATAAGTCTTCTAGGTGCGTCTGCAGATATCTTCTCTCGAAACCATCTTCCTTTGCTTGGAAAAGCTTGAGAAAGTCTTTAGCACATTATTTCCATTTTGTGGCTTTGATTCCAGACATGTTTAGCGTGCTGACGTGGATAAGTTATTTCCTTCGGTATCCATTTTTAAAGACAGTCACTGAGATCTTGATTTTATTATTATTTTTTGTACCCTGTGAATAAGACAAAGAAACAAGTGACGAATATATGAAATGTATAACGAATATATGAGATGTATGAATGCATATATGTAGGTTTGAGTGATGAGATTTTTGTGATAAGTACCCCTGTAAGGATGAACGGTTCAGTGATGGGGTTTTTGTGATAAGTACCCTTAGAAGGTAGGCTCCTTAATTTTGACCTACGGTTGGTTTATCCTCCGAAAAGGTGGCTTCCTTAAGGGTGTCATGAATAACACCAGAGGGAAAAGGCACAAGAGCCTCCCTTAGGTGGAACCTCTTTATAGACTGAGACTTTCGTCTCAAAGTCACGAAAGGTCTCGTTATGAGATTTTAGGTTAAGGTCGTTACAAAGAGTCATGGGTGTCCGTCCAAAGTCCTACTCATCAAGAGGATATCTCTCGATAAGTATTCCTTTTTCGAAAGTCCACCGACTCTAGTCGAAGTTGTCACATAAACTCGCAAGGATGATGTACCCCCTAAGCTAATAGACGAACCTTCTTTCTAAGGGTCATTAAAATATTTTTGAAATAAGAATTCCCACCACACAGTAAATATATGATAAAAAGAATTGACAATAAGTAAATAAATGCAATAAATAAATAATGTAATAAATAAATAATGCAATAAATAAATAAATAAATAACCCCAAAGTAAAAACCCTAAAACCTAAAGTTGAAGCCCCCAACAGAGTTTCCAGTTGTTGCAACTGGATTTTTAAATCAAGAGTCACCACTATTAGTTTTTATCCTAGGGAAGAGAATCTAACAGAAAACCCTAATTCACAGACAGAGATTCTAGGTTTCAGACTTCTTTAGACGAAAGGAAGGTGTTAGGCCCCTTTCACCTACCTTGTTCACAAGGATATTAGGTTTTAGGTTTGAGTTGGGGTAGAATAGGGTTTTAAATTTTAATTAGGAGGAAGGGTTTAATTTTTTTATAAGGGAACTCGCTATGATTTTTGATCGTATGCCTACGTATCCTCTTATGAGGAATCAGAGTCCCAATTTGTAGTTCGTATGGGGTTGGTGTTTTTTAGGAGTTGCAAATGTATTTTGAATCGCCTCGCATTTGACCGCGAATAAAGATTGCAGAGATTTTGGCTGAATGCGCGGTTAGTCAAAATACGTTTGGAACCCTTTAACAAAAAAATGTTGTTTAGTTTAGTTTATTTGCAAAAAATATTTTGATATTTTTTGAATATTTTTAATCATATAAATTGCAAAATTTCTAATTAATGCATGATATAAAAAATATTTTAATGCAAATATATAAAATATATGTACATGAGTTTGTTAGGAAAATAATTGATTTACATGATAAATAAATAATAAAATATGATCATAAAAAATAATATTAGTAATAATTATTATAAAAGAAATAAATAATTATAATGATAAAAAATATATAATATAAAAAATAGATAAAAACATAATATAAAATAAATAATAAAAATAATGATTTAATTAAATCATGGGTGGTGTAGTTTTAGTTATAGAATAAAGATAGGGGGTGCTGAAAGAAGAACTGGGCTAGGCCCAAATTTGTTTCTGAAAAGGGGGGGGGGGGGGTGAAAATTGTTTTGTGCTTTAGTAATTCAGTGGAAGGGTGGTGTGAAAAGTAAACGGGCTAGGCCCAAAGTATATGGGAAGGGGTCCGGTTGGATCGTGTGTTGTGAGGGTGCACGATTTTACTATGGGACTTGGTCTTACGACCGTATGATGCGTATCTAATGGTCGATAGTGAGGGAGTATGATAACTATGATGGTGCACTAGCATTGGATTGTTACGGATTACATACATTGTTTTTATTCATTTTGCAATTGTTTTACTTACAGTTAATCATCTTCCTCTATCTCAATCTCTCTCTCTCTCTCTCTCTCTCTCTCTCTCTCTCGTTTCAACCCATTCTTTTTCTCCTCACCCAACCCTAATGTCCACCTATGGCGGCGCAATCATATCGTCCCCCAGCATACATCCGACCACCCCAAAACCCTTAATCAGATATCATAACAAAAATAACCAAAGCTAAGAGATTTACCCCTTTTGTGATTTCGTTCCCTCGGGCCTTATTTTTCCACTTCGTGCTAATCCTCTTTCTCTCTTTGAGTGCAGGTTATGAAGAGTCGGAGTTTATGGTGGTGGATGGCAGAAACTGGGCTAGCGATTAGGGTTTTGGATATTGAAACCCTAATCGCATCAACCTTCGGTCTTCAGTGCGAGACAGGTTGCTCTTCGTTCTTCGTTCGGTTCAACAATTCTTCAAGGGCTACTTTTGGTTCTTCCGGTTTCAAGTTCTCCAAACCCTTTTTCACGATTTTATTCTCCTCCTTCCACTATTAATCGTTCTTCTATTTATAGGGTTTAATTAGGGTTTTAGTGAAATTTTCTGTTACAATTTGTTAACGTATATTAGGGAGATAGATTTAGGAATTGTATTGTAATATATTATAATTGATTATAATTTGTAAGATTTGATTTAGATGATTGTAATGAATTTTGGATTGAATATAGATTTTATTTCTGGATATTCGATTCACCGTAAATTAGTTTATTGTATTGTATGGGATGTTAATTTTTGGATTTGAAAGATTTGAACAGGTGTTGTTAATTGCCAGAATTGTGCCTGAATTCCCCTTCAATCGCTACAGTTATTGTTTTTTATTCCATTGGGCCTTGCATTGTTTCTTTATGTTGGGCATGCGTTTATCTTTTTTCCTATTGAAACAGAAAAATAGTAAATTTAATAAGAACACTTCTTTTTTTTTAATCATTGGATGGGCCATTTTAATTTATAATGATAAACACCCCCCCCCCCCCCCCCCCTTTTGTTGTTTGGATAACAAAATAGAAATGTGCCAGCTAAGTAGATCATCCCCACCCCTTTTTTTTACTAACAGCAAAGTAACACCTAAATGTCTTTAATAAATTAAATTATAATTTAATAGCAATTTAAACTTAAACAGACTTAATTTAATTTCAATAATTTAAATAATTTTACATTTTCAAATCGCATGGGCCGCTGGCCAACATGCCACGTTGTTGTACCCCAAAATTTTCCCTCCCATATTTCTCAATACATTTCAAGTGAGGTCCTCAAATTGCTCAAGGAAGTCCAAGGGTTGACCAGACAAACTCTCTCCTAAGACAGTCTACCTCAAATTAGGGTTTCATGTTGCATCAAGATATTTGAGTCCAAAGGGTCTCAAATGCTCACCATTGTCCTAATATGTTCTCAAGGTCATCCATGTCAAGTTTCAAGCTTTGTAGAGAAAGTTTGCTCAGTCAATTGCTCAAAGGCCTGAAAATCGTCTGTGCTAGGGCAAAAGTCAACTGTGATCCCCATACAGGAAAACCTCAAGGGTTGATCATGATTCATCAAGGATTGCTCACAAATTCATCAAAACCCAAAAGTTGCTAAATTAGGGTTTTGTAGGAAAAGTCAACCCAACTTTGACCAAGCATAACTTTCTCATACTTTATTAGAAATGACCCATCCAAATCTCATTTTTAATAGGATTCAATTCCCTACATTTAATCTTCAGCTCCCAAGTTCAAAATATGCACTCACAAGAAGTTACAAGTTTGGACATTATAGGTCATTTTGAAAAGGCAACAAAAACACATTTTTTGTCAAAGCTTCATACATGAACATGGAAGACTCAATTGATATGAGACAAAAAGGGTTTCTTATAGTACATCTTAATATTTCTAAAAAGTCCAAGAACATATCCCTAGGGTCAAAATTGAAGGAGTTATGCATTGGTGAAGTTGACCTTTTTTGCAAAATTGCCAAAAGTCAAATATGCCTCAAATTGCAATTTTTGCCAAATGGGCCCAACTTTTTGTGCTTGGATTGAGTTTGTATCATGATACACGACCCATGATCCTTCCCACTTGCCTTTATTTTATTTTTGTCATTTATTTTGTTTTTTATTTCATTTAAATCAAATTAAATCAAAATAAAATCATGAAAATATCAAAATCATTTAAACCTTGAGATTTTGTGCATATTTCAGGTCCATGAATAGCTGGAAATAAGATCAAATCGTGAAAGGCTTGGTTGTACACAAAAAGATTGGTTTTTGGCTTGTTTTGGAAAGATTTACATTAGAATCAAATCTTGATCAATGATCATTATTGGAGAAGATTTGGAACAAATTTGTAAACCTAATTCACTCAAGGCTACATATAGCACATATACAGACCAAAAGCACAAGGTTTAGAGGCGTGAAAAGAGAAGTAGAACTTTCAAAAAATCAAGAAAAAGTGGCAATCTGATTTCATAGTTCCAGCATATTTCAAGCCTTCCAAGCTATCTCATTCGCTTCCTGGTTGTTCAAGGAGTCTATCCCAATCACTAAAAAGAATTTTCATGCCCAGAAACGCAATGTAAGCACCTCACGACATCCTTCCCTTTTTGAAATCGAATCTCATGAATTTGACATTGTTAGCATGATTGGTTTATATAATCTGAATCCTTGAAGCATTTGCAAGCTAATGGTAACAATTAATTGCATTTTTACTAACCATACAGAGATCCACCGTTGTTAGGTTTTCTTTGTTCGTTTTAGGGTTTTCTTATGCAGGTGAAATTGGCCCAAAAGAGAGGTACCATGATGTTCACAAGGCCAAGACGAACTGGCCTGTAGCATTAGGTTTCATTTATGGTGCACGTATGAGATTTTGGGAAATCACAGGGGCTATAGCTACGGACTTTGTCCGTAGGTAAAAGTCCGTACCTTTTCCAACGGAAGAGGGAAGAAGAAAGGTGGTGTGGCAACACACCATTTGTCCATTTGAAAATCCGCGCGCTGGCATATGATAATTTTTGTTTTTCCATATAATCTTTATTTATTCTCCTATATACAAACAAGTGCGCTGGCTCAGTTGGTTAATGAGCGAAGGAAATTGCCAAAGCACCTGGGTTCGATCCCCAGGTCCCCTTGTTCTTCAATATTATTTTGCAATATGTGATTCCATGCGCAGGTTCCCCATAGATCCACCATGGACCATCAGCTTTTAATCATTGGATCTAAAGCAGACTGGATCCAAAGGCCATCACATGAAGGTCTACCATAGGCCTAGTCAAACATGCAACATGGAATCAGAAGAGTCAACGTGGGCTAAGGATTTTGGGCTCAAAAATTGCTATGGATACCCCCTCAAATTGCTAGCATACCAGGCCCAATTCTTTCTGTTTCTTTCTATATTTTCCTTTATTTATTTTATTTTGATTATTTATTTCTCACACAAATTTAATTCTTTTTTTACAAAAAAAACTCATAAAATCAAATTTTCCTCAAATTAGATTTAGGTTTATTTTTATCAAATTTAAGTTAATTAGTTTATTTAATTTTAGGGCAATTTTAACCTCTTTGTAAATAAATTAAAACAAATTAGAAAATTAGGGTTTTGTTTAATTTAATTGTTATTTTCGTTTTCTCAAAATAACCAAAATACAAAAATAGGTCAAAATTAATTAATTTTCTTAATTTAATTTAATTAGTAATTAGGTTTGTATTTATTTAATTTAAAACCTTATTTTCTTAAAATAATAAAAAACAACCAAAAAATGACTTTTCTTTTAATTAGGATTAGACGGGGTCAAAACCCTAATTTTCTCTCGTTCTCGATCCACCGCGCGCATTTATTTATTTTTGCAATAATTAATGTAACTGCCCATGGGTTGTAATAGTTTAATTAGGACTTTTCTTTATTTATCGTTTTACGGGTTTTTGGCTATGTAATTAATCCCCCTCCCGAAGCCTTGTAATAGCGTAGCTTTATTTCTCGCCTTTTAATTCTTGAAAATATTAACTGTTAGATGTATGATAATAGGATTGCATGACTATAATGTTTGTACTTTTAAAATGGTTAGCAAACCCTAAATGTGCAAAGATAATAACTTGAAATCAAATCACTCGCACATGCGCACTCCTAGGGTATACTCTCACTTAGGTTGCCTTCGGTAAATGATCATTAAGTATAGGATATTTTAGTGGTCACCCTCTTGTCTAAACAAAATCAAAAGTCCTATTCGGAAATGTTGCCTCGGAAATGTTACCTCGAAAAGGTTGCCTCGGAAATGTTGCCTCGAATATGATCTTAAGACATTAGGGTTATTACTAAGACATCCTAACATTGCTTTAGTGATCGTACGTCCCTTTCGAATTGACCCTTACAACTCCAACGACGGTGCTACTTACTCCTTAATAGTAGGATAGAGCTGTCTAAAGGAAACGAGAATAGAAACAATCCTTTTTTGAGTAGGTAGATGCTAGTAGGTACTTGCTCAAAATCAAACTTTCACACTTACACTTTTTTTTCAAACAAAGTTTTCAAAAACACTTCGTAACACTCTTGAAGACAGAAGCAAGGGTTAAAACGAAGTAAAACAAAATTTTACAAAACAAACACACACAAGAAATTTTTAAAATGATGATCAAGTACCTAAGAGCCTGTGGAAAACCACGGATATAAAGGGTTCTAATACCTTCCCTTTTTATAATCTACACCCCGTACTCAGAATATCTCTAAAAAAGGAATTTTTCTGTGCTTTTGTCCTTTTCAGTTGGATAAAATAAAAGCCGATGGCGACTCTTGCTTACCGCGACATTTTGCAAACACAAACGCAAAACGCAAACCAGCATTTTCCTAAAACAGTCTGTGATGTACCCTAAAATTTTCCCTCTCATTTTCTAAAGAAATCACCTTGGATCCTCAAGAAAATCGCCTACAAGGGAAAAATGGTCATTTGCATGCTGAGAAGTCTAACTTTGACTTTTGGACCAAAACCAAGTTTCAAGAATCATATTTCATCAAGACATGTTGGAATATGAAGCTTGTATCATCAAAAGGTTCAAAAGTCAAATTTACTATGGAAAAGCCAAATTTCTAAATACTTGGGATTTTTCTAAGTATTTAAGAAAAATCACACTTCAGAACTTTTGAGCCAACCTCCAGGCATGTGCAATTAGAAGTTGTAAATGTGGTTCAGCACATAGTCTTCAGTCAGAACATGGCTCTTCAGCACCTACGCAAGTTCAGTCAGAGTTTTCTAGGGTAATGCAAAGAAGGCAATAAAGCGTAATACGAGGCCTGAAAGCTCCTTCAGAATATGCTGGAGCCAGAAGGTAAGAGGATCAGAAGATTGGATGCTACACTGAAGTATAACTTCTAATTCAGAGTTTTCAGAGGTAAATCAAAGAAGGTTACTGGAAAGCCTGGGGAATCTTTTAGAGTATGTTGAGGCAACAGGATACAAATATCAGAAGATGGATGTTTTGTCCTAGATAGAACTTCTGATCCAGAGTTAAGCAATGATGCAAAATCTCAAATTATAGGATTTCTGATTTTGACAAATCTCATCATTATTTAATGCTCATTAATGCTCACAACCACTTTTGAGTCTTTGTCCAAGGGATCTCTCCACGTGTGGCATAGAAATACTCTTGTTATCCTTAAAAGCAAACTTTTATACAGAAGTATAGGAGGGTCCAGGCGTTACTTTTTGCTTGAGGGTTTACTTTTCCTTAATCCTTGCTTGCTAATCCAGTCTAGGCTAAAAAACGGTCAACTATCACACCCTATATTGAACTTGCTTCAAGAATAAGTCAGCATCTAGCGTATGATGTTGGCGCTACTTGACCTCTCCAAAACTACAAAATCTTCGCGTATAAATAGAACACCCTTGGCCATTGAAAACAGGTCGAAAATTTGAGAAAGAAAAGCCTTGAACCCCTGCCAAAATCACAAGAGCTCCAAGAACTGTAAACACACCACATAAAACCTTGTTAACTTTTGATTCCTTGCATTTAAACTCCATTTGTTCTCAAACATTTCTTGGCTAAAAAACCATTCACACAGTTTCTGATCTATACGTTGGAAACTGCTTGAACTTCTGTATTCATACTACCTCACATTCTCTATCCCTCCATCCAATTAAATCAGAACATCACCTCCTTACCATCCCCAGAAGTTGAAAACTTCTAGCTTACTGAATACGTGAAGAAACCATTCAGAGCATCATCAGAGTTGAGGTTAACTCCGGTTCACAGAACTTCTTCCAGTTGCAAGGTAAGTTTCTACTGACCCTCACTACATTACTTAAGCATTACCATATTTACATGCTCAAAAATGCAATGTAGATATCATGCTTCTGATGTTGTACATATTCTGAGATTTCATGCACCTGCCTGTTTAAGTAGAGGATGAATCAGTTCAGAATTTCTTAGAGAGACTAGAACTCAGAGTTAGGATTAGCCAATGCATGCTTGCCTCTGATTTATAGTTATGATATTTCTTATCTTCTAAAATTCTATGACACCTGTTATAACTGTTCTATGCATGTCTTCTGTTTTGTGAAGAAATAACCAAAATTACAGATGTTCTAACTATCTTAGAGAGAGACCAAGTTCTGCCAGTGGTCTCATAACTTCTGAAGTTTGTTTTGTTGCCAGTGGTACCAGAACTTCTGAAGCTTGTTTTGTTGCCAGTGGTATCAGAACTTCTGAAAATTACTATGTCCTCAGTGGGTTCAGAACATCTGACCTTACATTTTCACTAACGGGTTTCTGTTTTGCAGCGTTCCAGGGTCAGAACCTCTGACTTCATTTTATCAGCAACACGCTGATTCTTTTTTCCTTTTTCATTATTTTTGCTATCACTCTTCATTCCATTAATCAGCAAACATCAAAAGTTTTCCCTTCACACTTTATTTTTTTTCTTAAAACAAAAGACCACAAATATTTTCTTAAAACAAGACAAGTTTGTTTCACATTTTCTTATGCATTTCAATATGGTTGTAATAATAATTTAGGACTTATTTCTACTTGCAAACCCTCATTCGTACATATGTACCCCCATCCCCTAAATATTGTAATAGCGTAGGACTTTACATTTCTGTAGTTTATCGCTTTCAAATGTAAATGCTAGTAATTAGGCGTGTATGGCAAGACTAAACAACAAATAGAAAACCCTAAATCCAAGACAAAATCAAAGCATGAAAATAACACACTTGCACACAAATATCCTTAGGGTTTCTCCAATTGGTTGCCTTATATAAAAAATAGCCATATTACGCATGCGAAGTATCTTGGCAAAACAAACAAATATAAGATCATAGTCCTTCGATAACGCTATTAAAAGTTGCCTTACAAAATGATCTTGGTCCCTCAAAAATGCTAAGATACTTGGAAAACATTGCTAATCATGGTTATACGATGACCCACGCTCGTTCCGTTTACATCCAAAGTTAGGGTTGCTTACCAAATCAATGGTAAGACAACAATGTCAAAGTAATAGAAAATGAACAAGAAAGACGTTTAAGTAGGTAGATTACTTCTAGTTACTTGCTCCATTTTCAAACAACAATCCTTGCTATTTTCAAAACAAACAAACACACATTTCAAAAACATCTTACAAACATTGAAAACATTTTCAAAAAGACAAACACCTTTGTATACATTCTTACGAACGAGAATCATTACAAAGATTGCCTAAACGAATGGCCTCTTTTACAAAATACTTTCAAAACCACACAAAGCACAATTTCAAACAAACAAAAGCAAGTGATCTAAGCAAGTAACTAAGAGCCCATGGAAAACCATGGATGAAAAGGGTGCTAACACCTTCCCTTTTCATAATCTACCCCCCGAACTAAAAAAAAACATCTCAAAGGTCTCTCCTGTTCTTTTTCACCTTTCCTTTTGGATAAAAGAAAAGTCGGTGGCGACTCTTGCTAACCGCAACATTTGTGATAAAACGCAAAAACCTCAAGTCATTTCTCCCACCGTATCACAAAACTGGAGACTCTGTCGGGGAATTTATGAAAGTGGGGTTACCTTAGAGTTTAGATCACATTTATTTGCTTACATTGTTTGACTTGTTTTCTTTACATTATGGTTCTTTGTTTGGGTGTGAATCCTCCACCCGGATTTGGGAAACATTATAGGTAAATAGCAATACATTATGGAAATTGTGCGGGGTATACCGGCATGGTCTAAGCAATAGCTATGTTAGTGTGACCTATTTGTGGGTACCGGTAGCCTTTGAGTTAATCAAAGAGAATACAGGGCCACTGAGTGATGTCATGAAGCACTAATGAACTTCTAGAACCCTTTACTCAACCGACTTGGCCTTTAGGATGTAGTGAGATGACCGACTTTGGTGCAGTCCAAAGTTGGTAGATACTCGATACTACACTCATTCAGGTTTGGTTTCTTGGGATATTTCGGTCTCCATTAAAGAGGTTTGAGCTGAAACAATGACCAAGGAAACAATCCAATGATATTGAGCTCCTTAGAACCCAGTTACTATTATTAGGACAGGTTGAGCCAACTAAACTTCAAGAGGGTACTTACCTATAAAACCCTATTCAAGCCTAAACTAAGAACTTGTTTGATTTGCTTGTATATGAATACTTGTACATAACATCATGAACATAATGAACATCATATGCATTGACTAACCATTTCAAGGATTTTGGAGATTCATCTTTGTTCTTGTTTTTGTAGGATATGGATTCACTTCGCAGGAAAACTATCCAAATCAACCTTGTAAGAGTTCCTCCACAACTCAAGGAGCTAGCTTCAAGGATCCCTGAGAACTCTCCATTCACCGAGAGGCATGGTCGTCTACTCAACTTGGTCACCTTCAACACAGAGGAGGATATGATGAAGGTTCTCTTCCAGTTCTTTGACCATTTGCATCATTGCTTCACATTTCTTGACTATCAGCTTGTGCCTACTTTGGAAGAATTCTCTCAACTCTTGACGATTCCTATTCTCAATCAACTACCTTTCAAGGTACGAAAATAAATTCAAAGCCATAAGAGATTGCTCAAGCCCTGCACTTACAGTCATCTGATGTCACAACTCATTGGGAAACTAGAAGTGGTGTCAAAGGCTTCTTGGAAAAGTTTCTGTTTGAGAAAGCCCAAAGTTGTTGGAATTCCCTAGACTTGCAAGCTTTTGAGGAGATTGTGGCTCTTCTTATCTATGGGATGGTCTTGTTCCCCAATCCTGACCAACTCATAGATGTGAGTGCCGTCAAAATCTTCATGTCATGCAATCCAGTGCCTACATTACTAGGGGATATCCTACACTCTTTTCACACTCGTACAATGAGGAAAAGAGGGGTACTTATGTGTTGCACTCCCCTCCTGGAAATATGGTTTATTTCTCATCTTCTCCAATCAGTCTTAAAGAATGAGCAAGGATTAAGGTGGTCACAAAGGTTAATGACGCTCGAACATTCAGATATTCATTGATGCTCTCGATCTAAAGAGAATGTTATCATTGTTGACCGCTGTGGGGAATTCCTTAATGTCCCTCTACTTGGAATTATGGGATGCATCACCTACAACCCATGCTTGGCTCTAAGACAGTTTGGTTATGCCCGAAGGGATGGCCCACATGATATGTTGATTCAAGGCTTGGTATTCGACTACGACAACGATGATCAAGGTCTTCGCCAGAGATTCATCCGAGCTTGGAGGATGCTAAACAAGGTGGACAGAAAGACTTTGGGACACAAGAATTCCATCCCTCTTGAGCCTTACCTCAAGTGGGTACGAACCCACGCTCAAAGTCTTATGATGCCTTATCCTTCCATTATCCCAGTGATTATTGAGCCTGTTAAGGAAGAAGAAGTTCCATAAACTATCCTACATCTTGACATGCCCACATCACTCGAAGACCTACAAAGGGATTGGATACAACTCAAAGGAGAGCGAGATACTTTCGAAGCCCAATTCTACGCAAGCGAGAAGAAGGTTTTGGAACTCACTAGGCTACTTCAAGAGGAGAAGACTCTAAATACCTACATAATACCAAAAAGGATGGGCAATACTTATTTATCTTAGAATTTTGTATTATTTTGCCCAAGGGGAATTGATGTACTCAATTTCTATCTTATTAATATAACGTGTGTTTCTTTTTGTTTGAAACAAATTTGATTTTTTTAAAATCCTTGAAAACATTTCATATATACATATCATTCATCATGACATAAACAGGTCTTTTGCAACCAGTTTCCCCATCTCTCTACTGTTTATTTCAGTAAGATGGATCTCGAACAGTTGGTCAAAGATCTTCAAGCTCATAACACGCAGTTTCAGCAGTTACTCATGACCCTAGCCAAGGGGCAACAGGAGTTGAAGACTCTGTTAGCTGAAGAAAGAAAGAAGAAAACAAAGAAGGCCACTGGGGTTTTGAACATGGGTAGAAGGTTTCAGGGACAGACTAGAAGAACTTTGAATTTTTCAACCACTTTCGAGGAAGGAGAAGGGAAAGGAAAAGAAACAGCGGTTCTGTCAGAATCTGAAGAGGAGGAAGAAGAGGAAGACTACTCCGAAGAATAGTACCCTCCGGCCGATGATAAGTACAAACATCTTGAAGAGCGTTTAAGCGCTATGGAAATACAAAGAGTACTAGGTCTAGATTTTGAAGAATTGGGGCTAGTGTCGGGAATTGTGATCCCACCAAAGTTCAAAGTGTCGTTGTTTACAAAATATGATGGGGTGTCATGTCCTAAAATGCACCTCCGATCATATGTGAGAAAGATGCAGCCGCACTCTTCCGATAAGGACCCGTGGGTGCATTTTTTCCAAGATAGTCTATCCAGAACACAACTCGATTGGTTTTACCAATTAGAAAGGGCCGACGTCCACAACTAGGAAGACCTTTCCGCAGCTTTCTATAAACAATACCAGTATAATGCAGATTTGGCGCCTACCCGTACTAAACTTCAGAGTATGGCTATGGTTTCAAAGATTACGCGCAAAAATGGAGAGATCTAGCTGGGAGAGTGAAACCCCCTCTGTCTAAAAGGGAGTTGGTGGATATGTTCTTAGGCACTATATCGGGCCCTTTCTTCAACCATTTGATTGGGAGTTCATCTGCTGGATTTACTGAGTTAATATTAACCGGAGAGAGGGTGGAAGCTGCCATAGAAAGTGGAAAGATTCAGAAAGATTCATCTGCCTCTACAGCTGTGAGAAAGCCTTTAACCGGAAAGAAGGAGATATCTGTTATTTATCCACAAAAGAACCAAGGGATAGCTGAACGCCGACCAATGGTAGGGGTTGTTATGATCCCGAAATCTACATCTGATCAACCAAGAAGTAACTAACCAAGGGTGGAAAGGCCAGTCCGATAATTCACCAGAATTAATATGACTCTAGTCCATGTTTTACCACATCTGCTGAAATATAATTTGGAAACTTTGAAGGAAGCTCCAAAGAATCCCAACACGGCGTCCCCTCATTATTATCCGAATGCCAGATGCGCATACCATTCCGAAAGCCCGGGCCACGGCACCAACAACTGTTGGGCTTTAAAGAACAAAATCCAAGACCTCATAGATGCAAAAGAGATTGAGTTTGAGGCGCCCGAGAAACCAAATATCATTTCTGCTCCTATGCCTAGACATGGTCACAACACCAATTCTATTGGGGAAGATTTGTTTGTTACTATAGTAGATGAACCCTTGACTCCATTCCCGATCATTAAGATGAACTTATTGAAAGTTGGTATATTCCCAGGTTGTAATAAAGATTGCCATCTTTGTTTATCCTCACCAACTGATTGCCCTCTGTTGAAGACAGGTATTCAACGCCTGATTGACAACCAAGAAATTCTGTTTGAAAATGCTCCTGTTTCACCCATTCTTATTGAAGATGTTTCAATCATAACCATCTCCGCCAATCCTTCCAGGGCCCCCAAAAGACCCGTTAGGATTACATCTGTTCCAAAGACTACTCCTCTCATAATTACAATTCCCGGGCCGGTCCCATACGAATCAGACAAAACAGTACCATGGAATTACGATGGAGAAATCTACTACCATGGTGTTAAACAAGATGGGCTGACTACCGAAGAAGTGAGCTCCGAAGAAGAAGATTTAGACATTAGCAATATTGTCAGAACTAGTAAGATTACCCGTAGTGCTAGAATCTTCTCTCTAGAGATTTCCCCTCCAAAGGCAGTTTTTGGACCCGTGGCCATTCCGAAGATTACCTCTGTACCAATAATCATACTTGCAAGTACACCTACCGACAAAGATGACACGACCCCTGCTGTTATCCCTACCAATACTTCCACTGCTGAAAATCGAGGAAAAAGCATTCAAGAGGAGCTTGTCCGGACGAAGGCTCAATCACTAGCTATCCCCGAAACATCCAAGAAGGAAATGGAAGAGATCTTGAGGATAATAAATAAGAGTGATTATGACGTGGTTGAACAGTTGGGGCAAACTCCCTCCAAGATCTCCATGCTAGCATTGTTGTTATGTTCTGAGGCGCATGTGAAAGCTCTGGTAAAATTCCTAAAGACAACCCATGTGCCACAAGAGACGTCTGCTGACCAATTCCAAGACTGTGTGGCTAGTTTGACAACTGATAACGACCTAGGCTTCTCTGATGCTGATTTGACACCCAAAGGGAGAAAGCATAATGAGGCATTACATGTCTCTGTGGAGTGTAGAAGAACGACTCTGGCCCATGTCTTGGTGGACACGGGTTCATCTTTGAACGTCTTACCGAAGAAAGCCCTTGACAGATTAGATTGTGAAGGTTTGACATTGAAACCCAGTAATATAGTTGTGAGAGCATTTGATGGTTCGAAGAGGATGGTCCACGGGGAGGTGGACATCTCGATAAAGGTGGGAACTCAGATTTTCAATTCAACCTTCTATGTGATGGACATCCGTCCCTCTTACTCCTGTCTGTTAGGACGGCCCTGGATCCACAATGTCGGTGCTGTCACCTCCACACGACACCAGATGCTGAAGTACCCGGTCCAAGGAAAGATCATAACTGTCAATGGAGAGGAGGAGTACATGATTAGTCATCTAAATTCCTTCAGATATGTGGAGTTAGATGGCTTGTTCATTGAAACTCCTTTTCAAAATTTCGAAGAGGTATCCCAAGTAGTAGCGGTAACCAAGGTGGTATCCCCGATTCCCAAGATCACAAGACCTCGGCTTCAGATGTCATCTCTAAAGGAAGCCAAGGCAGTAGTAGAAGAGGGTGGATGCACCATCTGGGGGCAACTTTCGGACATCCCTTATAAATCAGACAAATTTGGCTTAGGGTTTACTTCAACTGCCCAGAAGGCTGTGCGCCGTGCCCGTGCCGAAGGGCCACCTTTGAAGATTAGTAACCGGGAGGTCAACACAGTGGAAGATGTTGAAGAAGATGGCAGCTTGGAAGATTGGATATTTCCTACTATCAACGGAGGACTCCACAACTAGGAAGCCAAAGACTTTGTCCCAATAACTTTTATCTTTCAGTAATTTATCTTTTACATTTCTGTTGGACTTGTAATATTCACAAACAATTCGCACTTTAAAAACCTTGTGTCTTACCCGAGGCACAATGGTCCATTTTAAGGGTTTTTATTTCATCTTCATATGACATTCAATGAATCATGGACGCTTTTTCACATACAAACCTTTTGTGCTCATTGTCTTTCTTTTTACATTTTATTGTTGTTTAAAAGATGGCTATACCCTTACGCACACCCACACTCACAAATGCCGGTACCCCTCCATTCTGGATCCCATGGGCAACGATACTGCTATAGCCTTTAGTGACTCTGAAGATCTAATCTACCAAGCCGAATACGAAGGTGAGGAAGATTGTGAAGTACCGGGGGAATTGGCCAGACTACTACAACAAGAGGAAAGAGCTATTCAGCCTCATGAGGAACCATTGGATACAATCAACTTGGGTACCGAGGAAGATAAAAAAGAAATCAAAGTGGGTGCCAACCTAGAGCCGAGTGTTAAGGAGCGTCTAATTCAGTTATTGCATAATTACGTTGAGATCTTTGCTTGGTCATACGAAGACATGCCAGGACTTGATACAGACATCGTGGTACATCGTCTACCCATAAGAGAAGACTGTCCACCAGTGAAGCAAAAATTCCGCTGCATGAGACCTGACATGTCAGAGAAGATCAAAGCGGAAGTCATGAAGCAGTTCAACGCTGGATTCTTAGATGTCACTTCATATCCTCAATGGGTTGCCAACATTGTTCTCGTGCCTAAAAAGGACGACAAAGTACGGATGTGCATGGCTTATAGATATTTAAACAGGGCCAGCTCTAAAGATGATTTTCCACTTCCCCATATCGATATCCTGGTTGATAATACAGCCCACCACAAAGTGTTTTCCTTCATGGACGGATTCTCAGGTTATAACCAAATCAAAATGGCACCTGAGGACATGGAGAAAACTACATTTCTCACACAGTGGGGCACGTTCTTCTACAAAGTGATGCCATTCAGACTGAAGAATGCCGGGGCAACCTATCAACGCGTCGTGGTAGCTTTGTTTCATGATATGATACATCATGAGATAGAGGTCTATGTAGATGACATGATAGCCCGATCACAAACTGAAGAGGAGCACCTTGACCACTTGAAAAAGTTATTTGTAAGGTTGAAGGAGTACAAGTTAAGACTGAATCCAAACAAGTGTACATTCGTAGTCCGGTCCGGTGAACTCTTAGGTTTCTTTGTCAGTAACAAAGGCATCGAGGTTGATCCTGCCAAGGTTAAAGTGATACAAGAAATGCCTGCTCCTCGCACTGATAAGGAAGTTAGAGGATTCTTGGGACGCCTGAACTATATTGCCAGATTCATTTCTCACTTGACAGCTACTTGTGAACCAATCTTCAAACTATTGAAGAAAGATCAAGTAGTCAAATGGAATGATGAATGCTAGTTTGCTTTTGAAAAGATCAAGGAGTAATTACAAGAGCCTCCTGTTCTGATGCCACCAGTCGAGGGAAGACCATTGACCATGTATCTGACCGTTTTAGAGAACTCAATGGGGTGTGTATTGGGGCAACATGACGAGTCTGGCCAAAAAGAGCATGCTATTTACTACCTGAGCAAAACGTTTACCGACTGTGAAACCAGATATTCACTGCTCGAGAAAACTTGTTGCGCTCTGGCATGGGCTGCTCGCCCGCTAAGACAGTATATGTTGACTCATACCACTCTGTTGATATCTAAGATGGATCCGATAAAGTACATCTTCGAAAAGCCTGCTATGTCTGGAAAGATAGATAGATGGCAGATGATCCTAACAGAATATGTCATACAGTACACTACCCAGAAAGCTATAAAGGGCAGTGTGCTAGTTGATCATCTTTCTCATCAAGCTGTAGAAGATTATCAGTCCATGAAGTTTGAATTCCCGGATGAAGACATCATGGCATTAGATAATTGTGAAGAAATCAAACCATATGACGGACCTAAACAAGGATCCCGATGGACCCTGTTCTTTGATGGGGCATCCAATGCACTTGGTAATGGTATCAGCGATGTACTCATATCTCCAGAAGGGTGTCATACTCCCTTTATTGCCAGACTTTGCTTCAACTGTACGAATAACATGGCAGAATACGAAGCATGCATCTTTGGTCTTAAGGCTGCCATAGACTTGGGAATCAAATCTTTAGATGTGTTTGGAGATTCAGCTTTGGTCATCATTCAGATCAAATGAGAGTGAGACACTAAGCATCCAAACCTTATCCCTTACAAATAACATGTTTTGACATTGCTACCACATTTTGAGCAGATTACCTTCGAGCATTCGCGAGAAGAAAATCAGCTAGCAGATGCTTTTGCCATAATGTCATATATGTTTAAACTTAATTGGGATAAAGAGGCTCCCCATATCACCATTGAATGAATGGATGAACCCGCACACTGTCAGGAGATTAATACTGAAGAAGTAGTGGACCAGCCTTGGTTTCATGAAGTCAAGAGGTATATTGAGGCTCAAGAATATCCAGAAGGAGCTTCAATCAATGATAAAAAGTTTCTAAGGAGATTCTCTGCTAAGTTCTTCCTGAGTAATGGCATCCTGTACAAACACAATCATGACTCCATTTTGTTCCGGTGTGTGGATAAGATTGAGGCTGAAAAGATCAGGGCTGAGCTACATGAGGGCACTTTTGGCACCCACTCCAGTGGGCATACGATGGTGAAGAAAATCCTACGGGCAGGCTATTATTGGTCTACCATGGAAGCAGACTGCTATCAACACTCTCGGACCTGTCATAAGTGTCAAATTTACGCAGACAAGGTGCACGTACCTCTGGTTCCTTTGAATTTCTTGACGTCTCCTTGGCCCTTTGCTATGTGGGGAATCAACATGATTGGGGAGATCAAGCCTACAGCCTCCAATGGATACCGCTTCATTCTAGTGGCCATTGATTATTTTACAAAATGGGTCGAAGCAGCTTCCTTTGCATTCGTTACTAAGAATTTTGTTGCCCGCTTCATCAAGCAAAATCTCATTTGCCGGTACGGTATCCCAGAAAGGATCATCACCGATAATGGTACAAACCTAAACAATACTATGATCACCGCCTTGTGCGAGCAGTTCAAGATTCAGCATCACAATTCATCCCCCTATCAGCCAAAGATGAATGGTGTCGTTGAAGCTGCAAATAAAAACATTAAAAATATCATACAAAAAATGACAGTCACCTACAGGGACTAGCATGAGATGCTACCATTTGCTCTCCACGAGTACCTTACCACGGCTCGCACATCAACTGGGGAAACACCATATTCTTTGGTTTATGGCATGGAGGTTGTCTTGCCTATCGAGGCTCAAATCCCCTCTTTGAGGATTATGAAGGATGCAGGTTTGAATGAAGGCGATTGGATCCAGAATCGACTTGATCAACTAAACTTAATTGATGAAAAGAGACTCGCTGCTGTTTGCCATGGTCAGACGTATCAAAAACGGATGATCAAGGCTTTCAACAAGAAAGTCAGACGCCAAGTATATCAAGTTGGAGATCTGGTGATCAAACGCATTATCTTGCCACAAAGTGATCCCAGGGGCAACTGGACTCCTACCTATGAAGGTCCATTTGTAATCAAGAACATCTTCTCCAGTGGGGAAATGATATTAACCACCATGGACGACGAGGATTTGCCACACCCTGCAAACACGGACATAGTCAAAAGATACTACGCATAAGAGGCCCGCTAGGTTGACACACCTAGGCAAAAAAAAAAGGGGGCATCCCGGTGAACCAAAAAGGTTCGGGCAAAAATTAGGGATAAAATAAAAAAATCTGTACACCCGGCAAGTTGAAAACCCGAAAGGGCGACTTGGGAAAAAAAGGGTTTCCCGGTGGACTGAAAACCCGAAAGGGCGGTCCAGGCAAAAGTTAGGGAATTAAAGCGTATGACTATGTCCCATCGGATCACTTTGTGGACAACCTCTTGACTTCCAATGACAAACTCAAAGTTTCTGATCAATTCAATCATCTTCGGACGAAGCGATAAATAGACAGGATATTCGGAGATACGGAGGCTATAGCAGAATGGGAACCCCATGGGATTGTCACACATAGTTATCTTTCTTTGTATAAATTCTTTCTTATGACACCATACTCTTACTAGGATGTCTATCTCCTTTGTACAAATACTTAATCAGAGATAAATACAAAGATATCTCTTTGAAATACAGAAAACTATTTTCCTTTTTCTTTATACATGTTGTTTTATTTGCAAAAACGTCCAATGATTCATTAATGAACATATGCATTTGAACATAATTACTGTTTACAAATAAACAAAATGAAAAAAGACAATTACTGACAGGTTGAAAGAATAGGAAAACGTCTTCAGGCTATTCCATGAGCAATCTCCACAGTACGTCATTTAAATCCTCGGTGGAGACCGTCCAGTTTCTCCAAATTCCCCAGCAAGTTGTTTTGAAGCCTGAAAACCAATCGGATAACAGCTGACTTCTGATACTCCCCAACGGAACAAAGACTCCCATCATTAATCCCCAGTAGAAGTCATCAAAATTCTCTGGATTCCCCGAGCAAATTCCTCAAGCAGTATACGACATTGCTCTAACAATACAATTTTTGTCAATACTCCAACATCAAGACATGAAGAATCCATATATCCTCAACAACAATCAAGGATTTATTTTCCTCAATCATACAACAATATAGCAAATCAGCTTACATGCGCATACATTACATACACATATCATAAGCATTGATAAAACACATATACTGCATCATAAATTTCATGCAATATAATTTTGTGTTCCAACTAACATTTTACCCTTTTCAGGATAAGATTAACAGCTACCATTAACAATATGCAATCATGATACAGTTCAGATACGCTCCAGACACGGATGCCATTCTGATACTCATTCAGATTTCTACTTTCAGATATAGTTCAGACACGCTCCAGATACGGATGCCATTTTGATACTTATTCAGATTTCAACTTTCAGATACAGTTCAGATACGCTCCAGATACGGATGCCATTCTGATACTCATTCAGATTTCAAGTTCAGATACGCTCCAGACACGGATTCCATTCTGATACTCATTCAGATTCAACTCCTGATACAATTCAGATACGCTCCAGACACGGAAGAAATTCTGATACTCATTCAGATTCTACTTTTGTTACAGTTCAGATACGCCCCAGTCACGGAGGCCATTCTCATACTCATTCAGATTCTAATTTTTTTACAGTTTAGATATGCTCCAGACACGGAAGCCATTCTGATACTCATTCAGATTCTACTTTTGTTACAGTTCAGATACACTCCAGACACGGAAGCCATTCTGATACTCATTCATATTCAACCTCTTGATACAGTTCAGATACGCTCCAGACACGGAAGCCATTCTGATACTCATTCAAAGAAACCTCTTGATACAATTCAGATACGCTCCAGACACGGAAGTCATTCTGATACTCATTCAAAGAAACATCTTGATACAGTTAAGATACGCTCTAGACCTGGAAGCCATTCTGATACTCATTCAGACTCAACTTTTGATACAATACAGATAGGATCCAGACACGGACGCCATTCTGATGTTCAACCTACAAATTACATCTCGATAAGAATTCTTGGATGGCATCTACAAGCCCATCTCCAACAAGATTCTATCACCTCTCCAAATGGCATCTTTAAGCCCATTCCTCCTATTGCCGATGAGTGCAAATTTTTGGGTACTCTAGTGTCCAATCATCTTCCACCTTCGAGTCACGAATGGCAAATCTCGCCAATCTAACTCTTCGGGTTAAAGAAGATTGAACAGAGGTAACTGTTGTACCCCAAAATTTTCCCTATCATTTTCTCAAGAAATCACCTTAGATCCTCAGGTTTACTTCCATCCAATCCTAAGCTTTTAATTACAAATTTTTCAAGAAAATCGCATACAAGGGCAAAATGGTCATTTGCATGCTGAGAAGTCTAACTTTGACTTTTGGACCAAAACCAAGTTTCAAGAATCATATTTCATCAAGACATGTTGGAATATGAAGCTTGTATCATCAAAAGGTTCAAAAGTCAAATTTACTATGGAAAAGCCAAATTTCTAAATACTTGGGATTTTTCTAAGTATTTAAGAAAAATGACACTTCAGAACTTTTAAGCCAACCTCCAGGCAGGTGCAATTAGAAGTTGTAAATGTGGTTCAGCACATAGTCTTCAGTCAGAACATGGCTCTTCAGCACCTACGCAAGTTCAGTCAGAGTTTTCTAGGGTAATGTAAAGAAGGCAATAAATCGTAATACGAGGCCTAAAAGCTCCTTCAGAATATGCTGGAGCCAGAATGTAAGAGGATCAGAAGATTGGATGTTACACTGAAGCAAAACTTCTAATTCAGAGTTTTCAGAGGTAAATCAAAGAAGGTTACTGGAAAGCCTGGGGAATCTTTTAGAGTATGCTGAGGCAACAGGATACAAATATCAGAAGATGGATGTTTTATCCTAGACAGAACTTCTGATCCAGAGTTAAGCAATGATGCAAAATCTCAAATTACAGGATTTCTGATTTTGACAAATCTCATCATCATTTAATGCTCATTAATGCTTATAACCACTTTTGAGTCTTTGTCCAAGGGATCTCTCCACGTGTGGCATAGAAATACTCTTGTTATCCTTAAAAGCAAACTTTTGTACAGAAGTATAGGAGGGTCCAAGCGTTACTTTTTTCTTGAGGGTTTACTTTTCCTTAATCCCTGCTTGCTAATCCATTCTAGGCTAAAAAACTGTCAACTATCACACCCTATTTTTGAACTTGCTTCAAGAATAAGTCAGCATCTAGCGTATGATGTTGCAACTACTTGAGCTCTCCAAAACTACAAAATATTCGCCTATAAATAGAACACCCTTGGCCATTGAAAACATGTCGAAAATTTGGGAAATAAAAGCCTTGAACCCCTGCCAAAATCCCAAGAGCTCCAAGAACTGTAAACACATCACATAAAACCTTGTTAACTTTTGATTCCTTGCATTTAAACTACATTTGTTCTCAAACATTTCTTGGCTAAAAAACCATTCATACAGTTTCTGATCTATACGTTAGAAACTGCCTGAACTTCTGTATTCATACTACCTCACATTCTCTATCCCTCCATCCAAAGAAATCAGAACATCACCTCCTTACCATCCCCAGAAGTTGAAAACTTCTAGCTTACTGAATACGTGAAGAAACCATTAAAAGCATCATCAGAGTTGAGGTTAACTCCGGTTCACAGAACTTCTTCCATCTGCAAGGTAAGTTTCTACTGGCCCTCACTATATTAATTAAGCATTACCATATTTACATGCTCAAAAATACAATGTAGATATCATGCTTCTGATGTTGTACATATTCTGAGATTTTATGCACCTGCCTGTTTAAGTAGAGGATGAATCAGTTCAGAATTTCTTGGAGAGACTAGAACTCAGAGTTAGGATTAGCCAATGCATGCTTGCCTCTGTTTTATAGTTATGATATTTCTTATCTTCTGAAATTCTATGACACCTGCTATAACTGTTCTATGCATGTCTTCTGTTTTTTGGAGAAATAACCAAAATTACAGATGTTCTAACTAGCTTAGAGAGAGAGTCCAAGTCCTGCCAGTGGTCTCAGAACTTCTGAAGTCTATTTTGTTGCCAGTGGTACCAGAACTTCTGAAGCTTGTTTTGTTGCCAGTGGTATCAGATCTTCTGAAAATTACTATGTCCTCAGTGGGTTCAGAACATCGGACCTTACATTTTCACTAACGGGTTTTTGTTTTGTAGCATTCCAGGGTCAGAACCTCTGACTTCATTTTATCAGCAACACGCTGATTCTTTTTTCCTTTTTCATTATTTTTTCTATCACTCTTCATTCCATTAATCAGCAAACATCAAAAGTTTTCCCTTCACACTTTATTTTTTTCCTTAAAACAAAAGACCAAAAATATTTTCTTAAAACAAGACAAGTTTGTTTAAGATTTTCTTATACATTCTTATGCATTTCAATATGGTTTTAATAATAATTTAGGACTTATTTCTACTTGCAATCCCTCATTCCTACATATGTACCCCCATCCCCTAAATATTGTAATAGCGTAGGACTTTACATTTCTGCAGTTTATCGCTTTCAAATGTAAATGCTAGTAATTAGGCGCGTATGGCAAGACTAAAACAACAAATAGAAAACCCTAAATCCAAGACAAAATCAAAGCATGAAAATAACACACTTGCACACAATTATCCTTAGGGTTTCTCCACTTGGTTGCCTTATATAAAAAATAGCCATATTACGCATACGAAGTATCTTGGCAAAACAAACAAATATAAGATCATAGTCCTTCGATGACGCTATTCAAAGTTGTCTTACAAAATGATCTTGGTCCCTCAAAAATTCTAAGATACTTGGTAAACATTGCTAATCATGGTTATACAATGACCCACGCCCGTTCCGTTTACATCCAAAGATAGGCTTGCTTACCAAATCTATGGTAAGACAACAATGTCAAAGGAATAGAAAATGAACAAGAAAGACATTTGAGTAGGTAGATTACTTCTAGTTACTTGCTCCATTTTCAAACAACAATCCTTGCTATTTTCAAAACAAACACACACACATTTCAAAAACATCTTACAAACATTGAAAACATTTTCAAAAAGACAAACACCTTTGTATACATTCTTACGAATGAGAATCATTACAAAGATTGCCTAAACGAATGGCCTCTTTTACAAAATACTTTCCAAACCACACAAAGCACAATTTCAAACAAACAAAAGCAAGTGGTCTAAGCAAGTAACTAAGAGCCCATGGAAAACCATGGATGAAAAGGGTGATAACACCTTCCCTTTTCATAATCTACCCCCCGAACTCAAAAAAAAATCTCAAAGGTCTTTCCTGTGGTTTTTCACCTTTCCTTTTGGATAAAAGAAAAGTCGGTGGCGACTCTTGTTAACCGCAATATTTGCGATAAAACACAAAAACCTCAAGTCATTTCTCCCACTGTATCACAGTCTGGTTCTGCCACCGTATTACACACGCGAATGGGTTCACGGATACACGAGTCTTTCTGATTTAGAAAGCCCTATTTTCCTGAATTGAAAAACACCACCTGGTTGACTTAAATTTTAAGAATGGGCCATCAGATATTGTTGTACCATCCTTAATTAAACGATTCTTCTATCTTGAAAAATATGATCGTCGAGGTAGGATAAATTTGGGGTATGACAGGAGTCGCCAAGTTTTATGTAGCGGTGAAAAATTAGAGATTAAGTTATTAACTAACTTAACTCACAAAGTGAAAGTCACCACTGTACTTTACTGTTTCCAAATAAATGGTAAAAGAGCGAATAAAACCCACTGTACTTTATGGGTTGGGTTTCTCAGATGCAGATCTGACTGCTAAAGGAAGAAATCACAATGATGCTCTACACGTCTCGATCGAGTGCAGGGGCACTACTATGGCCCATGTACTAGTAGATACCAGGTCCTCTTTAAATGTTTTGCCAAAGAAAGCATTAGATCATCTGGACTGTGAAGGTTTGGTTCTGAAGCCGAGTAATATTGTGATTAGAGCTTTCGATGGGTCAAAAAGGATGGTGCACGGGGAGGTGGACGTCCCTGTTAAAGTTGTCCCTCAGAATTTTTCATTTACTTTTTATGTGATGGATATCCGACCATCTTATTCTTGCTTGCTGGGTTACCCTTGGAATCATAAGGCTGGGGCAGTGACTTCTACGCTCCATCAGATGTTGAAATATCCGATAAAGGGGAAGATTGTTACGGTGCAAGGAGAAGAGGAGTACATGTTGAGTCATCTTAATTCCTTTCTCTATGTGGAGATGGATGGGGAATTCATCGAAACCCCGTGTCAAAACATTGAAGAGGTCCCCCAGACTCTGGCGTCGACTGAAGTTGCTGCTGACAAACCTCCGATGAAGATGGCCTCCCTCAAGGATGCCAGGGCTGTAATTGAAAAAGGTGGGTATGCAAATTGTGGTCAGCTCCCTGATTTCACACACAAGACTGACAAGTTTGGTTTGGGCTTTACTGCAGAGGCTCAAAGGACTACTCGGCGCGCGCGGGTTAGAAGACCTCTTCTGCACATCAGTAATCAGGGAGTGAATGCAATTGAGGATGATGAAGAAGAGTCAGATATCGACAACTGGATCTACCCGACTACCAATGGCGAATTGAACAACTGGACGGCGAAGGACTTCGTGCCCGTTTCTTTTATTACACAGTAATAGACTTTTGTTTTGAGATTTGTAACAGGCAATTTGAAACTTTACGGCCCGGCGCCTTGCCCGAGGCACTTTGGCTTTGTTTGTGAGGGCTTATTATTTGTCATTTTCATATAACATCAATAAAGCATTGGATGTTTTCTTGCATTACAAATTTTGCGCTCCTTGTTTTTCTTTTCTATCTTGCACTTTATCAAAACAGTTATTGTCTTACACACACTCACATAGCATAATGCAGATCCACATCCACTCTGGATCCCACTGATAACAACCCTGCTACTTCCGGTTATGACTTCGAGAATCCGATCAACCAAGCCGAGGACGAAGGTTAGGATGATTGTGAAGTGCTTGGGGAACTTGCTAGACTGTTACTACAGGAAGAGAGGGCCATGCAACCCCATGAAGAGCCACTGGAATCCGTGAATTTGGGTACATAGGAAGACAAGAAAGAGGTCAAGATAGGTGCGAATTTGGAGCCTAGTGTCAAGCAACGGTTGATACAGATGCTGCGCGAGTATGTTGAAATCTTCACATGGTCTTATGAAGATATGCCTGGTTTGGACACTGATATTGTGGTTCACCCCTTGCCAACTAAAGAAGATTGTCCTCCGGTAAAGCATAAGGTTTTCCGTATGCGCCCCGAGATGTCTGAGAAAATCAAAGCTGAGGTCATGAAACAGTTTGATGTCGGTTTTCTAGCTGTCACTTCTTACCCACAATGGGTAGCCAACGTTGTTCCAATACCAAATAAGGATGGTATGGTGCGGATGTGTGTGGACTATAGAGATCTGAATAGGGCGAGCCCCAAAGATAATTTCCCACTTCCTTACATCGATGTTCTGGTCGACAACACCGCACAGCATAAGGTCTTCTTCTTTATGGATGGTTTTTCTGGTTATAGTCAGATTAAGATGGCTCCCGAAGACATGGAGAAGACAACTTTCGTTACATAGTGGGGCACCTTTTGCTATAAGGTCATGCCGTTCGGGTTGAAGAATGCTGGGGAAACGTATCAGCGCGCCATGGTCGCTTTGTTCCACGACATGATTCACCATGAGATTGAGGTGTACGTTGATGACATGATCGCAAGGTCCCAGACTGAAGAAGAACATATTGACCATCTCCAGAAACTATTCGGCAGGTTGAAGATGTATAAGCTGAGGTTAAACCCGAACAAGTGCACCTTCGGGGTAAGATTCGGTAAGCTGCTGGGTTTCGTCGTTAGTGATAAAGGTATTCAAGTGGATCCCGCAAAGGTAAAGGCTATACAGGAGATGCCAGCTCCCCGAACGGAAAAAGAAGTCAAAGGCTTTTTGGGACATCTGAATTACATTGCCCGGTTCATTTCACATCTGACTGCTACTTGTGAGCCAATCTTCAAGTTGCTAAAGAAAGATCAAGTGGTAAAATGGAATGATGAATGACAGGCCGCTTTCGAAAGGATTAAAGAATATCTCCAAGAGCCACATATTCTAATGCCTCCAGTTGAAGGAAGACCCTTGATCTTATACTTGACAGTACTCGACAATTCAATGGGGTGCGTGCTGGGGCAACATGACGAGTCTGGCCGAAAAGAGCATGCTATTTACTACCTTAGCAAAAAGTTTACCGACTGTGAGGCCCGATACTCACTGCTCGAGAAAACTTGCTGCGCTTTGGCATGAGTTGCTCACCGGCTGAGACAGTATATGCTAACTCACACTACCCTATTGATATCAAAGACAGATCCAATCAAGTATATCTTCGAGAAGCCTGCCTTGTCCAGAAGAATAGCAAGATGGCAGATGATCTTAACTGAGTATGACATCCAATACACAACCCAAAAAGCAATCAAGGGGAGTGTATTGGCAGATCATTTGGCGCATCAGGTCATGGATGATTACCAGTCTATGAATTTCGAGTTTCCGGATGAGAACATCATGTTGGTGACTGATTGTGAAAAACCTGGACCAGATGAAGGACCTCAGAAAGGATCCCGATGGTCTATGTATTTTGATGGAGCATCAAACGCGTTGGGTAATGGCATTGGCGCCGTGATTATATCTCCCGACGATTGTCATACTCCGTTTACCGCCTGATTATGTTTTAACTGCACCAACAATATGGCGGGGTATGAAGCATGCATCCTGGGGCTACGAGCTGCTATTGACTTAAGGATTAAGGTCTTGAGTGTGTTCGGAGATTCCGCTCTAGTGATCAGTTAAATCAAAGGCGAGTGGGATACAAAGCACCCAAATCTTATTCCTTACAAAGAGTATGTACTGACATTGCTCCCACACTTTGAGGGGATAACCTTCGAACACTTCCCAAGAGAGGAGAATTAGTTAGCGGGCGCACTAGCTACCATGTCTTCTATGTTCAAGGTCAGATGGGAAAATGAAGCTCCCCAGATTACCATTGAAAGGTTGGACGAACCCGCACATTACTATGACATCGAGACTGAAGAAGTAGCAGATAAACCCTGGTTCCACGAGGTAAAAAGGTATCCTCAGGCTCAGGAGTACCCCGGGGGTGCATCTGTTAACAATAAAAAGTTTCTGAGGAGGTTCGCTGCGAAGTTCTTTATCAGTAATGGTATCCTCTACAAGCGTAACCATGACTCAACGTTACTGCGATGTGTGGACAAGAACGAGGCAGAAAGGATTATGGCAGAATTACATGAAGGTACTTTTGGAACTCATTCCATTGGACATACCATGGCAAAGAAAATCCTTCGGGCAGGATACTATTGGTCTACTATGGAAGCCGAATGCTATCAATATTCTCGAACCTGTCATAAGTGCCAAGTCTACGCTGATAAGGTGCATGTACCTCCAGTTCCTCTGAACATCTTGACAGCTCCTTGGCCTTTTTCAATGTGGGGCATCAACATGATTGGCGAGATCAGACCTACTGCGTCTAACGGGCATCGTTCATTTTGGTAGCAATTGATTATTTCACGAAGTGGGTTGAGGCAACTTCCTTCGCTACAGTAGCCAAGAACGTCGTGGCGCAGTTTATCCTACACAACTTGATATGTCGATACGACGTACCCGAGAGGATCATTACGGACAATGGTACAAATCTCAACAATACAATGATTACCGAGTTCTGAAAACACTTTAAGATACAGCATCACAACTCTTCTCCTTATCGGTCGAAGATGAATGGGGTTGTTGAAGCAGCTAATAAGAACATTAAGAAGATTGTGCAGAAGATGACGGTGACCTACAAAGACTGGCACGAGATGTTACCATTCGCTCTTCATGGGTACCGTACCTCAGTGAGGACTTCGATAGGGGCAACCCCTACTCTTTAGTGTATGGTATGGAGGCGGTCTTACCCATTGAAGTCCAGATACCTTCTCTCCGGATTATGAAGGATGCAAGTTTGAACAAAGATGATTGGATCCAGACCCGGTTTGATCAGCTAAACTTAATCGACGAAAAGATACTTACTACTATTTGTCATGGTAAGACGTATCAAAAGCAGATGTTCAAGGCATTTAACAAGAAAGATAGACGACAAGAGTATCAAGTCGTGGATCTGGTGATCAAACGCATCATACTTCCGCAAGCTGACCCCAGGGGCAAATGGACCCGTACGTATGAAGGGCCATTTGTGGTTAAGAACATTTTCTCAGGAGGAGCTATGATTCTAACCACCATGGATGGTAACGACCTTCCTCACCCCGTCAATGCAGACATAGTGAAAAAATACTACGCATAATCAAAGACCCGCTAGGTTGACTGGCCTAGGAAAAAATAAGGGCTTCCTGGCGAACCAAAAGGGTTCGGGAAAAATTAAGGGATGAAAATGAAAAAATTTGTACACCCGACAAGTCGAAAACCTGAAAAGGCGGCTTGGGCAAAAAAGGGTATCCCGGTGGACTGAAAACCCGAAAGGGCGGTCCAGTAAAAAATTAGGGATCAAAGCGTAACACTATGTCTCATTGGATCATCTTGCAACCTTACTTCAGTATCGACTATCAAGCTCGGACGGCGCTGATCAATCTGATTTACCTTCAACCAAGTAGCAAAGTGATGAGATGCTCGAAGATATAAAGGCAATAGCAGAGTTGAAACCCAGTGGGATTGTTTCATATAGTTGTTTTTCTTTCTTTTAAACAAATTGTATAAACTTTGTTCTTTCGGCGGCGTTCTCTTACTAGGACGTCATCCTCTTGTACAAAACGCCTATTGCAGGCCAACTTCAAAATCAATACAATTCATTTTCACAAAGAAATTTCAAAATTGTTTTGTCTTGCAAGAACGTCCAATGGTTCATTTTTTGATATATGCATTTGACAATAATTGCTGCTCATACATATTTACATGCGAAACAAAAGATGATTACTCATAATTCTAGGAACAGAGGCGAACGAGAAATGTCCAAACCTTACAGTTTCTCTATCCACTAGGTATAAGGATAGACCTAGCTGGAGAATGTGGCTAAAGGAACATACACTCCCCGCAAAGTAGGAAGTATCAGAAAACAGTAGTGTTAATTCTCCCGAAGCAGAGTTCATCTATCACCAACAATAGAAGACCATCCCCAGTGGAGTTTATTTCTTCCACAAGCAGAAACTCAATCCCCGACAGGGTTCGTTATTTCCAACAACAATAATTCATCCCTAGCCGAGGTCATTTATCCAAATCAGCAGATCTTCTAGCAGAGTATCTCTTCCCCACAGAGTCATTCTCTTGCCAATTTATTCTCCAGCAGAGTTATTCTCCCGCGAATTTATTCTCTAATCATCTTCTTCGAGAACGAAGAATTCAACTCCTTGCACCCTCCAGCAGCAGTCCGAGATTTATTTTCTCCAGCTAAAGAACATCATAAGAACATTACATATTCATACATCATGGCATGAGCATAAGCATCATACAACACAATCTCATTTATTTTGAGAACATCATTGCTCAATACATTTCATACATCATGACATTACATACGATTAACTCTTTACCTTTCAGGGAAAGGTACAATCCAAATTCTCACAAGTTTTCTTTGGTTCAGTCAAATTAATGCTAAAGATTTCTATTCCAATTCAAGCTATGAAGCCCGGATCCAACCGGATAGTATTTTGATTTCTACATCATATTGAGAAGCCCGGAGAACGACCAGATAACAGTATCAAACACCGCGAAGCCTGGAATCGACCAGATAGTGGTTTATCTTCAAGCTATGAAACCCGGATTCGACCGGATAATAGTTTAATCCCCAACAAGTTATTGTGAAGCCTGGATTACGATGAGATAGCAATACAAGTTACTGTGAAGCCTGGACTACGACCAGATAGCAGCCAAGAATACTACGAATCCTGGAGTCGACCAGATAATGGTATATCTTTAATGCAAGTTATGAAGCCCGGGTTTGACCAGATAGTATCTTGATTTCTCCAAACACCATGAAGCCTGGATTTGACCAGATAATGGTATGAGACATCGTGAAGCCTGGATTATGACCAGATAGCGGTAAAAGACACTGAAGCCTGGGTTACGACCAGATAACAGTGAGGGACACTGTGAAGTTTGGATTTCGACCAAATAGCAGTCTACGCGGCCAATTAATATGAAGCCCGGGAATCGACCAGATATTAGTAGGCCTTAAAATCAAATGGAAGTCCGGATGTGACTGGATAACCACTTGATTTCTTCTGAAGCCTGGATTACGACCAGATAAGAAGTAAGGTATTGTGAAGCCTGGAACCGACCAGATAGTAGTAGAGAACACCATGAAGCCTGGATTCGACCAGATAATGGTATAATACATCGTGAAGCCTGGATTACAACCAGATAGCGGTAAAAGACACTGAAGCCTGGATTACGACCAGATAATAGTATAAGACACTAAAGCCTGGATTACGACCAGATAATAGTATAAGACACTGTGAAGCTTTGATTTTGACCAAATAGCAGTTTACTTGGACAATGACTAAGAAGACCGGAATCGACCAGATATTAGTGCGCCTTAAATTCAAGTTGAAGCCTAGATGCGACCAGATAACAACTTAATTCCTTATGAAGCCTGGATTACGACCAAATTGGAATTGAGAAATTGCAAAGCCTAGATTATGGCCGGATAGCAAGTTTAATCTCATCTCCCAAGTAAGTCACTGTAAAGCTTGGAGCACGACCAGATAGAAGTTGATCTTATAACTATGAAGCCTGGATCACGACCAGATAGTAGTTCATTTTCACCTCTTCGACTAAGAGACGATTTCCCAGTAGAATAACGGACGACCGAAGCTCCTAAAATTCAACTTTTATCAAAACAGAGATCAGTATTCCCCAGCAAAATCTTCCTCAACAACAGGTATACGGGTTCTCGCTAAGGAATCTCTTAGGAGATCGACACTACTTCGGATGGCATCTTTAAGCCCATCTTATGTCATCAATATCCAAATGGCGTCTATAAGCCCATTCCCGACATCACAAGGCAAGTACCACTTCATGCGAGTGCAAATTTCTGGGCACTATAGTGTTCAATCATCTTCTACCTTCGGATCACGAAAGGCAGACAAGCCAATCTACATCCTCAGGTTTAAGAAGATTGAACAGGGGAAGTTGTTGTACCCCAAAATTTGCCCTCCCATATTTCTCAATACATTTCAAGTGAGGTCCTCAAATTGCTCAAGGAAGTCCAAGGGTTGACCAGACAAACTCTCTCCTAAGGCAGTCTACCTCAAATTAGGGTTTCATGTTGCATCAAGATATTTGAGTCCAAAGGGTATAAAATGCTCACCATTGTCCTAATATGTTCTCAAGGTCATCCATGTCAAGTTTCAAGCCTTGCAGATAAAGTTTGCTTAGTCAATTGCTCAAAGGCCTGAAAATCGACTGTGCTAGGGCAAAAGTCAATTGTGGTCCCCATACAGGAAAACCTAATGATTTTTGGTCAACATCCTCATTTTGAAGTCTTATTCATCATTTGATCAAGGGTTGATCATTATTCATCAAGGATTGTTTACAAACTCATCAAAACCCAAAAGTTGCTAAATTAGGGTTTTGCAGGAAAAGTCCACCAAACTTTGACCAAGCATAACTTTTTCATACATTATTAGAAATGACCCATCCAAAGCTCATTTTGAAGAGGATGCAATTCCCTACATTTCATCTTCATCTCCCAAGTTCAAAATATGCACTCACAAGAAGTTACAAGTTTGGACATTATAGGTCATTTTGAAAAGTCAACAAAAACACCTTTTTTGTCAAAGCTTAATACATGAACATGGAAGAATCAATTGAGATGAGACCAAAATGGTTGCTTAGAGGACATCTTAAACTTTCTAAAAAGTCATAGAACACATCTCTAGGGTCAAAATTGAAGGAGTTATGCATTGGTGAAGTTGACCTTTTTTGCAAAATCGCCAAAAGTCAAATATGCCTCAAATTGCAATTTTTGCCAAATGGGCCCAACTTTTTGTGCTTGCATTGAGTTTGTAATATGAAACACGACCCATGATCCTTCCCACTTGCCTTTATTTTATTTTTGTCATTTATTTTGATTTTTATTTCATTTAAATCAAATTAAATCAAAATAAAATCATGAAAATATCAAAATCATTTAAACCTTGAGATTTTGTGCATATTTCAGGTCCATGAATAGCTGGCAATAAGATAAAATAGTGCAAGGCTTGGTTGTACACAAAAAGATTGGTTTTTGGCTTGTTTTGGAAAGATTTACATGAGAATCAAATCTTGATCAATGATCATTATTGGAGAAGATTTGGAACAAATTTGTAAACCTAATTCACTCAAGGCTACATATAGAATATTTGCAGACCAAAAGCACAGGGGTTAGAGGCGTGAAAAGAGAAGGAGAACTTTCAAAAAATCAAGAAAAAGTGGCAATCTGATTTCATAGTTCCAGGATATTTCAAGCCTTCCAAGCTATCTCATTCGCTTCCTGGGTGTTCAAGGAGTCTATCCCAATCACTAACAAGCATTTTCGAGCCCAGAAACGCAATGTAAGCGCCTCACGATAACCTTCCCTTTTTGAAATCGAATCTCATGAATTTGACATTGTTAGCATGATTGGTTTATATATTCTGAATCCTTGAAGCATTTGCAAGCTAATGGTAACAATTAATTGCATTTTTGCTAACCATACAGAGATCCACCATTGTTAGGTTTTCTTTGTTCGTTTTAGGGTTTTCTTATGCAGGTGAAATTGGCCCAAAAGAGAGGTACCATGATGTTCACAAGGCCAAGACGAACTGGCCTATAGCATTAGGTTTCATTTATGGTGCGTGTATGAGATTTTGGAAAATCATAGGGGTTATATCTACGGATTTTGTCCTTAGGTAAAAGTCTGGACCTTTGCCAACGGAAGAGGGAAGAAGAAAGGTGGTGTGGAAACACACCATTCGTCAATTTGAAAATTCGCGCGCTGGCATATGATAATTTTTGTTTTTCCATATAATCTTTATTTATTCTCCTATATACAAACAAGCGCGCTGGCTCAGTTGGTTAATGAGCGAAGGAAATTGCCAAAGGACCAGGGTCGATCCCCAGGTCCCCTTGTTCTTCAATATTATTTTGCAATATGTGATTCCATGCATAGGTTCCCCATAGATCCACCATGGACCATCAGCTTTCAATCACTGGATCTAAAGCAGACTAGATCCAAAGGCCATCACATGAAAGTTTACCATAGGCTTAGTCAAACATGCAACATGGAATCAGAAGAGTCAACATGGGCCAAGGCTTTTGGGCTCAGAAATTGCTATGGATACCCCCTCAAATTGCTAGCATACCAGGCCCAATTCTTTCTTTTTCTTTCTATATTTTCCTTTATTTATTTTATTTTGATTATTTATTTCTCACACAAATTTAATTCTTTTATTACAAAAAAACTCATAAAATCAATTTTTCCTCAAATTAGATTTAGGTTTATTTTTATCAAATTTAATTTAATTAGTTTATTTAATTTTGGGGCAATTTTAACCTCTTCGTAAATAAATTAAAACAAATTAGAAAATTAGGGTTTTGTTTAATTTAATTGTTATTTTCTTTTTCTCAAAATAACCAAAATACAAAAATAGGTCAAAATTAATTAATTTTCTTAATTTAATTTAATTAGTAATTAGGTTTGTATTTATTTAATTTAAAACCTTATTTTCTTAAAATAATAAAAAACAACCAAAAAATGACTTTTCTTTTAATTAGGATTAGACGGGGTCAAAACCCTAATTTTCTCTCATTCTCGATCCACCGCACGCGTTTATTTATTTTTGCAATAATTAATGTAACTTCCCATGGGTTGTAATAGTTTAATTAGGACTTTTCTTTATTTATCGTTTTACGGGTTTTTGGCTATGTAATTAACCCCCCTCCCGAAGCCTTGTAATAGCGTAGCTTTATTTCTCGCCTTTTAATTCTCGCAAATATTAAGTGTTAGATGTATGATAATAGGATTGCATGACAAGAATGTTTGTAATTTTAAAATGGTTAGTAAACCCTAAATGTGCAAAGATAATAACTTGAAATAAAATCACTCGCACATGCGCACTCCTAGGGTATACTCTGACTTCGGTTGCCTTCGGTAAACGATAATTAAGTATAGGATATTTTAGTGGTCACCCTCTTGTCTAAACAGAGATCAAAAGTCCTGTTCAGAAATGTTTCCTCGGAAATGTTGCCTCGAAAAGGTTGCTTCAGAAATGTTTCCTAGAATATGATCTTAAGACATTAGGGTTATTACTAAGACGTCCTAACATTGGTTTATTGATCGTACGTCCCTCTCGAATTGACCCTTACAACTCTAACGACGGTTCTACTTACTCCTTAATAGTAGGATAACGCTGTCTAAAGGAAACGAGAATAGAAACAATCCATTTTCGAGTAGGTAGATGGTAGTAGGTACTTGCTCAAAATCAAACTTTCACACTTACACTTTTTTTTTACAAACAAAGTTTTCAAAAACACTTCGTAACCCTCTTGAAGGCAGAAGCTAGGGTTAAAACGAAGTAAAACAAAACTTTTCAAAACAAACACACATAAGCAATTTTTTAAATGATGAGCAAGTACCTAAGAGCTTGTGGAAAACCAAGGATAGAAAGGGTGCTAATATCTTCCCTTTCTATAATCTACCCCCCGTACTCATGATATCTCGAAAAAAGGAATTTTTCTGTGCTTTTGTCCTTTCCAGTTGGATAAAATAAAAGTCGGTGGCGACTCTTGCTTACCGCGACATTTTGCAAACACAAACGCAAAACGCAAACCAGCATTTTCCTAAAACAGACTGGTTCTGCCACCGTATCACACACGCGAATGGGTTCACGGATACACGAGTCTTTCTGATTTTGAAAGCCCTATTTTCCTGAATTAAAACACACCACTTGGTTGACTTAAATTTTAAGAATGGGCCATCATATATTTTTGTACCATCCTTAATTAAACGATTCTTCTATCTTGAAAAATATGATCGTCGAGGTAGGATAAATTTGGGGTATGACAGGAGTCTCCAAGTTTTATGTAGCGGTGAAAAATTAGAGATTAAGTTATTAACTAACTTAACTCACAAACTGAAAGTCACCACTGTACTTTATTGTTTCCAAAGAAATGGTAAAAGAGCGAATAAAACCCACATAAGTTTTAAAACAAACTAAAAAAACAAAGAGATTTAGGTAATGGTGTTGGTTATGCAAATGGAAGGTGTTAACACCCTAAACATATGTGGTACTCCATAAGAACCTTATGAAAATCTGTATATTTTAGATAAAAAGAGTTGTTTGAAAAAATATTGTGGAGATGAGAAAAGAAATGGTTTTTATGATTTTGATACGGCAAAACTTCAATGAGTTATGTGCCTACGTACCACCAATGTGCAATGGCGAAATCAGAACCACATAGTTCTTCTAAAAAAGAATAAAGTTATTTGTTGGTTGATTTTAAATGAAGAGACATTTTATCGTCTTAAGGAGAATACTCAACCAAATATCCATAAACATGAGAATGATGGGCCTTTGCATCACAAATGAAATAATGGCTACAAGTATGCCACTAGATCTTTCAAGTAGAAAAGATTAAACATCATATCAATCAAATTTATGGACATGGGAGAATCATATATCAACTATTCACAGGACTCATGTCTAATCTTTAAGAAAAAGTTTTACAATCAAAAGCCAAAATGGCAAAATGGTTTGAATGAGTTTTTTTTGTTTTTTTAGTCTTTGGAGAAAAGAGTTTAACTTTGATTAAATGGATTAAAATTTGATTAAGAAAAATGTTTTGAAAATGTTCTTGAAAAAGTCAAGGTTTTTATTGATAGTGGTTTAAGTTTCAAAACAAGAAAGTTTTGAAAAAGGGAGAAGATTTGAAAATTGAAGAAGATGGGTAAGAGATGAAGGGAATATCCTAAAGTAAAAAGTAAAAGCTAAGGTAGAAAATATTTGACCAAACAAGAGAAATCATCTTAACTTAAGTCAAACAATGCATCCCATTTGTTGTACCCCAAAATTTTCCCTCTCGTTTTATTCAAGACATTCTCCTAAGGTTCTCAAATTTTCAAGGTTGCTCAAGAATTGATCAGACAAATTCTCCTCCTAAGCAATGAACTTACAACTAGGGTTTCAATTTTCTCAAGGAAGTTTGGGTTTCTAAGGCCTCTAGTGGTTTCCATTTTTTCTTATAGGTCTCCAAGAATCCTCATACCAAGTTTCATGCCTTGCATCACAAGTTTGCTCAGTCAATGGCTTAGATGATTGAAAATTAACTATATTGGATAAAAAGTTAACTGTGGTCAACATACAGGCAAACTTCAATATTTTTAGTCAACATCAAGATTTTGAAGCCATATTCATCATTTAGTCAAGGGTTGATCATGATTCATCAAGGAAAACTCTCAAATCATCAAAAGTCAAAAGTTGCCAAATTAGGGTTTTCCAAAGGAGAAGTCAACTGAACTTTGACCAAGCATAACTTTCACATGCTTCATTATATTTTCCTCAACCAAAGCTCATTTTGAAGGAAATTCAATTATCTTCAACTTTGTCTCTTTATTCCCAAGTCCAAAAATGCTTCATTTGAGAGATATGAGCCAATTCATTATAGGTCATTTCAAAAGTCAACAAAAAGACAATTTTTGTCAAGGAAACTTACATTGATATAACTTCTTGAAATTCTAAAATGGTCAATTTAGATATTGTAGAGGACATCTTGAGCTTTCCAAAAAGTCCCAGATCATCTTCATATGATAATTTAGATATTGTAGAGGACATCTTGAGCTTTCCAAAAAGTCCCAGATCATCTTCATATGATAAAAATTGAGAGAGATATGACGAGTGCAAGTTGGGAAATTTTGAGCAAATCCAGGAAGTTCAAATTGAGCATACTTGAATTTTTGGGCTAGTGGGCTATTGTTTGAAAGTCCAAACGTGTTTTGCAGCTCATAGTACACCTCAAGACTTATTCATACACCCCTTTTTAATTTACTATATTTATTTTTTATTTTTGAAAAGTCATTATAAAATAAAATAAGATCAAGCTTATTATTACAAGATTCCAATCCCATGATCCTTTGACCTAATTTCAAGCTATATATTCACTTCAATTCAGACATGAAAGGGACCACGAAACCTTGTACAAGAAACTTCCAAAAATTCACAAAATTACTCAAAATTAGGGCAACTTATAAACCCTTATTTCAACCACCTTCAATAGGTACCAACATTTACGTTCGCTTCCAGGAAGATCATAGGATAAGGTTGGATCATTTGCAACAATCTAACAGACTAGAAACACCACTACATTCATCATCGGTTTTCAATCCCTGCATGAATCTTAATTTTGATTTTTCTTATGTTTTAAGATAAACTAACTATTGTACCCAAAAATTTGCCCTCTCATTTTACTCAACACATGGCAAGTGAGGTCCCCAAATTGCTCAAAGAAGTTCAAGAGTTGACCAGACAAACTCTCTCTTAAACCAGCATACCTCAAATTAGGGTTTCCATCTACATCAAGATATGTGAACCACAAAGGACTCAAATTCTCACCATTGTCCTAATATGTCCTCAAGATCATCCATGTCAAGTTTCAAGCCTTGCAGAAGAAGTTTGCTCAATCAATTGCTAAAATGCCTGAAAATCAATTGCACTAGGTCAAAAGTCAATTGTGGCCCACATACAGTCAAACTTCAATATTTTTGGTCAACATCCTCATTTTGAAGTATTATCCATCATTTGATCAAGGGTTGATCATTATTCCTCAAGGATTGCTCACAATTCATCAAAACCCAAAAGTTGCTAAATTAGGGTTTTGTAGGAAAAGTCAACTCAACTTTAACTAAGCATAACTTTCTCATAATTTATCAGAAATGATCCATACAAAGCTAATTTTTAATATGATTCAATTCCCTATAATTCATCTTCAGCTCCCAAGCCAAAAATATGCACTAACAAAAAGATATGAATTTTGACATTATAGGTCCTTTTGAAAAGTCAACAAAAACACCTTTTGGGTCAAAGCTTCATACATGAACATGGAAGACTCAATTGAGATGAGAACAAAAGGGTTGTTTATAGGACATCCCAAGATTTCTAAAAAGTCCAAGAACACCTCTCTAGAGTCAAAATTGAGAGAGTTATGCATTGGCAAAGTTGACCATTTTTGTAAAATTGCCAAAAGTCAAATATGCTCAAATTTGCATTTTTTTTCTAAATGGGCCCAACTTTTTATGCTTGCACCTCAATTATAATGTGGTACACGACTAAAATGTTCACTCACCCATTATATGCTTCATTTTTCAATTTATTTTGATTTTGAATTAATTAAAAGTGAATTAAATCAAATAAATGATTAAAATTAACAAAGATATGATTTGATTTGTTTTTTGGACAGATTGGCAATCAAGATATGCTGAGTAAACAAGAGCAAATCGAATCAAGGGAAATTGATACAAGAAAGGAATGATTTGGTTCAAAATAACAACATATAATATAGCTTGCAAATCAAATCAAATCTTGGATAAATGCATAGATTTAGTCCAAGTTTGTTAACCTAATTTACTCTAGGTTATATAATGAAGAATTCCAGATGAAAAAACAAGGGTTATAGGTCGTGAGAGGCATAGAACAAAACTCAAAATTCTTGACAAAAAGTGAGGTTCAGTTTGTAGGTTAGGGGACGATTCAAAGCAATTTAAAGCCAACAATCTATTCCAGGAGATCCCAGGAAGCTATTCCACCTATCCTCAGGATTAAAAACGCAAGGAATCGTGCCCACCATCAACCACGATTTGCCCAAAAACTCGATTCTAATTTCCTTGATTTTAACAGCATTATCATGTTTTGATCATACATTCTTGTTCATTATCTTGTTTGAAAGCTATTAGCATCATTTAATTGCATTTACAGCGCAGGAATCACAATATGCCATTGCTAGGGTTTACAAGTTCGTTTTAGGGGTTTTCAATGTAGGAACAATTGGGTCTTGAATCAGGTACTATGATGCTAGTGAGGATGAGACGAGTTGATTGGTACCATTAATTTTCATTTATCTTGCTCGTATGAAATTTTTGAAATGTGCAGGGTTATACCTATAGTCGACGTTTGTAGGTAAAAGTCTCTTTTTCTAAAACGACGGTTGCCAGGAAGAAGACGCTGGCATGTCAAGTAGCCATTGGGTCGTTTGAATATCGCGCATTTTTTCTGACACAACGATCTTATTTTGCATATTATGTTTTGTTTGTATTATGTTAACAAATTAACATTCCAGCGTAGCTGGCAAGGCATCACTAGAGGAGAGCATAAGGACCTGGGTTCGATCCCCAAGTCCCAATGTTTCATTTATTTTATTTTCATTCAATAGATCAAATGCATTGCACTATCTAGCGACCTTCATACTCCATCAATGTCCATCCATGTGATTCAGCGTATCATCAGATCTCACGCCTCTCCAATGAAGGTCTATCATGCTCCTCAAGTCAACATCCACACCAGATCCAGCACTGACCAGGCTTGATATTAAATGGGCCTTACAAAAATCAGATTTGCACCCCCCTCCAGCCAACAACACAGGCCCAATTCTCAACCTTTTTTATTTTTATTTTATCTTTTTATTTGTTTAATTATTTTATTTTTTAAAATCAGTTTTAATTAAATCATAAAAAATAAAAAAATGAAAGGTCATAAAAAATTAGGTTTAGTTGTTTTATTATTAAATTATATTTTTGTTAATTAATTAGATTAATATTTAAATTAGGGTAAATTTAATTTGCTTTTTTTCATAATTTAAATTAAATTAGAAAATTAGTTTAACTCTTGGTTTAATTTTTCTCTTTTTTCTCAAATAATACAAAAAATACAAAAATAAGTTGTTTGGAATTAATTAATTTATTTTCAAAATTAACATTAATTAGAACTTAGGATTTTATTTTAATTTAATTCTCCATTATTTTCTCAAATAACAAAACAAGAGAAAAAACTTTATTTCTTTAATCAATCGCAAGTAAGATTAGTCGAAGGGTCAAAACCCTAATCGCCTCGCATTTAATTCGCCGCGCGCTGGTTAATTATTTTTCCATTATTTTGTAACTGTTCAGGGTTTGTAATAGTTAACTTAGGTTTTTTATTTGCTGTTTAAATCCCCGATTTTTGGTTATGTAATTAATCCCCCTCCCCGAAGCCTTGTAATAGCGTAGGTTTATTTTCTCGCATTTTCCCCGCAAATACTTAACTGTCTAGATGTATGGCTAATAGGATTGTATGGAAAGAATGCATGATAAAAATTAAAATGGTTAGAAAATCCTAATGTGCAAAGATAATAAACTTAAAATAAATCACTCGCACATATTCACTCTTAAGGTATACTCTCACTTCGGTTGCCTTCGGTAAACGATCATTAAGCATAGGGTGTCTTAGTGGTTGCCCTCCTGTCTAAAAATATCAAATGTCCCATTCGAATGTTGCCTCGGAAACATTGCCTCAGAAATGTTGCCTCGAAAATGTTTCCTCGAAAATATCTTAAGACTCTAGGGTTACTACTAAGATGTCCTAATATTCCTTTAGTGACCGTACGTCCCTTTCGAATTGACCCTTACAACTCCAATGACGGTGCTACCTATTTCTCAATAGTAGGATAGTGTTTTCTAAAGGAAACAAGAATAGAAATGATCTTTTTTTTGAGAAAGTAGATGCTAGTAGGTACTTGCTAAAATCAAAAAATTTCACACTTACACTTTTCAAACAAATTTTCAAAATAAACTTCGTCACACCCTTGAGGACTAATACAAGAGTTATCACGAAGTAAAACGTTTTTAAAAAAAAACAAGCACACAAACACAAGCAATTTAAAAAATGAGCAAGTACCTAAGAGCCCATGGAAAACCTTGGATAGAAAGGGTGCTAACACATTCCCTTTCTATAATCTACCCCCCGTACTCAAAATCTCGAAAAAGGATTTTTTCTGTACTTTTTTCCTTTCCGATTGGATGAAATAAAATTCGGTGGCGACTCTTGCTTACCGCGACATTTTGCAAACACAAAACGCAAAATGCAAACCAGTATTAAACACTTGGTTCTGCCACCGTATCACAGAACTGGCGACTCTGCTGGGGAAAATTTAAGTGGGGTATACCTTAGGATCTAGGTCATTAAAATTGCTTCTCCCGATTGCTTTGTTTTCTTTATTATTGAGGGTTTTGTTTGGGGTTACTATAGATCCTATACCCGGATCTGGGGGAACACATTAGGTAAGTAGCAAGAGACTGCGAGGGAACTGTACAGCATAGACCGATACGATTGAAGCAATAGCTACATTGGTGTGGCACTTTGGTTGGTACCGGTATCCCTTGTGGTGAAACAAGGAGAATATGGGGCCGTCGCGTGGTGTCGTGAAGCACTAACAAACCTTAGAACCTTAGTTGAACAAATTGGCCATTAGAAATTAGCAAGATAGCCGGCCTCAGTGTAGATCTGAGAACTGGTTGATACTCGATGCTACACTCATTAAGATCATAATTTCGGAATATTTCGGCTGCAAGAAAAGATTGCGTGAGCTGAAACCATGACCGATAAAGGATGGTCAGTGATATTGAGATCCCCTAGAACCCAGTTACTTTTCTAGGACAGGTTTGAAACCAACTTAACTTCAAGAGGGTATTACCTATGACCTCATGCAAGCCTTAAACCTAAGGGCTTTGTGTGATTTGACTGTGTTTGCAATACCTGTGTTTGCTATACTTGTGGTTTATCATGACATCATGCATCATAACATGGCATTCATGCTTCATTACACTAACCATTTCAAAGACCAAGGGAATTTATCTTTGTTCTGTTTTGCAGATCATGGATTCCGTGCATAGAAATACTATCTGAATTAGCTTTGTGCAAATACCTTCCCAACTCAAAGAGCTAATATCAAAAGTTTCTAAAACTTCTACTTTCATTAAGAGACACGGTCAACTTCTCAGCCTGGTTACTTTAAACTTTGATGAATAGATGATGAGCGTACTTTTTCAGTTCTTCGATCCCAAGCATCATTGCTTCACCTTTCCAGATTATCAGTCGGTACCCACCTTGGAAGAATTCTCTCAGCTATTGGGCATACCCATTCTTGAACAGGTACCCTTCACAGGTATAGAAGAAGTTCCTAAGCCAGAAGTCATTGCCTCAGCTTTACATCTGAAACGAGCTAACGTGGTATCTAATTAGGAAACTCGAAGCGGAGTCGAGGGTTTTCTAGCCAAATTTTTTATAGACAAGGCTCAGCTATTTTGGGATGATATGCATTTTCAGGCTTTTGAGGATGTCTTGGATCATCTTATCTATGGTTTAGTTCTCTTCCCTAATCCGGACTCCTTCGTAGATGTGAATGCTATCAATATTTTCCTTTCTCGCAACCCTGTGCCTACCTTGCTTGGAGATATTTTGCACACTCTCCATTCTCGCACCATGAAGAGAAGAGGGACTCTTATGTGCTGCATGTCGTTGCTGTCGAGGTGGTTTATTTCTCACCTCCCTAAGCCTGTACCGAAGACGAAGAAGGTTTGGGTTGGTCGCACAGGATAATGTCACTCGCTCATACGGATATTCTTTGGTGTTCCCGAGCTATGGAAGACATTGCTATTATTGACCGATGTGGGGAGTACCCTAATGTCCTATTAATTGGTATCAGAGGGGGTATAGTTTGTAATCCTTCTCTAGCTTTGCGACAATTTGGTCATGCTCGAAGGGATGGTCCCCATGAATTACTTATTGAGGGCATTGTATTCAACTATGAGGATGATGTTAATGAGTATCCCCGGAGGTTCATACGAGTTTGGAACATGGTAAACATATCTGACGCCAAAGATTTGGGACCAAAGACTTCCATTCCTATGGAGCCTTACCTCCAATGGGTACGAGCTCGTGCCCATAAGCTTATGATGCCTTATGTGGCCGTATTACTAGTGATTGTGGAGCCCACTACTGAAGAAGGCATTCCTTTCACGGTTCTCTATCCTTACATGCCCACTGATCTTGAGGAGTTACAGAGGTCTTGGATTCAGCTGAAGAATGAGAAGGATACTTACAGGGAACAATTCCATGATCAAGAGAGGAAGGTTTTAAATCTCACCAGGAAGCTCCAGGAAGAAAGAGTGCTCAATGATTATATCATCACAAAGAGAAACGTCCATGGGACTTTTGATTTTTCTTTTCTAGTTTTAGATTTGTTTTATCTACCTATTTGTAACGTCTTAAAGGCATTTTGAACCTTCAAAGTTAAGCTAATAAAGTTTTGTTTATTTTGGTTTGCAAATTTAAATTTCCCAAAGTCTTTGAAATCATTACATGCGCATCCCATTATCATACACATCATTACAGGTACCACTATAGGTTTCTCACCATTCTAAAAGAGAAGAAGAAGAAGAAGAAGACTGGTATTCTGAATATGGGAAGAAGGTTTGGAGAAAGGTTGAAGCAACAAACTGATCTGACCTCTTCCTCCAAGGAAGGGGAGAACCAAGAAGGGGAAAAGGACCCTAGTCCGGCAGTTTCTGACAACGATAAGGATTACAACGATGAGCAATATCCTCCTGCTGAGGATAGATACAAACAGTTAGAGGATCACCTGAGTGCCATGGAAGTTCAGAAGATACTTGGACTGGATTTTGAAGAATTGGGTCTGGTATCGGGAGTGGACATCCCTGAGAAGTTCAAAGATCCAGCTTTTACCAAGTATGATGAGGTGTCCTGCCCAAAACTCCATCTCCGCTCGTACGTCAGGAAAATTCAACCCCACACCACTGATAGAAATTTGTGGGTGCACTTCTTTCAAGATAGTCTGTCAGGGACTCAGCTTGAATGGTTCTACCAGTTGGAGGGATCTAGTGTCTGAAACTGGGAAGATCTTGTTGTTGCTTTCTACAAGCAGTATCAGTATAATGCCGACCTTGCTCCCACTCGTACTTGTAGGTGTTTAGGTATTGGCTTGCATTTTTGGTAAATCCCAAGTGTATGTGTGAATTTCATGACTGATGTCATAACATTCTAGTTCAGTTTGTACTGTCTCATTAGGTACCTTTGCAGAAAAATATTGTAATTGAAGTACTGATGTTTATAAGTGTGTATCTGAGCATTTTTCAAAATGATCACATTTTGCTAAATCAGTAGACAGGTTTTCTCAGATGTCATAACAGATGTTATGACATCCTGTTCTGAACTAACAGATTTGCAGGATGGATAAGTCTGAGTTTTTTCAGGAAATAACTCAGTCTTTCCTGAACAGAATCCTGCGTTTTCTGAGGGGTAACCTAGCTCAACCCTAACCTGGTTAATAAAGTCCTGTGACCTGGTCTTTAGGTCAAACGGAATTAACCCTAGGTTTTTGTGGAAACCCTAACTGAAGTTGCAGCTGCTATATATTCAACAGAGCTGCTGTTTTTCAAGTATCCCTCTTTATTGATCAGAAGATCATTTGTAATCTAAATAGATTTGATTATTGTACTCCAAGCAATTATCATTTGTGATAAGTTCCTTGGAATAGGTTTCAAATTGTAAGGGTTGTGTAGCACTCAAAGCTTTGAAGCAAGAGTGTTTGAATGTTCCTTGACTAAAGCTGTGAAGCAGAGTCAAGTTAGTTGTGTGCATCACTCAAAGCTGTGAAGCACGAGTGATTGTGTTGCTTGATTAAAAAGCTGTGAAGTTTAATCAAGTGTTTGTTTTTGAAGAGTGTCTTCGTCAATTCTTAAGTCAAATTGGTTTATGTATCACTGTTGTGATTGAGGGGGAGTGAGTAGGAACTCAGGTTTAAGTTGTACTTAGATTGGAATTGCATTGGGTAGGTCTTAAGTGAAGGAGATAAACTGGTTGGTTTATTCCTGAATTAACATCTCTTATAGTGGATTCTCTCCCTGGCTTGGTAGCCCCCAGAGTAGGTGTTGTTGCACACTGAACTGGGTAAATAATTGACTGTGTTCTTTATTGCTTTTGTATTTACTGTCATATAGTAAGTCAGATACGGTGTCATAACATTGAACGTGACATTAAGTATCTGCAGCCAGAATTTCAATTGGTATCAGAGCAGGCACCCTGCCTGTATTACTGGGTGAGATCTAGGGATATCACTTTCTGGCACTATGGACAAAGAAGGAGTTTTTGGAAATAGACCACCCATTCTGGATGGAACTAATTATGACTACTGGAAACCTCGTATGATTGCCTTCCTAAAATCTCTTGACAAAAAGGCTTGGAGAGCTGCTGACAAAGGATGGATTCATCCCACCATAACTGAGATAGATGGGACAATCAGTCTGAAGCCTGAGGAAGATTGGAGTAAACAAGAAGATGAGTTAGCTCTAGGAAATTCAAAAGCTTTAAATGCCTTGTTCAATGGAATTGATAGAAACATTTTCAGACTAGTACATCAATATGAACTGGCCAAAGAAGTTTGGGACACTCTCAAAACTACTCATGAGGGCACTTCCAAAGTAAAAATGTCAAGGCTTCAGATGTTGACCACCAAGTTTGAGAATCTAAAAATGATGGAAGATGAAACCATTCATGAGTTTCACATGAACATCTTGGAGATTGCCAACACCTCAGGAGCACTGGGAGAAAAAATGTCAGAAGAAAAACTGGTGAGGAAGATTCTCAGATCCTTGCCTAAAAGATTTGCAATGAAGGTAACTGCCATAGAGGAAGCCCAGGACATTAGCAAGTTGAAAGTGGATGAACTTATTGGGTCTCTTCAGACTTTTGAGATGGGAATCACTGACAATGGTGTCAAGAAGAACAAGAGCATAGCACTTATGTCCAACACTGATGTTGAAGAAAACATTTCAGAAGCTGTAGCCATGCTTGGAAGACAGTTCAACAAACTCATCAAAAGAATAGATCCAAAGTCAAGGTCTAATGTTCATAACATTTCCTCTAACATTAACAGTTCCAACAGAAGACCAAGGTCAGAAGAGAAGGGAATTCAAGGCAGAGGAATTCAATGCCATGGTTGTGAAGGATATGGGCATATTCGAGCTGAATGTCCTACCTTTCTTAAGAAACAGAAAGGAATGACAGTTACTTGGTCTGACTGTGATTCAGAAAGTAATTATGAAGAAGAGACTGCCAAACGAGTTACTGCTTTAACTGGTGTTTGTACCTCTGAAAGTGACATCAGTGATGAAGAGGTGACTTTTGAAGAACTGGCTGATACTTACAAGGAATTGTGTATCAGAAGTACTGAAGTCTGTGTGCAGAATGAGAAACAATCAAAACTCATCATAAAGCTGGAGGAAGAAAAAAGGGCAAACCTTGAAACTATAAGTAATCTAGAAGGAGAAGTTCAATTGCTGAACTCACAACTGAATCAAATGACCAAATCTGTCAAGATGTTGACAAATGGAACAGACAAATTGGAAGAGATCCTTCAGGTTGGACAAAATGTGGGAAATAAATCTGGACTAGGATTTATGGAAGCAACGAAATCTGGTTCTGGTAAGCAAATGTCAAAACAGATGTCTCAACACAACTCTCGACATCAGGAACAAAGACATATGAGGAAAAGGTACCAAAGATGGAAATGTCATCATTGTGGGAGATATGGCCACATAAATCCCTTCTGCTTCAGATTACATGGATACCCTAATCAGAACTCAGGTGTCAAACCTAAGTCTGAAAAGGTACCACATGCTCCTCAATGGAAGAAAAAAGCTACTGCACTGATAGCTCACACTTCCCTGAGGGTCTCTGCAAAGGAAGACTGGTACTTTGACAATGGATGTTCCAGACACATGACTGGAATCAAGAACCTCCTCAACAATGTTAAGCCTCACACCACCAGTTTTGTGACCTTTGGATATGGGGCTAAAGGTGAAATCAAAGGAGTTGGTGATTTGGACTGCCCTGGAGTTCCAAGTCTGAATGAAGTACTGCTGGTGAAAGGGCTGACCGCTAATCTCATTAGTATCAGTCAACTGTGTGATCTAGGATTCAAGGTCAATTTCTCAACATCTGAATGCCTTGTAATCAATGACAAACAAGAGATAGTAATGAAAGGAGTCAGATCCAAAGACAACTGTTACTTGTGGGAGGCTGAGAACACTAATTTCTCATTTGTGTGTTCCATTGCAAAAGAAGAAAAAGAGGTGAAACTGTGGCACCAAAAACTTGGCCATCTTCATCTAAGGGGTATGAAGAGGATTATCTCCTTGGAGGCAGTCAGAGGGATTCCAAAACTGCAAATTGATGAAGGAAGAGTTTGTGGTGAATGTCAGGTTGGTAATCAGACTAGGATGTCACATCCAAAGTCAAGACATCTGACCACCTCTAAGGTTCTAGAACTCCTCCATATGGATCTGATGGGACCAATGCAAGTAGAGAGTCTTGGTGGTAAAAGATATGCCTATGTGGTTGTGGATGATTTTTCCAGATTCACCTGGATTAATTTCATTAGGGAAAAATCAGATGCATTTGAAGTTTTTAGAGAACTGTGCAAGAGAATTCAAAGAGAGAAGGAAGGATGTATTGTCAGAATCAGAAGTGATCATGGCAAGGAATTTGAAAACAACAAGTTTGATGACTTTTGTTCTTCAGAAGGAATCAGTCATGAGTTTTCTTCTCCTATAACACCTCAGCAAAATGGAGTTGTGGAAAGAAAAAACAGGACCATACAAGAATCTGCCAGAGCAATGTTACATGCCAAAAGACTTCCTATGTATTTTTGGGCTGAAGCTATGAATACAGCTTGCTATGTTCATAACAGGGTCACCTTGAGAAAGGGAACCTCATCCACCATATATGAACTCTGGAAAGGAAGAAAACCAACTGTGAAGTACTTCCATGTGTTTGGCAGCAAATGCTATATTCTGTCTGATCGTGAACAAAGAAGAAAACTAGACCCCAAAAGTGATGAAGGCATATTTCTAGGATACTCCTCAAACAGCAGAGCTTATAGAGTATTCAACTCCAGAACCAAAACCATGATGGAATCAATAAATGTTATAATTGATGACTATCATGAAGAAATAGATGTTCCTTGTACTGTTGAGACATTCTTTGAGACTTCAACCCAACAGAATGACCTACCCAACTCCACCACAACAGAGTTTGAATCAAAGGAAGCTAGCAAAATCCCTTCCATCAGAATTCAGAAGGATCATCCAAAAGAGCTCATCATAGGAGATCCCAATAGTGGAGTCATCACAAGATCTAGAGAAATCATCTCAAACTCTTGTTTTGTGTCCAAAATGGAACCAAGAAATGTCAAGGAAGCCTTAACTGATGAATATTGGATTGGTGCAATGCAAGATGAACTGAACCAATTCAAGCAACATGAAGTTTGGGAACTGGTTCCTAGACTTGAAGGAACTAACATCATTGGGACAAAATGGATATTCAAGAACAAGTCAGATGCTGAAGGAGTTGTCACCAGAAATAAGGCAAGACTTGTTGCTCAAGGATACACCCAGGTTGAAGGGGTTGATTTTGATGAAACCTTTGCACCTGTAGCCAGGTTGGAATCAATCAGACTCTTGTTGTCAATTGCTTGTCTTCTGAAGTTCAAGTTATTTCAGATGGATGTGAAAAGTGCCTTTCTAAATGGGTACTTAAATGAGGAAGCTTATGTGGAACAACCTAAAGGTTTTGTGGATCCAACCCATCCTGATCATGTCTACAAATTGAGAAAAGCTCTATATGGCCTGAAACAAGCTCATAGAGCATGGTATGACAGGTTAACAAAGTTTCTCTCAGACAAAGGCTACAGAAAAGGAGGCTTGGACAAAACTCTCTTTGTCAAAACTGAAGGAGGAAAGTTGATGGTTGCCCAAATATATGTTGATGACATAGTGTTTGGAGGAATGTCAGAACATATGGTTAAACACCTTGCTGACCAGATGCAGGCTGAATTTGAAATGAGTCTCATGGGAGAACTAACTTATTTTCTTGGACTACAAGTCTCACAAATGGAGGACTCAATCTTCTTATCTCAAAGCAAGTATGCTAAGAATATTGTAAAGAAGTTTGGTATGGAGAATGCAAGTCACAAAAGGACTCCTGCTCCTACTCATCTAAAGCTTTCCAAAGATTCAAGTGGGGTTAAGGTGGATCAAAGTTTGTACAGAAGCATGATAGGAAGCTTGTTGTACTTAACTGCCAGCAGACCTGATATTGCCTCTGCAGTTAGAGTTTGTGCTAGATACCAAGCTGACCCCAAAGTCAGTCATATCAATCAAGTGAAGAGAATTTTGAAGTATGTAAGTGGTACTTACAACTATGGATTGATGTATACTCATGGCTGTGAACCAGCTCTGACTGGCTACTGTGATGATGATTGGGCTGGTAGTGCTGATGATAGAAAAAGCACCTCTGGAGGATGTTTCTTCTTGGGAAGTAATCTGGTTTCCTGGTTCAGCAAGAAACAGAATTGTGTGTCTCTTTCCACTACTGAAGTTGAATACATTGCAGCTGGTAGTAGCTGCTCTCAAATGATATGGATGAAACAGATGCTCACTGAGTATAATGTCACACAAGATGTTATGACATTGTACTGTGACAATCTGAGTACAATCAACATATCCAAGAATCCCATTCAGCATAGCAGGACCAAACATATTGACATACGACATCACTTTATCAGAGACCTTGTAGAAGAGAAGACAATCAAATTGGAACATGTTGTCACTGAGATACAGCTGGCTGACATTTTTACCAAGGCTCTGGATGCAAATCAATTTGAAAACTTAAGGGGTAAGCTGGGTATTTGCCAACATGAGGAATTGTAGCAATTAATTTTGCTTAAAACAAGGATCAAAGGAGTTATGCCTGTTCTGATTGGTTTAAAATTATATTTTCTCATTTCCTACAATTCCTTTAAGAAGTTGAATAGACACTCCCTTGCTTCCTTCCTCTCACGTCTCCTCATAAAAACCCAGTCTCTCAATCAGAAATTTCTCCTCAGTTGCTGTTGGTCCTCTAAAACTGTCAAAATGTCTCAAACACCATCATCATCCAATACGACTATTTCAACCTCTTCCTCTGATCAAGATTCTGGGACAATCTCTTCTTGTCTGGACTCTGACGTTATGGAGATCTCTTCTCGTAGAAAAGTGGTCAAAGAGTTGAGAACAAGACATGCAGGAAAGCCTCAAGCTTCTGCCTCTGGTAATCCATCTCATCCTTCTTCTTCAGTTCCTCCTGAAATTGCAAATAGGGAAGGGACAGCCTATGTTAATCAAGCAATAGCAAAAATTGTTTCAAGAATTCTGAACGAGAACCACTCAGTTCCTGGCATTTCTGTTCCTCTGAACCAAGAAAGCTCGAATGCTGAAACAAATCCAGATGTCTCTGAGAATGTTGAGACATCAAACAAAGAGAAGAATGCTGACATTGCTCACAAGAAAAGAAAGAAGCCTGAATCCTCTGGATCTGATGACAGTGCTTGAAGGTTGGTTGCTGATATCTGGTGGAGTTTGGAAGTGTATTCAGTTGTTTCCTGCTGCTGCTCTTATTATTTTGTTTTGGATAACTGTATAATTTTATGAACATGTATCTTTGGCCCATTTGTGGCTAAAGAGGGGGAGAATATTTTGGTACTTACTTAATTAGTACTTGACATTCTATTTTTCTGCTGTCACTTATTTCTGCTGCTATCTATCTCTGATTGCTTAGGGTCTTTAGCCAAAAATCTGCCAAAGGGGGAGTTTGTAGGTGTTTAGGTATTGGCTTGCATTTTTGGTAAATCCCAAGTGTATGTGTGAATTTCATGACTGATGTCATAACATTCTAGTTCAGTTTGTACTGTCTCATTAGGTACCTTTGCAGAAAAATATTGTAATTGAAGTACTGATGTTTATAAGTGTGTATCTGAGCATTTTGCAAAATGATCACATTTTGCTAAATCAGTAGACAGGTTTTCTCAGATGTCATAACAGATGTTATGACATCCTGTTCTGAACTAACAGGTTTGCAGGATGGATAAGTCTGAGTTTTTTCAGGAAATAACTCAGTCTTTCCTGAACAGAATCCTGCGTTTTCTGAGGGGTAACCTAGCTCAACCCTAACCTGGTTAATAAAGTCCTGTGACCTGGTCTTTAGGTCAAACGGAATTAACCCTAGGTTTTTGTGGAAACCCTAACTGAAGTTGCAGCTGCTATATATTCAACAGAGCTGCTGTTTTTCAAGTATCCCTCTTTATTGATCAGAAGATCATTTGTAATCTGTATAGATTTGATTATTGTACTCCAAGCAATTATCATTTGTGATAAGTGCCTTGGAATAGGTTTCAAATTGTAAGGGTTGTGTAGCACTCAAAGCTTTGAAGCAAGAGTGTTTGAATGTTCCTTGACTAAAGCTGTGAAGCAGAGTCAAGTTAGTTGTGTGCATCACTCAAAGCTGTGAAGCACGAGTGATTGTGTTGCTTGATTAAAAAGCTGTGAAGTTTAATCAAGTGTTTGTTTTTGAAGAGTGTCTTCGTCAATTCTTAAGTCAAATTGGTTTATGTATCACTGCTGTGATTGAGGGGGAGTGAGTAGGAACTCAGGTTTAAGTTGTACTTAGATTGGAATTGCATTGGGTAGGTCTTAAGTGAAGGAGATAAACTGGTTGGTTTATTCCTGAATTAACATCTCTTATAGTGGATTCTCTCCCTGGCTTGGTAGCCCCCAGAGTAGGTGTTGTTGCACACTGAACTGGGTAAACAATTGACTGTGTTCTTTATTGCTTTAGTATTTACTGTCATATAGTAAGTCAGATACGGTGTCATAACATTGAACGTGACATTAAGTATCTGCAGCCAGAATTTCAGTACTCAACTCCAGAGTATGTCCATGGGTGCAGGTGAAGGTTTTAAAGATTATGCTCAGAAATGGAGAGACTTGGATGGCAGAGTTCAACCCCCTTTGTCTGATAGGGAGTTGGTTGATATGTTTCTAGGAACTCTATCAGGTCTATTTTTCAATCACTTAATCGGCAGCTCGTCATCTGGTTTCACTGAGTTGATTTTAACGGGAGAAAGAGTAGAAGCTGGAATTCGGAGTGGTAAAATACAGAAGGATACCTCTTCAAGTTCAGTAAAGAAGCCTTTTGCTGGTAAGAAGGAAGCCAATGCGGTCTATAGCCCGAGGGGCCAAAGCAAATCTGAACACCGTCAAATGGTAAATGTTGTAGTGATACCAAGACCCGTAGTTTCTCCACAATGCAACAATCAACAAAGGGTGGAAAGACCACAACGGAAATTTACCCGCATCAACATAACTTTGGCTAAAGTTCTACCTCACTTATTAAAATCCAACTTGGCAACCTTGAGAGAGGCTCCCAAGAATCCAAACACTACCTCTCCCAGATACAATCCCAACGCGCGGTGCGCCTACCATTCTGAGAGTCCTGGCCACGATAGAAATGATTGTTGGGCTCTGAGAAACAAAGTACAAGACTTGCTTAAAGCCAAGGAGATAGAGTTCGACGCTCCAGAAAAGCCGAATGTTATAACTGCTCCCATGCCCAAACATGGTCGTGGAGTTAATGTTGTTGACACTGATTTGTTTGTGACCTCTGTTGAAGAAATTTCTACTCCTCTTATGACTGTTAAGAGGAATTTGCTGTTGGCCGGTTTAATTTCGGGTTGTGGTGAAAGTTGCCACATGTGCTCGATTCTACCTTCTGGTTGCCGTTTGTTGAAGTCAGGTGTTCAGCGCTTGATGGATAATAAAGAGATTTTGTTTGAGAACACTATTATCCCTGTTGTTCCCAAATGAAGACGTTGCTATTATAACCATTTCCGCCAATCCTTCCAAGGTTTCCTTGAGAAGACCTGTTAGGGTTACACCTGTTCAAAGAATTGCTCCGCTGATAATCATTGTTCCTGGTTCCATCCCGTACACCTCAGACAAGGTTGTCCCATGGCATTATGGTGCTGATGTGTACTACCATGGCATTAAGCAAGATCTGAAGAATGAAGAAGCTGGTACTGATGTCAGTAATATTGTCGGGACTAGTAAATTTACCCGAAGTGGAAGGGTCTTCTCTCCCGAGATTTCTCCTAAGACTGTCAACAAGCCCATTGTCATTTCATCTGCTGTTCCCGCTAATACATCAACTATTGTTCCTGTGTTTACTCCAGTTATCACCCCTGTCGGCGGAGCGTCTGATACCCGCGGAAAGGAAATTATATTTGAGCCTGCACGGACGGAGGCACCTAGAAAAATCGTTGTGGAAGCCTCTAAATAAGAAATAGAGGAGATACTAAAAATCATTAAGAAGAGCGACTACAATGTGGTCGAGCAGTTGGGGCATACCCCATTAAAGATATCCATGTTGTCTCTGTTGTTGTGTTCTAAAGCCCATGTGAAAGCTTTGATTGCATTTCTCAAGACTGCGCATGTGTCGTAGGAGACTTCAGCAGATCAGTTCAAAGATTACGTGGCCAGCCTGACTGCTGACAATGGGCTGGGTTTTTCAGATGCGGATTTGACTTCGAAAGGAAGAAAGCATAATGATGCTCTGCATGTCTCGATTGAGTGCAGGGGCACCACTATGGCTCATATGCTGGTAGATATCGGGTCTTTATTGAATGTTCTTCCGAAGAAAGCATTAGACCGTATGGATTGTGAGGGTTTGACTCTAAAGCCTAGTAACATTATGGTAAGGGCTTTTGATGGATCCAAGAGGATGGTGGACATCCCAGTCAAAGTGTTTTCTCAGTCTGTTGGGTCCACCTTATACGTAATGGATATCAGGTCGTCGTATTCTTGCTTGCTGGGTTGTCCTTGGATCCATGAGGCTGGGGAAGTTACTTCCACACTTCATCAAATGTTGAAGTATTTGGTGAAGGGAAAGATTGTCACAGTGCAAGGTGAAGAAGAATATATGGGGAGTCACCTCAATTCCTTCCGCTACATAGAGGTGGACGGGGAATTCATAGAAACTCCTTGTTAGAATTTCGAGGAGGTCCCTCAGATCTTGGCATTAACTGAAGTTACTACCGACAAACCTCCGTTGAAGATGGCTTCTCTAAAGGACGCCAGGGTCGTGGTTGAAGAAGGTGGGTGTACCAATTGAGGTCAGCTCCCTGATTTCACTCACAAAACTGACAAATTTGGTTTGGGCTTTACTATAGGGGCTCAAAGGGCTGTTAGGCACGCTCGGGCTGGAAGACCTCCTCTACACATCAGAAATTGGGGAGTTAATGCAATTGAAGAGAGTGAAGAGGATTCAGACATCGACAACTAGATCTACCCAATAACTAACGGTGGACTAAATAACTGGACGGCTAGGGATTTCATACCTGTTTCTTTTATTCTGCAGTAATTGACTCATTTGTTTTAAGATTTGTAATAAACAATTTGAAACTTTACGGCCCGGTGCCTTGCCCGAGGCACCTTGGCTTTGCTTGTGAGGGCTATTATTTGTCATTTCATATATCATTAATAAAGCATTGGACGTTTCTTGCATATAAATTTTGCGCTCCTTGTTTTTCTTTTTGGTCTCTCACTTTATCAAAACAGTTATTCTCTTACACACACACGTATCATACTACATATCCATATCCACTCTGGATCCCATTGATAACAACTCTACTACTGCCAGTTATGACTTCAAAAATCCGATCAACTAAGCCGAGGACGAAGGTGAGGATGATTGTGAGGTGCCTGGAGAACTTTCTAGACTATTACAGCAGGAAGAAAGGGCCATACAGCCTCATGAAGAGCCAGTTGAGTAAGTGAATTTGGGTACAAAGGAAGACAGGAAAGAGGTTAAAATAGGTATGAATCTGGAGCCTAGTGTCAAACAGCGGTTAATACAGATGCTACACGACTATGTTGATATGTTCGCCTGGTCTTATGAAGACATGTCGGGTTTGGACACTGATATTGTGGTACATCGCCTGCCGACTAAAGAAGAATTCCCTCTGGTAAAGCAGAAGGTTTGCCGTATGCACCCTGAAATGTCAGAGAAAATCAAGGCAGAGGGCATGAAAAAGTTCGACGCAGGACTCTTAGCTGTCACTTCTTATTCGCAATGGGTTGCCAACGTCGTTCCGGTACCTAAGAATGACGGTAAGGTACGAATGTGTGTGGACTAAAGAGATCTGAACAGGGAAAGCCCCAAGGATGACTTCCCACTTCCTCACATTGATGTTCTAGTCGACAACACCGTGCAACACAAGATCTTCTCCTTCATGGATGGTTTTTCTGGCTACAACCAGATCAAGATGGCTCCTGAGGACATGGAGAAGACAACCTTCGTTAGACAGTGGGGCACCTTCTGTTACAAGGTAATGCCTTTTGGGTTGAAGAATGTTGGGGAAACTTATCAGCGCGCCATGGTCGCTTTGCATGATATGATTCACCACGAGGTAGAGGTTTATGTTGATGACATGATAGCCAGGTCCCAGACTGAGGAAGAGTACCTTGATCATCTCCAGAAACTGTTTGACAGGTTGAAGACGTACAAGCTGAGGTTGAATCCGAACAAGTGTACTTTCGGGGTAAGGTCTGGCAAGCTTCTGGATTTTGTTGTCAGTGACAAAGGTATTCAGGTAGATCCTGCAAAGGTAAAATCCATACAAGAGATGCTGGCTCCCCACACAGAGAAGGAAGTTAGAGGTTTCTTGGGACGTCTGAATTACATCCCCAGGTTCATTTCACATCTGACTGCTACTTGTGAGCCAATCTTCAAGCTGCTGAAGAAAGATCAAGTGGTAAAGTTGAATGATGAATTCCAGACCGCTTTCGAAAGAATTAAGGAATACCTTCAAGAACCACCAATTTTGATTCCTCCAGTTAAAGGAAGACCTTTGATATTATACTTGACAGTGCTAGACAATTCAATGGGGTGTGTGTTGGGGCAGCATGACGAGTCTGGTCGAAAAGAGCATGCAATTTACTACCTTAGGAAAACGTTTACCGACTGTGAGACCCGATACTCATTGCTCGAGAAAACTTGATGCTCTTTGGCATGGGCTGCTCGCCGACTGAGATAGTATATGCTAACTCACACTACCTTGTTGATATCAAAGATGGATCCGATCAAATATATTTTCGAGAAGCCCGCCTTATCCGGAAGAATAGTAAGATGGCATATGATCTTAACCGAGTACGACATCCAATACACAACCCAAAAATCAATCAAGGGGAGTGTATTGGCAGATCATTTGGTGCATCAGGCCGTGGATGACTACCAGTCCATGAATTTCGAGTTCCCGGATGAGAATATCATGTTGGTAACCGACTGGGAAGAACATGAACCAGATGAAGGACCCGAGGAGGGATCCCGATGGTATATGTATTTTGATGGAGCCTCAAACGCACTGGGTAATGGCATTGGTGTTGTAATTATATCTCCTGAGGGCTGTCATACTCCTTTCACCGCCCGATTATGTTTCAACTGCACCAACAATATGGCGGAGTATGAAGGGTGTATCATGGGTCTTCGAGCTACTATTGACTTGAGGATTAAGTTCTTAAGTGTATTTGGAGATTCTGCTCTAGTAATAAGTCAGATCAAAGGCGAGTGGGATACGAAGCATCCGAATCTTATTCCTTACAAAGATTATGTACTGACATTGCTCCCACACTTCGAGGAGGTAACCTTTGAACATTTCCCAAGAGAGAGGAATCAATTGGCGGACGCGCTAGCTACCATGTCTTCTATGTTCAAAGTTAGGTGGGACAATGAAGCTCCCCAGATTACCATTGAGAGGTTGGATGAACCCGCACACTGCTATGACACTGAGACTGAAGATGTAGCAGATAAACCCCGGTTTCACGAGGTAAAGAAGTATCTTGAGGCTCAAGAATACCCCGAGGGGGCATCTGTTAATGATAAGAAGTTTCTGAGAAGGTTCGTTGTGAAGTTATTCATCGGTAATGGAATCCTCTATAAGCGTAACCATGACTCTACACTACTACGGTGTGTAGACAAGAGCGAAGCAGAGAGGATCATGACAGAGTTACATGAAGGTACCTTCAGAACTCATTCTAGTGGACACACCATGGCTAAGAAGATCCTACGGGTAGGATACTACTGGTCCACTATGGAAGCCGATTATTATCAGCACTCTCGAACCTGTCATAAGTGCCAAGCCTATGCTGATAAGGTGCATGTACCTCCGATTCCTCTGAACGTCTTGACGGCTCCTTGGCCCTTTGCGATGTGGGGCATTAACATGATTGGCGAGATCAGACCTACTGCATCTAATGGGCATTGTTTCATTCTGGTGGCTATTGATTATTTCACGAAGTGGGTTAAGGCAGCTTCCTTTGCTACAGTAACCAAGAACATCGTGGCGCAGTTTATCCGACACAATCTGATATGTCGATATGGTGTACCCGAGAGGATTATTATTGACAATGGTACAAATCTCAACAACATAATAATCACGGAGCTCTGCAAACAGTTCAAGATTCAGCATCATAACTCTTCTCCCTACCGGTCGAATATGAATGGGGTTGTTGAAGCAGCTAACAAGAACATCAAGAAGATTATACAGAAGATGACAGTGACATATAAAGACTGGCACAAGATGTTACCATTCGTTCTTCATGGCTACCGTACCTCAGTACGGACGTCGACCGGGGAATCACCCTACTCTTTGGTGTATGGCATGGAGGCAGTCCTACCCATCGAAGTCCAGATACCCTCTCTCAGGATTATGACGGATGCGGGTTTGAACGAAGACGACTGGATCCAAACCCAACTTGATCAGCTGAATCTAATCAATGAAAAGAGACTTACTGCTATCTATCATGGTCAGACGTATCAAAAGCGAATGATCAAGGCTTTTAACAAGAAAGTCAGACGTCAAGAATATCAAGTCGGGGAGTTAGTGATCAAACGCATCATACTACTGCAAGGTGATCTCATGGGCAAATGGAACCCCACATACGAAGGGCCATTTGTGGTTAAGAACATTTTCTCGGGAGGAGCTATGATTCTAACCACCATGGATGGTGACGACCTTTCTCACCCCGTCAATGCAGACATAGTGAAGATACTACGCATAATCAAAGACCCGCTAGGTTTACTAGCCTAGGAAAAAATAAGGGCTTATCGGCGAACCAAAAGGGTTTGGGCAAAATTAAGGGATGAAAATGAAAAAATTGTACACCCGGCAAGTCAAAAACCTGAAAAGGCGTCTTGGGCAAAAAAGGGTATCCCGGTGGACTGAAAACCCAAAAGGGCGGTCCAGGAAAAAATCATGGATCGAAGCGTAACACTATGTCTCATTGGATCATCTCGAAACCAGACATCTATATCAACTATTAAGCTTTGACAGCACCAATCAATCTGATCAACCTTCGGACAAGTAGAAAAGTGATGAGACGCTTAAAGATATAAAGGCAATAGCAGAGTTGGAACCCAATGGGGTTGTTTCACATAGCTGTTTTTTTCTTTATTTTACACAAATTGTATAATTTCTTTCTTTCGGCGGTGTTCTTTTACTAGGACGTCAACCTTCTTGTACAAAACGCCTATTACATGCCAATTTCAAAATCAATACAATTCATTTTATGAAACTTCAATTTGTTTCTTTTTCTGTTTCTGTTTTGTTTTGCAATAACGTCCAATGGTTTATTTTTTATATATGCATTTGAAAATGATTGCTGCTCATAAATATTTACATGAGAAATAAAAGATAATTACTCGTAATGCCAGAAATAGGGAAAAAACAAGAAGTACCAAACCTCACAGTTACTCTGCCCATCAGGTACCAGGATAGAGCCAGCTTGAGAACATGAGTAGTGGTACATACACTCCCCACAGAGTAAAAATTTTCCAAAGACGGTGATGTTAGCTTTCTCGAACAGGACATAACTCTCCCCAGTTGAGGTTCACAATCGCGAGTGAGTCACTAAATTTTCCCCAAGCAGAGTTTATTTCTCTCACAAGCAGAAATTCAATCTCCAACAGAATTCATTATCACCAGTAATGGAAATCCATCCCCAGCTGAGTTTATTTCTCCAAATCAGCAAATCTATCAACAGAGTATCTCCTCTCCAACAGAGTTATTTCCCGCAGAGTTATCCTCAGACAGGGTCTCTTCTGGTAGAATATTCACCAGTCGAATGGATGTGAACCCCCAGTTAGTTATATTTGTTCACCATCCCCAATAGAAGTAGAGGAACTATGGCCTTTACAACAGTCAAGAATACCATTTCTCATACTCTCCAAACAGCAGTCACGGATTTATTTTCTCGGACTCAGATTATTACATCAGCATTTCATGTTCATACATCATGACATGTGCATACATTACATATAACATAATCTCGTTTATTTTGAGAACCTCATCACTATTCATCTCATACATCGCACATAACTTACCCTGTATTTCTTTCAGGAAAGACAGTTATTATCAACAATTTCCAGCAGGTCCATGATCAACACTCGAAGCTAAACAGAGTAATCATCAGTGCGACAAAAGTAACCTTACCCCAGTTCATTCTGAAGTTTTACACGAACTTATCACAAAGTAGCCTTACCCAGGTTCCTCTTGATGTTTTACATAGACTTAGCCCAAAGTAACCTTACCCCGGTTCATTCTAAAGTTTTACACAAACTTATAACCTTACCCAAGTTCGCGCTACATTTTTACCTAAACTCCTCACAAAATAACCCTATCTAGGCATTCATATCGAAGTAACCCTACTATCCAGGTTCCTTCTCATAATCGAAGTAACCCTACTATCCAGGTTCCTTCTCATAGCCCTACCATCCAGGCTTTCATATCGAAGTAACCCTACTATCCAGGTTCCTTCTCACAACCCTACTATCCAGGCTTTCATATCGAAGTAACCCTACTACCCAGGTTCCTTCTGACAGCCCTACCATCCAGGCTTTCATATCGAAGTAACCCTACTACCCAGGTTCCTTCTAAAGACCTACTATCCAGGCTTTCATCTCGAAGTAGCCCTACTATCCAGGTTCCTTCTCACAGCCCTACTATCCAGGCTTTCATATCGATGTAACCCTACTACCCAGGTTCCTTCTCACAACCCTACCATCCAAGCTTTCATATTGAAGTAACCCTACTATCTGTAGCGGTGAAAATCGGAGATCGAGCTATTAATTAACTCGACTCGCAAAAGCATGAGTCGCCACCGCACTTTATTATTTCCAAGGGGAAAGGGAAAAGAGCGAAATAAAACCCTAAAACATGCAATGTAAAAATAATGAAAATACAAAGCGTTTTTGAAAGAGATCAAGAGTTCGGAGGCTAGTTATGCAATGGGAAGGTATTAGCACCCAATGCATCTGCGGTACTCCGCAAGAACCTTTTGAAATATCTGTTTTTTGTTTTAAAATTGTTTGTTATATACAAGGGTGTATTTATCTACAACTATGTTTGTTTAAGGGGAAAAAATGAGTTTTTATTATTGCGTTCATGAGGGTTTCGCGACCCTTTGCCTACGTATCCAATGAAGGAATCAAAACATCGTAGTTCCTCTAGAAAAAAGTTGATTTGTTTGTGTTTTTTAGTGGGCGACATTAACACACGCATTCTAGCAATAGGCATGGTCGGTATCGCGGTAGAACAGAGATAACATGCCCTTGGGGGAGTTTTGATTTGTTGAGTGTTTTTGCATGTTTTAAAGTATATTCAAGTAATGATTAAAGAGTGTTTTGGATTTTTTTTGGTTTGTTTATTTGTTGATTTTATCTTGCCTAATTACTAGCATTTGTACAAAGTAAATAAAAGTGCAGAAAGATAAAAACCTACGCTATTACAAACATATCAAAAGGCATAAAAAATATGAAGGAAAAGAAAAAAAGTAAGAAAAATGGTGTATTTCGACCCAGGCAGTAGCACACTTCGACTGGCATTTTGTTGGCCTCCTTAGATTGGGGCTAGCACCAGCAAAGTCACGTCTTTCGATTGGGCCTTGGCAGGGGCGAGGTCCTGTCCTTCGATTGGGAAAAGGCAACAGCAAGTTGTATCCTTTGACTGGGCAAAGGAAGCAGCAAGTTGTATCCTTCGACTGGGCAAAGGCAACAGCAAATTGTATCCTTCGACCAGGGCAAAGGCAGCACCAAATTGTATCCTTCGACTAGGGGCTGGCACCAGTGAGGTTTTGTCTTTCGATTGGCCTGGAAGTCAGTGTGGAAACCAAAGGCTTTGTTTCATACTCCTGTTTCCTGTTTCTTTCATTTCAAACATTAAATGACAACATGGCCTGAGGCCATGCTAGTATTTATCTTTCAAACAGTTTAATAGCTAAAGCTAAAACACAAAGAAAAACAAAAAAAGGTAGTTCTGAAAAATATGTTAAATGGGTGGAATCAAAGAAACAGTGGTATGTACAATGTTTCAAACGAAAAGGAATTGTATTTACATGTTATGAACGAAAAGTTCAAAGGTAGGAGTGACTTACCTTGCTAGAGGCTTTGAATGGGTGCAGGCAGTAATGTGGTTGCCTGGAGCGCTTCTGGATTCGAAGGGAGGGACCAGGGGTTTGGCCTTTGATGCTGGATTCGAAAGAGGATAACAGGCGTGAGGTTCTTCCTGTTGGATTCGAATGGTAACAAGGTACATGGGGTTTGCTTTTGGTTCGAAGGGTTGTCACAGAAGGTTATCTTTCTGAGTTTGAACAAAACAACTATGTTTGGGGTGTTCTTCAGAATCGAAGGAGACTAAAGTGTGTGGGATTCTGTTTGTTCTCACAAGTATTGAAGGGACTTGAGATATTTTTGTGTTTGAGAAAATCTGGGAGGTTTGTTCCTTTGGTCCCAAAAATCCTCCCTTGAACATGTTGTGAAGCCTTGTATTTATAGGCGAGGTGGCTGAAGCTTTGATATGGTTTTGGTGGGAAAACAAAATAATGTTTGAATTACTTGGGTATACTGCCCCCTTGTTTTCTTCAATGCAGTTCTTGTGCACTCCTTTTTTTGTACAAGTATAGGACTGTCAACGCAGGCTTTTCAGTCTTTTGGAGTTTAGTGGCAAGTTGGTGCAGGACTGCTGCATAACAGCACAACTGGCTTGAGTTTGGCAGTATGTGGGGGGCCACTTGTATGCTCTAAGTACGTTGCTTCGAAGGGTTTAGTGGTCCAACTTGTGAATCGAAGGAGGTCACCTTAAAGGAAATCACATGTCTAGATTGAAGCTTGTGACTGAAGGGAGATTGTATTGCCTAATCGAAGCTTGTGATTGAGGGAGACTGTATTGCCCATCGAAAGTCTGTGTTCGAAGGAAGCAATATTGCTGAATCGAAGCATGTGGATCGAAACAAACATATTGCCCAAACGAAATCTAGTGTTTGAAGGAAGCAGTGTTGCCCAATCGAAACATGTTTGCAGGCAGTGAACTTGTCCAGATTCGAAAGAGGCATGCAGGCAGCACTTGTCCAATCGAAGCAGGATGAATCGAAGTAGGCTTGCAGGCAGCACTTGTCCAATCGAAGCAGGCTGAATCGAAGGAGGCTTTTGCTCAGAATGAAGGATGTAATCCAAGTTGCATTCGAAAGAGACCTATCAGCACATGAAATCAAAGAAACAAAAAACACACATTTCGTGCTTGATTAGAAGTTGGTGATACATAAGCTAAGAATGTTCAAAACACTTGACAATTTCTGCATAATCAATGCTCGAAGGTGAGAGGTTAAAAACCAACTGTATTTAGTGACCTTGACCTTTGTATAAAAATGCAAAAATGCAAATGGGATCTTAGGTCAAAAATTGGGGTACAACACTATCCAGGTTCCTTCTCACAGCCCTACTATCCAGGATTTCATATCGAAGTAACCCTACTATCCAGGTTCCTTCTCACAGCCCTACTACCCAGGCTTTCATATCGAAGTAACCCTACTATCCAGGTTCCTTCTCACAGCCCTACTATCCAGGATTTCATGTCGAAGTAACCCTACTATCCAGGTTCCTTCTCATAACCTTACTATCTGGGTTCTTCCTCTCTTATCCCCAGACAGCAGTCCATAACACTATAAGACCGGGACCTGATCAAACACGATTGGTTTCGCATCTCCCTCAGTAACTCGCGATGCAGCATATACCCCGACCAGATACGCAGTTCAATTCCGCTTCCCCAAACCGAAGTTATTCCCCAGTAGAGTAACGGATAAGTGAAGCTCCTAAAAACTCGATTTCTCCCAAGACAGAGACCAGCATTCCCCAGCAAAGTCCTCCTCAACAACAAGTATACTAGTTCTCGCAAAGGAATCTCTTATGCGATCGACACCTCTTCGGATGGAATCTTTAATCCCATCCCCGACAATCTTCAATCCTCAACTTCCAAATGGCATCTATAAGCCCATTCCCGATATCGCAAATCAAGTGCCACTTTATGCGAGTGCAAATTTCGGGGCACTCTAGTGTTCAATCATCTTCCACTTTCAGATCACGAAAGGCAGAACATCCAATCTACATCCTCCGATTTAAGAAGATTGAACAGGGGAAGCTATTGTACCCCAAAATTTTCCCTCTCATTTTACGCAACACATGGCAAGTGAGGTCCCCAAATTGCTCATGGAAGTTCAAGAGTTAACCAGACAAACTCTCTCCTAAAGTAGCATACCTCAAATTAGGGTTTCCATCTTCATCAAGATATGTGAAACACAAAGGACTCAAATGCTCACCATTGTCCTAATATGACCTCAAGATCATCCATGTCAATTTTCAAGCCTTGCAGAAGAAGTTTGCTCAGTCAGTTGCTCAAATGCTTGAAAAACAGCTATACTAGGTCAAAAGTCAATTGTGGCCCACATAGTCAAACTTCAATATTTTTGGTCAACATCCTCATTTTGAAGTATTATCCATCATTTTATCAAGGGTTGATCATGATTCCTCAAGGATTGCTCACAATTCATCAAAATCCAAAAGTTGTTAAATTAGGGTTTTACAAGAAAAGTCAACTCAAATTTGACCAAGCATAACTTTCTCATACTTTATCATAAATGACCCATCCAAATCTAATTTTCAAAAGGATGAAATTCCCTACAATTCATCTTCATCTCCCAAGTCCAAAATATGCACTCACAAAAAGATATGAATTTTGACATTATAGGTCCTTTTGAAAAGTCAACAAAAACACCTTTTGGGTCAAACTTCATACATGAACATGGAAGACTCAATTGAGATGAGACAAAAAGGGTTGTTTAGAGGACATCCTAAGCTTTCTAAAAAGTCAAAGAACACCTCTCTAGGGTCAAAATTGAGAGAGTTATGCATTGGCCAAGTTGACCATATTTGCAAAATTGTCAAAAGTCAAATGTGCTCAAATTTGCATTTTTTGCTAAATGGGCCCAACTTTTTATGCTTACACCTCAATTATAATGTGGTCCACGAATCAAATGTTCACTCACCCATTATATGCTTAATTTTTCAATTTATTTTGATTTTTCATTAATTAAAAGTGAATTACATCAAATAAATGATGAAAATTAACAAAGATATGATTTGATTTGTTTTTTAGACAGATTGGCAATCAAGATATGATGAGTAAACAAGAGAAAATCGAATCAAGTGAAATTGATACAAGAAAGGCATGACTTGGCTCAAAATAGCAACATATCATATAGCTTGCAAATTAAATCAAATCTTGGATAAATGCAAAGATTTAGTCCAAGTTTGTTAACCTAATTCACTCTAGGTTATATAATGAAGAATTCCGGATCAAAAAACAAGGGTTAGAGGTCGTGAGAGGCATAGAACAAAACTCAAAATTCTTGACAAAATGTAAGGTTCAGTTTGCAGGTTAGGGGACGATTCAAAGAAATTTAAAGCCGACAATCTATTCCAGAAGATCCCAGGAAGCTATTCAACCTATCCTCAGGCTTTAAAATGCCATGAATCATGCCCACCATCAACCACAGTTTGCCCAAAAACTCGATTCTGATTTAGTTGATTTTGACAGCATTATCATGTTTTGATTATACATTCTTGTTCATTATCTTGTTTTCAAGCTATTGGCATCATTTAATTGCATTTACAGCGCAGGAATCACAATATGCCATTGCTAGGGTTTACAAGTTAGTTTTAGGGGTTTTCAATGCAGGAACAATTAGGCCTTGAATCAGGTACCATGATGCTTGTGAGGATGAGACGAGTTGATTGGTACCATTACTTTTCATTTATCTTGCTCGTATGCAATTTTTGAAATATGCAGGGTTATACCTACAGTGGACGTCTGTAGGTAAAAGTCTCTTTTTCTAAAACGACGGTTGCCAGGAAGAAGATGATGGCGTGTCAAGCATCCATTGGGACGTTTAAATATCGCGCATTTTTTCTGACCCAACGATCTTGTTTTGCATATTATGTTTTGTTTGTATTATGTTAACAAATTAACATTCCAACGCAGCTTGCAAGGCATCACTAGAGGAGATCATAAGGACCTGGGTTCGATCCCCAGGTCCCAACGTTTCATTTATTTTATTTTCATTCAATAGATCCAATGCATTGTACTATCCAACGTCCATCCATGTGATCCAGCGTATCATCAGATCCCACGCCTCTCCAATGAAGGTCTACCATGCTCCTTAAGTAAACACCCACACCAGATCTAGCGCTGACCAGGCTTGATGTTAAATGGGCCTTACAAAAATCAGATCTGCACCCCCCTCCAGCCAACAACACAGGCCCAATTCTCAACCTTTTTTATTTTTATTTTATCTTTTAATTTGTTTAATTATTTTATTTTTTAAAATCGGTTTTAATTAAATCATAAAAAATCAAAAAAAGGTCATAAAAATTAGGTTTAGTTGTTTTCTAATTAAATTAAATTTTTGTTAATTAATTAGATTAATATTTAAATTAGGCTAACTTTAATTTGTTTTTTTTCATAATTAAAATTAAATTAGAAAATTAGTTTAACTCTTGGTTTAATTTTTCTCTTTTTTCTCAAATAAAACAAAAAAAATACAAAAATAGGTTGTTTAGAATTAATTAATTTATTTTCAAAAATTAACATTAATTAGAACTTAGGATTTTCTTTTAATTTAATTCTCCATTATTTTCCCAAATAACAAAACATGACAAAAAACTTTTTTCTTTAATCAATCTCAAGTAAGATTAGTCGAAGGGTCAAAACCTTAATCGCCTCGCATTTAATTCGCCACGTGCTGGTTAATTATTTTCCAATTATTTTGTAACTGTTCAGGGTTTGTATTAGTTAACTTAGGGTTTTTATTTGCTGTTTAAATCCCCGGTTTTTGGTTATGTAATTAATCCCCCTCCCCGAAGCCTTGTAATAGCGTAGGTTTATTTTCTTGCATTTTTTCCGCAAATACTTAACTGTCTAGATGTATGGCTAATAGGATTGTATGGCAATAATGCATGATAAAAATTAAAATGGTTAGAAAACCCTAATGTGCAAAGATAATAAACTGAAAATAAATCACTCGCACATATTCACTCTTAAGGTATACTCTCACTTCGGTTGCCTTCAGTAAACGATCATTAAGCATATGGTGTCTTAGTCGTTGCCATCCTATCTAAAAAGATCAAATGTCCCATTCGAATGATGCCTCGGAAATGTTGCCTCAGAAATGTTGCCTCGAAAATGTTGCCTCAGAAATGTTGCCTCAAAAAGATCTTAAGACTCTAGAGTTACTACTAAGATGTCCTAATATTGCTTTAGTGACCATACGTACCTTTCGAATTGACCCTTACAACTCCAATGACAGTGCTACCTATTTCTCTATAGTAGGATAGCGCTGTTTAAAGGAAACAAGAATAGAAACGATCTTTTTTTCGAGAAAGTAGATGCTAGTAGGAACTTGCTCAAATCAAAACTTTTCACACTTATACTTTTCAAACAAATTTTCAAAACAAACTTCGTCACACCCTTGAGGACTGATACAAGGGTTATCACGTAGTAAAACATTTTTCAAAAAAAAAATGAGCACACAAACACAAGCAATTTAAATAATGAGCAAGTACCTAAGAGCCCATGGAAAACCATGGATAGAAAGGGTGCTAACACCTTCCCTTTCTATAATCTACCGCCCGTACTCAAAATCTCGAAAAGGATTTTTTCTGTACTTTTTTCCTTTCTGATTCGATGAAATAACAGTCGATGGCGACTCTTGCTTACTGCGACATTTTGAAAACACAAAACGCAAAATGCAAACCAGTATTAAATAGTCCTTTATGCCACCGTATCACACTAACCATGCTAATATGTTCACGAGGTCTTAATATGTAGGAATGACCCATCGTGGGAGCCCATAAGGGCCAAATCATGAACCACCATGTTCATACAGATTTGCATTATTTTTATCATAGATCCCAAACCAATGTGTTTGTGCCAAAACTAATTGTCAGGGTTGGATTTTTGGGGGTAGGGTACCCTTGGATTTCTAACAACATTTGATTTGTAGGTTTGGAGAAAGGGAGTCGTCGGAGAAGACGACCAGAGTTAAGGCTCTTGCGCCTCTCTGGTCCAGGAATTGATTTTGTAATATATTTAATTTGTTTTTTTATATCATTGGATGTATCACCACCACAGTAATTAAAACGCGCGCTAAGGCATTGGTGTCCCAAGTCGCAGGTTCGATTCCCGGTTTTGAATTTTTTTTCATGTTTTCTGATTCTTACAGATCTAACACAACGCTTCAATTCTCCTCAATAATGCGCCTTCAGCTTCCAGCCATTAAATCCGATCTAACGCTTCCAGATTCGCGCACTAACAATGCACCTCATCTGGCTGAATGCACTGGATCTCTTGGGCCTTTCCTTATTAGGCCTCACAAATTTCAATCTGCACCCCCTAAAATACTTCAAATCAGGCCCAATTATTTTTCTCTTTTATATTTTTCTTCTTTTCTTTTAATTATTTGCTTTTTAATTTTAATTAAACTAAAATATTTATTTAGGATAATTAATTAGGTTTAGTTTTAATCACTTTTTTAATTAACTAATTAATTTTCTAATTAAAATTAATTAGATTTTTAGGTTTTATTATTAAATTAATTGATTTTTTATTATTACTAAAATTAATTTGTTTTCTTAGGGTTTTTAATAAATTCATCACAAACCATTATTTCATAAATATACCAAAAAAATCTTTTCTTTTCTATTTTTAGATCGACTGTGCTAACGTAATTTTTTTTTATTATTTCTCGTATTTCTTTTCATTATTATTGTAACTGTTTCCCGGTTTGTAATAGTGATTAGGGTTTACTTATATTTTTCTACATTTGTAACTCTCCCAAAGCCATGTAATTTCTTAGGGTTTATCTTTCCGCATTTATTTTCCGCATCTTTTCTGCTATATTATTTTTACTATATTGATGTTAGTAATTAGGTCTTGTATGGAAAGATTAAAAAGAAACAATAGCTAACCCTAATTTCAAAGATAAACATAACTGAAAACAAATCACTCTCACATTCGCACCTCTAGGGTAACCTCCCTTGTTGCCTCAGAAAAAACAGTCATGTCCCTCGAACGTGGCGACACTTTAGCATAGTCCCTAGATATAAATATCATAGTCCCTCAATGACCCTTTCGATGTTGCCTTCGATAAATGATCTAGTCCCTTAACGAAAATTGCTAAAGTGTCTTTACAAGTTGCCATCAATGACTGTATGATAACCCTCGCCCGTCCCTTCACATCCAACTATAGGGCTTCCTACTAACTAATGGTAGGATAACACTATCTAAAGGAGAAGGGAAAGTACAATAAAGACCTTGAGTAGAAAGACTGTTGTTAATCACTTGCTCACAAACATTTTAAAACAAAACAATTTTCACAAACACTTTTTTTCAAAAAAATATTTTCAAACAAACCACTTTGTACGCATTCTCGAGGAAAGATATGAGAGTCATTACAGAGTTTCCTTACATTGGCATTAAAAATATTTTTTCAAACACATTGACGAAGCAATTTTGAAAACAAAGTGAGCTAGCGATTAAGAGACCGTAGATAATTAAAGATGAAAAGGGTGCTAACACCTTCCCTTTTCATAACTTACCCCACGAATTCAAAAAAAATCTTGAAGGTCTTTCCTTTTCTTTTCACCCTTTCCTTATTGGATAAAATAATAATCGGTGGCGACTCTTTCTATCCGCAACATTTGCAATAAAACAAAAAACCAAGTCAGTTTTCCCACTGTATTACGGAATTGGCGACTCTTTTGCGGAACTACTAAAAAAGAGGGGTTACCTTATAGCTTAGGGTCACTTTATTTGTTTTTACTTGTTTGCTTTGATTGCTTTACATTTAGGGTTTGCTCGGGTTTATTTCTTGCAAAGATCCTACACTCGAATCTGAGGGATACCCTAGGTAAGTAGCTACGGATCATGGAATTTGTACGACATATACCGATATGGTTGAAGTAATGGTTGTGTTAGTGTGACACTTTGGTTTGTATTGGTGTCCCTTGAGTCAGTCAAGGAAAATAATAGGCTTCCGTGTGGTGTCATAAGCATTAACTAACCTTTATAACCTTAATTGACCCAACTTGGCCATTAGAAGGTAGGGACATAGCCGACTTTGGTGTAGTCCGAAGTTGGTTGATACTTGATACTACGTTCATTGAGATTCGACTCTCAGGTTTTTTGGTGGCAAGTCAATTGTCGTGCTAAATAAAACCTGTGAGAAAAATCAGTGATACTGAGATCCCTAGAACTCGGTTACTATTCTTAGGACATGTTGAGCCAACTAAACTTCAAGAGGGTACTTATCTATGAACCCCATGCAATCGTTAAACCTATGGCTCTTGTGTGCTTTGATTGTGTTTGTTATCTATTCAAACATGACATCATAGCATCATGACATCATACCATATCATTTTCACTGATCATTTCAAGGATCTCAAGGGCCTGTGATGCAGGTTTATCATAAAAAAGATCGCTAGCAAGGGGATTTATTTTCCTCTAATGCCATCAAAGATCAAAGTACTTTCTCTTGAGTCAAAGGCTACGACCCACTCGACATGGTGATCTTGATTCTCATAGAAGTACATTCAAAGATGCAAAGTTCTTCAGTCAAAGATGCAGCCAGACCCAACTTCTAACACTTTATTTTTCATTTATCTCGCGAGATCCTTGAAAACATTGCATCCACATATCATGCACATCATCACATAACAGGTATTTCCCCAAGGCAGGTTTCCTCATCATCTTACTGTTTATTTCAATAAAGATGGCTCTAGAACAAACTGTGAAAGATCTTCAAGCTCAAAACACCCAATTCTAAGAGACGCTTCTGAACTTATCCAAGGGGAAGCAAGAACTGATGGCGCTCATCACCAAGAAGAAAAAGACTAGGAAATCAGTTGGTGTACTCAACATGGGAAGAAGCTTTAAAGGTCTTCCTAAACAAGCTCAAAGATGCGATATTCCCTTTGATGAAGATGACAATCAGGGTGAAGAAGACAAGAGTGTGAAGGCTGTGAGAGGTAGCAACCTTGGTGATGGCTAATATTCTGATGAAGATTACTCTACTAAATAGTACGCTCCCGATGATGATAGATAAAAATAGTTGAAATATCACCTTAATGCTATGGAAATCCACAAAGTTCCTGGGTTATATTTTAAAGAGATGGGTCGTATCTCGGGGGTTTCCATCCCTCATAAATTCAAGTTTCCTACTTTTGCTAAATATGATGGTGTTTCCTGTCCTAAACTACATTTAAGGTCTTATGTCTGGAAGATCCAACCTCATACTGCTGACAGAAAGTTCAGGGTTCACTTCTTTCAAGAGAGTTTATCAGGGACACAACTGGAACGGTTCTATCAACTGGAAGGAACCAGTATACGTACTTGGGAAGACATGGCCGCTGCTTTTTACAAGCAATATCAATACAATGATAACCTTACACTAACTCGTGTGCAACTACAAAGAAAGACTATGTGTTCGAATGAAGGGTTTAAAGAATATGCCCAGAAATTGAGAGATCTTGCCGAAAGAGTGAAACCTCCTTTGTCTGACAGGGAGCTGGTTGATATATTCATGGGAATTTTGACAGGGTATTTCGTTAATCATCTGATCGAAAGTTCTTTATCTGGTTTTACTGAGTTGATAGTAACAGGGGAACGGTTTGAAAGTGGTACTTGAAGTGGAAAGATTCAATTGGCGGCATCTTCAAGTACTATGAAGAAGACGTTCAACGGTAAGAAGGAAACAAATTTTATGTATGGCCAGAAGGGTCGTACTAGAAGTGACTGTAACCAGTCTATAGGAGCTGTGCTAATTTCTAATCTTGCGCCTATGAAACAACAACAGTAGAATAATCAGCATGGGTTAGATGCATTTAGAAGACAGTTTAGAAAGATCAGTATGTCGTTATCTCAGGCATTACAACATCTATTGAAAGCAGAGTTAATAACAGTAAGGGACCCTCCTCAGAATCCCAACACCCCATCTCCTCACTATAATCCAAATGTGAAAGGTGCTTACCATTCCAATAGCCCCGGGAACGACACCAATGGCTACTGGGCCTTGAAGAACAAAATTCAGGATATGATTGACAACAAAGAGATTGAGTTTGGTCCACCCGAGACCCCCAACGTGATCACCACACCTATGCCAAAGCACGACAAAGGCATTAGTGCTATTGATGATGTTCTTTATGTTTCTACTGTAAGTGAATTGACTACTCCCCTCCCAATTATCAAAAAGAATCTATTGAAAGCCCGTTTATTTTCGGGTTGTATTGAAAGATGTTACTACTGTGCAGCCCAACCCAATGGATGCAAATTGGTGGAAGAAGGTATTCAGAGTCTAATGGACAATCACCTAATTCTAGTTGATAAGATTCCATTTGTTGATAATTTGTTGCAAGACTTGGAGCTGGAAGAGGTATCTGTAATATCTGACACTCCTATCAGGATCACTGTCAAACCCAAAGTTGCTCCGCCGATAATCACTCCACCTGGACCAATTTCGTATTCCTTAGACAAGGAAGTCCCTTGGAACTATGGAACCAACGTCTACTATCATGGCGTCAAGCAAGAGCCATTGACCGCTGAGAAAAAATATACTGAAGCTACTGATCCCAACATCGACAATATTGCTGGGACCAGTAAGGTTACTAGAAGCATAAGGGTCTTCTATCCAGAAATTCTCCAAAGACTATTGCTACACCGGTACGAGTTACTGTGACCGAGTCAACTACTGAGACTCGAGGAAAAGATCAAATGAATGAGCCTGCCCAGATGGAGGCACCTGAAGAAGTTACCACTGACGATACTTCTAGGCAAGAGTTGGAGGAGGTATTGAAAATCATCAGGAAAAGTGATTACAAGACTGTTGAACAGTTGGGGCAGACCCCCTCTAAAATCTCCATGTTATCCATATTACTGTATTCTGAAGCCTATGCACAGGCTTTAGTAAAGTTCTAAAAGTCTACTCACGTGCCACAATAAATTTCTATCGATCAATTTGGAAGTTATGTTGCTAGCTTAACTACTGACAATGGGCTAGGCTTTTTTGATGCTGACTTGACCCCTGAAGAAAGGAACCACAACAAGGCTTTTTATGTCTCTATTGAATGCAGGGGCACTACTTTAGCGCATGTATTGGTTGATTTGGGTTCCTCGTTGAATGTCTTACAAAAGGGTGCTCTCGGCAGGCTTGACTGTGAAGGGGTTATGCTGAAACCCAATGATATTATAGTTTGGGCCTTTAAAGGTTCAAAGAGGATGGTACACAGAGAAGTGTATCTTTCAATTAAGGTAGGTTTGCAGGTCTTTGAATATACCTTTTATGTGATGGATATTCAACTAGCTTATTCTTGTTTACTCGGACGCCCTTGGATTCATGGGGCGGGTGCTATTACCTCTATGTTGCATCAAAAGTTGAAATACCCCGTGAAAGGAAAGGTTGTTACAGCTTATGGTGCAGAGGAGTATATGGTGAGTCACTTAAACTCATTAGGGTATGTAGAGATGGACGGAGAATTCATTGAGACTGCCTGTCATACTTTTGAAGTTATCCCTCCTACCACTACTAAAGATGTTTCTTCTATTCCCAAGGTTACCAGGGTTCCTCCCAGAATGGCTTCTTTGAAGGATGCTAGAGTTGTCGTGGAAGAAGGTGTTTGTACTACTTGGGGTCAACTTCCTGACATTCTGTATAAATCTAACAAGTTTGGTTTGGATTTTACTGCAGAGGCTCAGAGGATTGTTCGTCATGCTCGTGCCAGAAGACCACCATTCCGCATTAGCAACAACAAAGTCAACACGATAGAAGATGCTGACAATGATTATGACCTTGACAACTTGATCTTTCCTACCACCGGCAACAGACTCAACAACTGGAAGGTTGAAGACCTTATCTCAATCTTCTTTAGTCATGAGTAAATGCCATTTTCTGTTTCTTATTACTTTCAAAGTTTTGGTTATGTAATTTTAAACAATGACTTTAAGCCTTGTGTCTTACTCGAGGCGCAATGGCCCATTTGTTAAGGGTTGTCATCTCATAAACATATTTTCATTTAATAAAGCATTGGGCGTTTTGCATTCAAATTTTTTGCTCTTTTCCTTTCTTTTATTTCATCACTTCCAATTAGCTATGTGTTCTTACACAAACACACAATAAATTTCAAATCCACACCCATTATGGATCCGTTGATAACAATTCTGCTATTGCCACTTATGACATCGAAAATCCGATCTACCAAGTCGAGGACGAAGGTGAGGAAGATTATGAAATACCTGGAGAACTTTCCAGACTGTTAGTGCAAAATAAAAAATCTATACAACAACATGAAGAGCCAATCGATGTTGTAAACTTGGGTATTGAAGCAAACAGGAAAGAAGTCAAGATAGGTGCCAACCTAGATGATAGTGTCAAGAATAGGTTAATTCATATGTTTCATGACTATGTCGAGATCTTTGCTTGGTCATACAAATACATTCCAGGGCTTGATACTGATATTGTGGGTCACTGTCTATCGATGAAAGAGGGTTATTCTCCAATAAAGCAGAAAGTTTGTCGTATGTGTCCCGAGATTTCAGAAAATATCAAGGTTGAGGTTATGAAAATTTAACGCAGGTTTCTTAGTTGTTACATCCTATCCTCATTGGGTTGCAAATGTGGTGTCGGTACCTCAAGGATGGCAAAGTGCGTATGTGTGTAGATTATAGGGATCTGAGTAGGGCAGGCCTCAAGGATGACTTTCTGCTTCCACATATTGATGTTCTGGTCGACAACACCGCTTAGCACAAAGTATTCTCCTTCATGGATGATTTCTCGGGATATAATCAGATCAAGATGGCGCCTAAGGACATGGAGAAGACTACTTTTGTTAGTGGGGCACTTTCTGCTACAAGGTTATGCCTTTTGGGTTGAAGAACGTCGACGCAACATATCAGCGTGCCATGGTAGATTTATTCCATGACATGATCCATCACAAGATAGAGGTCTATGTCGACAACATGATAGCCAGATCTCAGACTAAATAAGAACATCTTGACCATCTATACAAGTTGTTTGAAATACTGAAGACGTACAAGCTGAGGTTGAATCCGAACAAGTGCACTTTTGGGGTGAGATCCGGTAAACTCATGGGTTTTGTTGTCCGTGGTAAAGGTATTGAAGATGATCCCGCCAAGGTCAAAGCCATTCAAGAAATGACATTCCCCTGTACTGAGAAGGAAGTCAGAGGTTTCTTGGGACGACTGAACTACATTTCCAGATTTATTTCCCATCTGACTATTACTTGTGAGCCAACCTTGAAGTTACTGAAGAAAGATCAGGTAGTGAATTGGAACGACGACAACCAAATATCATTTAACAAAATCAAGGAGTACCTCCAAGAACCTATGATTTTGTTGCCACCATTAGAAGGAATCCCACTAATCATGTACCTAACGGTGTTAGAGAACTCAATGGGGTGTGTATTGGGCCAGCATGATGAGTTTAGTCGTAAAGACCATGCAATATACTACCTTAGAAAAAAGTTCATCGACTGTGAGATAAGATACTCACTGCTCGAGAAAACTTGATGCACTTTGGCATGGGATGCTCGTCGACTAAGACAGTATATGTTGACCCATACTACTCTGTTGATATCTAAAATGGATCTCATAAAGTATATATTCGAGAAACCCGTTATCTCCAGAATATTAGCCAGATGGAAAATGGTCTTGACAGAATATGACATTCAGTACACCACTCAGAATGCTATCAAAGGAAGTGTACTGGAAGATCATTTGGCTCATCAAATGATAGAAGACTATCAGTCTATGAATTTTGAGTTCCCGAACGAAAATATCATGCAAATTACAGATTATGAAGAACCTAGACAGTATGAAGGACCTGAACCAGGATCCTGATGGACTATGGTTTTTGATGGAGCTTATAATGCGCTTAGCAACAAAATTGGGTCCATGATTATATCTCCCAAGGGCTGCCATACGCCTTTCACCACTGGACTATACTTTGACTGTACCAATAACATGGCTGAATATGAATCATGCATCATGGGTATCAAAGTTGTTATTGACATGAGAATCAAGTTCCTGGATGCATATGGGGACTCAGCCATAGTCATCAGTCAAATCAAGGGAGAATGGGAAATGAAGCATCCAAACCTCATTCCTTACCGAGAACATGTGTTGACCTTAATTCCATACTTCGAGGAAATCACTTTTGAGAAAATCCCACGAGAAGAGAATCAGTTGGAAGACGCATTGGCTACCATGTCATCTATGTTCAAAGTTAGATGGGATAATGAAGCTCCTAGAATTACCATTGAGAGACAATACGAACCAGCACACTGTTATGAAGTTGATACTAATGGATTAGAAGAGAGGCCTTGGTTTCATGAAGTGAAGAGATACATTGAGGATTAAGAGTACCCTGAGGGAGAATCTATCAAGGACAAGAAATTCCTATGAAGGTTATCTACTAAGTTCTTCTTGAGCAATGGAATTTTTTACAAGCGCAACCATAACTCGACTCTGCTTCGTTGTGTGGACAAGAAGGAAGTTGAGAAAATTATGGAAGTTATGCATAAGGGAACCTTCAGTACTCATTCTAGTGGACATACTATGGATAAGACAATTTTGAGAGAGGATATTATTGGTCGGCCATGGAAACTGATTTCCATTATCACTCAAGAACTTGTCGCAAATGTCAGATCTATGCTGACAAAGTACATGTGCCTCCAGTCCCTCTGAATGTCTTGACTGCTCCTTGGCCATTTGCAATGTTGGGAATTGATATGATTGGAGAAATCAATCCTACTGCTTCTAATGTTCATCATTTCATCCTCTTCGCCATTGATTACTTCACGAAATAGGTTGAAGCCGCCTCATTTCCCTCTGTTACTAAAAATATTATGGCCCATTTCATTAAGCATAACCTTATCTGTCGGTATGGCATTCCCGAAAGGATTATCAAGGATAATGGTACTAATCTGAACAATACTAATGATCACTGAACTCTACACGGAGTTCAAGATTAAGCACCACAACTCTTCTCTGTATCAACTAAAGATGAATGGCACAGTGGAAGCCACTAATAAAAAACATCAAGAAGATTATACAGAAGATGACAGTGACATATAAAGATTAGCATGAGATGTTATCATTTGCTCTTCATGACTATCTCACTTCAGTATGAACATCAATGGGGCAACCTCATTCTCTCTAGTCTACGGTATATAAGCTATCTTACCTGTCGAAGTACATATTCCTTCCTTGAGGATTATGTAAGACGTAGACTTAGATGAAGACGAGTGGATTTAGACTAGGTTGGACTAGATAAGTTTGATCGACGATAAAAGGCTCGCAGATGTTTTTCATGGTCAGGTGTACCAGAAGCGCATGATCAAAGCCTTCAACAAGAAGGTCAAGTATCGGGTATATCAGACTGGTGACTTGGTAATAAAGCACAATATCTACCGCAAGGTGATCTCAGAATCAAATGGACTCCCACCTATGAAGGGACATTTGTAATCAAGAAAATATTTTTTGGCGGCGCTATGATACTTACCACCATGGACAGTGAAGATTTTCCGCACCCGGTGAACACATACATAGTCAAAAAATACTATGCATGAAAATTACCTGCTAGGTGGACTGGCCTAGGAAAAAAATAAGGGCATCCCGGTAAACCAAAAGGGTTCGGGAAAAAATTAGGGATATATATAAATATTATAAACCTGGTAAGTCGAAAACTAAAAAGGCGTCTTGGGAAAAAAGGGTATCCCGATGGACTGGAAATCCGAAAGGACTGTCCAGGCAAAAATTAGGGATTAAAGCGTACGACTATGTCCCATTGGATCACCTGTTTACAGTAAGCTTTATTATCAATGTTAAGTTCAAACGATATAGATCAATTCAATCAGCTTCTCCCGACAGCGAAGGATGCGATGCTTGAAGATATAAAGGCAATAGTAGAGTTGAAACTCGATGGGATTGTTTCCACATAGTTGTCTTTCTTTGTTTTTATTTGTACTATTTTCATTTTATGATGATTTCCTCTTACTAGGATTTATGTCTCCTTTGTACAAAACCGCTTGTTTATAGGAAAATTATCAATACAAGTCGACTTCAGAATTTAAGTTTGTTTTTCTTTCTCTGTTTTGTTTGCTAAAATGTCCAATGACTAAATTAAATGAACATATGCATATGAGTATGATTATTGTTAACAAATATATGCATAAAAACAAGAATAAGCATTTACTAAAGACTCTAGGAGTTCGAATAACATTCAAGTCATCTAGAAATCCCATAAGAATTTCCCCACAGATCAACCTCCATGGGATTATCCCCATAGAGTTACCCTCACAAGCTCATCCCCGACAGAGATACATTCCCCCGCAAGTCTAATATGCCTTCAGACGGGAATTGGGGAATCTTCCAGCTATTAAAATAACCATACTCCCCAGCAGACCCCCCTAGCGGATAAAAGAGTTTGATCATCTCCCCAGCATATGGTGGAAATTTCCTCAACACAATCCACAAAACTTAATTCTCCAACTGAGTTATTTCTTGAACACTACACAATCTCCTATAGATTTCTCCTCTCCAGCAGGGTTTATTTCCCCAACAGAGTTTATTTCCCCAGCAGGGTTTATTTCCCCAATGAAATTTAATTTCCCAAGCAGAGTTCATTTCCCCGATTATTGCAAATCCCCAGCAAGATTCTCTTTTCCAGCAAAGTGTAGTCCTGGTCGATATCCCCAGAGAGTTGCTATGGAATCTGAAACCAAGCCAGACATCATTTAACTTTGTCCTCCCCTAGAAGAGTTGACGTCCATATCAAAAACTCGGTCATACATCACCTCTAAAGGTTATCCATCTCTTTCATCCCCAGTCATTGTATATAAGGACTAAATTCCCCAGTGAAGCGATGAACGAACGATTTTCCTGAATGCTTCTATCCCCAAGCAGAAGTCAAACATTCCTAGTGGAGTGTCCTAAAAAAAGGAATCCCCATAGGAAACATTCTAAATAAGATTGAATATTCATATTATTCATCCCTTAGGTAACCCCACTTTTAAGTTTCATTTCCCCAGCAGAGTCGCCAGTTCTGTGATATGGCGGGAAAACTGACTCGGGTCGTTTGCGTTTGATCGCAATTGTGCGGATTAGCAAGAGTCGCCACTGACTTTTCTTTTATCCAAAAGGAAAGGTAAAAAAGCACAGGAAAGACCTTTCGAGATTATTTCTCGGGTTCAGGGGGTAGGTTATGAAAAGGGAAGGTATTAGCACCCTTTTCATCTGTAGTTATCTACGGGCTCTAAGTTGCTTGCTAGATCACTTGTTTTTGTTTGAAAATGTGCTTGTGGTGCGGTTCTTGAAAGTATTTTTAAAATGTCTTTGTAATGGTTCTCGTTTGTATAAGAACGCATACAATGTGTTGTTTCGGAAAATAATTCAAAGAAGTGTTTTGTCTTTTGAAAATGTTTCCAGATGAAAGTGTTGGTGTAAAATATTTTTTGTCGTGAGTAAGCGAGTAACTAGGAGCGAATCTACCTACTCGAAAGGTCTTAGATGTTCTTTTATTCCTCCTTTAGATGTTGTTATCTTACCATTGATTTGGTAAGAAGCCCCATCATTGGATGTGAAGGGACAGGCGCGGGTCAATTCGTACAGTCATAGAAGGCAACTTGTGAGACGCTTTAGCAATTTCCGTAAGGGACTAAATCATTTTACCGAAGGCAACATCGAGTGTCATCGAGGGACTACGATATTTTTTATCGAAGGGTCTTTACTAAAGCGTCCCATATTCGAGGGACATGATTGTGTTTCCAAGGCAACGAGCGAGGTTACCCTAGAGGTGTGCGTGTGGAAAAGTGTGTTTGATTCAAGTTATTTTGTCTTTGATTAGGGTTATCTAGCAATTGATTTTGGATCTTGCCATACACTCCTAGTTACTATATAGTATAAGGAAAACAATAAATTGCGGGAATTAAAATTCTACACTATTACAGAGCTTTCAGGGATGGGGGTACAAATTCACAAATGGGGATGAATTAATGCAATTAAATGTCCAAATAGGAAAACAATACAACCAAATCGAATCGAGCAATTAATCAAAATTACAACAAGTTTATGAAGTAAAATTAATTAAGAAAATAAAGATAAGGAAATAAAGTTCTTGTTTTTGTTTGAAAAGAAAAATAGAAAAACATCTATTCTATTAATTTGCTAAAGAAATTAAATCAAATGCATGCATTTTGTCTTTTAGGGTTTTTGTTATTAATAAAATAAATAAACAAATTAAGACTAAAATACAAAAATTAATTAGTAAAAATATTTACAAAGTTTTAAAAAAAATGAAATTAGAACTAAGAACTAAACTTAATTAAGAAAATTAATTATAAAAATTCAAGATTTATTAAATTAATAGAAATAAGTAAATATTTAAACAAAACAAAATGGAGGGGTGGTTTTAAATTGGGAAAAAAAAGGGTGACACTGTCTCAATTCGTTGTTTGGCTGAATTTGGGATAAAAGGCCCAAACATCATTATTTGTTCTGTTAAATAAAAAACAAAAAACTTTAAAAAACTGGGCCACAAATGGACCGGGTTGGGTCAGACCCGGGTCCAGCCCCTTTTCAAACAAAAAACAACACGGGTTGAAGCAACCCTAGCTCATTACCAGCGACTCTCTTCACTGCTTCAATGTTTTTTTCTCTCAAAGAAACTCTTCCTCACTATCATCTCTCTCTCTCAGCACCGCAAGCCCTAAATCTCTAAATCTCAACTCTGTCTCATCTTCCCATCCCTATTCTAATCTCAGAATCCTCTAATTACGCCTAAATTCAAGGGGTCGAAGAATTAGGGTTTATGAACCTTAAATTGTTAAAACATGAAATGGCGCCAAGGATCAGTGAATCAACTTCCAGACCTTAATGTTATGCTAAAAGAATGCTAACAAAACAACAAAAAAGATATCATGATGTTTACCTCGCGACAGTGGTGGAAGGGATACGTTTGATGATCACACAGTGTCAGGTATGCTTCACGATCCTTTGATTCTTCTAGCCTCTGATCTTTATTATTGTTCTACGTACTTGCGTTGTGGTTATTACGGTGAAGAAGGTTGAATAAGTACTAATGGAATTTTGAGTGAGTAGGTTTTGTTAATGAAGGTTGATGCGTATTTGAGGGATGCCCGGGTATAGGTTTCGTGTTTGAGCAGAGATTGGTTATGGACTTGAGTCTGGCACGGTCTAAGGGTTTGAGAGGATGAGTGAGGGTTTTGTTAAGTTGCTATAAAGGTTTTCTTTTTTACAGAGGCTTGTGGCCCTTAAGGAGAGGTTGAGCAAAGTGTTTGTATGGTGGGGATGGTTGTTGATTAAGAGTATGGAGAAATTGATGATGATTTGAATTGGAGTTGAGGGATGTAAATGGATTTTTCTTGTTGTATCTATAGGTATCTGAAATTCTGGCTACAGATACTCAATGTCACGTCCAATGTTATGACACCGTATCTGACTTACTATATGACAGTAAATACAAAAGCAGTAAATAACACAGTCAATTGTTTACCCAGTTCAGTGTGCAACAACACCTACTCTGGGGGCTACCAAGCCAGGGAGAGAATCCACTATAAGAGATGTTAATTCAGGAATAAACCAACCAGTTTATCTCCTTCACTTAAGACCTACCCAATGCAATTCTAATCTAAGTACAACTTAAACCTGAGTTCCTACTCACTCCCCCTCAATCACAGCAGTGATACATAAACCAATTTGACTTAAGAATTGATGAAGACACTCTTCAAAACACACACTTGATTAAGCTTCACAGCTTTTTAATCAAGTAACACAATCACTCGTGCTTCACAGCTTTGAGTGATGTACACAACTAACTTGACTCTACTTCACAGCTTTAGTCAAGTAACATTCAAACACTCTTGCTTCAAAGCTTTGAGTGCTACACAACCCTTACAATTGAAACCTATTCCAAGGCACTTATCACAATGATAATTGCTTGGAGTACAATAAACAAATCTATACAGATTACAAAATTGATCTTCTAAACAATCAGCAGGGATCTCTTGAAAAACCGCAGCTTTGTTGAATATATAGCAGCTGTAACTTCAGTTAGGGTTTCCAAAAACCTAGGGTTGATTCCGTTTGACCTAAATACCAGGTCACAGTACTTTATTGATCAGGTTAGGATTGAGCTAGGTTACTCCTCAGAAAACGCAGGATTCTGTTCAGAAAGGACTGAGTTATTTCCTGAAAAAACTCAGACTTATCCAATCCTGCAATCCTGTTAGTTCAGAACAGGATGTCATAACATCTTGTTATGACATCTGAGAAAACCTGTCTACTGATTTAGCAAAATGTGATCATTTTGCAAACATGCTCAGATACACACTTATAAACATCAGTATTTGAATTACAATATTTTTCTGCACATGTACCTATTGAGTTAGTACAACCTGAACTAGAATGTTATGACATCAGTCATGACATTCACACATACACTTGGGATTTACCAAAAATGCAAGCCAATACCTAAACACCTACAAACTCCCCCTTTGGCAGATTTTTGGCTAAAGTCCCTAAACAATCAGAGATAGCAGCAGAAATAAGTGACAGCAGAAAAATATAGAACACAGAATGTCAAGTACTAATTAAGCAAGTACCAAAATATTCTCCCCCTCTTTAGCCATAAATGGGCCAAAGATACATGCTCATAAAATTACACAGTTATCCAAAACAAAATAATAAGAGCAGCAGCAGAAAACACCAGAATACACTTCCAAACTCCACCAGAAATCAGCAACCATCCTTCAAGCACTGTCATCAGATCCAGAGGATTCAGGCTTCTTTCTTTTCTTGTGAGCAATGTCAGCATTCTTCTCTTTGTTTGATGTCTCAACATTCTTAGAGACATCTGGATTTGTTTCAGCATTTGATCTATCTTGGTTCAGAGGAACAGAAATGCCAGGAACTGAGTGGTTTTCGTTCAGAATTCTTGAAACAATTTTTGCTATTGCTTGATTAACATAGGCTGTCCCTTCCCTATTTGCAATTTCAGGGGGAACTGAAGAGGAAGGATGAGATGGATTACCTGCATCTCTTGTTCTCAACTCTTTGTCCTTGGTGGGGTTAGTTTTATGAGAACAGATCTCCAGAACGTCAGAGTCCAGACAGGAAGAGATTGTCTCAGAATTTTGATCAGAGGAAGAGGTTGAGATGGTCGTCTTGGATGATGATGGAGTTTGAGACATTTTGTCAGTTTTGAAGGACCAATAGCAAATGAGAAGAAATTTCTGATTGAGAGACTGAGTTTTGATGAGGAGACGAGAGAGGAAGGAAGCAAAGGGTGCCTATTCAACTTCTTAAAAGAATTGTAGGAAATGAGAAAATACAATTTTAAACCAATCAGAACAGGCATGAGTCCTTTGGTCTTTGTTTTAAGCAAAATTAATTGCTACAATTCCTCATGTTGGCAAATACCCAGCTTACCCCTTAAGTTTTCAAATTGGTTTGCATCCAAAGCCTTGGTAAAAATGTCAGCCAGCTGTAGCTCAGTGGCAACATGTTCCAATTTGATTGTCTTCTCTTCTACAAGGTCTCTAATAAAGTGATGTCGTATGTCAATATGTTTGGTCCTGCTATGCTGAATGGGATTCTTGGATATGTTGATTGTACTCAGATTGTCACAGTACAATGTCATAACATCTTGTGTGACATTATACTCAGTGAGCATCTGTTTCATCCATATCATTTGAGAGCAACTACTACCAGCTGCAATATATTCAGCTTCAGCAGTGGAAAGAGACACACAATTCTGTTTCTTGCTGAACCAGGAAACCAGATTACTTCCCAAAAAGAAACATCCTCCAGAGGTGCTTTTTCTATCATCAGTACTACCATCCCAATCAGCATCACAGTAACCAGTCAGAGTCGGTTCACAGCCATGAGTATACAACAATCCATAGTTGTAAGTACCACTTACATACTTCAAAATTCTCTTCACTTGATTGATATGACTGACTTTTGGATCAGCTTGGTATCTAGCACAAACTCCAACTGCAAAGGCAATATCAGGTCTGCTGGCAGTTAAGTACAACAAGCTTCCTATCATGCTTCTGTACAGACTTTGATCCACCTTAACCCCACTTGAATCTTTGGAGAGCTTTAGATGAGTAGGAGCAGGAGTCCTTTTGTGACTTGCATTCTCCATACCAAACTTCTTTACAATATTCTTAGCATACTTGCTTTGAGATAAGAAGATTGAGTCCTCCATCTGTGAGACTTGTAGTCCAAGAAAATAAGTTAGTTCTCCCATGAGACTCATTTCAAATTCAGCCTGCATCTGGTCAGCAAAGTGTTTAACCATATGTTCTGACATTCCGCCAAACACTATGTCATCAACATATATTTGGGCAACCATCAACTTCCCTCCTTCAGTTTTGACAAATAGAGTTTTGTCCAAGCCTCCTTTTCTGTAGCCTTTGTCTGAGAGAAACTTTGTTAACCTGTCATACCATGCTCTATGAGCTTGTTTCAGGCCATATAGAGCTTTTCTCAATTTGTAGACATGATCAGGATGGGTTGGATCCACAAAACCTTTAGGTTGTTCCACATAAGCTTCCTCATTTAAGTACCCATTTAGAAAGGCACTTTTCACATCCATCTGAAATAACTTGAACTTCAGAAGACAAGCAATTGACAACAAGAGTCTGATTGATTCCAACCTGGCTACAGGTGCAAAGGTTTCATCAAAGTCAACCCCTTCAACCTGGGTGTATCCTTGAGCAACAAGTCTTGCCTTATTTCTGGTGACAACTCCTTCAGCATCTGACTTGTTCTTGAATATCCATTTTGTCCCAATGATGTTAGTTCCTTCAGGTCTAGGAACCAGTTCCCAAACTTCATGTTGCTTGAATTGGTTCAGTTCATCTTGCATTGCACCAATCCAATATTCATCAGTTAAGGCTTCCTTGACATTTCTTGGTTCCATTTTGGACACAAAACAAGAATTTGAGATGATTTCTCTAGATCTTGTGATGACTCCACTATTGGGATCTCCTATGATGAGCTCTTTTGGATGATCCTTCTGAATTCTGATGGAAGGAGTCTTGCTAGCTTCCTTTGATTCAGATTCTGTTGTGGTGGAGTTGGGTAGATCATCCTGTTGGGTTGAAGTCTCAAAGAATGTCTCAACAGTACAAGGAACATCTATTTCTTCATGATAGTCATCAATTATAACATTTATTGATTCCATCATGGTTTTGGTTCTGGAGTTGAATACTCTATAAGCTCTGCTGTTTGAGGAGTATCCTAGAAATATGCCTTCATCACTTTTGGAGTCCAGTTTTCTTCTCTGTTCACGATCAGATAGGATATAGCATTTGCTGCCAAACACATGGAAGTACTTCACAGTTGGTTTTCTTCCTTTCCAGAGTTCATATATGGTGGATGAGGTTCCCTTTCTCAAGGTGACCCTGTTATGAACATAGCAAGCTGTATTCATAGCTTCATCCCAAAAATACATAGGAAGTCTTTTGGCATGTAACATTGCTCTGGCAGATTCTTGTATGGTCCTGTTTTTTCTTTCCACAACTCCATTTTGCTGAGGTGTTATGGGAGAAGAAAACTCATGACTGATTCCTTCTGAAGCACAGAAGTCATCAAACTTGCTGTTTTCAAATTCCTTGCCATGATCACTTCTGATTCTGACAATACATCCTTCCTTCTCTCTTTGAATTCTCTTGCACAGTTCTCTAAAAACTTCAAATGCATCTGATTTTTCCCTAATGAAATTAATCCAGGTGAATCTGGAAAAATCATCCACAACCACATAGGCATATCTTTTACCACCAAGGCTCTCTACTTGCATTGGTCCCATCAGATCCATATGGAGGAGTTCTAGAACCTTAGAGGTGGTCAGATGTCTTGACTTTGGATGTGACATCCTAGTCTGCTTACCCACCTGACATTCACCACAAACTCTTCCTTCATCAATTTGCAGTTTTGGAATCCCTCTGACTGCCTCCAAGGAGATAATCCTCTTCATACCCCTTAGGTGAAGATGGCCATGTTTTTGGTGCCACAGTTTCACCTCTTTTTCTTCTTTTGCAATGGAACACACAGATGAGAAATTGGTGTTCTCAGGCTCCCACAAGTAACATTTGTCTTTGGATCTGACTCCTTTCATTACTATCTCTTGTTTGTCATTGATTACAAGGCATTCAGATTTTGAGAAATTGACCTTGAATCCTAGATCACACAGTTGACTGATACTAATGAGATTAGCGGTCAGTCCTTTCACCAGCAGTACTTCATTTAGACTTGGAACTCCAGGGCAGTCCAAATCACAAACTCCTTTGATTTCACCTTTAGCCCCATCTCCAAAGGTCACAAAACTGGTGGTGTGAGGCTTAATATTATTGAGGAGGTTCTTGATTCCAGTCATATGTCTGGAACATCCACTGTCAAAGTACCAGTCTTCCTTTGCAGAGACCCTCAGGGAAGTGTGAGCTATCAGTGCAGTAGCCTTTTTCTTCCATTGAGGAGCATGTGGTACCTTTTTAGACTTAGGTTTGACACATGAGTTCTGATTAGGGTATCCATGTAATCTGAAGCAGAAGCGCTTTATGTGGCCATATCTACCACAATGATGACATTTCCATCTTTGGTACCTTTTCCTCATATGTTTCTGTTCCTGATGTCGAGAGTTGTGTTGAGACATCTGTTTTGACATTTGCCTACCAGAACCAGATTTCGTTGCTTTCACAAATCCTAGGCCAGATTTATTTCCCATATTTTGTCCAGCCTGAAGGATCTCTTCCAATTTGTCTGTTCCATTGGTCAACATCTTGACAGATTTGGTCATTTGATTCAGTTGTGAGTTCAGCAATTGAACTTCTCCTTCTAGATGACTTATAGTTTCAAGGTTTGCCCGTTTTTCAGCCTCCATCTTTATGATCAGTTTTGATTGTTTCTCATTCTGCACACAGACTTCAGTACTTCTGATACACAATTCCTTGTACGTTTCAGCCAGTTCTTCAAAAGTCACCTCTTCATCACTGATGTCACTTTCAGAGGTACAAACACCAGTTAAAGCAGTAACTCGTTTGGCAGTCTCTTCTTCAGAATTACTTTCTGAATCACAGTCAGACCAAGTAACTGTCATTCCTTTTTGTTTCTTAAGAAAGGTAGGACATTCAGCTCGAATATGCCCATATCCTTCACAACCATGGCATTGAATTCCTCTGCCTTGAACTCCCTTCTCATCTGACCTTGGTCTTCTGCTGGAACTGTCAATGTTAGAGGAAATGTTATGAACATTAGACCTTGACTTTGGATCTATTCTTTTGATGAGTTTGTTGAACTGTCTTCCGAGCATGGCTATAGCTTCTGAAATGTTTTCTTCAACATCAGTGTTGGACATAAGTGCTATGCTCTTGTTCTTTTTGACATCATCATTAGTGATTCCAATCTCAAAAGTCTGAAGAGACGCAATAAGTTCATCCACTTTCAACTTGCTAATGTCCTGGGCTTCCTCTATGGCAGTCACCTTCATTGCAAATCTTTTAGGCAAGGATCTGAGAATCTTCCTCACCAGTTTTTCTTCTGACATTTTTTCTCCCAGTGCTCCTGAGGTGTTGGCAATCTCCAAGATGTTCATGTGAAACTCATGAATGGTTTCATCTTCCATCATTTTTAGATTCTCAAACTTAGTGGTCAACATCTGAAGCCTTGACATTTTTACTTTGGAAGTTCCCTCATGAGTAGTTTTGAGAGTGTCCCAAACTTCCTTGGCCAGTTCATATTGATGAACTAATCTGAAAATGTTTCTATCAATTCCATTGAACAAGGCATTTAGAGCTTTGGAATTTCCCAGGGCTAGCTCATCTTCTTCTTTACTCCAATCTTCCTCAGGCTTCAGACTGATTGTCCCATCTTCCTCAGTTATGGTGGGATGAATCCATCCTTTGTCAGCAGCTCTCCAAGCCTTTTTGTCCAGAGATTTTAGGAAGGCAATCATACGAGGTTTCCAGTAGTCATAATTAGTTCCATCCAGAATGGGTGGTCTATTTCCAAAAACTCCTTCTTTGTCCATAGTGCCAGAAAGTGATATCCCTAGATCTCACCCAGTAATACAGGGAGGGTGCCTGCTCTGATGCCAATTGAAATTCTGGCTGCAGATACTCAATGTCACGTCCAATGTTATGACACCGTATCTGACTTACTATATGACAGTAAATACAAAAGCAGTAAATAACACAGTCAATTGTTTACCCAGTTCAGTGTGCAACAACACCTACTCTGGGGGCTACCAAGCCAGGGAGAGAATCCACTATAAGAGATGTTAATTCAGGAATAAACCAACCAGTTTATCTCCTTCACTTAAGACCTACCCAATGCAATTCTAATCTAAGTACAACTTAAACCTGAGTTCCTACTCACTCCCCCTCAATCACAGCAGTGATACATAAACCAATTTGACTTAAGAATTGATGAAGACACTCTTCAAAACACACACTTGATTAAGCTTCACAGCTTTTTAATCAAGTAACACAATCACTCGTGCTTCACAGCTTTGAGTGATGTACACAACTAACTTTACTCTGCTTCACAGCTTTAGTCAAGTAACATTCAAACACTCTTGCTTCAAAGCTTTGAGTGCTACACAACCCTTACAATTGAAACCTATTCCAAGGCACTTATCACAATGATAATTTCTTGGAGTACAATAAACAATCTATACAGATTACAAAATTGATCTTCTAAACAATCAGCAGGGATCTCTTGAAAAACCGCAGCTCTGTTGAATATATAGCAGCTGTAACTTCAGTTAGGGTTTCCAAAAACCTAGGGTTGATTCCGTTTGACCTAAAGACTAGGTCACAGTACTTTATTGATCAGGTTAGGATTGAGCTAGGTTACTCCTCAGAAAACGCAGGATTCTGTTCAGAAAGGACTGAGTTATTTCCTGAAAAAACTCAGACTTATCCAATCCTGCAATCCTGTTAGTTCAGAACAGGATGTCATAACATCTTGTTATGACATCTGAGAAAACCTGTCTACTGATTTAGCAAAATGTGATCATTTTGCAAACATGCTCAGATACACACTTATAAACATCAGTATTTGAATTACAATATTTTTCTGCACATGTACCTATTGAGTTAGTACAACCTGAACTAGAATGTTATGACATCAGTCATGACATTCACACATACACTTGGGATTTACCAAAAATGCAAGCCAATACCTAAACACCTACAATACCTGAACTAGAATGTTATGACATCAGTCATGACATTCACACATACACTTGGTTAACTGGCCTCTTGGTATCCTTGCTCTGGTTTTGTTTGGATAGTGCTGGTTTTGTTTGTATCTTTTCTGGTTTGATTCTTTTTGTTGGTTTGTATATCCTTGCCCCCCCCCTTGCTTCTTGGATGTTTTTTTGTATTATAGAAACTGAGAAGTGGGAATTGGAGGGAAGGTCATGCAATATCGAACAAAATTGGTTTTCTGACTTTGGCCTTTTGAGCTCAGGTTTTAAGTTGCCTATTTTGGTGCAACTCTTGGACTGTTTATGATGCAGGGAAACAACAGGTTTAGGGATTGCCTATTTTGATGTCATGTGTAGACTATATGATGCAGGTTTGGACAGGGCTGACTTGGTACAGTTTTGCAGGTTGTTTGGACTGTTGTATGCTTAGGTGATATCCTTTCTTCTTTTTCTCTCAATGATGTAAAGCAAACTTGCTTTTATTCCAAAATTTCTGAAGGTTTTGTATAGCTTAGGAAAATGATGATGTGTTTGGTTTTATGAGCAAGTTAACTTGTTGTTTTGACTTGTTCCATTTTGTTTTACTCATTGTTGTTTTACTCATTTTTGTTTTCTCCTGTCATCTTGGCAGCCTACGCTGCCTTGCTTGCTATGTTTTGTTTGTTTGCATATTGTTGTTTCTTGCTGCACTTGTTTTTACTTTATGTTGCTTGTATAGCAGCCTACTATTGCTGTTACATTAGCTTCTGTTTGGCAGCCTTGTCCTATTTTTATGCTTGCTTTGTTTACTGGTTTTGCATTGCTAACCTGTTTTGTGTAGCAGTTTGCTGCTGCTTGTTGCAGCTTACATATTTTGGCAGTTTTGGGCTTGCTGTATATTTTATTTTCCTTTTTGTGAACCAAGGTCCAACCTTGTGATTTGCAAGAATGGGAGAAGAGGGATTATGATAAAACCAAACAACCTTTAAATCTGATTCCACATACAAACCCTAATGATGAATTCTTTTTCTTTTCTTTACACATCACTTTGCTTGAATTGCTAACTTTCTCTTCTTTGTTTCATGAACATGAGGCGTGTGTGGCAAGCGAGGATTTCTTGAAGATAAAGCAATGGAGACTTTAAGAAACACAATAAAATTTCTTTCTTTGTAAACAAAATTTGTGATTCTTTGTAAACAAAACAAAAACTTGTAATTTATTTCATTTGTAATGTAATAAATACAAAGTCTTGAATAAATTTTGTTTAATGAAATTTATTGTACAAAACTTGAATTTACCTAAACTTTGCAATTCTCAATTGAATGTTTTGGATAAAACATCTATGTTTGGTAACTTGAACTTCAAGCAGTCATAAAATGATCAAATAAACCATGCGCCTTGTACTCCAATAAAATTCCTAAACAAAATAAACGTTTAAGAATTCAATTCCATTTGGTTAACTCGAACCCAAAACCATGGTCATCTAAATGACAGTCTTAATCTTCACCTCTTGTCCAAACCAAATTTGCATTCAAAATGAACTCGCACGCCATGCTCGATAAAAATGGAAATTCATTGCCAAACCAACATGCTTCAAGAACATTCATCAATCTTGTAGAATTAACAGATTTCAAAATAACTTTGGTTGAGAACATTTGAAATCAAACAAAATAACTTGCGACGATTCGATAACTTTCAAAGTCTTCCAAACACAATTTTCTTTCAATCTTTGAAGATAAACTCGTGAGCGACATCTCTTATGACCATATGCATAAATAATCGTATCGAGATCTTGTAATTTTAGGAAATCACAATTCTTAGAAATCAGGCGACAGTTACTTAAGATTAGGTCAAAATCCATGAAGCGACTTCTAACATATTCGAATTATGTTGATCTTCTACACGTAATCAGCTCTTGATTTGTGAAGAGAAATTGGAGATGACATCAAGGAGAATCATACAAAAGAAGAATCGCTCAAAAATATCGAATAATGAATAAGTTACAATCGTTTGAACTTGCTCTCGTAAAAGGTTGATTTTTGGGTCAATGTAGTCGTTTTTAGTCGTCTGAACCATTGAATGAGCAAACTTGCAATGCGAGGTTTGAAACTTGTCTTGAACATCCTTGAAGAGACATGAATATCTATGAAAACCATTTGAAACCTTGAAGAATCAATTTTCTTTGAGAAACGTCAAACCCTAATCGTTGACTTACTGCCTAGGAAGAGAATTTGTCTGATCAAACTTCTGAGCCAAATTGAATATTCAAGAAGACCTAGGATAGTATCTTGAATAAAAAATGGGAGGGAAAATTTTGGGGTATAATAGTGATCATTGGGTTTTCGTCAATAATATCCTTAATTACTTGGTAAGGACTAAGGATTCATTTTTTATATATGGAGGTCAAGAAGATATCAATGTAATTAGATACACCGATTCTAGCTTCCAGAAAAATAAGGATGACTTTAGATCCCAGTTTGGTTGTATGTTTTGCTTAAATGGTGGCGTTGGGAGCTGGAAAAGTTTAAAGCACGCTATAGTTGTTAATTCTACAAATGAGGCCGAGTATATTGTTGACTCAAATGTAGTAAAGGAACTTGTTTATATAAAGGAGTTCATTAGTGAACTGGTAAAAGTTCCTAGCATTGTAGATCCCATTGATCTCTATTATGATAATAACGGTGCTATCACACAAGTTAAGGAGCCTAGATCTCACCAACAATCCAAACACATAATTAGGAGATATCACCTCATTAGAAAGATAATAGATAAATATGTGTGAAGAAATGCATAGTACCAACACATGTCAATGTCGTTGACTCGCTATCAAAGCTTCTTGCGCAACAGAAGCATGATGGTTATACTAGATCCATGGGTATTAGATGAATGTCTGATTGGCTCTAGCGTTAGTGGGAGATTATTGGCGTAAGCCCTATAGGAAAATATTTTTCGTACTTGTATACAATTTATTTCCAATCATAAGTTGTCAGTTAATGGACGACCATAAAGATGGATGATGTGTACTCTACAAATCATGTTGAGGGACAAAAGTGACTTAGGCGGAATTTTCCCATCCTACGTAACATGATATATGACTAAGGGCCCAATATTAAACTGGAAAGGGTGACATGGTTTATGCCTTATGTTAAATATAGACATGAGAGAAATGGTAATTTTACACACACACACACACACATTATCACATAAAGGTTTTGTCAGATCACATTATATTTTCGTGAATTGTGTAGCAGTGATGTGTTAGTAGATACAGATCATGGAAAGGTTTTGTCATATCACATAAATTTTTGTAGAACATTGTAAGGTGCGATGCACTTAAGTGGAATATGAAACACAATAAGGTATCATGCACCTAAATTAATATGCAATGTACCATAAAGTATGATGCACTTAAGTGGGCTTTTCAGCTTGCAGCCCATACAAGTATGTTATATAAATATAAACCTTGTGCTGAAGCTTACACACTTGATGAAATTCAGTTTTGAGCCCTAGTTGTATCCTCTCTCTCTATTTATGTATCTCTCTCTCTCTCTCTAAATGATTTCATTCATATCAGGTAGCACTAAGACTGAAAGCACTTTGTTCTTGTGGACTGATTAGAGGTGTTGTTCTTTGTTCAACATTTGTGATCATTCATCCTTTTTTGCATCAAAGGTGTTAATCGCCACAAGAGTTAACTATTTCTATCATTGATCATAATCACTAGAAAGGATCAACTTAAGGGGAATTTTTGTTTTCCATTGTTTTTATATCGTGATTTCCCTTTACTTATGTATGAATTGTGTCCTATTGTCTGTCATGATAGATTGAGGGAATTCATACCTTGCAAAGATGAATATTTTGAGAACTTTAAAATATTGGTGGTGATGATCTTTGCCAACGTCTATACTTAGACCTTAGAAATGTAATTGGCTTGGGGGATAAAGGAAAGGGACTGAGGATGTCCATTCTCCAGTGTGAGAAAGGTTATGGTTATGTGACCACGTGTAATCGTTGGTGTCTCCAAGTCTTTAACACCGATCTCACTTCTTCACGTAATACTTAAAGTCCTGGACCATGGAAGACAAATAATACCCAACCTTGAGGACTTTCTTATCTAGAGCCCAAGCTACCAAGTGATGTCCACCTATCCCTACATGTATCTTGACAAGGGTGTACACGACTTCTTCCTCTTCTAGGTATTTCAGTAGAGGGAACAATAAGCCTCATAAACACAAAGTTTCTTCTATCATGAAATATGATATAACTCTACTCTTTACTATAGCAGCATTTATCGAGTTAGTGGGAGGTTTTCCTTTCTCGATGTAGGTTACAATGGGTGAGATATAAAAAAAGTGGTGAGGTGTCTTCTACAATCGCCCCCATAACTTCAATGGCTTTAATGCTCGAGATTCTTAGATTTTACAAGATGAAATAATGATTAACTTTGAAGGCTCTGGTGCTTTCAAGCTTAGACATGAAGTTTTCATTAGTATTCCACTCTCTTAGGACATGCAAGATTTCATAAGATTTAAATTTCTCCAACTTTTCTCTTTTCAGGGATAAAAATTATTGTAACAAAGGGTCTTTGGTTTAAGCAGCTCTTTTGACATATGATACTATCAACTAGGACTCTATTTGTAACTTGATATTTTCCACACACATCTTAGCAGCCAATGTGACATGAGGCCGACAATGAAAGCTTCATATTCAGCCTAGTTATTGGTAGTGGGTAGTTAAAAACATAGGGATACATCATTCCACAAGCCAACATCATCCTCTAATATTAGGTCGCCTCACTCCCTCGATTGTTGGATGAATCGTATGTGAACACAATCTAGGTATGGGCTGGCTTTGATGTTCCTGGGGTCCTTTCTTCTATGAAATTTTGAATTCACACGTCCTAGATGCAGTAATGAGTTCCAATGCTACGTCATCTAAATTTTAGTAACATGTCTCAGGTCTGGATAAGTATTTAGAGATAAAATATACCATACTCTAAGCGAAACTCACCTATTTTATGAGGATGACCATGAATGATTCAGTGGAGATGGCCAGATAAAGCACTACGAGAAAAAGCTTATTTGCAACGTGATAATCACGTCACAACCTCCAAAATCACGTCACAACGTATTTTTTGCGATGTGGCTAATTATATCACATGGAAGCGTGTGGCAATTTTGTTGCCACGTGATTTTCGCATCACTAATTTGTGACGTAAAAATCACGTTGCAACATGTTTGCACATAAATCACAGTGTTGTAGTAGTAGCAGGCATAGCAGCCAATTGGTCAGAGCAACAACTTTTGTTGCAACGTGATTTTCACGTCACTAATTTGTGACTTGAAAATCATGTCACTAATTAATTTGCTTTTTACAAAGTTATGTACAACTACAATTGAAGGTTGCAATATGATTTACATGTCACAACTTTGTGACATGGAAATCACGTCACTAATTCTTTTTCTTTTTTTAATTTAATTTCTTATACAAAATATAAATTAATAAATTACATTAATAAATTAAATTAATAAGATAAATTAACAAAATAAATATACTAAATATATAAATTAAACTAAATAAATTTAATATAATAAAATTAATAAACTAAAATTATAAATTTAACATTTCTAAATTTAATATGCTAAAAAGGTTAAATTAGTATGTTACACAAATTCAAAATTAAAAGTAAAATAAAAATAAAATTAATTCAACAGGTCATCTGGGTTAGGATAGTTGTCAATGTCAAAATCATTTTTGTTCCTGTCATGCACCGACTCTTAACCACAAATGTTTTGATTTCCTTCAAACCCTTGCATAAATTGTCTCATTTGCTGCTCCATATCAGTTTGCCTCTTCGCTATGACCTCCATTTATCATTGTTGCTCTTGCCTCATTGCCTCTATTTGAGCCTCCATTAGTGCCTGGACTTGTATTATTTGTATGATATTAAGTCATTTGACTTGCACTATACATTGAAGAAAACATTCTTTTTAACCTTGTTATTATCGAAAGATAAAACATGGACTTTACTGCTACACATTTTTGCTTGCTGTTAATGGATCTACTGCGAACTTGATATATTGAACTCTTACAAAACTTACATTACTGTAACAATCCATCTTTAGTACCAAAATCATTGTTATAAAACAACATGCAACCACGAATGCAACAATCTATTTTTCTTACTTGCAAACCCAAGTTCGACACTAACATCTTTGCATCATAAAAACTTGTAGGCAAGTTGTTTTTCGTTAGAGTGGATTCTAACATCATTTTTGCGAAAAATTCCAAACACTGACCAAGAACATTCCAATTTGACTTGGTGGCCAATAATCTCACACACATTGATAACTTTGAGTATGACGACCCCTCAAATAATGACGTATTCAACTTATTCAACAACTGATAAATTATATGTGCTTCCTCATTCAATAACTCTTCCCCATCAAAATCTCCAGGTTGATCATAGGTCACGCTCACACCAAAAGCATCCTCAACCTCTCACCAATTAGATTAAAGTTTTCCTCATATTCCATAGGTGGTCGACTACTTAAAGCATGCATATTTCTAGTCTTTGATACGTTACTGGGCAGTTCTTCACCATTATATGTCCAAACCCAATAATTTTTAATGAAACCCCTTCTATGCAAATTATGTTCTACTTCCTCTGGATCACTAATTATAGGTCTACAGTCACAATTAAGACAAGGACACCTAACTCCTCATTCACTTCGACAACATTCCTAAGCAAACGCACACGAGATAAACCCTTTAACCCCTTCCACAAAATTGGGTTTAAGTCTGATTCTTCCTAGATACATCCTATCGTACATCCAACTACGATAATACCGATAATATTCATAACTTTACATTTATAATCATTGTCTTATTATTAACTAAAAATAAACATTTAACTATATTTACTATAAATAAATTGAATAAGTATATATGTATTATAACTTTGTAACCATAAAAATTATTTATGTATTAACTAAACATTTTATAAACATGTTAAATATATTAGCCATAAATATATTGTTTTTTTAACTAAACATTTTATAAACATATACTAATTAATGCTTTTTAAAATCATACTATATTCTTTTTGTTAAAACAAAATATAATAAACATATACTTGTAATATATATTTTGTTTTAAAAAATGTATTTCTCTAAATTAAAAAAATATAAATATAGTATTTCATATTTAATAATATTTTGTTTATATAACTATTTTAAAAAAAAATTATGTTTTTAAAAACATCAAAAAAATAATAATAATAAAATCTATTTTCATTGAAAATATAAATTTATTATGCTTTTAATAAAATGAAATATTCTGTTTTATTATAAAAACTAAATAAAATTTGTTTTTATTTTATATATATATATATATATATATATATATATATATATATATATATATATATATATATATATATATATATATATATATATATATATATATATATATATATATATATATATATATATATATATATATATAATTTCGTTTTAATAAAAAATATAAAATGAATTTTTATTTTATTTTATTTTTACAAAAATTACAATATTAACCTAATAACAACTTTTACAACAAAAATATCAAATTTAACCTAAAAACTAACCAATAATCCATAAAATATATCAAATTAAAAAAAATATTTGCAAACTCACCTCTTCTTCAATCTCCTTCAATCTTCTTGTTCAACCTCTTTAAAATTCTTCAAACTTCTTCTCTTCAAAACTTCTTCTCTTCAATACCTTGAAAAAGAATCTACATTAAAAACAAAAAATATTATAAAGATAAAATAAAATTATAAAAAACAATTGATGCAAACTTACCTTTGAAACAAGATTAGAGGAAATTGAAGAAAAAATTTTGGGATTGGAATGATATGAGAGAAACATAATTGGAGAACTGGAAGAGAAGAGGAAAAAAATTTATTGTGTTCTTGGTTTATGGGAGAAAGAGAAAATTGACCTCTATATAAGTCTATCAGCGACGTGAATATCACGTCGCAATCTTGCCACGTGATATTCACGTCGCAAAACTTACAACAGTAATAAGTTAATGTACGTTACATGAACGCCCCCTGCACACAATCAATTCAATATCAGGGGTTTTCCCTCTAAAAAATTGCGACGTGATAAACACGGCACACATATTTTTTTGAAATATTCAAACTTCCCACTTTTTGAACGCCTGAGTGTTTTAGTTTTTTTATTATAATTTTTATGTTGTGACGTGATACCCACGTCGTAACTTTTTTTTTCAAAATAAATTCTGACACACCCACAAGTAACTTTACTTTTATTATTTTAATGGTAAAAACAAGTAGTGACGTGATTATCACGTCGCAACTACCTTTTTTAGCCACATGATAATCAGGCCACAAATTCATGTCGTCGGGGAAGGCTTTTCTTGTAGTGAAGGAATGAAACTTCCTCAACAAGGCATCATAAGACTGACGAGTTTGATAAGGCCATCTTTAAGAATTTGAATGCTTGATCCTATTCTAGGGTCCATTCAATGCACGCTTCCTTCTTCAACAACTTGTAGAACGATAAAGCATGTTGGCCGATTTGGAAATGAATATGTTTAAGGCTGTCAACATCCCATTTAACTTCATTATTTCTTTCTTTGTTTTTGGAACAGTCGTATTGATGACTACCTCATGTAGGTATCTGGTTATAACCAAAGTAGGCATCCATGAATGACAACAATTTATAATCGGATAAACTGTCTTCTAGCTTATCTATGTTTGGAAGTGGATACAAATATTTGAGGGCGCACCAGATTGAGGTTGATTTACATATTCTCCACTTTCCTGAGGCCTTTTTGACTAGTACCACATACTATGTTGAATATAAACTTAGAATTAAGAAAACCTTTGATAGTCATCATGGTTGCTTTAACATTCTTGGGTGATTGTTGCCTTCTTTGTTGGGCCATGTATTTAGAGGAATGATTGATATTCAGCGGATGGCTCTGAGACATATAATGATCCCCTTCTTCATTATGGATGGCATATCAACACATATAAGGGCCGACCATGCTTAGCTATTATCAACTTGGATAATTTCAAACTTACCATCCGAAATTAGCTTTAAGTTCTTAGTATTGACTCTTGTTGACACGCTAACTTGATCATCATGTAGGATCTCGTCTCCTTGTACATCAAGGTCGACCATGCTAAGTGTTTCAAATACATTCTTTTCCCCCTCTTATAGGTTATGTCAATCACTAGAGGGTTCTTAAATATTGTTTTGTGTATAAAGCGAGCTCCACGTAAATCGATTGCAATAACAATTAGATCACTCGAATAATTGTGATATTTCATCTTCAAATGAACATAGAGGCCACCGTGTATAATACCACCTAAAACGACCTTCCTAGGATGCCAATATAATTTCACAAGGGATGATGAGGAAGAATACTTTCATTGTTTTCTTATTTTTACCTTCTTTAAATGAGACCGGTAGCGCTATGAATCCACATGGATGAGTTAAAGATTCATTGAATGCTAGAAGGTTCCCACCTTCACACTACTTCAAATCTTGCATGCATAGTCCTAATCTCATGAAGACTCTAAGGTACATTAGGTCCCATGAGCTTCCGTCATCAGTGAGGATTCCCAATATTGGGTGGATGGCTATGGCGACAAATACGGCTAGTGGAAACGTCGCGTTAGGAGTTACATTCACCTTTTTGTGGTCTCGAAACTCTATAATATGTCTATATTCTTCTTGTCTTTGGATCACTGCTAATGATTTGAGTGAATTTTGTGATGAAAGACCTTTCTTTCTAAAATATTTGATACCACAAGACTCAATGACAAATGTAGGAGACAATTTGGATGTTGGAGGAACTATGTCATTTTCTACAGTAGAATCAGAAGTGATTTTCGTCGTTCGAGTGTAATTGTTATTGTTGTTCGTACTTTGGATTAGAACAAATCTGACTGTGGAAATTCGTAGGAATTATAAATCAATTCTCATATACAACTTAATTATTCTGCTAGAAAATCATAAATGCTTGGTGAAATGATGGAGTAGATTCTTGAAGCGGTGGAGTAAATCTCTGGTGCGATGACACTAGGGTGAACCTGCAAGATTAGCACTCTAACACTCAAGTTAGAGGGAGAATGAAGAGCAATGTGAGTTATGGTTCAGAGGGAAATCCTCAAATTTCTTGTGGGATGCCCTCTATATGAGAAGAAATTACGGACGTTCCATGACATTTTGGTATAGAATGCAGAAAGTTTTCCAGGGTGTGATACAATGGGAGAACTGACTTGGTTGTTTTGCATTTTATCGCAAACGTTGTGGTTAGTAAGAGTCACCACCTACTTTTCTTTTATCCAAAAGGAAAGGTTAAAAAGCATAAGAAAGACCTTTGAGATTGTTTCTTGAGTTTGGGGGGTAGATTATGAAAAAGGAAGGTATTAGCACCCTTTTCATCCATGGTTTTCCATGGGCTCTTAGTTACTTGATAGATCACTTGCTTTTGTTTGAAAAATATGCTTTGTGTGGTTTTTGAAAGTATTTTGAAAAGGCGACATCGTTTAGGCAAACATTGTAATGATTCTCGTTCATAAGAATGTATACAAAGTGTTGATCTTTTGAAAATGTTTTCAAGTTTGAAAGATGTTTTTGAAAGTGTTGGTGTTTGTTTTGAAAAATAGCAAGGATGTTTCATTTTGAAATTGAGCAAGTAACTAGGAACAATCTACCTACTCAAAATTCTTTCATGTTCATTTCCTCTTTCCTTTGATATTGTTATCTTACCATTGATTTGGGAAGTAACCCTATCTTTGGATGTAAACGGTATGGGAATGGGTCATTGTATAACCATGATTAGCAATGTTGCAAGGTATCTTAGCATCTTTCCTTAGGGACTAAGATCATTTTGAAAAGGCAACATAGATAGCGTCATCGAGGGACTATGATCTTGTATTTTTTGCTTGTTTTTGCTAAGATACCTCACATGCATAATATGACCATTTTTGTAAGGCAACCAAGTGGATTTACCCTAGGGGTGCTTGTGTGAAAGTGTGTTGATTTTTCATGCTTTGTTTAGTCTTTGATTAGGGTTTGCTACTTGTTGATTATATAAAGCGATAAATTGCGAAAAGTAAAATTATTACGCTATTACATTATTAGGGGAGGGGGTGTACAAATTTACAAATGGGGATTGCAAGAAAATTAAACCTAATTATCTATTACAACCATATTGAATATTGTACAATATTGAAAATAAAAATGCAAGAATATAAATGGAAAAAAAGAAATAATTTTTGTTTTCTTTATGAAATGGTTTTGTCTTGACCTAGTTAAAAAAATAATTAATTAAAATTAAATAAAATTAAACTTAAACTAATTAAGAGAAGAAATTAATTTTAAAAAGGGATTTTTTAGTTTTTTATGAAAAAGGTTGTAAATTAATAAAAAAATGAAGATTAATTAATTAAAATAAATCTAAGTTCTAGATTAATTTTAACGAAGAAAATAAAATAATATACTAATTTATCCTAAGTCTATAAAATAATTATTTAAGAAAAAAAAGAAATTTATTTATTTTTAAGAAATTTTTTTTTATCTTTTTGTTTTATAGAGAAAATAAATATATAAGTACAAAAAATAAATTTGGATTTTTTTATGATTTATGAAAATAATAATATTAATAATAATAATAATAATAATATTAATAATAAAGAAAAATAAAATAAAAATATAAAAATATAAAGAAAAGTCCACGGGGTGTTAATCAGTAAGGCAAGGAGTATTGTGAGAAAAAATGGGCCCACATGAAAAGCCCAAGCGTTCAAAAACACAAAAAAAAGTCAGAAAATTGTGAAAAATGGCAAAAGGTCACGCTGGGACTTGAACCCAGGACCTAAGGGTGAACAAGCGCACGCTTTAACCACTGGGGTTGTGATACATCTGTTAACTTATGTGAAGGTATATATACATAACATAAAACGCGCCTTGATTACACTTCATTTTCAACCTCCAGCCAAAAGACCTGTATCTTTTTCATCTCTCAACAAAAATGAAAAGTTCAAACATGAAAGTTATGACATTTCTTCCCACAAATCCAACCATATAAATAACTTAACCTAACAATCAAAGATTAATGAGAATTTTTCTGGCCCTAATTTAAAACCTAAAAATTTCAGAAAACTCAAACTCTAAAATTCTCTAAGCTCGGGCCATATAAATGCAAACTATGGATATGTACAGCTTCGTGGAAATGTTATCTACATTTTATCTTCACAAATCAAAGCTTAACAATGCCTAAATATGAAGATAGAAGTTCAAGAAAAATACCTCAAAACTGGAAATCGTGAAATGGATTTGAGCTTATTTCAGGCAATGGTGATGATCAGGTTATCTTCCTTGGACCTCTAGGAATCTAATGCAATGGTTGGCTTGAGCTGAGGATGGCTGGAATGGTCTAGGTAAGTCAAGATGCAGACCTCTGTTTTTGGTTATGAAGGATGGTATAAATGGTATTACAATTTGCAGACAGGTATTGGAATGGTTTGTGTATGATGCTAAGAAGCTTTTGGAAGTGTTAAGCCAAGAAATGCACGAGTAGTTTTGAAGATTGAAGTTCAAAGTCAAAAATTACACAAAAATGGAGGTTTTGTGCAATATGAGTTTTCAGGGAGTTTGGGAGCTTGTTCAATCGTGTGTTATGTTGCAATACACTTGTATAATTATATGGAAAAGGTTGGTGCCCTTGAGGAGGTCAGAAACACAAGATATAACCTTATGGCTATGTTACTTGATTTTGAAGAAAAGTGACAATATGGTTTCAAGGCATAGTACAAGCATGGTTTGAGTTTATGGGAGGCTCTCGACATGTTGCTTTTTCCTTTGACATTGCTTGTGATCAGAAGTAACAAGTGCAAATCTCTATGCATTGACTTTGTGATTAAAGCTTCTTTACAAGAATGGAATGGTTACTTTGTGCCATAAATGAAAAACTTACTTGGATAAAGCTTGAATCAAGTGGATAATAGCTCAAAATCAAGTGTAATCTTCTGATTATGGAGAGATCTTGAGGTTTAGAGGCCTGAAAAGCAAGATTGTGCAGCATAGGTTTGAAATTGAATTCTTGTTCATCACAAAATGACTTGTAATTTAAGTTTGAAAACCCTAACTTCCTCTCTTCGATTCTCCCTGCTCAAGAATGATCTCAAGGAGTTCTTGGATATTTTGGAAATCTTTTAATGTGCTCTACAACCCTTATTTGAATCACTTTTTAAAATTCCCCTTGGAACTATATGAAAAAGTTCCATGAAGTTAGGTCAAAATCATGACCAAAACTAGGGCAAAATTTCACTAAGTGTTCAATTTCAAGACCATGACTTTATGAATCAATAACTTTAGATCCAAGAATTTTTAGAAGAAGTTATGTAAAGAAATTTTGTAGATATCATGGAGATCTACAACTTTCATGTTTAAAGTTTCTTCTGAATCCTCTTGCATCATGGTGAAAAAATGGTTCAAAGTTATGAAAAAACATGAAGTTTTAAACATAGAAAAATTTCTAAGTTAGAAAACTTTGAATTTTCAAAATAAAATCTTGACTTTTTGATTTCTTGATGAATAATTTTCATATTTTGACATGTTTTGATGAATTGTGATCTTTGCCATTGGATTTTGACCAAAAAGTCAATGTTTGACTATTCAGTGTACAGTTGACTTTTGATCAGTTGACTGAAAATTCACTATCAATCCAATTGATCTTGAGCAATGTTTTAGGTCATTCCATTAGGTAAAAATGATGCAATTTAAATCTTGAAATCATGCTTCAAACCAATTGACCATTTGCTAGGTCAGAAATTAGAAAGTGCCCTTTCTCATGCAAAACCCTAATTTTGACCATTTTACCCTTTTGATGATTTGATCAAATTTCTTGAAGAATTATGGTCCAAACTTGATAAAATGATACATATGAGTTTATAATGTTGATGTGGATAAAAAATTATGAATTTTGACTATAAATTTGCCATAGTTAACTTTTTCCCCAATACAACTGATTTTTAGGTCAACTGCTGAATTGACTGAGCAAAAGTGTGACCCAAGGCTTGAAACTTGGCATGAGTAATCCTGGGGGTCCATAATGATCCATGAAATTCATATGAAACATTTAAAGTTCAATTATCTTTGTGCAATCGCAAACCCTAATTTTGGTCATCAGTGCTTAAGGAGGTGTCTTGAGCTGATCAACCCTAGTGTAGTCTTGAACCAAGAGAGATCTTTGTGAGAAAATATTTGATAAATGAGACGGAAAAATTTGGGTTACAATAGCTGCCCCTGTTCAATCTTCTTAAACCTGAAGAGTTAGATTGTCGGATCCGCCATTCGTGACTTGAAGGTGAAAGATGATTGAACACTAGAGTGCCCAAAAATTTGCACTCGAAGATGTATGGTGAATGGGCTTATAGATTCCATTTAGAGGAATGTTGGTAAACACTGGAAGAAGTATCAGCACAAATCTCTTGTTGATTTATACTAAAACTTGATGTTTTACCTGTGAGAAAAAGAGTTAGTAAAATGCAAATGCTTGCATGATGTTCACCAGATTATGTTAAATGAATATGGTATGTACATGCTATGATGTATGAATGTGAGATGTATGTTTTTTTCTGGGAAAATAAATCCCTGACTGCTGCTGAGGAAATTCTGGATAGTTGAATTCCTGATTACCGTTGTTTATGAAGAATATGTATATCTTCAAACTTTATTGAAAGGATGCTTTTACTGGAGAATATATCTTGAATGTCAGCTGTTATCTGGTCGGATCCAGGATTCAAAATTTGCTGAGGATGAAGTAGTCAACTTCTATCTGATCGGATCCATGCTTCACAGCCACTTACTGGGAAAGAGACAAATTAATTGTTATCTGGTCGAATTCCATGCATTGCAGAAAATTTTCTTGAAATTGAATAGTTATCTGGTCGGATCCAGGCTTCTCAAAAACTTGTTAGGGATATGGAAGTTTAACTGTTATCTGGTCGGATTCAAGCTTCGCAGTAACTTGAAGTGATAACTATTATCTGGTTGAGTCTAGGTTTCTTGGTTTTTTGGAAAGTTGTACTATTATCTGGTCGAGTCTAGGCTTCATAATGCCTCTCTGGGGATTCTAATTAATTGTTATCTGGTCGGGCTCCAGGTTTCACAATAAACTGTTTGAAAAATTTTCATCTGGTCGGGTCCAGGCTTCACAATAAATTGTTTGAAAAAAAACTGTTATCTGGTCGGGTTCAAGCTTCACAATAAACTATATGAAAAACTGTTATTTGGTCGGGTCCAGGCTTTGCAGATTTCTGAGGTTGATGAGGTCAATTTCTATCTGGTCGGGTTTAGGTTTCACATTGAATATCTGAGAGTAATTTCTATCTAGTCGGATCTAGGCTTCACAACAACTTGTTGGAAAAGATGAAATTGAAAACTAATATCTGGTCGGATCCAGGTTTCACAGTAATTTGTTGGGGCAGAGGAAACTCTACTGGGGAAAAGAAGTTAAAATTTGGTCGGGTTGAGTTCAGGTTCTTCTATATCTTTGAAAAGTTAAACTATTATCTGGTCGGGTCCAGGTTTCATAGTATCTTGAAATTGAGATCAACTGTTATCTGGTCGGGTCCAGGTTTTAGATACTCAAACTTTTATCTGGTTGGGTCCAGGTTTAAGTAATTGGAGAAGTCAAACTATTATCAGGTCGGGTCCAGGCTTCAGTAATAACTTGAAAATTATGCTAATATGTGGCCCTTTGATTTGCAATAATCTGAAAGGAAAATCAAACTGGAAAGTGTAGACTCAGTCGGGTAGGACAGACTTAGCTTGGGGAGGATACACTCGACTGGGGAGGATAGACTCTTCTTGGGGATAATAGCCTTGGTTGGGGAATATATAGTCTGCTGGGGAAGATAGGTTCAGCTGGGGAACTCTGTGGTGTCTTGATCGTTGTATGTTGAGGAAATTTGAACTCGGATGGGAAGTTATGCTATCTCGTCATTTGTTGGAGAAGATAGACTATACCGGGGGAATACAGACTCGGTCGGGGAGGATGTACTCGGCTGGGGAATTTTTTGGTTCCAAGATTGTTGTTAGGGAAATAAACCCTGTTGGGGAAGTGAGTTTCTTTTAGGAAGAGATCCACGAGGCTTCAACTTGTAAAAAATCGACTTAGCTGGAGAGAGAGCTTCCAAGAGATTGAGACTCTGGTTGGGGATTATCCTATGCAAAGAGACTTTGTGGGCAACTCTGTTGGGGAAAGGTTTATCGTAGCTGTCCTTATGGGGATAATGATAATGAGATAGCTCTGTGAGGACACTTCATATACATTAAAGAGATACTTGCTTCTTCTTAGCAGGACACATGTGCCAAATAGTTTTAATTATGTTCATATGCATATGTTCATTCAATTTTAGTCATTGGACAAATTTGCATTCAAAACAAAGACAAAAATTTTGCACTTCAAAGTATATTTGTATTGATATTTTTCCCATGAATAGGCGTTTTTGTATAGAGAAACGGAGATCCTAGTAAGAGGAAATCGTCCAAAGGAAAACAAAATTGAGAATGAAAACAAATAGCCATGTGAAATGATCTCATTTCCTTCCAACTATACTATTGCCCAAAAGTCTTCGAATGTCCCTTGTCGTTGATAGAAGTTGATTGGATTGATCTTGGATCGTTTGAACTTGGACCTTGGTGATAAAATTGACTGTGTTGATTCCACGGACATAGTCATATGCTTTTAATCCTTAACTTTTCCTGGACCTCCTGTGATACGGTGGAAGAACTGACTTGAGGTTTTGCGTTTTTGTTCGCAAATGTTTCGGTTTAGCAAGAGTCGCCACCTACTTTTTATTTATCCAAAGGAAAGGTCAAAAAGCACAGGAAAGACCTTAGAGATGTTTTCTTGGGTTCTGGGGGTAGATTATGAAAAGGTAAGGTGCTAGAACCCTTTTCATCCATGGTTTTCCATGGGCTCTTAGTTACTTGTTTTAGATCACTTGCTTTTACTTTTCAATTGTTTGAAATGGTGCTTTTGTGTGTGGTTTTGAAAATATTTTGAAATGAGGCCTTTGTCTAGGCAACCTTTGTAATGATTCTTGTTTGAATGTATACAAAGGTGTTTTGTCTTTTGAAAAATGTTTCAATGTTTGAAAATTTGTTTTGGAAAATGTTTTGAAATTGTGTTGTGGTGTGTTTTTGAAAATAGCAAGGATGTTTGCAAGTTTGTTCAAGTAACTAAGAGTTGTCTACCCTATCTACTCAAGAGTCTTTCCTACACATTTTTAACCCTTTTACATTGTTGTTTTACCATTGTATTTGGTAAACAACCTTGTGTTTGGATGTTAAACGGGACAGGCGTGGGTCATCGTATTGACCATGATAGCAATTGTGCTAAGTATCTTTAGCAATTTTTTTTGAGGGTCTAGATCATTTTTGTATAGGCAACCAAGATAGCGTCATCGAGGGACTATGATCTTTTTGTTTTTTGTTTTTTGATTTGTTTTGCCAAGATACCTAGCATGCATACCATGGCCATGTTTAAGGCAACAAGTGGGTGAAACCCTAGAGATGCTTGTGTGCATTGTGTTGTCATTTTTCATGCATTTTTGTCTTGTATTAGTCATGCTATTTGTTTTGATTTTGGTTTTTGCATACAAACCCTAGTTCACTAATCATGGCATATAAAATCAATAAAATGTGTAAAAGTAAATCTAAGACTATTACAACATTATTATGGGGAGAGGGGTACAAGTTTGAATAGGGGATATTTGCACAAAAATAAAACCCTAATTCAACTATTACAACCAAATTGAACTCATTGTGCAAATAATAAATTGACAATATTTAAATATGAAATTAAGTATAAATATGCAAAATGTTTTTGTATTTATTTTTACGTATGCAAAAATAAATTATTTAATGCCTTAAAAAATAAAAATATTAATGATTATTTTTGGAAAGGGTAGAAAACCCTAGTTTTTGTTTTAAAAGTAAATATTTTTTATCTTTTGTTTTAAGAAATCAAAAAATAAAATGTAAAGGAAACATTTTTGTTGTTTGCTGATTAATGGAATGAAGAGTAATTACAAAAGCAAATGGGAAAGAAAAGGGGAATCAACGTGTTGCTGATGAAATGAAGTCAGAGGTTCTGACCCTGGCATGCTGCAAAACAGAAACCTGTTAGTGAAAATGTATAAGGTCAGAAGCTCTGAACCTACTGGGAACGTAGTAGTTCTCAAAAGTTCTGATAATACTGGAAGCAAAAACAAGCTTCAGAAGTTCTGATACCACTGGCCACAAATTGGACTTCAGAAGTCCTGAGACCACTGGCAGGACTTGATTTCTCTCTCTATGCTAGTCAGAACATCTGTAATTTGGTTATTTCTCCACAAAATAGAAGACATGCACAACACAGTTATAGCAGGTATCATAGCATTTCTGAAGATAAGAAATATCAAAACTATAAATCAGGGGCAAGCATGCATTTGCTAATCCTAACTCTGAGTGCCAGTTTCTTCAAGAAGCTCTGAACTGATCTATTCTCTACTTAAACAGACAGGTGCATGAAATCTCAAAATATATACAACATTAGAAACATGATATCTACATTGTATTTTAAAGCTTGTAAATCTGGTAATGCTTTGAGTAACGTGATAAGAGTCAGCAGAAGCTTAGCTTACAACTAAAAAAGATTCTATGGGACAGAGGTTGATCTTGAACTCTGGTGAGGTTCTGAGTAACTTCTTCCCGTGCTCAGCAGGATGGAGGTTCTCAACTTCTGGAACAGCAAAGAGGTGAAGTTCTGATTTTTTTGAGTAGATGGATGGAGAATATGAGGTAGTATGAATACAGAAGTTTAGACAGTTTCCAACGTGTAGATCAGAAACTGTGTGAATGGTTTTTTTTTAGTTAGGAAATATTTGAGGACAGATGGAGTTTTGAATGCAAGGGATCAAAAGTTAACAAGGTTTTATGTGGTGTGTTTATAGTTCTTGGAACTCTTGGGATTTTGGCAAGGGTTCAAGGCTTTTCTTTCTGAAATTTTCGACCCCTTTTCAAAGGCCCAAAGTGTTATATTTATAGGCAAAGGTTTATGTTGTTTTGGAGAGATCAAGTAGCGCCAACATCATACGCTAGATGCTGACTTGTTCTTGAAGCAAGTTCAAAAAAAAGTGTGATGGTTGACAATTTTTTTTAGCCTAGACTGGATTAGCAAGCAGGGATTAAGGAAAAGTAAACCCACCAGTAGAAAGTAACGCATGGACACCCTGTACTTTTGTATAAAAGTTTGCTTTTAAGGATAACAATGGTAATTCTATTCCACACGTGGAGAGGTCCTTTGGGCAAAGACTTGAAAGTGGTTGTAAGCATTAATGAGCATTAAATGATGATGAGATTTGTCAAAATCAGAAATCCTGTAATTTGAGATTTTGCATCATTGCTCAATTCTGGATCAGAAGTTCTATTTAGGACAAACATCCAACTTCTGATCTTCTTACCTTCTGGCCTCAGCATGTTCTGAATGATTCCCTAGACTTTCCAGTAACCTTATTTGATTTATCTTTGAAAACTCTGGATTAGAAGTTATGCTTCAGCGTAACATCTAACCTTTTGATCCTCTTACCTTCTGGCTCCAGCATGTTCTGAATGGCTTTCAGGCTTCGCATTACACTTTATTGCCTTCTTTGCATTACTCCAACAAACTCTGACTGAACTTACGTAGATGCTGAAAAGCCATGTTCTGACTTAAGATTATGTGTTGAACCATGTTTATAATTTCTGACTGCTTCTGCCTGGAGGCTGGCTCAGATGTTCTGAAATGTCATTTTTTCTTAAATACTTAGAAAAATCCCAAGCATTTAGAAATTTGGCTTTTTCATAGTAAACTTGACTTTTGAACCTCTTGATGAAACAAACTTCATATTCCATCATGTTTTGATGAACTATGATTCTTGAGATTTAATGTTGATCTAAAAGTCAAAGTTGGACTTCTTAGCATGCAAATGACCATTTTGCCCTTGTGAATGGTTTGCTTGGAAAAATTGATAATTCAAGGCTTGGAATTTGTATGAGAGAAAACTTGAGAATCCAGGGTGATTTCTTGAGAAATGAGTGGGCAAATTTTGGGGTACAACAGCTGCCCCTGTTCAAACTTCTTGAACCTGAAGAGTGAGATTGGCGAGTTTTGCCATTCGTGACTCGAAGGTAAAAGATGATTGGACACTAGAGTGTCCGTAAATTTGCACTCGTCAAAATGTAGTCGAGGAAATGGGTTTAAAGATGCCATTTGGAGATGTGATAGAATCTTGTTGGAGATGGGCTTAAAGATGCCATCCAAGACTGTTTGTTGAATTGTACGTTGTAAGTCAGAAGAATAAGTATCTGAATGGTATCCGTGCCTGGAACGTATCTGAATTGTATCTGGGGACTGAATCTGTATGAGCAAGGGTATAGCTGCCGTGTCTGGAGCGTATCCAAGCTGTAACTGTATCTGAATCTGTACGAGCAAGGGTATAGCTATCGTGTCTGGAGCGTATCCAAGTTGTAATTGTATCTGAATCTGTACGAGCAAGGGTATAGCTGTCGTGTCTGGAGCGTATCAAAACTGTAATTGTATCAGAATCTGTACGAGCAAGGGTATAGCTGCCATGTCTGGAGCGTATCCAAGTTGTAACTGTACTTGATCTTGAATGAATAGCATAATTACTTCTGTGTCTGGAGCATCTCTGGGCTGGGGAAATAGTCAGAATAAGCGACAGCATGGCTACCGTGTCTGGAGCGTATCTGGACTGTATCTGAAGTTGAGATCTGTATGAGTAGTAGAATGACTTCCATGTCTAGAGTGTATCTGAATTGTAACTGAGATCTTGAACAAGTGACAGAATGACTTTCATGTCTGGAGTGTATCCGAACTTGAAATTGATAGTTGAATATGAATGAGAAATAGAATGGCTTCCGTGTCTGGAGCGTATATAATCTGTGTCTGATTGCTGAAGTCTTAATGAGTGACAGAATGGCATTCGTGTCTGGAGCGTATCTGTACTGTATCTTGACTTGAAATTTTGAATGAGTAGTAGAATGACCTCCGTGTCTGGGGTGTATCCATATTGTATCTAAATAAGAGATCTGAATGAGTAACAGAATGACTTCCGCGTCTGGAGTGTATCCGTACTGTATCTAAAATCTTTGAATATTTGTTAAAGATAGCTTTTAATCTTATCCTGAAAAGGGTAAAATGTTAGATGAAACACAAAGTTATGTTGCATGAAATGTATGATGCAATAAACGTGTTTTATCAATGTTTATGAATGTAATGTATGCGCATGTAAGCTTATTCGCTGTCTTGCTGAGGAAAATAAATCCTTGATAGATGGGGATAATGAAATCTTTGACTGCTGCCGGGGAAAATAAATCCTGGACCGACGCTGGAGATTCAAAATCTTTGATTGCTGAGGAAGAGAAATCCTTGTTGACTGCCGTTGGGGATAGAAACTCCTTGGTAACTCGTGAGGATTATCAAAAACTTTGACAACTTCTGTGGGGATGTGAGAATCCTTTATGACTTTCTTGGGGATATATGGATCCTTCAAGTCTGCTTGAGAAACCTGCTTAGGGAATCCAGAGAACTTTGATGACTATGGTTGGGGATTACACCAATGGGAATCCTTACTTGGTTGGGGAATAAGGAAAACTCTGACGGTCTCTACTGGGGATCATCCAAAAGAAAAACCTTGATCTGTTGGAGAATAAGGAAGACTCTAATGGCTTCTGCGGAGAATTAAGAATGAGAAACTTCGATCTCCTGGGGAAAATGAACCCTTTGGGGCTTCACTGGAAAAGTGAGAATGAGAATCTTCGATCTGCAGGGGATTAAAAATCCTAACAAATTCATGCTGGGAGTAATGAAAACTATGCCAACTTCACTGGGGAATCAAGAATGAGAATCTTCAATCTGCTAGGGGAATTTGAATCCTTTGGGACTTTAAACTGGGGAGTTAAGAATGAGAATCTTCATTCTGTTGGGGAGTAAAAACTCTGTGGGGAATAGCTTTACTGCTGGGGAGTAGATATCCTGCTGGAAAGTAAGTTCAAGACTCTCTGAGGAAAAAGCTTATTCCCGTTTGGAAAAAGTTCAGGAGTGTGGGTTGTATACCAATCTCCTGGGGAATTATCCGGAGGTTGGGGACAAAAGTTAACTGTTATCTGGTTAATTCTCAGACTTTAAGACAACTTGCTGGGGATCTGGGAAAACTGAATGGTTTCCGCCGTGGATGGGTAGTTGGAAATTGACTTCACTGGGGAAGAAGGTTTCATCTTTGCTGGGGATTTATGACCCAAAGTCTTTACTTCCCTGGGGATTGGGAGTTTGAAAACTTAACTCTGGTGGGAATTAAGGATTGAAATTATAACTCCGTTGGGGATTGGGAGTTTGAAAATTCGACTCTGGCGAGGATTTTGAAATTGAATTCCGTTGGGGATATGCATTTCAAAGTTTTAGCTCCGCTGGGGACCTAGATGATATGCTGCAGGGGATTTCTCTTGGAATAGCCTCAAGACATTTTCCCATCCTTTCAACTTTTCAGTAATTGTTCTTTCACATTTCGTTTATTCATAAACGGTGATTATATTCAAATGCATATGCTCATTTAATAAATCATTGGACGTTTTCAAATAAAACACAAGTGTAAAAAGGAAAAGACAAATAGTTTTCTGCACTTTGAAGTATCTTTGTATTAACTTTGTGTAAGTATTTTGTACAAAGGAGACAAACATCCTAGTAAGAGAATTCTGTCATAAAAATGAGAAAAAATTTATACAAAGAAAGATGGCTATGTGTAAAAATTCCATGGGGTTCCCATTATGCTATAGCCTTCGTAACTCTGGATATCTTGTCCATTCTTGCTTCGTCCGAAGATGATTGGATTGATCAGAAGCCCGGAGCTTGTTTGTGAAGAGATTGTCCTTAAAGTGATCCGACGAGACATAGTCATACGCTTTAATTCCCTAACTTTTTCCTGGACCGCCCTTTCGGGTTATCAGTCCACCGGGAAACTCTTTTTTTCCCAAGTCGCCCTTTCGGGTTTTCAACTTGCCGGTTGTACATATTTTTTTGTTTATCCCTAATTTTTGCTTGAATCGCCCTTTCGGGTTTTCGATTCACCGGGATGCCCATTTTTGCCCAAGTCGCCCTTTCGGGTTTTCAACTTGTCGGGTTGTTTATGCGTAGTATCTTTTGACTATGTCTGCGTTCGTAGGGTGCGGTAGGTCGTCGCCGTCCATGGTGTTCAGGATCATTGCCCCACCAGAAAAGATGTTTTTGATCACAAATGGTCCTTCGTAAGTAGGAGTCCATTTTCCCCTGGGATCACTTTGCGGCAAGATGATCTTCTTGTTTACAAGATCCCCGACTTGATATACCTGGCGCCTGACTTTCTTGTTGAAAGCCTTGATCATACGTTTTTGATACGCTTGACCATGGTAAACAGCAGTAAGTCACTTTTCGTCAATCAAGTTAAGTTGATCAAGCCGGGTCTGAATCCAATCGTCTTCACTCAAACCAACATCTTTCATGATTCTCAAGGAGGGAATCTGAACCTCGATAGGTAAAACAGCTTCCATGTCGTATACCAAAGTATAGGGTGTTTCCCCAGTTGAAGTGCGTGTCGTGGTACGGTACCCGTGCAGAGAAAACGGTAACATCTCATGCCAGTCCTTATAGGTTACTGTCATTTTTTGAATGATCTTCTTGATATTTTTGTTCGCAGCTACGACAACACCGTTCATCTTTGGCGATAGGGAGATGAATTATGATGTTGAATCTGGAACTGCTCGCACAAGGCGGTAATCATAGTGTTGTTCAGGTTTGTACCGTTGTTAGTAATGATCCTTTCGGGGATACCGTGCCGACAAATAAGGTTCTGCTCGATGAATCGGGCAACCACATTCTTTGTAACGGATGCGAAGGAAGCTGCTTCGACCTACTTGGTAAAGTAATCAATGGCCACCAGGATGAAACGGTGTCCATTGGATGTTGTAGGCTTGGTCTCTCCAATCATGTCGATTCCCCACATAGTGAATGGCCAAGGAGCTGTTAAGACATTGAGAGGAACTGGAGGTATATGTACCTTGTCCGCATAGATTTGACATTTGTGATAAGTACGGGAATGTTGATAGCAGTCAGCTTCCATGGTAGACCAATAATAGCCTGCCCGTAGAATCTTCTTAGCCATCGTATATCCGCTAGAGTGAGTGCCAAACGTACCATTGCGTAGTTCAGCCATGATCTGCTCAGCTTCAACCTTATCCACACAACAAAGCAGAATGCAATCATGATTGCGCTTGTATAGGATACGATTGTTCAAGAAGAACTTTGCAGAGAATCTCCTCAAGAAATTTTTGTTGTTCACTGAAGCTCCTTCAGGGTATTCTTGTGCTTCGAGATACCTTTTAACGTCATGGAACCAAGGTCGGTCCACTACTTCTTCGGTATTAATCTCGTGACAATGTGCAGGTTCGTCCATCCATTCAATGGTAATTTGGGGAGCCTCATTATCCCAGTTAAGTTTAAACATGGAGGACATTGTAGCTAGGGCATCTGCTAGCTGATTTTCTTCTTGCGGGAAGTGCTCGAAGATAATCTGCTCGAAATGAGGTAGCAATGTCAAGACATGTTCTTTGTAAGGGATGAGGTTTGGATGTTTAGTATCCCACTCTCCTTTGATTTGACTGATAACCAAAGCGGAGTCCCCAAATACAACCAAAGATTTTATTCCCAAGTCAATTGCAGCCTTGACACCAAAGATACAAGGTTCATACTCGGCCATGTTGTTGGTGTAGTTGAAGCAGAGTCTGGAGGTGAAAGGTGTATGGCAACCTTCTGGAGAGATAAGTACAATGCCAATACCGTTTCCAAGTGCGTTGGAGGCACCATCAAAGTACAGGGTCCATCGGGATCCTTGTCCAGGCCCGTCATACGGTCTGTTTTCTTCAATGTTGCTCAAAGTCATGATATCCTCGTCGGGGAAGTCAAACCTCATGGATTGGTAATCTTCGACAGCCTGATGAGCCAGATGGTCAGCTAGTACACTCCCCTTTATAGCTTTTTGGGTTGTGTATTGTATATCATACTCGGTGAGGATCGTTTGCCATCTAGCGATTCTTCCAGATAAAGCAGGCTTTTCAAAGATGTACTTGATCGGATCCATCTTAGAGATCAGCAAAGTGGTATGTGTCAACATATACTGCTTTAGCCAGCGAGCAGCCCATACCAAAGCCAGCAAGTTTTCTCGAGTAGCGAGTCTCACAGTCGGTAAACTTTTTGCTAAGGTAATAAATGGCATGTTCTTTTCGGCCAGACTTATCATGTTGGCCCAGTACGCACCCCATTGAATTCTCCAGGACAGTCAGATACATAATTAGTGGTCCTCCTTCGACAGGAGGCATCAAGATGGGAGGTTCTAGCAAATACTCCTTGATTCTATCGAAAGCAACTTGACAGTCATCATTCCATTTAACCACCTGATATTTCTTCAACAGCTTGAAGATTGGTTCACAGGTAGATGTTAGGTGAGAAATTAACCTTGCAATATAGTTTAGGCGTCCCAAGAAACCTCTAACCTCCTTCTTAGTGCGAGGGGCAGGCATTTCTTGTATAGCTTTGACTTTGGAAGGATCAACCTCAATGCCTTTGTTGCTGACTATGAAACCCAAGAGTTTATCGGACCTGACTCCGAAAGTGCACTTGTTAGGGTTCAGTCTGAGCTTGTATTCTTTCAACCTGACAAACAACTTTTGCAAATGGTCGAGGTGTTCTTCTTCCGTCTTTGAACATGCTATCATGTCGTCTACGTAGACCTCTATCTCATGATGTATCATATCATGAAACAAAGCTACCATGGCGCGTTGATAGGTTGCCCCGGCATTCTTCAGTCTGAATGGCATCACTTTGTAGCAGAACGTACCCCACTGTGTAACAAAAGTAGTTTTCTCCATGTCTTTAGGTTCCATTTTGATCTGGTTGTACCCTAAAAATTCGTCCATGAAAGAAAATACCTTGTGATGAGCTGTATTGTCAACCAAGATGTCAATGTGCGGTAGTGGAAAGTCATATTTAGGGCAGGCCTTGTTTAAGTCTCTGTAATCCATGCACATTCTCACTTTGTCGTCCTTCTTAGACACGGGCACAGTGTTAGCAACCCATTATGGATAGGAAGTAACAGCAAGAAAGCCAGCATTGAACTGCTTCATAACTTCTGCTTTGATCTTTTCAAACATATCGGGCCTCATGCGGCGGACTTTCTGCTTAATTGGTGGACAGTCTTCTCTTGTGGGTAGACGGTGTACCACAATATCTGTATCAAGTCCCGGCATGTCTTCGTATGACCAGGAGAAGATCTCAACATATTCATTCAACAACTGAACTAGGCGCTCTTTGACACTCCGCTCTAGGTTGGCACCCGCTCTAATTTCTTTTCTATCTTCCTCAGTTCCCAAGTTGATTGTCTCTAACAACTCCTCGTGAGGTAGAATAGCTCTTTCTTCCTGTTGCAGCAGTCTAGCCAATTCTCCAGGCACTTCATAGTCTTCATCACCTTCGTACTCGGCATGGTAGACCAGATCTTCAGATTCTCTGAAGGCCATAGCAGAATTGTTACCCATGGAATCCGGAATGGATGGGTACCTGCATTTGCAAGTGTGGGTGTGTGTAAGGGATAGTCGCCTTTAAACAAATAAAATGCAAAAGAAAGAAAATGAACACAAAAGTTTATATGTGAAAACGTCCATGATTCATTAAAATGGCATATGAAGATGAAAAATCAAACCCTTACAAATGGACCTATGTACCTCGGATAAGGCACAAGGCAAAAAAGTGTACGAATAGTTTAGGAATTATTACAAACCAACAGAAATGTTCGAAAGATAAATTACTGATTCATGAAAGTAATGGGAACAAAATCCTTTGACTCCTAATTGCATAGTCCGCCTTCAACGGTAGGGAAAATCCAGTCTTCTAAGTTGCTCTCCTCTTCACCATCCTCCAAAGCATTGATTCCTTGATGGGTGATCTTCACTGGTGGTCCTCCAGCCCGGGAGCGACGCACAGCCTTTTGAGCAGAAGCAGTGAAACCCAAGCCAAACTTATCAGATTTGAAAGGAAAATCTGGAAGTTTCCCCCAGATCGTGCTTCCTCCTTCTTCAATCACAGCCTTTGCATCTTTGAGTGACGACATCCGAGGTGGAGGTCGGGTAATCATGGGTACAGAAGGCACTGTCTTGGTTGCTGCAATCTCTTCAGAAACTAGCTCGAAGTGTTGAAATGGGGTCTCGATGAACTCACCATCCAATTCCACATAGCGGAAATAATTAAGATGGCTTATCATGTATTCCTCTTCACCGTGAACAGTTACAATTTTCCCCTGAACAGGGTACTTGAGCTTCTGATGCAGAGTTGAAGTAACGGCTCCAGCATGATGAATCCAGGGTCTTCCCAACAAGCAAGAATAGGAGGGACGGATGTCCATGACATAGAATGTGGAGTTGAAGGTTTCAGTACCCACTTTAATCGGGATGTCCACCTCCCCGTGGACCATCCGTTTAGAACCATCAAAGGCTCTGACAATGATGTTGCTGGGCTTCAAAGTTAGACCTTCACAATCTAGCCTATCCAATGCCTTCTTTGGTAGGACATTCAGCAAAGAACCAGTGTCTACCAGAACGTGTGCCAGAGTAGTCCCTCTGCATTCTACCGATACATGCAGAGCGTCATTATGCTTTCTCCCTTTGATTGTTAGATCAGCGTCGGAGAATCCTAAATTGTTGTCTGCTGTTAGTCTAGCTACACATTCCTGGAACTGGTCCGCGGAGGTTTCCTGGGGCACATGGGCCATCTTCAAGAATCTGATCAAGGCTTTAGCATGAGCCTCTGAACAAAGCAGCAAAGCCAACATAGAGATTTTTGAGGGGGTTTTCCCCAGTTGCTCCACAACATTATAATCGCTCTTCTTGATTATTTTCAAAATCTCTTCCATTTATTTCTGAGAGGTTTCAGGGATGATCATCGGCTGAGCCCTCATCATGATAGGCTCTTCTTGGATCCCATTCCCTCTATCATCAGCATTAGCAGAGGGGACAACCACAGGAGTCACAACTTCTTCAATAACTGAAGTTCTTGCAGATATGTTGACCGGTGCAGGAGTAACTTTAGGAGCGGCTGAGGGTCCGAAGATTGCCTTTGGAGGCGCAATCTCCGGAGAGAAAATTCTTCCACTGCGGGTGATTTTACTCGTTCCAGCAATGTTTCCAATGTCGAAAGTCTCTTCATTAGAACTCTCTTCAGTTGATTCAATTTGTTTAACACCGTGGTAAAAGATCTCTCCCCCATAGTTCCACGGTATTGATTTGTTGGACTTGTACGGGATAGGCCCCGACATAGTTATCTTCAACGGTACAATCTTCAGATCGAATGTAATCTTAATAGGTCTTTTGGAGACCTTGGAAAGATTGGCGGATATGGTAATTATCGAAACATCATTGACAGGAGTCGGAGTAACATGAGTCTTTTCAAAAAGAATTTATTGATTATCCATTAGGCGTTGGATGCCTAACTTCAACAACGGACAGTCGGTTGGTAAGGATGAACAAAGGTAGCAATCTTCTTCACATCCTGGGAAAATCCCAGCCCTCAGCAAATTCAGCTTGATTATTGGTAACGGAGTCATCAAATTATCAACAGTAGCAACAAAGAGGCCCTCTTAAACAGCATGGACATTGTGACCATGTTTTGGCATTGGAGCAGAGATCACATTAGGCTTTTCAAGGGCGTCGAATTCAACTTCTTTAGCATCTATTAAATCTTGAATCTTGTTCTTGAGGGCCCAACAATTGTTGGTGTCATGCCCCAGGTTGTCTGAATGATAAGCACACTTCGTATTTGCATGGTAGTAAGGGGAAGATGTATTCGGATTCTTCGGCGCCTATTTCAAACTGGCAAGGTTTAACTTTAACAAATGAGGGAGAACCTGAGCAGGTGTCATATTGATTCGGGTGAATTTCCGTGCAGGCCTTTCCACCCTTGCTTGGTTGGTTCTGGGTTGATTGTTTCTAGGCTGATCAGCTGCAGACTTCTGAATTATTACGGCCCCAACCGCTGGCCGGCGCTCAATTCTTCCTCGACTTCTTTGATAGTAGATAGTTGATACCTCTTTCTTTGCTGGAAAGGTCTTTTTGATGGTGGCGGAAGTAGATGCATCCTTTTGAATTTTTCTGCTCTTGATTCCGGCTTCAAATCTCTCACCAGTCAGAATCAACTCGGTGAACACCACAGACGAACTTCCAATCAGGTGATTAAAAAAGGGTCCTGACAGTGTACCCAAGAATATATCAACAAGCTCCCTCTCAGATAGAGATGTTTGTACTCGTCCCGCCAAGTCTCTCCATTTCTGGGCATACTCTTTGAAACCTTCATCTGAGACCATACCCATACTCTGTAGTTGAGTACGGGTTGGTGTTAAATCCGCATTATATTGATATTGTCTGTAGAAGGCAGCAGCCAGATCCTCCCAATTTATGCACATCAGACCTCTCTAGCTGGTAAAACCAATCTAACTGCGTCCCAGAAAGACTGTCCTGGTGTAATACCCCAAATTTGTCCTACCCTTTACTTCCTATCTGGCTTACGCATTTTTTGCATTTTTCTCACATATATAATTTCCATTAGGTCATTTAACACATCATGCACCATCAATTAGTAAATTTAGCATGGGATCAATGGTGTTGAATAATTAGGGTTGTTGTTTGGCTTCAAGGTTCTCATCCTCATTCAAGCTTGATTCAACTGGTTTCCATCAATCGTTCGTTTGAAGCTAAGGTTTTATTTCCTGGACTACTTTATCGTCAAACTATAAGGATATTCTTTCTTCTCGACATCAAGTTACAATCTTTCTTCAAGGCTTAAGATTAGGATTTCCATATGGTTCGAGATAGGTGTATCAATTGAGCAAGATTCAAATGTTGTCTCTATTTGACCATGGAATGGAATTATTTATTTGGAGCCTCCTCAACTTATAGGACTTTATTTCCATCAGCATTAGTCAAGAATCATGGAATCAGGGATGGGTCATTCATTTGAGGATTCCTTTGAGGCTTGGGGATCAAATTTTATCTTCTTATGGTTATGATTACTAAGTTATCAAGACTAGGTGTATCTAACCTTCATTAATTAAAGGTGTATGAGTCGAGATCTCTACGCAAAAAGTATGGAAGCATCATTCATTTATCATCCATCAAAATTAGGGATTTATTCCCAATTCTTCCATCAATGTTTGTTTCAGAGACTTAAGCTAAGTATTCAGAATAGCGTGGATATTACGTGGAAATCATGTGAAAAGAAATAAAATGGGAGAAATTTAATCAAATTCAAAGATATTCAAGAATATTGTACAAGTTCTATCAAAGTTCGTTCAACTTCAGTCAAAATGACAAGAATACAAAGTTCTAAACATGACAGTATGAATTTGGTCCTAAAACATAAGAATTCTATGTTTCTAGACTTATGAACTTCATGCTTTTGGTTGCAAAAACCAAACTTCAAGCTTCCATAACATCTCAAAGTAATCTCCATGCTTGATGCCCTTATGTCTTGAATTTCTTCACCATGCTTATATGTCATATTCGCATCATCTATGACCAAACTTGTTGTAAAAACCATCTTCAATATACCTTTTGATTCACCATGCCAAGCTGCACCACTGAACCTTCACCACACACATTCATTATCATGATCATAAAATCTAAAAATGTAGCATACAACTGACATGTTCATGCACACATCAAACCATAACAAACTAACAGTAATTCCTAACAGTCCATAACTAACTATAACTAACAGCTAACAAACTTCCTAACCGGATTCATAACTAACCAATTCCAACTTTCCATTTCCCAAATCCTAACTAACTTTCAAACTAACAGCTAACGGATTCAAAGGCTTTAACTGTTTGCTAACAGAATAAAAACAGAATTACCTCTCAGTCATCTTTTTCTGGAACTTGCAGAAGAATCACATAAAAAATTATCTCTTCTCCTCTCATCTTCATTATTCAATTTCTGCAGAAGAGTCACCAGAAAAGTATCAAAAAAATCTCGTTGTATTCTTTGAGTTTTCTCCATTATCATCAGTCATCCTTAAACCATACCACCAATCTTTCACCTTTAAACTAAAAATCTTCTCCCTCTGTAACCACGATTATGTTCTCAGAACTTCATCTTCATCGCATCAATCTTCAATCTTCATCGAACTCTCAATAACCTGCTCCAACGTGTGAGGTTATACTCTTTCTCATATCCCTCCCTGTGTCTATAACTCAAGAACAAAACAACATCAACACAACAACAAACACATAACTGAAAAAGAACAGAAAAGGAGAAGATTGCAGAACGGATCATTCATACCTGAAGGATTCATCATCGCCATTATTAATCGTCATCTTTGTAACCAACGCACACCTTCATCAAACACCAGATTCACTCTCTATACCGCATCATCATGTAATCTTCATCATCATCACCTTGATGTCCTCAGTATCGACGTCGTCAAAATTTCTCCGTAAGAGGAGGAGGTTTCGTGCAGATCTTCTTGGTTTATTTGAGGATCAGAAATGGAATAGTGATATGAAAGTACCGCTGAGGTGGCGCCGTCGTTTCACCGTTGTAGCCACCGGAGGAGAAGACCGTTTCGCGATGGAGGAAGCTCAGAAATAAGGAGAAGTGAACGCATAGGAAGAAGAGAATACGGAGGCGCTGATTTGTGAGGCGGCCGCTCTGCGTGATTTCGACCGGAGATTGAAGAAGCGCCGCCGCGTCGTCTTAGAAGAGGAGGGTTTGTGAAAAGGAAGAAGAAGCTAACTTCTGACCCTAATTCCTCTTTGCATATACTTTTAATTTTTTTTCTTTTTTCTTTTAATTATCAACTCAATTTAATCAATAAAAACTGCAAGTTATCCGTTCTTTTTTTGCATTAAAATTTAAGTAACAAAAAAAAAACTCCATTGGATCTCCTTTTGGATGGGCATGGACCGAGAATGCTGAGTCCATAGCATTTTTTGAAACAATCTTGAAGCTTGATACAAAAATGCCTAATGGACCTCATTGTGGATGGGCCTAGCGCCCTTAATAAGCCACACCCCCTAAATTCAGCTTGTACCCCCCGGATTCTTCTAATTTTTCTTTTTATTTTAGTTTTTCTTCTAGTTTAATTTTTTCTCTTAATTGATAATAAAATGATACAAAATAATAGAATATTTTAGAATTCTTTAGAATTTCTTTTTAGAATTTTGATTAGAATTTTTCTATTTTATTTTTCATATTTGGTAATCATTTTTTGCCATTTTCTAGTCAAGATTTTTTGTGATAGCATCGACATAACTCTTGCAATGTGGAATGCTCGGGGTGAATTCTTCAATCACTCGCTCAAGGAAACTTTGATAGAATTCTCTTACCACTTGCACAATTTTGAAGAGGCAACGGACCTTCTCCGTTCGGTATCATCACAACTCTATTTTATTCTTCATTTCCGTACTTTATCACAAATCATATGCATGCTAACATTAGGTAGCATCCCTCAAATTTCTAACTTTAGGTCTAGCAATGCACGATAACATTAGGTTTAGAAATAGACTAATTCCCCTTTAACTTTTCTTCTCCTTTCGCATACGCATCTAAAACTAAAACTTCTTTTCTTTCAAAATTCAAAAACACTTTAAAATTACTGATGAGAATCACGCTTTTGCTTAATATGGGAAATGATAAGCGGGTCTCTTCTCGATCTTATCGTTCTTCATCTCGAGTTTAGGTGTGATTCAAATTCTCAAAGACTCCTTTCATGGCTAAGTAGAAAAATGGCTAATATCTCTCTCTTGAGGTCAATCAGTCATCGTCTACAACAAAAATACAAAAAACAAATTCAAACCATTTTGTGCGCTCGAGCACCATTTCTCTAAGAAACCATTTTCAGATAAGGACACGATTAATTTACTTCTGTGCCAACGCATAAGTCTCCAAAGGTCGAGCTGCGGTAGAAGGCGGAATTAACTTCGTCCACAAAAAAAACATCTACAACAAAATATAAACCAATTCAAATATTTTGTGCGCTCGAGCACTTTTCTTTAAAACCCTTTTTAGGTAAGGACACGATTAATTTACTTCTGTGCCAACGCATAAGTCTTCAAAGGTCGAGCTGCGGCAGAAGGCGGAATTAACTTCGTCCACAAAAAACATAAACAAACAAAAACATATGAACCGAACTACGGTAGCTCTGATTCCTCAAAACGGATACGTAGGCATTGGGGTAGGGCCCAAGCGAGCACAATTTTATTTTCCCTACATTTTTCCCCCTTTCCTTTGCATGCATTCTCCCTTTAGCAATAATAAACAGTAAGCATAGATTAAACACATCCATAAGATAGATAACAAGAGTGGATACCGTAGAGTACTACGGGCGTGTGGGGTGCTAATACCTTCCCCTCGCGTAACAGACTCCCTTATCCGATCTCTCAGTCGCAAGACCGTGACTTCTCCCTTCTCAGGTTTTCTCAATGTTTACCTTTCCCTACATGTGGGATAAAAGACGTTTGATGGCGACTTCATTGTTTGATGATTTTCAGCCGGTTGTTTCAGCCGGCGACTTCACTGGGGATAGGTCGACCAAATGTTGGTCCATCCCGGAGTCGCTCCTAGCTCTTCTTTTCTTTTCCTTGGGTGTTTATCTTTACGCTTTCAGTTTATTCATTCATTTTGTATATACTTGAGCATACATATGCATTGTATTTTACTGTCTTCCATATACTACTGTTGTACAGGATTTGCTTCTTGTTTGGGTTGGGATGTCACTTTTGAGGTAAAAGGCCTAGTACCCAGGCCAGAGTGCACTAGGACACCTAGGAATAGAGTGGAGGCATGACGGCTATAGGACGTGGTCTAATTAGTGCAGTCATGTCACATACCATGCTCCGATGAGGTTCAAATGAATTACTATCGGCACCCACGTCTGTGGGTAAGCCCATAGCACTTTCAGGAGGACCCGTAATTTTCGAGTTACCATTATCTTACCCTGACCTAGTTTTTCACCCGTGAGTGGGGAGGGAATTTATATCACAGGTACAGATGGTGACTATGTGCAGATGGTTACTCGTGTTCAGATGATGATTATGCTCAGGCAGTGACTATCGGTTCTGATGGCTATATTCTGGATTTTGTTATGACTTGATGCAGATGCTACATCTTGTCGGTGACCGTATGGTTCTCATATTTATTTTCTGATTTCCTGACTTATTTAGCTAGAGGCTCATTCAAGCCTTCGATCTTGGTATTCCCAGCATGTTCAGAAATTCTCAACAGTATCCGATATTCCAGAAGCCTTGGTCCCGTACAATGGGAGATCTACAGGGTACTTGGTTCTTATATATGCAGAAGTTGTGTCGGACCTTTGATCTGATGATACTCATATGGTTCAGAACAGTACAACAATCATATTCAGGAATGATGGAACCTTGATCCTCTTTGATCTCATGCCTTTGCATACATAACATGGCTAACCACATGCGTAACATACATGTTCTATTATTTCCAAGGAATCACATTTGCAAGTCTTGTGCTAAACTCTTCCATCCCTTACTTGCGCAAAAACAAAATCAAAACACGAAAATTCCTTGGAAATGACAGAACATGACATGGAATTCATTCATACACCCCATGCATGTTCATGCATTCATGGCAGGTACCCGAAGATTGGGGATTCTTATTCAGACCTGGGGTTCTCTTCAAAGGTTCAACCTGATTTCTCACCTCACATGCTTAGAGATCAGTTATGGAATAACTCTGAGTGGTACATGCAAGCTTCGGCTCATAGTCAGAAACTTCTTCAAGCAGGAAGATAATGGATTAAATACTCAGATAAGCCAGGTCATGGAAACTCTGATGATGATGTCTATTATTTATTTAAAACATGATATGCTTGGTGATGCATATTATACTGGGGCACCTGGCCAATCGATTGAAGATGGTATGTCATCCAGAGACAAGGTCCAAGACAGGCTCAATTCAGAGACTGTTGTGTTCACATCAGATCTGAAAGGGAATTCTCTCGCACACTCGAGCTACAAGACTACAGAAAGTCGTCAGAATCAGCAAGTCCATACAGAGTCAAGTCTCCTCAACAATGGCAGTCATTGGTTTCTTTTATTGCATTTTCATTTGCATTCTTGCTTGTTTGTTTAAACATTGCTTGTATATAGAAACTTGTCTGTTTTTGAACGAAAATCTTAATGCAATAAGTATGCTTGTCTTGAAGTGTTCCTTTCATTTTTACTCATCCATTCGTTATCACTCTTTAAATATTTTACTTGCATATTGATGCAAAATTTCCAAGTCTTATGCTTAGGTAATGAATTGGAAGGAGGATGACGATAATCTAAAAACGCAAAATCTCTGGTTAGTACGCTTTTGAGTAATACCCTGCTGACGATGTACATGCCTTGTTTCAAATCCCTAAACATCAGAGATATAAGGGAGATAGACCCTCGTTAAACCCTCTGAGCCTTCGAAGTAGGAGTTTCTTTTCTATTCAGAAAAAACCCTCATTTTAACCTTGGGGCGGGTAGTGTTCAGCTAATCTGATCAAGCATTCAGAACTCATCAAGAGTGTGCATCCAAGGATACAACAATGGTTATCCATCAAAAGGTTGAGGGAAGTCAAAACCACAATGGTTAATCCTCATCTAACAACAATGTGCGTCTATTGACTATATCCCAATGGGTATTGTAGCGGTGAAAATCGGAGATCAAGCTATTAATTAACTTGACTCGCAAAAGCAAGAGTCGTCGCCGCGCTTTATTATTTCCAAGGGAAAAGGGAAAAGAGCGAAATAAAACCCTAAAATATGCAATGTAAAGTAATATTTAAAAGTAATGAAAATACAATGCGTTTTTTGAAAGTGATCGAGAGTTCGGGGGTTGGTTATACAATGGGAAGGTATTAGCACCCAATGCATCTGCGGTACTCCGCAGGAACCTTTTGAAATATCTGTTTTTGGTTAAAATTGTTTGTTTAGTTAAATGGGTATGGATGAGATTTTGAAGATACGATAACCTAGTGTTGAAGTTTTGACTTAAAAGGGGTGGGTTTTAAAATTGAGTTTTTTTTGGGAAAATTATCTTAAGTTTGGCAAAATAGTAAACAAGCAAAAAAAATGAATGGGGGTATTCGCACGATTATATTAGATATTTGATGACATGAAGTCAACAAAGTTAAAATATTTCCCTTGGAATAAATTGAGCAAGTAAAATAAGATGAATCAGTAAAGTATAAACATTCGAAAATTCACAAGAAAACAAATCTAATGAAACAGACTAATGACCAAATGCATCGAGAAATTAAAATGATGAAGATATTTAAATAGAAGAAAATAGAACTAATTATCTAAGTAAAAATTCTAAGATTACTTACTAAAATAATTCTAAACTAACTACGAATTCTAAAGTTGTAAAAATAGTTCTAAAATTACTAAATTAGATCTAAACTAAATTAAAATTTTAAAATTTAGTAAATTAAATCTAAACTAAATTAAAATTCCAAGATTGCTAATCTAAAACAAAAAAAAAAATTCAAAGTTACTAAACTAAATCTAAATCAAATAAAATTCTAAAATTACTAAACTAAAACTAAACAACTAAAATTCTAAAGTTAACTAAATAAAATAAAGTAAAATTCTAAAATTATTAAACTAAACTAAAACAAATAAAATTCTAAAGTTTACTAAATAAAATCAAAACAAATAAAATTCTAAAGTTATTAATTATGATTCTAAATATTTTAAAGTTATAAAATACATCTAAACTAATTAAAAAAATTCTAAATTAATACTAAACTAAATCTAAATATAAGATTTACTAATATTTTTTATATATTTTTTTTCATTGCAACACATGATTTTTATTTTATCAAACAAATAAAAATAAAATAATTTATATATAATAACATAAACAGAGAAAGGATAACATAATCCTTCTCTTTCATAGAAACACAACCCTTTTTTTTTTCAAAATCAGAATAACAATACTCTCAAATTAACAAACAAAAACACCCACGTGAATACTTATAACAGTAAACTCATTCAAGCATACTAAAATCAAAATAGAACAATGGAGTCAAAGAGAAAGAAAGGGTACAAACGGAGATTTTGTAGTGGCGTGAGAAACACACAGTGGTGTAGGTTCTGTACGCGATGGTGACAGTGAGATCGTGATGTTGTTGTGTTCGGCTGGAAGTGGCGTCTGAGCATGATGGAAGGAGTTGATGGGTCACGGCAGCTGCACCGTCGAATTCGTGTGGTGGTCGGATCTACGGTTATTGGATCTGTCGGTGCAGGTCGCCGGTGATTTGAAGTTAGAGGGCACTATTTTGCCGGCGCGGTGATGATGTGAAAGGTCGCAGTCATTTCTTGGGTGGACGCAGGGAGGTTCGTTAGGATTGACAGAGACGCGTTGGTTGATGCTGGGAAAATGGTTTTTTTTGTTGGTTTAAGAGTTATGTTGAAATTTGAGGTGAAGGCTTGGTTTGAAGGATGATGATTTTAGAGTGTAGGTTTTGTGTTAGTTGTTGTTTTTGTGTGTAGAAGAGAAGGAAAGAGTTTGTGTTTGGTGTTATAAGAAGGGAGAGGAAGTAGTGAGATGGTAAGGTTACTGTGAAGAATGAAGTAGAGGAGGGAGATTGGGGTGGTGTGAATTTGTGAAATGGGTTTTACTGCTTTTTGCTTTTTCTTTTTTGATATGAGGGGAATAGAAAGTGAGAAGAGGAAGTAGTGTGATGGAGATGGTTAGATACTGTGCGTGAAAAGAAAAAAGAAATTGAAAGAGAGGGGTAAGTTACTGGTAGTTGAATAATGGAGAGGGAAGATAGTTTAAGAGAAATGTTACTGCATATGCTTTAGTTGTTTTTTTTTTGTTTCTGTTGTGTGTGTTCCCCCCCTTGTACAAAGTGATAAAGATGCTTTAAATAGAGAAAATTATGATTTCAAAATAAATCCAAGCCGTTCAATATAAATTCGATCTCTATCAATCCGCAAACCATGCTATCGACCAATGAGAATTAAGCGAAGCCTAATTAATATTTTTTGTGACCGAAAAGTCCATGAATGACCAAAATAAAATAAAATCCTGAAACTATAAAAAAATAAATCAATTTAAAATAATTTTTTGAAATTTTTCTGAATAAAAAGATAAAGACCCAAATTAACCGAAAACGATAAAAAAAGCGGACGAAAATTTATCCGAAAAAATAAAATGAACACATTAGAAAAATCTACATGTCACAAAGATTAAATAAAAAATATTCAAAAAGTCGAAATCAAAATAAAATGATAATAAAAATATCGGGCTAAAATAGATGTTTAAGGTTAAAAACGAGACTTCAAGCTGTACCGAAAAATAAAGCGACCATACCGTCATAATCTATGCGAAACGCAGATTCATAAAATGATCGGTAAAAGGTGAAAACTTGAAATATTTTCTCGCTAATTTTTCCGCACAATGTCGAACCGCTTTTAACAATTTGTCTATAAAACCGAAATATTTTGATTATCGACATATAAACAACTTGGAGCCATGCAAGAAAATAGTGAACAGGTAAAAATGAATGATGTGAAACGCCGGGTACTTTACAACTGAAAGACTGATCAACTTAAATACGACTAATGATGCAAAATGTGATGAATGAAGATATTTACTAATGATCGTGACCAAATAACAAAATATGATATGAAAGTGCGACTAAAACATATTAGGGGCGAAATTTAGGGTGCAACAGTGTGCCTTGACGAATCAGTCTTCGAGAATCCACAATCAACCGTACTTCTGGCTTGGGAGACTCAAAACCTTAATTGAGACGCGACACCTGATGCTCTTGATTCAGACCTGTCTCTGCACATGACACAAAAGAAAACATGAACATACACCTTTGTATGCGATTAGAAATTAGTGACACATAGGCTCAAAATGTTCAAAACACTTGACAATCTTCACATAGTCAAAGCTCAAAGGTGAGACGTTAAAACCGACCGTATTTCGTGACCTTGACTTATCTTTAAAAAATGCAAAAATAAAAATGGGATCTTAGGTCAAAAATTGGGGTACAACAGCTGCCCCTATTTAAGTTTCTTCTATCTGGAGATATGAAGATTGGGATCTTCATTTCGACGAGATTGAAGGGACTTAAATATAGAATACACAATTTTTGGCCTTAAGATACTGCGATTATGTTCATGATATGATATGAATGTAATGCTCTGAATTTTATGGGGAATGACGCCATATGAGACAGACTATGCTGGAGAAACCAAGCATATTATACAGTAATCCCACAGAGGAAGAGGTTGTAACTCCGCTGGGGAAACAGAGTCATAGACTTCAAATGAGAGACTCTTGAATGATTTACATCAGTATTGAGACTGGAAAAGGTAATGATTTACATCAGTATTGATACTGGGAAAGGTAATGATTTACATCAGTATTGTGACTGGAAAAGCATATGATTGACATCAGTACTATGACTGGAAAAGGAAATGATGGACATCAGTACTGAGACTGGAAAATGATTGACATCAGCACTGAGACTGGAAAATGATTGATATCAGCACTGTGGCTGGAGATAAACATCTCTGATTTCTGAATTTTACCAAGAACGGTAACACATTTCTTCTCTGACCAAGATATCGCTTGAAAAGGATAAAATAACAAACTTCCCCACGGGACTTTTCCGAAGGGATGCCATTTGCTGAGTAGACATTATTGTTGGGGATACACAAGCTGCTCAAATAAAGAGGCCGCCACTTGCTTCCTTTCAAAGGTGTCAATAACATATAAGCTGCTCATGAAGAGGCCGCCGCTTGTTGTTTCTTTTCAAAATTACCAATAACACACAAGTTGCTCATGAAGAGACCGCCGCTTGTTGTTTTCTTTTCAAAATTACCAATAACACACAAGTTGCTCATGAAGAGACCGCCGCTTGTTGTTTTCAAAGGTGACAATAACAAACAATTTGCTCATGAAGAGACTGTCGCTTGCTGTTTCTCAAAGATATTAATAACATACAAGTTGCTCATGAAGAGACCGCCGCTTGTTATTTTCAAAGGTATCAATAACACACAAGTTTCTCATGAAGAGATCGCCGCTTGCTGTTTCTCAAAGATATTAATAACATACAAGTTGCTCATGAAGAGACCGCCGCTTGTTGTTTTCAAAGGTATCAATAACACACAAGTTGCTCATGAAGAGACTGCCGCTTGCTGTTTCTCAAAGATATTAATAACATACAAGTTGCTCAAATAAAGGGGCCGCCACTTGCTACTTATAACCCACAAGCTGCTCATGAAGAGCTGCCACTTGCTGTCTTCAAAGAATATCAAAACACACAAGCTACTCATTAAGAGTCCGCCACTTGTTGCCAATAACCCACAAGCTTCTCATAAAGAAGTTGCCACTTGCTGTCTTCAAAAAAAATATTAAAGCACACAAGTTACTCATGAAGAGTCTGCTACTTGTTGCTTATAACCCACAAGCTGCCCATGAAGAGCTGCCACTTGCCATTTTTTGTACAAGCTGCTCATGAAGAGCTGCCACTTGCTGTTTTTTAAAAAGTTTTGATAACATACAAGTTGTCCATGAAGAGACTGTCGCTTGCTGTTTTTAAAAAAGTGTTGATAGCATACAAGTTGTCCATGAAGAGACTGCCGCTTGCTGTTTTCCATAAAATATCGTGAAGATATTGCTGGAGGTGAGAACCAATAATTTCATCGGGGATGGACAAATTGCTCATGAAGAGACCTCCATTTGTCATAAAGAAATCAGAAATAATCAAACTGCTTAAATAAAGAGTCAGTCGCTTGTTGTCATGTCGATATTCCAGAAGAAGGTTGTGATAACACTACTAGGGAATAAAGTTCATCTTCAATGGGGAACCATGAGTAAATCCTTCTTGAGGAGACCAAGTATTTACATTGCAAAATAAATGCACTCTCCATCTAGGTTTCACAGCCTGGAGATATTCACAGGGTATCATTCACAAGAGACACAGGTCAATCCAGGAATAAACTGGAGAGAAAACAGTCAAACAAGACTCCACCCAATGAGAAAATAACTCAAATGGGGATTTATCCTATCCAGAGATGGAAAAGGAACGCTAAAGCAAGATTCTTCCACGAGAGTTAACTCAGTGGGGAATTAGAAAGAAGGCACACTTTATGCTTAAGTCGACACTCTATTTGGAAAGATCAAATATGTTATTTGAATAGACATAACCAAGGTGTACGAACTCAATGACATCAACAAATACAACTGTGCATGCATGATGCAAGTGTGAATGAATAAATGAATGTCATGTATATGCTGACAAAACAGACAGGGGAGATAGACTGAAGATGATAAGACGTCATAGTACAGCTCGACACTCAGTTAATCTCAACAGGATGGGAACATTACTGGAGATAAAACACAGGCCATCATTGGAGCAAAGTCCTTTTACAAGGCTTAAATCTCTTTGGAGTGGAAGATATTTTTAGGTAGAAAACCCAAAGTCCAGTCTTCTATTGTCGACAATCCATTGAAAGGATAACAACACGAACAATGCTTCAGCTGGAAAAAGTCATGCTTAGCTGGAGATACTGGGAACACCACCCTCTGATAATGTGTGCAATACATATCACATATCTTGACAAATCTAGATTGCCCCCGGGACCAATTTTGGATGCCCCAAGTTTACTGATGATGAGCTGCATGTTGCACGACGATTCTTGCGAATAGCTTCACTTCTAACATGCCCCAAGCTATCTGGTTGATGAGTAGAAATCGTCTCAAGAGGATTTTACAAAAGACCTGGCATTCACCATGCTCTGGTGTCTTCAAACTATTAGAGGAATTCATCAAATCTCGACGTGATTGCCCCAGATTGACTGTAGTTGGCACAACAAAGTCTTCAAATTTTGCCCCAAAAGAGTAAACAAGTTGGGAGAGCATTAATTAGGAGAAGCAACATGTCCGTGCTTAAGGTCTTCAGGTGACATGCCCCTGCATATGATTTTTCTTGAAATGATCCGCCAATTACTCAACAGAGCTTCAGGCCTTAAGAATAGACTCATCACTAGTGCTTATATGTGAGTTTCCTTGATATCAAACAAATGTTTTTTAGAAAATTTTATTATGAGAATGAAAATTCTAATGCAACTGTTATGTAAGTCTTGAAGGTTTTGAAGAGATATCGCACAAATTTTGCGAGTTAGAGCACCATTTATTTTTGTATAGAAAAATCATATGATACCAACATAACTATTTAAAACATTCATGGGAGTCAGGAACACTATCTCATTGAAGTATGCTTTCAAAATAACCTTGCTTCAATTAGGACTTTTGAAGGTTGTAACGTGGCCTGGTTCACGGTTTAGGAAACAAAGGATAAAGGCTCAAAGTATATTTGTACCCACCCGCTCTTCGTGATGTTCTTCACACCTAAGCTCAGTTAATTGTGCGTCGCACTCTGTTTTGAGTTTGGAACGACCTTTTGGGTGATGGTTCACCAATTGAATTTGGGAGACAGTCATCATCTCCTTTTTCTTTTGAAACATTTTTCATGTTGTTGAGGATTTATAATGACCTCTCTATTTTTATTTTGATTTGTTATCCCTACCTTTTGCCTGACTGTTCCCGTTTTTGAGATGACAGTCAGCGGGATGCCCCAGCTTTCTTAAGCTTCCTTTTCAGGTTTTGACTCAGTGGGCTTTTCTTTTGAGAGATTGACTGTCTATGTGATAGGGAACCACCCTTGTCTTTTGATTCCAAAGGAATGCTTTCTTTTGTTGATGTTGTTCGTTGTGTTACGAACTGAGAGTTTGCGACTTCAATGCGCACTTTTTTCTTTTTTGAATTAACTGAGAGACTACCCTGCCCCAGGTTTATATCAAAGGTTTTGATTGTTTAGAACAGAAAACTCCTACTTCTTTGGCTCGAAGGGGTTGACTAGGGATTATCTTCCTTATAACTCCAGTGTTTGGGAATTGAAAGAAATGCCTGTACATCATCAGCAAGGTTTGTTCAAAAGCATACTGTATGAGATTGTGTGTTTTTTAGATCATCATCCTCCCTTCAATCTCTTCCTAGGCAAGAGAACGGGCAACAAGTTGGTATCATAATGCAAAAAGAAATTTAAAATTTGAAAACAAATATGAGTGAAACGAATGAATTTCTTCAAGACAAACATACTCATTGTATTAAGATAATCATTCAGATGTAAACAAGTTCTTACATGCAAAACAATGTTTTGATAAACAAGAAAAATTACAAAAAGCAGAAATAAGTTAATAATCTGGGAAGGCTTTCCATCTGGACTTGAATTACCGAAAACATCCTTCAAAAATCAAAGTCACCATCAATCGTGTTTACTCTTCGGCGCATGCTTGATTTGAACTTCAAAACCAACGTCCTTGAATGACAAGATACCACTTCTGACCAACTTCTGAACCTCAATCTTCAAAGCAAAGCAACCCTCCAAGTCATGCCAAGGAGCGCCTTGATGAAAGGTACAAGCCAAATCAGCTTTGTAGTACCAATGTATCTTCTCAGGAACCTCCGGTGGAGGTCGGGTCTGAACCAAATTCCTCTGCATCAGGATAGGGAACAACTCTGTATAGGTAATTGGAATTGGATCAAACTGGGTTTTCCTCTGATTAGGAACTTGCTGATTTTGTTGATGAATAGGAGGAACATGATGATTTTGACGATGAATATTTCTTCCTATGGTTCTCTTCTTGGAAAAGTTATTATCAAACTTCTTCACACCATTAGCTGAGCTACCATCTTCATATGAACATCCCTTCCCAACATCTTCTTCTAGACGCACTCCCACATTCACCTTGTCAGGAAAGTCATTAGGTGCATTAACCATCACCTTCTCATGAGAGAATGATTTTAGAGTTTCAGTGAATACTTTTATCATCGCTTCCTCCCTCCTAGAAGGATTGACTTGGGCGGCAACCAGAATTTCGACCAAACCAGTTAAGTGCTCCATATTAGCTTTCAAAATAGTCATCTCTCTACGGAGTTCAGAAACCTCTTGCTTGATATTCTCCATAGTTCTCTTAGCGCGAGTGTTGTACTGGTGAGACCAAAGGAAAAATAAGACTCGGAAAAAGACCTTTGAAAGTGAAACAAAAAATGTAGACTGATGTATGATATGCAAAAGAGAGTTTTTACTTGATTTTCAAGGAACTCAAGATATTAAGTTGTAAACATCAAAGTATGAAGATAGAAGATGAATTTTAAATTGGCTCCAAACATTGATCAAGTTATCATCAAGATCAATCATCCATTTTGGTGGATTAGGGTTTTCGCCCTATCAACACCCAAGATCCATTGAGCTTGACGAAACTTGTGATGTTTACAAAGAAAGACCTCCAAATTCCTCGAAAGTCAAGTGAAAAGGGTTTTATGGATGCATGAATGCATGGCTATGCAACAATCCACAAGCAAGGTCACAAATAAAGTCGAAAGGTTCGACGTCACGAGTGTGGAGTCAAGGTAAGGAACACCCCCAAGGTATATATTAACGGTTTAATCACACCTGTAGAACAAGGTTCTAAGAGTTCCCGGAGTCTACATTCCTCCTTCGGATATCACCAACGTCTTGATTACTCAATAATCAGCAATATTCTCAAGAGAAACTCATTCGAGCGTAGCATCGCGTAACAATTACTTCCGGATTACTCCGTTATAATCTCCGTGCTACACCTAAAAGGCCAAGATGGGTTAGGGTTCTACGATTCCCAGCTTCTCTGGCTCCCAGGTCGAAAATAATAATGTCTTCCCGATTACTCGGTAAACAAATATTACGTTCAAAAGGTCCTTCCACTGAGTGGGGGATCTCATGCCTCCTTCTTCGGGATTACTCCCTCAAAGTTAACATGACTATACCGCCCGTCCTATTCCTAAGTGTAACTTAGTCCGGGTATAGGACTTGTCCTTTGTAAATATTATCAACACCCAAATAATCATAATATATACATATAATCAAACAATCAAATGATGATAAAACAGATAAAACAAATTAGGCTTAACCCACTTAGGGATGGACCAGCAAGAGGTCAATCTTTCCCCAGCAGAGTCGCCAATTCTGTAGCGGTGAAAATCAGATATCAAGCTATTAATTAACTTGACTCGCAAAAGCAAGAGTCGCCACCGCGCTTTATTATTTCCAAGGGAAAATGGAAAAGAGCGAAATAAAACCCTAAAATATGCAATGTAAAGTAATATTTAAAAGTAATGAAAATACAATGTGTTTTTTGAAAGAGATCGAGAGTTCGGGGGTTGGTTATACAATGGGAAGGTATTAGCACCCAATGCATCTGCGGTACTCCGCAGGAACCTTTTGAAATATCTATTTTTGGTTAAATTTGTTTGTTTAGTTAAATGGGTATGGATGAGATTTTGAAGATACGATGACCTAGTGTTGAAGTTTTGACTTAAAAGGGGTGGGTTTTAAAATTGAGTTTTTTTTGGGAAAATTATCTTAAGTTTGGCAAAATAGTAAACAAGCAAAAAAAATGAATGGGGGTATTCGCACGATTGTATTAGATATTTGATGACATGAAGTCAACAAAGTTAAAATATTTCCCTTGGAATAAATTGAGCAAGTAAAATAAGATGAATCAGTAAAGTATAAACATTCGAAAATTCACAAGAAAACAAATCTAATGAAACAGACTAATGACCAAAGGCATCGAGAAATTAAAATGACGAAGATATTTAAATAGAAGAAAATAGAACTAATTATCTAAGTAAAAATTCTAAGATTACTTACTAAAATAATTCTAAACTAACTACAAATTCTAAAGTTGTAAAAATAGTTCTAAAATTACTAAATTAGATCTAAACTAAATTAAAATATAAGATTTACTAATATTTTTTATATATTTTTTTCATTGCAACACATGATTTTTATTTTATCAAACAAATAAAAATAAAATAATTTATATATAATAACATAAACAGAGAAAGGATAACATAATCCTTCTCTTTCATAGAAACACAACCCTTTTTTTTTCAAAATCAGAATAACAATACTCTCAAATTAACAAACAAAAACACCCACGTGAATACTCATAACAGTAAACTCATTCAAGCATACTAAAATCATAATAGAACAATGGAGTCAAAGAGAAAGAAAGGGTACGAACGGAGATTTTGTAGTGGCGTGAGAAACACACAGTGGTGTAGGTTCTGTACACGATGGTGACAGTGAGATCGTGATGTTGTTGTGTTCGGCTGGAAGTGGCGTCTGAGCATGATGGAAGGAGTTGATGGGTCACGGCAGCTGCACCGTCGAATTCGTGTGGTGGCCGGATCTACGGTTATTGGATATGTTGGTGCAGGTCGCCGGTGATTTGAAGTTAGAGGGCATTGTTTTGCCGGTGCGGTGATGATGTGAAAGGTCGCAGTCATTTCTTGGGTGGACGCAGGGAGGTTCGTTAGGATTGATAGAGACGCGTTGGTTGATGCTGGGAAAATGGTTTTTTTTTGTTGGTTTAAGAGTTATGTTGAAATTTGAGGTGAAGGCTTGGTTTGAAGGATGATGATTTTAGAGTGTAGGTTTTGTGTTAGTTGTTGTTTTTGTGTGTAGAAGAGAAGGAAAGAGTTTGTGTTTGGTGTTGTGAGAAGGGAGAGGAAGTAGTGAGATGGTAAGGTTACTGTGAAGAATGAAGTAGAGGAGGGAGATTGGGGTGGTGTGAATTTGTGAAATGGGTTTTACTGCTTTTTGCTTTTTCTTTTTTGATATGAGGGAAATAGAAAGTGAGAAGAGGAAGTAGTGTGATGGAGATGGTTAGATACTGTGCGTGAAAAGAAAAAAGAAATTGAAAGAGAGGGGTAAGTTACTGGTAGTTGAATAATGGAGAGGGAAGATAGTTTAAAAGAAATGCTACTGCATATGCTTTAGTTGTTTTTTTTTTGTTTCTGTTGTGTGTGTTCCCCCCCCTTGTACAAAGTGATAAAGATGCTTTAAATAGAGAAAATTATGATTTCAAAATAAATCCAAGCCGTTCAATATAAATTTGATCTCTATCAATCCGCAAACCATGCTATCGACCAATGAGAATTAAGCGAAGCCTAATTAATATTTTTTGTGACCGAAAAGTCCATGAATGACCAAAATAAAATAAAATCCTGAAACTATAAAAAAATAAATCAATTTAAAATAATTTTTTGAAATTTTTCTGAATAAAAAGATAAAGACCCAAAATAACCAAAAACGATAAAAAAAGCGGACGAAAATTTATCTGAAAAAATAAAATGAACACATTAGAAAAATCTACATGTCACAAAGATTAAATAAAAAATATTCAAAAAGTCAAAATCAAAATAAAATGATAATAAAAATATCGGGCTAAAATAGATGTTTAAGGTTAAAAACGAGACTTCAAGCTGTACCGAAAAATAAAGCGAGCATACCGTCATAATCTATGTGAAACGCAGATTCATAAAATGATCGGTAAAAGGTGAAAACTTGAAATATTTTCTCGCTAATTTTCCGCACAATGTCGAACCGCTTTTAACAATTTGTCTATAAAACCAAAATATTTTGATTATCGACATATAAACAACTTTGAGCCATGCAAGAAAATAGTGAACAGGTAAAAATGAATGATGTGAAACGTCGGGTATTTTACAACTGAAAGACTGATCAACTTAAATACGACTAATGATGCAAAATGTGATGAATGAAGATATTTACTAATGATCGTGACCAAATAACAAAATATGATATGAAAGTGCGACTAAAACATATTAGGGGCGAAATTTAGGGTGCAACAGTGTGCCTTGACGAATCAGTCTTCGAGAATCCACAATCAACCGTACTTCTGGCTTGGGAGACTCAAAACCTTAATTGAGGCGCGACACCTGATGCTCTTGATTCAGACCTGTCTCTGCACATGACACAAAAGAAAACATGAACATACACGTTTGTATGCGATTAGAAATTAGTGACACATAGGCTCAAAATGTTCAAAACACTTGACAATCTTCACATAGTCAAAGCTCGAAGGTGAGACGTTAAAACCGACCGTATTTCGTGACCTTGACTTATCTTAAAAAAATGCAAAAATAAAAATGGGATCTTAGGTCAAAAATTGGGGTACAATAGGTATCTCTCACACATCAGGAGGTCGACATATGACAATACAACAATGGATATCCCTCGTCTATCAAAGACTCAGGCAGTCACGATCACTTCCAACAGATCAAAGACAACGCAAAGATCAACGACTTGTTCAAAATGAAAAATATGAATAAGAAAGAAACAAAAATCCCCGCTAAGTCAAAACTTGAAAACAAGTCGCTTAGGAAAAAAAATTGGGGCATCCCGCTGGACTTCCAAATCGAAATTCAAAAGAATTTGTCCAGGCAAAAATTAGGGAAAGCAGAAAGAAATTGAAAAGCATAAAAGGCGGGAAAAGGATTACCAGTGAAAATCCTCATCAATGAACAAAGTCGTCTGATCAGACACCAAAGGCAAAGAAGTTAGTGACTGTCGTGTCCAAGAAACCACTGTGGTTCCTCAATTATTGCAAACTCTTCTCGAGAGATGAACGCTTATATCAGGTCAACTCAACATAGGAATGGAGAACATCATGGAGAATGGGTGGGCACCAAATAATTTTGAGCCTTAAATCCTTTTTTCTAAAAACCATGAACCAGGCCACGTTACAACCCATAAAAGTCCTAATTGAAGCATGGGTCAATTCGAAAGCTTGCTACAACGAGATAGCGTTTAACTGACTCCTAAGAGGTATGTTTGAATATCTGTGTTGGCATCATATGCTTGCATTATCTTTCATAAAAAAAGAATTTGAAAATGTCTCTCTCTAGCTAGTGACTCGTTCACAACAGAGTCGTGACGTCATTTCATTCAAAGTTTTTTCAAACTTCAAGACTTACATATGTGTTGCATTAAAATTATCATTCTAATAATAAACATTCTTCTACATACAAAACAACTGATTGACATCAAGTAAGTTTGCACAATGAACAACCGGTAAAGAGCTTAATCTTGTCAGAAGAGAGAGGTTTGAATACCCTGTTGAAGCAAGAGTCAGTTGCCACAAGAGAGATGACTTATCCAGCAGCATGTTAACCGGTGATTCTGTCAAGAGAAATCATCTTGGTACTTCACAATCTGAGTACAATTCATGGATGAAGTTAGCAGATCCAGCCAATTTGGGGCAATCAAGTCGAGAGTCGATCTCTCCAAGTTCAGCCAAATCTGGGGCATTCCTTCAAAGCTGTCAATCAGAGGATATCACGTCGATAAATCTCTTCAAGCTCGATCAATCAGAGGCTATCACGTCGAGGGATCTATTCAGAATTCATTCAACCTGGGGCAGTTACATCGAGATTCGACAAATCTCTCTAAGAAAGTTGTAATCAAGAGTAGTTTATTTCGTAGCTCAAGACATTGGGGCAGGCCACCTCATATCGTATTATGGCACGAATATTTTGGTCTTCTATTCAACATAGATCTTCTCAGAGACCCTTCAGACAGGGGCATTCCTCATCTATACTTGCAAAGTTGCTAAAACCAATTATGTTGTATGAAACGAATCAAGCTAGAAGCATCATAACGGTCACCCTGACCTAGCCAGCACGCGAAGCTGCCTTCACCTGCTACAAACAACATCGGGCATGATTCCCCAAGAGAATTCAAAAAATCTAGCATCGTCTTTTAACTCAGCACGCGCAAATGCATCCTCAGTGGAGTTAATCAAGAACATCCCCAGTAAAGCTAAACCGGGGCATTCGCAGAGCTGAACCGGGGCATTCGTAGAGCTGAACCAGGGCACTCGCAGAGCTCAACCGGGGCATTCGCAGAGCTGAACCAGGGCATTCGCAGAGCTCAACCGGGGCATTCGCAAAGCTCAACCGAGGCATTCGCAGAGTTCAACCGGGGCATTCATAAGTGTCCACGCTCATCTCTTATCCCCAAGTGATTCAAAAGATAATTCCCCAGTGTGCGTAAACTTGGTACATGTATTCAAAAGGGATCCACATGCTGTTCAGTATCCATTCTTCGGCATATTCAGTTCTATCATCCTCTCAACGGTTCAGGATGTTTGGAAATCTGGCCAGATTATCTCTTCCCAACGGTATGATTCAGAATCCAGCATCGTACTTGAAGACTCGTTTCGTCGACAATTCAATCTCCAACAGAGTCATCAACAATCTTTGGTATCATGGTCTCCCCAGGGCAAATTTTTATCAATATCCCCAACAACCTTTGATACTACAGGCTTCCAACGTCAATATATATTGACATCCCTAGTGATGAGCAGTGGTTCCCACCAAGCCTACTCTGATCCCCATGAAGTTTATTTCTTTGCATTGCATATAGTTATCATTACATAACATTGCATCCTCAAAAGCACGTAGTTGATCCATCAGAGTGGATCTCTGCGTCAAAAGAAATCCAAACATGCATACAAAGCATAAGCCAGGTCAGGTACCTTACACAAAAGACCTGAATTATTCAAGGACAACAATACATCCCTACAGGAGGGTATCATGCCCAAAATCCCCAATCAGTGACCTTCACCTTTTCAATGCCCAACAAAACCAATACACTTTTTCGTTCTAAACCCAGTTCTTGTCTGGTAGCCAGTTCCCTAAACACTCGTCCGTGTCCATTCCTAAACACTCGTATGTGTCAAGTTTCCTAAACACCCACCCGGGTCGGTTATTCAAACACTCGTCCGTGTTTAACCTTTTGATACTCGTCCGTATCTCCTTTCAATACTCGTCTGTATTGATTCAAACACTCGTCAGTGTTTAACCTTTTGATACTCGTCCGTATCTCCTTTCAATACTCGTCCGTATTGATTCAAACACTCGTCCGTGTTTATCCTTTTGATACTCGCCTGTATCTTCTTTCAATACTCGTCCGTATTGAATCAAACACTCGTTCGTATTGATTCAAACACTCGTCCGTGTTTAACCTTTGATACTCATCCGTATCTTCTTTCAATACTCGTCCATATTGATTCAGACACTCGTCCGTGTTTAACCCTTTGATACTCGTCCGTGTATCCTTTCAATACTCGTCCGTATTGATTCAAACACTCGTCCGTGTTTAAACTTTCTTGATGCTCATCCGTGTCGCTTATCTAAACAATCATCATGTCATAACCTATGTTCCCTTCTTCGAACCTGAGATCACCTCTTGGCTAGGTTCTTCCTTCAAATCACCGTCGAACCTGAGATCGCCTCTTGGCTAGGTTCTTTCATCAAATCATCATCGAACCTGAGATCGCCTCTTGGCTAGGTTCTTCCCTCAAATCATCGTTGAACCTGAGATTGCCTCTTGGCTAGGTTCTTCCCTCAAATCATCGTCGAACCTGAGATCGCCTCTTGGCTAGGTTCTTCCCTTAGATCATCGTCGAACCTGAGATTGCCTCTTGGCTAGGTTCTTCCCTCAAATCATCGTTGAACCTGAGATCGCCTCTTGGCTAGGTTCTTCCTTCAAATCATCGTCAAACCTAAGATCGCCTCTTGGCTAGGTTCTTCCCTCAAATCATCGTCGAACCTGAGATCGCCTCTTGGCTAGGTTCTTCCCTCAAATTAACGTCGAACCTGAGATCGCCTCTTGGCTAGGTTCTTCCCTCAAATCATCGTCGAACCTGAGATCTCCTCTTGGATAGGTTCTTCCCTTAAATCATCGTCGAACCTGAGATCGCCTCTTGGCTAGGTTCTTCCCTTAAATCATCGTCGAACCTGAGATCGCCTCTTGGATAGGTTCTTCCTTCAAATCATCGTCGAACCTGAGATCGCCTCTTGGCTAGGTTCTTCCTTCAAATCATTGTCAAACCTAAGATCGCCTCTTGGCTAGGTTCTTCCCTCAAATCATCGTCGAACCTGAGATCGCCTCTTGGCTAGGTTCTTCCATCAAACCATCATCGAACCTAAGATCGCCTCTCGGCTAGGTTCTTCCTTCAAATCATCGTCGAACCTGAGATCTCCTCTTGGCTAGGTTCTTCCCTCAAACCATCATCAAACCTGAGATCGCCTCTTGACTAGGTTCTTCCCCGAAATCATCGTCTAACCTGAGATCGCCTCTTGGCTAGGTTCTTCCCTCAAAACTTCGTCGAACCTGAGATTGCCTCTTGGCTAGGTTCTTCCCTCAAATCATCGTCGAACCTGAGATTGCCTCTTGGCTAGGTTCTTCCTTCAAATCACCGTCGAACCTGAGATCGCGCGTAGGCTAGGTTCTTCCTTAGATCATCTTAGAACCTGAGATCGCCCGTAGGCTAGGTTCTTCCCATACCGTCACCGTCGAACCTGAGATTTCCTCTTGGCTAGGTTCTTCCTTCAAATCTTCGTCGAACCTGAGATCGCCTCTTGGCTAGGTTCTTTCCATATACTTTGTCTTAGAACCTGAGATCACCCTTTGGCTAGGTTCTCTGTCAAATCACTCTCATGTATCACCTTAGGATCGTAGGTCGCCCGTAGACCCCGTCCGCTATCTTTTCATACAAACCATTTGTCTTGTATTGGCATCAAGCCATGTTACAAGTCCAATCTCTGTCTCTTCATTGAAAAAAAAAAACAAATTTCCTTTCCCCAGTAAATATCACAAAATAAATAAATAAAGAAAACACTTACTCTTTCTCCCTCAGAACAAATTTTTGGCATTGATATTTAATCATCTTCAACCTTGAACTTCCGAAAGGCATGTGCCAATCGTACTTTCAGGTTTAAGACGATTAAATAGGGGAAGCTATAATACCCCAAATTTGTCCTACCCTTTACTTCCTATCTGGCTTACGCATTTTTTGCATTTTTCTCACATATATAATTTCCATTAGGTCATTTAACACATCATGCACCAGCAATTAGTAAATTTAGCATGGGATCAATGGTGTTAAATAATTAGGGTTGTTGTTTGGCTTCAAGGTTCTCATCCTCATTCAAGCTTGAATCAACTGGTTTCCATCAATCGTTCATTTGAAGCTAGGGTTTTATTTCCTGGACTACTTTATCGTCAAACTATAAGGATATTCTTTCTTCTCGACATCAAGTTGCAATCTTTCTTCAAGGCTTAAGATTAGGATTTCCATATGGTTCGAGATAGGTGTATCAATTAAGCAAGATTCAAATGTTGTCTCTATTTGACCATGGAATGGAATTATTTATTTGGAGCCTCCTCAACTTATAGGACTTTATTTCCATCAGCATTAGTCAAGAATCATGGAATCAGGGATAGGTCATTCATTTGAGGATTCCTTTGAGGCTTGGGGATCAAATTTTATCTTCTTATGGTTATGATTACTAAGTTATCAAGACTAGGTGTATCTAACTTTCATTAATTAAAGGTGTATGAGTCGAGATCTTTACGCAAAAAGTATGGAAGCATCATTCATTTATCATCCATCAAAATTAGGGATTTATTCCCAATTCTTCCATCAATGTTTGTTTCGGAGACTTAAGCTAAGTATTCAGAATAGCGTGGATATTACGTGGAAATCATGTGAAAAGAAATAAAATGGGAGAAATTTCATCAAATTCAAAGATATTCAAGAATATTGTACAAGTTCTATCAAAGTTCGTTCAACTTCATTCAAAATGACAAGAATACAAAGTTCTAAACATGACAGTATGAATTTGGTCCTAAAACATAAGAATTATAAGTTTCTAGACTTATGAACTTCATGCTTTTGGTTGCAAAAACCAAACTTCAAGCTTCCATAACATCTCAAAGTAATCTCCATGCTTGATGCCCTTATGTCTTGAATTTCTTCACCATGCTTATATGTCATATTCACATCATCTATGACCAAACTTGTTGTTAAAACCATCTTCAATATACCTTTTCATTCAGCCACGCCAAGCTGCACCACTGAACCTTCACCACACACATTCATTATCATGATCATAAAATCTAAAAATATAGCATAAAACTGACATGTTCATGCACACATCAAACCATAACAAACTAACAGTAATTCCTAACAGTCCATAACTAACTATAACTAACAGCTAACAAACTTCCTAACCGGATTCATAACTAACCAATTCCAACTTTCCATTTCCCAAATCCTAACTAACTTTCAAACTAACAGCTAACAGATTCAAAGGCTCTAACTGTTTGCTAACAGAATAAAAACAGAATTACCTCTCAGTCATCTTTTTCTGGAACTTGCAGAAGAATCACATAAAAAATTATCTCTTCTCCTCTCATCTTCATTATTCAATTTCTGCAGAAGAGTCACCAGAAAAGTATCAAAAAAATCTCGCTGTATTCTTTGAGTTTTCTCCATTATCATCAGTCATCTTTAAACCATACCACCAATCTTTCACCTTCAAACTAAAAATCTTCTCCCTCTGTAACCACGATTATGTTCTCAAAACTTCATCTTCATCGCATCAATCTTCAATCTTCATCGAACTCTCAATAACCTGCTCCAACGTGTGAGGTTATACTCTTTCTCATATCCCTCCTTGTGTCTATAACTCAAGAACACAACAACATCAACACAAAAACAAACACAGAACTGAAAAAGAACAGAAAAGGAGAAGATTGCAGAACGGATCATTCATACCTGAAGGATTCATCATTGGCATTATTAATCGTCATCTTTGTAACCAACGCATCACCTTCATCAAACACCAGATTCACTCTTTATACCGCATCATCATGTAATCTTCATCATCATCACCTTGATGTCCTCAGTATCGACGTCGTTGAAATTTCTCCGTAAGAGGAGGAGGTTTCGTGCAGATCTTCTTGGTTTATTTGAGGATCAGAAACGGAATAGTGATATGAAAGTATCGCCGAGGTGGCGTCGTCGTTTCACGGCTGTATCCACCGGAGGAGAAGACCGTTTCGCGATGGAGGAAGCTCGGAAATAAGGAGAAGCGAACGCATAGGAAGAAGAGAAGACGGAGGCGCTGATTTGTGAGGCGGCCGCTCTGCGTGATTTCGACCGGAGATTGAAGAAGCGTCGCCGCGTCGTCTTAGAAGAGGAGGGTTTGTGAAAAGGAAGAAGAAGCTAAATTCTGACCCTAATTCCTCTTTGCATATACTTTTAAATTTTTTTTTTCTTTTAATTATCAACTCAATTTAATCAATAAAAACTGCAAGTTATCCGTTCTTTTTTTGCATTAAAATTTAAGTAACAAAAAAAAACTCCATTGGATCTCCTTTTGGATGGGCATGGACCGAGAATGCTGAGTCCATAGCATTTTTTTGAAACAATCTTGAAGCTTAATACAAAAATGCCTAATGGACCTCATTGTGGATGGGCCTAGCGCCCTTAATAAGCCACACCCCCTAAATTCAGCTTGTACCCCCCTGATTCTTCTAATTTTTCTTTTTATTTTAGTTTTTCTTCTAGTTTAATTTTTTCTCTTAATTGATAATAAAATGATACAAAATAATAGAATATTTTAGAATTCTTTAGAATTTCTTTTTAGAATTTCGATTAGAATTTTTCTATTTTATTTTTCATATTTGGTAATCATTTTTTGCCATTTTCTAGTCAAGATTTTTTGTGATAGCATCGACATAACTCTTGCAATGTGGAATGCTCGGGGTGAATTCTTCAATCATCGCTCAAGGAAACTTTGATAGAATTCTCTTACGGCTTGCACAATTTTGAAGAGGCAACGGACCTTCTCCGTTCGGTATTGTCACAACTCTATTTTATTCTTCATTTCCGTACTTTATCACAAATCATATGCATGCTAGCATTAGGTAGCATCCCTCAAATTTCTAACTTTAGGTCTAGCAATGCACGATAACATTAGGTTTAGAAATAGGCTAATTCCCCTTTAACTTTTCTTCTCCTTTCGCATACGCATCTAAAACTAAAACTTCTTTTCTTTCAAAATTCAAAACACTTTAAAATTACTGATGAGAATCACGCTTTTGCTTAATATGGGAAATGATAAGCGGGTCTCTTCTCGATCTTATCGTTCTTCATCTCGAGTTTAGGTGTGATTCAAATTCACAAAGACTCCTTTCATGGCTAAGTAGAGAAATGGCTAATATCTCTCTCTTGAGGTCAATCAGTCATCGTCTACAACAAAAATACAAAAAACAAATTCAAACCATTTTGTGCGCTCGAGCACCATTTCTCTAAGAAACCATTTTCAGAAAAGTACACGATTAATTTACTTCTGTGCCAACGCATAAGTCTCCAAAGGTCGAGCTGCGGCAGAAGGCGGAATTAACTTCGTCCACAAAAAAAACAATTACAACAAAATATAAACCAATTCAAATCTTTTGTGCGCTCGAGCACTTTTCTTTAAAACCCTTTTCAGGTAAGGACACTTTTAATTTACTTCTGTGCCAACACATAAGTCTCCAAAGGTCGAGTTGCGGCAGAAGGCGGAATTAACATCGTCCACAAAAAACACAAACAAACAAAAACATATTAGCCGAACTACGGTAGCTCTGATTCCTCAAAACGGATAGTAGGCATTGGGGTAGGGCCCAAGCGAGCACAATTTTATTTTCCCTACATTTTTCCCCCTTTCCTTTGCATGCATTCTCCCTTTAGTAATAATAAACAGTAAGCATAGATTAAACACACCCATAATATAGATAACAAGAGTGGATACCGTAGAGTACTACGGGCGTGTGGGGTGCTAATACCTTCGCCTCGCGTAACAGACTCCCTTACCCGATCTCTCGGTCGCAAGACCGTGACTTCTCCCTTCTCAGGTTTTCTCGATGTTTACCTTTCCCTACATGTGGGATAAAAGACGTTCGATGGCGACTTCATTGTTTGATGATTTTCAGTCGGTTGTTTCACCTGGAAGAAATGAACCCATACATCCTTATCAGAAGAATGAGGTTGGATTTTTCTGACGTAAGATCGTAGATGCATCTTTGGGAAAGACAAACCATCGTACTTATCAAATGTAGGCACCTTAAACTTGGGGAGAATGACAATCTCAAAGACCAACTCTAGATCTTCAAAGTCCAGCCCAGGTACTCTCTGCACCTCCATGGCTGCCAGACGCTCTTCCAGATTCTTGTACTTGTCATCTGCAGGTGGGTACTGCTGTTCAGAATAGTCTTCGTCCTCTTCTTCCTCTTCTTCTGACTCAGATGGTACTGCAGCTCCCTTTCCTGCCCCTTCATCAGATGTTGAGGGGAAATCCAGGACCCTTCTGGTTTGACCTTCAAATCTTCTACCCAAAGTAGCCACACCAACTCTCTTCTTTTTCTTTTTCTCCTTTTCCTTTTCCTTTTCTAGCAAGGTTTTGAGCTCCTCCTGCCCCTTTGCCAAGGTCAGAAGTAGCTGTTGGAACTGTGAATTCTGCGCTTGTAAGTCTTTGACCGTCTGCTCTATATCCATCTTGCTGAAATAAACAAAAGAGAGATAAGGAAACCTGGTGTGAAGACCTGCTTATGCATATGATGAATGAGATGTATTCATGTAATGCATTCAAGGATTCAAAATTTCAAATTTGTTGTAAACAAAAAAGAACACACGTCATATTAATAAGATAGAATTTGTTAGTACATAAATGCCCCATGGGAAAAATAATACAAAATTCTAATGTAAAAAGACGTTGCGCATCCTCTTTGGTGCAATGTAGGTGTTGAGAGTCTGCTCTTCGTGAAGTTGACGAGTAAGTTCCAAAACCTTATTCTCACTGGCGTAGAATTGGGCTTCAAACGTATCGCGTTATCCCTTGAGCTGTATCCAACTCCTTTTCAAATCTTCAAGTGATGTTGGCATGTCAGGATGTAGGAGGGTGTATGGAACCTCTCCTTCCATAACAGGCTCTTTGATCACAGGCAGAATGTAGGGGTAAGGAATCATAAGACTTTGGGCGCGGGTTCGTACCCACTTGAGGTAAGGCTCAAGGGGGATGGAATTCTTGTGTCCCAAGGTCTTACTGTCTACCATGTTAGGCATCCTCCAAGCTCGGATAAACCTTTGTCGAAGTCCTTGATCGTCGTTTTCGAAGTCAAAAACCAAGTCTGGAATCAGCATGTCATGTGGGCCATCCCTCCGAGCATACCCAAACTGTCTTAGAGCCAAGCAAGGATTATAGGTAATGCCTCCCTTAATGCCAAGTAGTGGTACATTAGGGAATTCCCCACAACGATCAATGATGATAACATTTTCTCGGGATCGAGAACACCAATGAACATCTGAATGGGTAAGAGTCATCAATCATTGTGACCACCTAATGCCTTGCTCATTCTTCAAAACTGATTAGGGAAGGTGAGAAACAAACCACCTTGCTAGAAGAGGGGTACAACACATGAGAACACCTCTTTTCCTCATTGTTCGAGTGTGAAATGAGTGGAGGATATCCCCAAACAATGTAGGCACTAGGTTGCGAGCCATGAAAATTTTGACAGCACTGACATCGATAAGCTGGTCAGGGTTTGGGAACAAGACCAACCCATAGATGAGAAGAGCAACAATCTCCTCAAAAGCTTGTAAGTCAAATGAATTCCAGCATTCTTGAGCTTTCTCAAACAGAAACTTTGACAAGAAACCCTTGACACCACTTCTGGTTTCCCAATGACCTTTGACATCAGATGGTTGCAAGTGTAGGGCTTGAGCAACATCTTCGGGCTTTGGATCTCTTTCCATACCGTTGTAGGGTAGTTGATGGAGAATAGGAATCCTCAAGAGTTGAGAAAATTCCTCCAAAGTAGGCACTAGTTGGTAGTCAGGAAATGTGAAGCAGTGGTGTAGGGGGTCAAAGAACTGGAAGAGAACTTTCACCATGTCTTCCTCAGTGTTGGTGTTGACTAAGTTGAGAAGATGACCATGTCTCTCAGTGAAGGGAGAATTCTCAGGAATCTTGGAAGCAAGCTCCTTGAGTTGAGGAGGAATTCTCACAAGGTTGACTTGGATTGTTTTCCTGCGAAGTGAATCAATTACCTACAAAATAGGAACAAAGATGAAGATCCAAATCCTTGAATTGGTTAGTGGATGCATATGATGTTTCATGATGTTATGATGTTATGCACAAGTATATATGTACAAACAAATCACACAAGATTCTAGTTTCAGGCTTGCATGGGGTTTCATAGGTAAGTACCCTCTTGAAGTTTAGTTGGCTCAACTTGTCCTATAAATAGTAACTGGATTCTAAGGAGCTAAATATCACTGGATTATTTTCTGTGTTCATTGTTTCAGTTTAGCAACTTGACTGGCGACCGAAATATTCCAAGAAAACAACCCTCAATGAGTGTAGTATCGAGTATCTACCAACTTCGGACTGCACCAAAGCCAGTCATCTCACTACCCCTAAAAAAGGCCAAGTTGGTCAAGTAAAGGTTCTAAAAGTCCATTAGTGCTTCATGACATTACTCAGCGGCCCCGTATTCTCTTTGATTAACTCAAAGGCTACTGGTACCCACAAATATGTCGCACTAATATAACTATTGCTTCAACCATGTCGGTATACCCCACACAGTTTCCATAACGTATTGCTATTTACCTATGAATGTTTCGCAAATCCGGGTAGAGGATTTAAAACCCAAACAATAGAACCAAATGTAAAGCAATCAAGTCAATCAATATAAGCATGTAAAGGTGATCTAAAACCCTAAGGTAACCCCACTTTTGTTTATCTCCCCAGTAGAGTCGCCAGTTCTGTGATACAATGGGAGAACTGACTTGAGATTTTGCGTTTGTGTTCGCAAATGTTTCGGTTTAGCAAGAGTCACCACCAACTATTTATTTATCCAAAGGAAAGGTCAAAAAGCACAGGAAAAACCTTAGAGATGTTTTCTTGGGTTCGGGGGGTAGATTATGAAAAGGGAAGGTGCTAGCACCCTTTTCATCCATGGTTTTCCATGGGCTCTTAGTTACTTGTTTTAGATCACTTGCTTTTGCTTTTCAATTGTTTGAAATGGTGCTTTTGTGTGTGGTTTTGAAAATATTTTGAAAAGAGGCCTTTGTCTAGGCAACCTTTGTAATGATTCTTGTTTGAATGTATACAAAGGTGTTTTGTCTTTTGAAAAATGTTTCAATGTTTGAAAATTTGTTTTAGGAAATGTTTTGAAATTGTGTTGTGGTGTGTTTTTGAAAACAGCAAGGATGTTTGCAAGTTTGTTCAAGTAACTAAGAGTTGTCTACCCTATCTACTCAAGAGTCTTTCCTACAAATTTTTAACCCTTTTACATTATTGTTTTACCATTGTATTTTGTAAACAACCTTGTGTTTGGATGTTAAACGGGACAGGCGTGGGTCATCGTATTGACCATGATAGCAATTGTGCTAAGTATCTTTAGCAATTTTTTTTTAGGGTCTAGATCATTTTTGTTTAGGCAACCAAGATAGCGTCATCGAGGGACTATGATCTTCTTTCTTTTTTTTTTATTTGTTTTGCCAAGATACCTAGCATGCATACCATGGCCATGTTTAAGGCAAAAAGTGGGTGAAACCCTAGAGATGCTTGTGTGCAGTGTGTTCTCATTTTTCATGCATTTTTGTCTTGTATTAGTCATGCTATTTGTTTTGATTTTGGTCTTTGCATACAAACCCTAGTTCACTAATCATGGCATATAAAAGCAATAAAATGCGTAAAAGTAAATCTAAGACTATTACAACATTATTATGGGAAGAGGGGTACAAGTTTGAATAGGGGGATATTTGCACAAAAATAAAACCCTAATTCAACTATTACAACCAAATTGAAATCATTGTGCAAATAATAAATTGACAATATTTAAATATGCAATTAAGTATAAATATGCAAAATGTTTTTGTATTTATTTTTATGTATGCAAAAATAAATTATTTAATGCCTTAAAAGATAAAAATATTAATGATTATTTTTGGAAAGGGTAGAAAACCCTAGTTTTTGTTTTAAAAGTAAATATTTTTGATCTTTTGTTTTAAGAAACAAAAAAATAAAATGTAAAGGAAACATTTTTGTTGTTTGCTGATTAATGGAATGGAGAGTAATAACAAAAGCAAATAGGAAAGAAAAGGGGAATCAGCGTGTTGCTGATGAAATGAAGTCAGAGGTTCTGACCCTGGCACGCTGCAAAACAGAAACCTGTTAGTGAAAATGTATAACGTCAGAAGCTCTGAACCTACTGGGAACGTAGTAGTTCTCAGAAGTTCTGATAATACTGGAAGCAAAAACAAGCTTCAGAAGTTCTGATACCACTGGCCACAAAACGGACTTCAGAAGTCCTGAGACCACTAGCAGGACTTGATTTCTCTCTCTATGCTAGTCAGAACATCTGTAATTTGGTTATTTCTCCACAAAATAGAAGACATGCACAAAACAGTTATAGCATGTATCATAGCGTTTCAGAAGATAAGAAATATCAAAACTATAAATCAGGGGCAAGCATGCATTTGCTAATCCTAACTCTGAGTGCTAGTTTCTTCAAGAAGCTCTGAACTGATCTATTCTCTACTTAAACAGGCAGGTGCATGAAATCTCAAAATATATACAACATTAGAAACATGATATCTACATTGTATTTTTGAGCCTGTAAATCTGGTAATGCTTTGAGTAACGTGATAAGAGTCAGCAGAAGCTTACCTTACAGCTAAAAAAGGTTCTATGGGACAGAGGCTGATCCTGAACTCTAGTGAGGTTTTGAGTAACTTCTTCCCTTGCTCAGCAGGATGGAGGTTCTCAACTTCTGGAACAGCAAAGAGGTGAGGTTATGATTTCTTTGAGTAGATGGATGGAGAATATGAGGTAGTATGAATACATAAGTTTAGACAGTTTCCAACGTGTAGATCAGAAACTGTGTAAATGTTTTTTTTAGTCAGGAAATATTTGAGGACATATGGAGTTTTGAATGCAAGGGATCAAAAGTTAACAAGGTTTTATGTGGTGTGTTTATAGTTCTTGGAACTCCTGGGATTTTGGCAAGGGTTCAAGGCTTTTCTTTCTGAAATTTTCGACCCCTTTTCAAAGGCCTAAAGTGTTCTATTTATAGGCAAAGATTTATGTAGTTTTGGAGAGATCAAGTAGAACCAACATCATACGCTAGATGATGACTTGTTCTTGAAGCAAGTTCAAAAAAATGTGTGATGGTTGACAATTTTTTTAGCCTAGACTGGATTAGCAAGCAGGGATTAAGGAAAAGTAAACCCACCAGCAGAAAGTAACGCATGGACCCCCCGTACTTTTGTATAAAAGTTTGCTTTTAAGGATAACAAGGGTAGTTCTATGCCACACGTGGAGAGGTCCTTTGGGAAAAGACGAAAGTGGTTGTAAGCATTAATGAGCATTAAATGATGATGAGATTTGTCAAAATCAGAAATCCTGTAATTTGAGATTTTGCATCATTGCTTAATTTTGGATTGGAAGTTCTATTTAGGACAAACATCCAACTTCTGATCTTCTTACCTTCTGGCCTCAACATGTTCTGAATGATTCCCTAGACTTTCCAGTAACCTTCTTTGAATTATCTTTGAAAACTCTGGATTAGAAGTTATGCTTCAACGTAACATCTAACCTTCTTACCTTCTGGCCTCAGCATGTTCTAAATGGCTTTCAGGCTTCGCATTACACTTTATTGCCTTCTTTGCATTACTCCAACAAACTCTGACTGAACTTGCGTAGATGCTGAAAAGCCATGTTCTGACTTAATATTATGTGTTGAACCACGTTTATAACTTCTGACTGCTCCTGCCTGGAGGCTGGCTCAGAAGTTCTGAAATGTCATTTTTTCTTAAATACTTATAAAAATCCCAAGCATTTAGAAATTTGGCTTTTCCATAGTAAACTTGACTTTTGAACCTCTTGATGAAACAAACTTAATATTCCAACATGTTTTTATGAACTATGAATCTTGAGATTTGATGTTGATCTAAAAGTCAAAGTTTGACTTCTTAGCGTGCAAATGACCATTTTGCCCTTGTGAATGGTTTGCTTGGAAAAATTGATAATTCAGGGCTTGGAATTTGTATGAGAGAAAACTTGAGAATCCAGGGTGATTTCTTGAGAAATGAGAGGGAAAAGTTTGGGGTACAACACCGCCCTTTTGGGTTTTCAGCCAACCAGGATACCCTTTTTGGCCCAAGTCGCCCTTTCGGGTTTTCAACTTGTCGGGTGTACAATATTTTGCATATATCCCTAATTTTTGCCCAAACCTTTTGGTTTGCCGGGATGCCCTTATTTTTCCTAGGTGTGTCAACCTAACGGGTCTCTTATGCGTAGTATTTTTTAACTATGTTCGCGTTTATAGGATGTGGGAAATCTTCACCATCCATGGTAGTTAGCATCATGGCACCGCCAGAGAAAACTCTCTTGACAACAAATGGCCCTTCATAGGTGGGAGTCCATTTGCCTCTGGGATCTCCTTGTGGTAGAATGATGCGCTTTATCACTAAGTCACCAACTTGATATACTCGAGGATTGATCTTTTTATTGAAAGCCTTGATCATCCGTTTTTGATACGTCTGACCATGGCAAGCAGCAGCTAACCGTTTTTCGTCAATCAAGTTTAGCTGATTCAATCTCGTTTGAATCCACTCGCCTTCGCCTAGGCCTGCCTCATTCATAATTCTCAACGAGGGAATCTGAACTTCCACTGGCAAAACAGCTTCCATGCCATAAACCAGAGAAAAGGGGGTGGCCCCAGTTGATGTTCTAGCTAAAGTACAGTAGCCATGTATAGAAAACGACAACATCTCATGCCAGTCCTTATAGGTTACTACCATTTTTTGTACAATCTTCTTGATATTTTTGTTGGCCGCTTCGACTGTGCCATTCATTTTCGGTCTATACGAAGAAGAATTGTGATGCTTGATCTTAAACTGAGTGCAAAGCTCAATGATCATAGAATTTTTGAGGTTAATCCCATTGTCGGTGATGATCCTTTTGGGGATACCATAACCACAAATGAGGTTGTGTCTGATGAATCTGGCTACCACATTCTTGGTGACTGAGGCAAATGAGGCGGCTTCGACCCATTTGGTAAAATAGTCGATAGCAACAAGAATAAAGCGATGTCCGTTGGAAGTTGTGGGCTTGATCTCTCCAATCATGACAATGCCCCAAATTGAAAATGGCCACGGAGCGGTCATGAAGTTCAGAGGGATAGGAGGCACATGGACCTTGTCAGCATATATTTGGCATTTGTGACAAGTTATTGAATGTTGATGGCAATCAGTCTCCATCGTTGACCAAAAATAACTGGCTCTTAAGATTTTCTTAGCCATCGTATGTCCACTTGAGTGAGTACCGAAGAGACCATCGTGCATGTCCTCCATGATTTCCTCTACCTCCTTCTTGTCCACACATTGGAGTAGAGTTGAATCATGGTTGAGTTTGTACAATATCCTATTACTTAGGAAGAATTTGGCTGCAAATCTTCGCAAGAACTTTCTGTCATTGATAGATTCCCCCTCTGGATACTCTTGTGCTTCAAGGTATCTCATCACCTCATGGTACCATGGCTTTTCCGCATCAGTGTCAAGCTCATAGCAATGTGCAGGTTCATCGAATCTTTCAATTGTTATCATAGGGGCTTCATTGTCCCATCTGACCTTTAACATTGAAGACATGGTTGCCAAAGCGTCAGCCAACTGGTTTTCTTCCCTAGGTAAGTTCTCAAAAGTGACCTCTTCGAAATAAGGAATTAGGGATAGCACAAGTTCCTTGTAAGGGATAATATTAGGGTGTTTAGTGTCCCAATCTCCTTTTACTTGGCTGATCAATAGGGCAGAATCCTCGAACACATCCAAATGCTTGATACTTGAGTCAATAGCATCTTTCAGACCTAAGATGCATGCTTCATACTCGGCTATATTGTTTGTGAAATCGAAGCATAGTCTGGAAGTGAAAGGAGTGTGGAAACCTTCAGGAGAGATGATCACAACACCAATTCCGTTACCTAAGGCGTTGGAAGCCCCATCAAATACCATAGTCCATCGGGATCCTTGTTCAGGTCCTTCATACGGTCCAGGTTTCGCACAGTCGGTTACCAGTATGATGTTCTCATCAGGGAAGTCGAAGTTCATTGACTGATAATCATCCATAAATTGATGGGCCAAATGATCTGCTAGTACACTTCCTTTGATGGCCTTTTGAGTCGTGTATTGAATGTCGTACTCAGTCAAGATCATTTGCCATCTGGATATCCATCGTAAAGGGAAGATTTCTCGAAGATGTACTTGATTGGGTCCATCTTAGAAATCAACAGAGTGGTATGAGTCAACATATACTGTCTTAGCCAGCGAGCCGCCCATGCCAGAGCGCAACAATTTTTCTCGAGCAGTGAATATCTCGTTTCACATTCGGTAAACTTTTTTGCTCAGGTAATAAATAACATGATCTTTTCAGCCAGACTCGTCATGTTGGCCCAAAACACACCCCATAGAGTTCTCTAATACTGTCAAGCACATGATCAAGGGTCTTCCTTCAACTGGAGGCATGAGAATAGGAGGTTCTTGTAGGTATTCTTTGATTTTGTCAAAGGAAGCTTGGCATTCATCGTTCCATCTCACTACCTGATCTTTCTTCAAGAGTTTGAAGATTGGCTCACAAATAGCAGTCAAGTGAGATATGAAGTGGGCAATGTAATTGTGACGACCCAAGAATCCTCTGACTTCTTTTTCAGAATGAGGGACTGGCATTTCTTGGATGGCCTTTACCTTGGCAGGATCAACTTCAATGCCTTTATTGCTGACGACAAAACCTAGAAGCTTTCCAGACCGTACTCCAAACATGCACTTGTTAGGGTTTAACCTTAGCTTGTACTTCTTCAGCCTCTCGAATAATTTGTACAGGTGATCGAGATGTTCCTCTTTGGTTTGCAATCTGGAAATCATATCATCCACATATACCTCTATCTCATGATGAATCATGTCATCAAATAAAGCTACCATAGCCATTTGATATGTTACCCCTGCATTCTTCAATCCGAACGACATGACCTTGTAGTAGAAGTTTCCCCACTGCGTGACGGAAGTAGTCTTCTCCATGTCTTCGGGAGCCATCCTTATTTGATTATTGCCTGAGAAGCCATCCGTGAATGAGAAGACTTTATGTTGAACAGTATTATCAAATAAGACGTCAATGTGTGGTAGAGGGAAGTCATCCTTGGGACTTGCCCTATTCAGATCCCTATAGTCTACACACATGCGAACTTTTCCGTCTTTCTTTGGAACTGGCACCACATTGGCAACCCATTGAGGATAGGATGTCACAGCTAGGAACCATGTATCAAATTGTTTCATCACTTCAGCTTTTATCTTTTCATACATATCAGGACTCATGCGACAAACCTTTTATTTAACAGGAGGGCAGTCTTCTCTTATCGGTAGACGATGAACTACGATATCGGTATCCAACCCAAGTATATCTTCATAAGACCAAGCAAATACTTCCACATAATCACGCAACATCTGAACCAAACTTCTCTTTACACTGCTTTCCAAATTAGCGCCGATTCTGATTTCCTTCCTATCTGACTCAGTACCCAGGTTGATAACTTCAACTGACTCTTCATGCGGTTGAATATCTTTTTACTCTTGTAATAGAAGTCTGGATAGTTCTCCCGGTATGTCACAATCTTCCTCGCCTTCGTCTTCGGCTTGGTTGATAGGATATTCAAAGTCATAGTCAGCAATAGTAGAGTCATTGACAATAGAATCCAAAATGGATGTGCTCCTGTAAGAGTGTGTGTGTGTGTGTGTGTGTGTGTGTGTGTGTGTGTGTGTGTGTGTGTGTGTGTGTGTGTGTGTGTGTGTGTGTGTGTGTGTGTGTGTGTGTGTGCATGTAAGATAAATGGCTATTTTTTTTGAAAAATGTATTTGCAGGAAAGGAAAGACAATGAACACAAATATTTGAATGCAAAAGAGTACTAATGTACTAAATGATCATATGATTAGATGAACATAAATAAACCCTTGACAAATGGACCAAAATGCCCCGAGCCAGGCACATGGCTTAAAAGTCGTTGTTAAAGTATTACAGACAACATGTTCTTGAATTTAAATAAAAGCAATAACAAGTAGATTACTCCTCAATGAAGGAGATAGGCACAAAGTCCTTTGTATGCCAATTCTTCAGCTCCGTTGTAGTTGGGTACACACAATCTTCAAATGCAGCTCCTTCTTCAGAATCACCCACGACGTTGACTTCATGGCTTCCAATGCGGAGAGGTGGCTTACTAGCACGAGCACGCCTCACCTCCTTCTGAGCTTTGACGGTGAAGACCAAACCAAACTTGCCTGCTTTAAACGAGATATCGAGGAGTTGCCCCCAAGTATCACAGTTTCCTTCTTCAATTGTTGCGCAGGCATCCTTGACTGAAACCATCTTTGGCGTGGCCTTAATAACTTTAGGCTCATCAGAAGAACATTTGGTAGTAGCAATCATTGATGGTACAACCTTAAAGGCTTGACATGGGGTTTCAGTGAATTCTCCATCCATCTCTACGTACTTGAAAGAGTTAAGGTGGATCGCCATAAACTCTTCTTCTCCATAGACGGTGACTATTCTGCCCTTGACTGGATATTTGAGTTTCTGGTGGAGGGTTGAGGTTACTGCCCCAACTTTACGGATCCACAGGCGACCTAATAGACAAGAATATACAGGACGAATATCCATAACATAGAAGGTGGAGTTGAAGATTTGGGAGCCCACTTTGATTGGAAGATCTACCTCCCCATGAACAGTCCTCTTTGATCCGTCAAATTCCCTTACAATGATATCACTTGGCTTCAAGACTAAATCCTCACAGTTAAGACGATCTAACGCCCCCTTGGGTAATACATTCAGAGAAGAACCAGTGTCGACTAGCAAATGTGCTAAGGTAGTCCCTTTGCACTCGACAGAAACATGTAAAGCTTTATTGTGATTCTTCCTGAGAGGTGTTAAGTCAGCATCTGAAAATCCCAAGCCATTATCAGCTATCAGGCTAGCCACGCAATTCTCAAATTGGTTTGTTGTTGTCTCATGGGGGACATGAGCTTTTTTCAGGAACTTGATTAATGTTCGAGCATGGGCATCAGAGAAAAGCAACAATGACAACATTGAAATCTTAGAAGGGTTTGCCCCAACTGTTCTATAATCTTGAAGTCGCTTCTTTTTATGATCTTCAAAATCTCGTCCATCTCGTGGGCGGAGGGTTCTTCATTAGCTACGTCCTTGGAGGGTACTTCAATCACATCATGCTCAACAACCTTCTCCTTCCGTCTTGTATCGGTACTTGGCTTGGCAGCAGTAATGCGGATGGACGTCTTTGGAACCACTGGTGGTGAGATATTGGGTGAAAATATTCTCCCAGTTCTAGTTACTTTGCTTGAGCCAACTATGTTACCAACATTGTCATATTTTTCTTCTCCGATCCAGGCATCTTCATGATAGAATACCTCAGCACCATAATTCCATGGTACTGACTTATTTGAAGAATAGGGAATCAGTCTGTGATTGATAATTATTAAGGGAGCAATAATGGGTTCATTTGAAATTCTAATAGGACCTTTGGAGGTGATCCTAAGAGGGTTGTTTGAGATGCTAATAATGGAGAGGTATTCACATTTGTCAATCAAACTTTTGGCAAGTGGAGTCTTTTCAAATATAATTTTGTGGCTATCCATCAGACGTTGTATGCCTTTCTTCAACCCTTCACATCCATTGAGTTGTCTTGCACAGCACACACAGTCTTTTTCACAACCATGGAAGATCCCAGCTTTCAATAGATTGTTCTTGATTACATTCAGTGGAGTAGTCAATTCTTCAACAGAGGTAACAAAAATTGTATCTTCAACAACATTAACACTCTTGTCATGCTTCTGCATCGGAGTGGTAATTACATTCGGCGTTGGAGGAGGATCAAATTCAATAGTCTTGTTGTCAATCAAATCTTGGATTTTGTTCTTCAAGGCCCAACACTAGCCAGTCTCATGCCCAGGGCTGCTTGAATGTAAGCACACTTAGCGTTTGGATTATACTTTGGTGACGAGGTGTCAGGGTTGGCGGGAGGATCATGCAATGTCACTAAATTAGCCTTGATCAAATGTTGAAGGGCTTGAGACAATGACATGCCTAACCTTGTAAATTGTCATCTTGGAGTTTCAAAATGTTGATGATTTGCAGATGGTCTTAGAGTAGGAGTTGGATTGGAGATTCGGATAACATTTACAGACGAATGATCATTCTTCTTGGTATGGGCCCTTTCCCCGTACACAACATTGACTTCCTTCTTTGCATCAAAAGGTTTATTGATAGGATTGGGAGTTGAGGTAGATTCCATAGAGATCTTCCCACTTTTGATGCCACTTTCAACTCTTTCACTGGTTAAGATTAATTTGGTGAAACCAGAAGAAGAGCAGCCAACCAACATATTAAAGAAAGGACCAGATAAAGTTCCCATGAACATGTCGATGTGCTCTCTATCAGTCAAGGGAGGTTGGACCCTACTAGTAAGGTCTCTCCACTTTTGTGCATATTCCTTAACTCCTTCGTTCTTCCCCATGGTCATATCTTGCAGTTGAATTCTCGTTGGCGCCAAGTCGGCGTTGTACTGATAATGATGGTAGAAGAAAGTAGATAAATCCTCCCAAGTTTTGATATGTGAACCATCTAACTGATAAAACCATTCAAGTTGTGTTCCAGCCAAACTCTCTTGGAAAAAGTGAACCGAGAGCTTCTTATCAGCAATGTGCGGCTGTATCTTGCGCACATAAGATTTCAAAAGGAGTTTTGGACAAGAAACCCCATCGTACTTTGCAAAGATTGGTATTTTGAATTTGTGGGGAATGACTACCCCAGAGATCAAACCCAAATCATCAAAATATAAACTGGGGACGACTTGGATTTCAACAACCTTCAATCTGTCTTCTAACTACTTGTATTTGATATCAGCGGGTGGATACTGCTCGTTGAAATAATCATCATCAGATTCTTAATCATTAGCACATTCAGCTTGAGTTCTCTTGATCTCACTGACCTGGTTCTCATCTTCTTCAAATGAGTTTCCTCCTACTGGGATTTGACAGATTGTCTCCTTGAACCTTCTACCCATGTTGAGTAAAGCTTTCTTCTTTGGCTTCTTCTTAACGGCCAACAAAGCCATCATATCTTGCTGCCCCTTGGCTAGGGCTAGTAGAGCTTCCTGAAACTAAGAATTCTGGGCTTGGAGATCCGTCACAGTTTTCTCTAGATCCATCTTGTTGAAATAAACAGCTGAAAGATAAGGAAACCTGTTATGCGAAAACCTGTCATGTTATGATGCATGAGATATGTACATGAAAATGATTTCAAGGATTAATGAAATTTAAATTTGTATAGACAAAGGAATGAACAAACGTTAATTCTCATTAGACAAAACAAGAAAGATTACATCATGCCTCTTGGGCTTACAAAATGACTTTCTAAGATAAAAAGACTGAACGCATCCTTTTTGGTGTGAGATAAGCATTCACACTTTGCTCTTCTTGTAGCCGCTTCGTAAGCTCCAAGACCCTCTTTTCACTACCATAGAATTGAGCCTCGAAAGTATCTTGTTCTTCCTTCAGTTGGATCCAACCCTTTTTAAAGTCTTCGAGAGAGGTAGGCATGTTGGGATGGAGGGTAGTGTAGGGAACATCTCCTTCCATCACAGGCTCCACGATGACTGGTAAGATGGAGGGATAAGGCATCACGAGTTTCTGAGTACGAGCTCATACCCATTTAAGGTAAGACTCGAGGGGAATGGAACTCCTGTGTCCTAGCGTCTTGCTATCTACCTTGTTCAACATCCTCCAAGCTCGGATAAATCTCTGGCGGTGACCTTGATCGTCGCTCTCGTAGTCAAATACTAAAAAAAATATAAAGAAAAGTCCAGGGGGGTTAATCAGTAAGGCAAGGAGTATTGTAAGAAAAAATGGCTAGGCCCACATGAAAAGCCCAAGCGCTCAAAAACACCAAAAAAAGTCAGAAAATTGTGAAAAATAGCAAAAGGTCACACTGGGGCTTGAACCCAGGATCTAAGGGTGAACAGGCGCGCGCTTTAACTATTGGGATGGTGATACATCCGTTAACTTATGTGAAGAGATAAATACATAACACAAAACGCGCCCTGATTACACTTCAACTTCAACCTCCAGCCAAAGGACCTGTATCTTTTCCATCTCTCAACAAAAATGAAAAGTTCAAACATGAAAGTTGTGGCATTTATTCCTACAAATCCAACCATATAAATAACTTAAGCTAACAGTCAAAGATGAATGAGAATTTTTCTGGCCCTAATTTAAAACCTAAAAATTTCAGAAAACTTCAACTCTAAAATTCTTTAAGCTCAGGCCATATAAATGCAAACTATGGATATGTAGAGCTTTGTGGCAATGTTATCTACATTTTATCTTCACAAATCAAAGCTTAACAATGCCTAAATATGAAGATAGAAGTTTAAGAAATAAACCTCAAAACTGGAAATCGTGAAATGGATTTGAGCTTGTTTCAGGCAGTGGTGATGATCAGGTTAGCTTCATTGGACCTCTAGGAAGCTAATGCAATCGCTGGCTTGAGCTGAGGATGGCTGGAATGTTCTGGAGAAGTCAAGATGCAAACCTCTGTTTTTGGTTATGGAGGATGATATAAATGGTGTTACAGTTTGCAAACAGGTATTAGAATGGTTTGTGTATGATGCTAATAAGCTTTTGGAAGTGTTAAGCCAAGAAACGCACGAGTAGCTTTAAAGATTGAAGTTCAAAGTCAGAAATGACACAAAAGTGGAGGTTTTGTGCAATCTGAGTTTTCAGGGAGTTTGAGAGCTTGTTCAATCGTGTGTTATGTTGCAATACACTTGTATAATTATATGGAAAAGGTTGGTGCCCTTGAGGTGGTCAGAAACACAAGATATAGCCTTATGGCTATGTTACTTGATTTTGAAGAAAAGTGACAATATGGTTTCAAGGCATAGTACAAGCATGGCTTGAGTTTATGGGAGGCTCTAGACATGTTGCTTTTGCCTTTGACATTGCTTGTGATTAGAAGGAACAAGTGCAAATCTCTATGCATTGACTTTGTGATTAAAGCTTCTTTACAAGAATGGAATGGTTACTTTGTGCCATAAATGGAAAATTCACTTCGATAAAGCTTGAATCAAGTGGATAATAGCTCAAAAGCAAGTGTAATATTCTGATTATGGAGAGATATTGAGGTTTAGAGGCCTGCAAAGCAAGATTGTGCAACATAAGTTTGAAATTGAATTCTTGTTCATCACAAAATGACTTGTAATTTAAGTTTGAAAACCCTAACTTCCTCTCTTCGATTCTCCCTGCTCAAGAATGACCTCAAGCAGTTCTTGGACATTTTGGAAAGCTTGTAATGTGCTATACAACCCCTATTTGAATAAATTTTGAAATTCCCCTTGGAACTATATGAAAAAGTTCCATGAAGTTAGGTCAAAATCCTGACCAAAACTAGGGCAAAATTACACTAAGTGTTCAATTTCAAGACCATGACTTTATGAATCAATAACTTGAGATCCAAGCATTTTTAGAAGAAGTTGTGTAAAGAAATGTTGTAGATATCATGGAGATATACAACTTTCATGTTGAAAGTTTCTTCTGAATCCTCTTGCATCATGGTGAGAAAATGTCTCAAAGTTATGAAAAAATATGAAGTTTTAAACACTTATTTTCTAATTTAGAAAACTTTGACTTTTCAAAATGAAATCTTGACTTTTTGATTTCTTGATGAATAAGTTTCATATTTTGACATGTTTTGATGAATTATGATCTTTGACATTGAATTTTGACAAAAAAGTCAAAGTTTGACTTTTCAGTGTACAGTTGACTTTTGATCAGTTGACTGAAAATTCACTATCAATCCAATTGATCTTGAGCAATGTTTTAGGTCATGCCATTAGGTCAAAATGATGCAATTGAACTCTTGAAATAATGCTTAAAACAAATTGACTATTTGCTAAGTCAAAAATCAGAAATTGCCCTTTCTCGATCAAAACCCTAATTTTGACCATTTTGCCCTTTTGATGATTTGATCAAATTTCTTGAGAAATTATGGTCCAAACTTGATCAAATGATACATATGAGTATATAATGTTGATGTGGATAAAAAATTATGAAATTTGACTATAAATTTTCCATAGTTGACTTTTTCTCCAATACAACTGATTTTTAGGTCAATTATTCAATTGATTGAGCAAAAGTGTGATCCAAGACTTGAAACTTGACATGAGTAATCTTGGGGGTCCATAATGATCCATGAAAGTCATATGAAACATTGAAAGTTCAATTATCCTTGTGCAGTCTCAAACCTTAATTTTGGTCATCAGTTCTTAAGGAAGTGTCTTGAGCTGATCAACTCTAGTGTAGTCTTGAACCAAGAGAGATCTTTGTGAGAAAATATTTGATAAATGAGAGGACAAATTTTAGGGTACAACAAATGGCAGCTAACTTTAAGCAGTAACCCATGGCATGAGACCAATATGAAACTCTAGAGTAGGGTTACAAAGTACCTTCAAACTTTAATTGAAAAAAACTTTAGACTTATTATTAGGCTTCCTCTTTATTAGGCTTTCTCCTTACTTTGATGAAAAAACTTTAGACTTATTATTAGGCTTCCTCCTTTTGGGCATTGTGACCTGCCTAAAATAATTTCTAATAGTAATGGACCTATGATATTTGCAGCTTCTAGATAGAGGGTATGCATCAATAAAGAATGAATAGAGCCCATTTAAAGTATCATGGATATAAATTCAAGTTGTTGCTACGGGTATTGTGTTTGAAGACTAGATTGGGAAGGATTAATCAGAGTGAATAGATTGGGAGGAATTGTATCAAAGAATAGTGACCTTGATGAGGGTTTAACAAAATAACTTGATTATATTTATAAACGATGTGGTTATATTTGCAAAAGTGGGTGTTCAAATTTAAATTCTTATAATTACTTTGTATAAAAAAAAAAGTAAAATTAAAAAATTATGATGATAAGAAATAAGAATGGATTATTTATTATGAAGAGAGGGGAATATCAAAGAAGAGGACAAAGTGATAGGATTATGTGACATGTGAGTGTTTGGTTATTGGAATCATTATGCCCATGCCAGAGAATAATCTTGTGTCTAGCAATCATGATATACCACCATTCATCACATTTTGTTCTCTCAGTTTTCAGTGTCACATTGAGTAAGATTGAGTGACAGTGCAATCAATGCATGCTAAATAGCATTTGATTGCATTTTCCATCTCTTTTTTCCAGTCATTACATACCTATCTACGTGCTTCTTTTATAGTCAGAAAATTAAGCATATCAAGACCATAATTTGGAATATGTGTCCTTTCTATGTTAATTCTGTCCTCTTGGTCTCTATACGTTTAAAGTGATATCTATATTCTTTTTTTATTTACTACTACTATTTTAAGGCATGTTTGATTCGATTATTGTCGTTTTAGACTTTTAGAACAGTTGTTATACAGTGAAAAGTAGTTTGGAAATTGGTTAAGATTTTTTCTCGTGAAGTTATTATTGTCCCTTACAATATGTGGAATATAAAAAACAATTTTAATAGAATATGAATGACAATATGGTTGTTATAAATTAAAAAAAAATGATTTTTTTTTTAATTTTAAATATAGTTTTTGTAAATGTAATATTTAAAATATTAAAAGTTATTTTTAAATTGTTTATATAAATTAAAATTTTAATTTCACACACAATAACATAAATATATATTATTAAAGATTAAAAATAAATCTAAATCACCCAAATGTTTTGAAAATATCTTTTATAAATGATTTTTATAAAAAAATTTAAAAATAAAGTGATTTTATCAAAAACAAATAAATAAATAAAACAACATATTTAAAATAATATTTTGTAAAATATTATTTTTTAAATCCAACCATTTCTAACCACACCAATAGTTTATTAAAATTTAAACCATAACGTAAAAGTCTATTAACATAAACATGACGGAAAAACAATACTAAATTATTCATTTGAGCAAAAAAAAAAAAACTAAATTATCCATTATCATTAAAGCATGTACATTTGATACTCACTATCTAATTTTAAGTGTTTTATTTGACTTGTGTACGGCTGTCTATGTTTTATGATTAAAAATTTTATTTGGTGAAATGAAATTTTTAGGATTATTATTTTTGAGAATATTATTCTAATTCATGTGTTTGATAAGAATTTCGGTTTTAATAATAATTATAAAATTTAGTTAATTATAAATTATAAAAAAATAAAAAATAATAGTAAATAGAAGTGATAGTGAGAAGTTAGAGTTAGTTAAATTTATTTTCATGAAAATGTTTTATTCTCACCCTTTATGTCTTGAAATAAGAATAGAGAATCTATGAGTAAATAATATTCATTGGAATAAAAACTTTCTTAGAATAATTTTTTAAAATTTGAATCAAACATGAGAATATTTTATTTCCATTGTCACATTTTCAGAAATAATTTCCGTAACTTGAAACAAACACATCCTACAACTTTTAAATTAATTATTGATTATATTTATTTATTTTAATAATAAAATAAATTTCATTATAATGGTTTTTAAAGATAATTATATTGATCTCCTTTAAGTTTCGGTAAAATAACACTGATATTCTTTTTAATTTTAAAATATATATTAATTTTTTAAAAAATTAATTATATCAAAAAAATATTTTAATGATAGACAAAATTTATAGATAAATGTCATATATATATTTATAATTTTTTGTTATCACTAAAAATTAGACAGAGTGTTCATATTATTTTAATAAATTTTAAGAAGGTTAGTGTATGATTTAAATATAAAAATAGCGTCTATGTTGTTTTAATAAATCTAATAAAGGTAAATGTAATTTCTACTTATTTTTATTAATAATATTTTGTTTAACAATGATATTTTAGAGCTTGTGTTATAGTTTATAAGCTCGTAATTAAAATAACTTGTTTGTTAGTTTTTTTTTATGAGTAATTTATATTTGTAAGTTTATAATTATTTTATAAGCTAATTCAAATAGTTTTAAGTTTATTAGTTTTTTTCTCAATTTTATCCCTATTATATTACTTGAAAAAAATTAAATATTAACATGTATTATTTAATTATTTAACATTTATAAGTTTGTCTAATAGTTATTTTTATTAAATACTATATATACTTTTTTTAAACATTATTATTTTTATTTATTCTGTTAATGAAAGGATTAACTCCTTTTTAAAATAAAATAAAAACAGAAGAATTAGACAAATTAAATATAGTAAATGTATATTTTAAAAGAAAAAGAAATAAAAATTATATAAATATTTTAAAAGTTAAATAATTTGAAATTTGAAATTATTGTAGAACAGACACTTATTATACCGAGACAAAGGAAATATAATATATTCTCTCTTTCATTTGCACCAATAAGTGATCTTGTGTCCCCCTTTGAAGCCTCTTATGTGGCCTCCTCATTTGTGTTGCAATTGCAACCTACATTTATTCAAACAGAAAAATAAATGAACCTATTTAAATAATCATTTTACTCTTTCATTAAACTAGCTTAGTTAACAAATAAGTTTGAATTTTCAATTGTAAGAGTGAGAATTTTTTTTATTAATAATCAATTACTAAAATAATATTTCGTAAATAACCGCGTTTCGGAAAAAAAATACGCAAATAATCATGTTTCAGATGACTCCCCAAAGGAGGAGCCATCTGAAATGGCGCATGCATCTATATTTTAAGGGGAGGCGCCATCTCACTTGGCGCCTATGTGCTTAGGGCATGCCCTAAGCCAAGTGAGACGGCGCCTAGGTGTATTTTTAGGGCAAAAATTGATTTTTTTTTTGTCCGGTGCGTTACAGAGGATCAACAAAATGGACTTTTTATTAAAAAAAAAATTACATCCAACTGTATTACATTAAAATAACAGATAAAAAAACAGATTAAAAAAAATGGATAAAAAAATACAGGAAAAAAAAACATATAAATCAGTGATCCCCCAGAACCCGGTAATGACCCCCGGTTCCGCATCCCCGTCCTCGCCTTTCTCGTGCTGGGTATCGTCGCGTTTCCTGCTGCGGCAAGGTCGATGGCCCAACGAAGTCAATGCGGTCTGGATCCATAAAATCAGTCAGATCTCCATATCTAGAAGATCTGCTTTGGTACAGTCGGTTACCCATACCCTCAAAGTTTGGTCGTGTTGGCGGTGGGTGGGGTTCCATAGTGGGTCTGTAGCATTGATCGTCTGAGTACGGTGGGTAGAAAGGAAATGGATCTTAGGGTGTTTGGTATTGAGGATGTTGGGTGGTTTGGTGATATTGTGGTTGATGGTAGGTTGGGTCGGTTTGTTCGTAATCTTCCGACATTCCCATATCAGGGCTAAGGCTGGATATTGAGGGGCCCATATTGGGATATGTGGAAGACTGAAATTGTGTGTGGGGTATGCGGGTGTGCTGGTATTGGGATTGGTATTGTGGTTGGGTGTGAGGCATATCGGGGTATTGGTAGTGTGGTGGTGATTGTGGTTGGTTGTGTGGCATTTGAGTGTAGTTTTGTTGTGGTGGGGACTGTGGTTGGGTGTTTGTGGGTCTGTTTCTTCTTGGGGGTTGGTGGGAGGTTGATGGGTTTTGGGTTTGTTGTTGGGGAACCGAGGGTTGTGCCCATTGTGTGCGTGGGTCAACCAAGTACCTTGGATGAGACACGTGCATTTCAGGGTTACTAACCAACCTGTACCAAGATAAATATTGATCTGAGTGTCGCATATTACCTTGAATTAGGAAAACTGGGAATTGCAAGACATAGCGGTGACGCCTCTGCCACATCTTACACCACTCCGGAGCGAAGTCTTTCCAGTTGGTAAGACCCCACTAGGCGTCGACCCTTTTAAGATGCCATGGGGACAAACAAGTTGGATCACTTGGTATCTCTTGATGCATTCCGAACTGCATCTTCACACGGTCGCTGTGGTGCATCTCCATAATGTTGAACCGAATGATTGCAGTCTTCGCGGTCCAAGTTGCTGCATCCTCTGGGTTTGGATCATGGCCCAAACCCAAATATGGTCTCCAAATGAACTGCGATAAAATTTAAATCAGGTTAACACAAAAGTAATGTATAAATAATTTAATTGAGCAAAAGTTAAAAGCTATGACGTACGTCATCCGGGCCTAAGTGATCCAACATATTGCGGTAGAGTGCGACATTGAATCTTGGATTCTTGCCGTAATCCATACCCCTCACGCAGTACCTAAAGGAAATGAGAAATATTTTATTCTTAGCATATCTTTGGTGAAGAGATGAATAGTTATAAATGCTATAACTTGATGACTTACTTTGTTGCGTACGGGAAACCGAAAGTGTTGTTGTTGACGGGGTTTAAGAACTCCATCCTCCACCAACCCCAGGCTTGTAGTAAAAAAACGCACCCATAAAATGTATATTTTTCCTTGACTGCGTTTTTGCACAAGGAACTGTATAGGTGGGCTAAAACTGCAGAACCCCAACTATATTTTCTTGTTTTTTCAAAATTTCTTAGTAAATGTAAATACATAAAATTTACACTATTTCCCGTACTTTCGGGAAATAAAAATGTACCAAAAAGTATATAAGATAAGTTCTGGCTTTTACTACCCTGTTATTCTCTGAGGAATTTTCATTTAATTCCAAACTTACATAATGACTTTTCAGCTCAGTGAGTAGTATTCCCTGCCCTCTCGCACCACCACCTTCTACCATATCCCTACCCAACAGTTCTTCACACTGAGAGTTGGGTTGTTGAACCGACCCATTCACGGACTTACCGTCGACAGGGAGACCTAGTAGCATGTACACATCCTCTAGCGTGATGGTACATTCACCTATTGGTAGGTGGAATGTATGGGTCTCCGGTCTCCACCTTTCCAACATTGCAAGAATGAACTTCGAGTCAATGGTACAGTTGGAGATCTTTATGACATGTCCAAGACCTGCGTATTCCAGATATGGGACGATAAATGGGTCGGGAGCCAGGTAGTTGTGCGAACGGATTCTGAATCTTTTTGTGTCCTGAGTTCATAATGTAACATGTGTAAGATTAATTAAGATGAACAACGCGTTATTTGAAGTATGAAAAATGTATAACCAAAAAAGAAACTTACAAATGCGGAAATGTTTTCCCTTGTGCCTCTGTGAGTATCGCCCATTGTTAGAAGAGTCATTGTTTAAAATGCTTGAGAGTATGAAAGACTTAGGAAGAGATAGAGAGTATGATAGACTTATGAAATATTTCGTAGTAGAGAGTGAGACTTGTGTGGGCGTGAGAGATGTTTCATATGGTATGTATTTATAGGCAAATAAATTTGCTATAGTGGTTGCATGTGCTTGCATGCCTGCGAAGTGTCACATTTGCAGGCTAGGTGACAGCCTAGGGGGTTACACATATGCATGCATGCATGTACAAAAAATGAAATGTGTCACTCTTGCAGGCTAAGTGGCAGCCCATGCATGTATCACGATTGGACAGTAAAGGAGGCGCCATTGGACTTGGCGAAAGAGTACAAAAATGAATGGTGTTGCCACCCCAATTGGCGAATAAGAGGTGTCCTTTGTTGCAGCCTACGCTAAGGCTACGTGACACCCTTTGAGATTCCTTGCATTAGTGCATGTAAGCCCATTGGAGTTGATGGGAGGAGACTTACAAAATACATGTGTAGGTGGAGACTTGGGGCAGGCTAGGTGGCAGCCTAGGGGGTTACATATCTGCATGCATGTATCACGATTGGACAGTAAGGGAGGCGCCATTGGACTTGGCGAAATAGTACAAAAATGAATGGTGTCGCCACCCTAATTGGCGAATAAGAGGTGTCCTTTGTTGCAGCCTAGGCTCAGGCTACGTGACAGTCTTTGGGATTCCTTGCATTAGTGCATGTAAGCCCATTGGAGTTGATGGGAGGAGACTTACAAAATACATGTGTAGGTGGAGACTTGGGGAAGGCTTGGTGGCAGCCTAGGGGGTTACATATCTGCATGCATGTATCACGATTAGACAGTAAGGGAGGCGCCATTGGACTTGGCGAAAGAGTACAAAAATGAATGGTGTCGCCACCCCAATTGGCGAATAAGAGGTGTCCTTTGTTACAGCCTAGGCTCAGGCTACGTGACAGCCTTTGGGATTCCTTGCATTAGTGCATGTAACATTATTGGCAGCCTTGGGGGGTTGCATCTAGGGATGTCAATGGGGCGGGGCGGGGCCGGGGGGACACTTCCCCATCTTTTTCCCCACCATCAAATTCATTCCCCGTCCCCGTCCCCGATCTCCGTCACGGGGGAATTTCTATCCCCGTCCCCGTTCCCCGCGGATCCCCGTTCCCCGCGGGGATCCCCATAGATCCTACATTTATTCATTAATATTTTATTTTTTTAAAATGTTTATATTTTCTATAAAAATAAAAAGCACAAAGAATTCACATATTTATTATGTTATTAACAAATACTAGTATTTGACATTTATTATTTTTTATTAAAAATACTAATGGAACACAAAATAATAATATTTTTTTTATAAATTTCTATAAAATGCTATAAAATTCATCAAAATGAACTATAATACTTTTTAAAGTAACAATATGCCTAAACAACTAAAAAAATCCAACAACATAATTATGCTTAAAAAACTATACTTCATCAAAACTAATAAGGGATAATTATAAAATTTAGCATCATGTAATATTTACATTTCTCTCTCTTAATAAATACATGAATATTTATTTATTTATTTTTATAAATAAACATAAAGGAAATGACTAAAAAACCTAATCTAAAATATATATATTAAATTAACTATATTAAAATAATAGGCGGGGCGGGGTCCCCGCGGGGCGGGGGGTGTATTCCCCGTCCCCGTCCCCGAAATACTCTCGGGGGAATTTTTCTCCCCATCCCCGCCCCCACGGGGGAAAATTCCCCATCTTTGGGGCCCCGAACGGGGCGTTCCCCGCGGGGATCCCCATTAACAGGTCCAAACTGACATCCCTAGTTGCATCCTTACTTAATTGAAATTTTTATCATAACATTGATTCACATAATCTCAAACAACCTTTAGTCTTACAACCAAACTTTCAAACCTGCAAACAATCAAACATTCCAACCTTCGAATCACTCATAAAATTTAAACATTCCAACCTTCAAACTTACTGCATTCAAACCTTCATACAATCAATAAACCTCAAACATTCCAAGCTTCAAACCTTAAAACAATTCTACGCAATGGCCTCTTCACCACAATTTGTCGTCAAAGCACATTTCAACGGTGAGACATACATTTGTCCCACCGCTGGGTTTTTGTTTACAGACACAAACAACATCCGATTTCTCTTAAACGGGAAAGCCAATTTCTCGTACTTCAAAAAAAGATTGGAGGCCAAACTTGAACGAGGCCCGATGTCCCAGATATTTTATCAGAATCCAGTTTTCTTTGGAAACAACCAAGTAATTTTTTATAAGGTTGAAGTTCAAGATGACGAGGATCTCCAGAATATGATTTCCAGCCATGTTTATTCCGGATACGACTCTATTGAGTTGTACGTTTTGCTGCGAGAGCCTTAACCTCAGCCTCAGGTGACACAGGAGGTTGATCCTTTGGAGAATGAACAAGCTGAGGTAGATGCAGTTGATGATGAAGAAGAAGATAACGAGTTAGAGTTTGATGACACAGCCACAACTTCATTGTGAAAGAGACAATCGACCACAATGAAGGCCTGCCAAGACAAGAATACAGGGTCATTTTACCTTCTCAATGGTGCGATTGTGGCAGGTTTCAAGCATTTCGTATGCCTTGCTCTCATGTCATTGCCGCTTGTGCTCATACCTATCAAGACGCGCTTCAACTTCTGTCAAACGTTTATAAATCTGAAACGTTGCTCAATGTTTACAACAAAAACTTTCCTTTGGTAGCAAAACCAGATTATTGGCCTGAATACGACGGCGAAATAGTGTGGCACATGACCAAATGCGAAGGAACAAGAAGGGTCGTCCCAAAAGTAAGCGCATCACAACAGAAATGGACGATCTTGACAGGTTGGAAAGAAAGTGTGGTTTATGCCGTCAGGTCGGACACAATCGCAAAAACTGTCCGAATCGGGCGTCTGGCTCAACCACATAAATATTGTAATACATAAAATCTTTTCATAATTGTGTTGTAAACATTTGGGTTTTCCGTTAACAGATTTTGCTACAATTAATAAAACGTGTACAACAATAATTAACGATATTCCATCTAGGAAATTACAACTGTTAACACAATTTCATCTGACCCATGCATCATCAACATTACATCACTGTCTGTTTTGACTTCCTCCAACCACACATTAGGTCTTCCTGTCGCATGTGAGGTTGTTGTTCGTTTTCGCTGGATCCTTCGAATTTTTCCCCCTCCACAATGTCTCCATCTAGCCACCGCATCAACTCCCGCTTCAGACGCTCCATGGAGTGAATGTGCCAGAATTTCATTTTCATCGCAGGTTTCGTGGCGGAGAAGATAACGTAACCATCTCTGCTAAAAATCATAGGCGACGTCATGACGCAAATAACAGAGTACAAAATAAAAATACAGTGCGAGAAAGTGTGAGAAATTTCGGAGAAACAGACGAATTATTTATAAAACAGCATTTTGCCCTAGGAGCCAAGTGAGATGGCGCCTCCTCTCACTTTTAAGGAGCATGCGCCATCTCACTTGGCTAAAAGCCAAGGGAGGCGCCAAGGGCAAAACCCTAGGTGGAGGCGCCAAGTGAGATGGCTCCTCCTTTGGGGAGTCATCTGAAACATGGTTATTTGCGTAATTTTTTCTGAAACCCGATTATTTACGAAATATTATTTTAATACATGGTTATTAATAAAAAAAATTCTAAAAGTGAAAATTCGAATATACAACATTTTATTTATTTATTTATTTATTTAATTATGTGTACTTTAATGTAAGTCATGTGTACCAATTATAACAGTTATGAAATGTAATAAGTTGTCTTTATAGTATATTCTATAAAGTAATGAAAGTTAATAAGTTGGCTTTTTTTCAAATGTATGACTATATGCCAGCAATGAAATTTAATAAGTTGGTTTTTTCTATTGTAATGAATATTGCACAGGACTGCATAGTTAAAAATAAACATTTGTAGAACAGAGCCATAATAGTAATATTATTATAGAATTATAAACCCAATAACATGCTACAATTTAGAAATAAGTATTGATTGAGAAATAAATATTAGATTGCTACTGCGGTGTCACAAAATTATGTCATTATTCTGTGTGCACAAAATAATCACCGGGTTTCTATAAAATAAATACACAAATGATTGTATCCTCTAATTATTCATAGAGCTAACAATTCAAAAACATTGATTTTTTTTTAAAAATAATTATCTTTTTAAAATTTAATCTCTCAATAATCAACATTCTCCAATAATAATCAAAATATTCATGTTTTACACACACACAAAAACTGCAGATAAGAGAATGCATCACTGCTAGTGGCGCATGCACTTAAAAATAAACTGTAGCGCATACAATACCCATGTGCCATTTGGTCTGACGCACGCATTGCAGTCATAAGAGAATGTGTCATTCTCTCTGGCGCATGCATAGTGGCCTAAGAAGATGCGACATTCCCTCTGCCGTTAGAGATTAATTCACCATTTCCTCTGGCGCATGCATGCTGGCCTAAGAAGGATGTGACATTCCCTATGTTGTAATTTTTTTTAATAGGTCATTTATCATCCATCATTTGTGTCTAATCTTCTCATTTCATTCCTAAATATTTCTTCAAAATATCTCACATTATTAAAATAAATGCTCATCTTTTTTATTCGTTACTAAAACCTCCAATGAAGATCCGATTTTGGAACACTGAGACTTTCGAACATCTTGAGAGAAGCTTGATCTGTTGGTTAGAAAGAGACATTCAAGACGGTGAAAATATCAGAAGAATTGATAGTCTTGTTACGATTTTTAATAGTAATGAATTACATCATGTGTGGGAGTCAGTTAAAACTGACGGTGATTGTCGTGTTATGATGTATGGATCATATAATATTTTTCTAATGGTTGTAATCTCCTAGATATTTTGATGTGTTTAATCATTTTATTTGGTTTTCGTGTTGTTGTTCTATGTGTGCTTTGTGTTCGTATTGTTGTAACTGAAAGTTATATTCGATATGAAATGAAAGTTGTATTCAATATTAAATTTCATGGTTACAAAAAATAAATTATATATCAAGAGTGCATATAATAATTATGTTATGGAGCTTGCTCCAACATTGAGAAATTTTTTCGATTGTGCCTGGATTGACGACATGTGCTACATAATCTTACATTTTGTTTGTCGTATCCATTTTGGTTTGAATACGCGTGTTGTTAGTGTAACACCCTAAACACCGAAACTTTAATTAAAAAAAACTAAACGACAATTTAGGGTACCCCTCAAAGAAATTATGCACACTTTCATCATTTAAACATCTCACAATGAAATTTAATAACAACATCTTATTTTAGAATGTTACTTCAGAAGAAAACTGAATCAACAACTTAATTCATAAATTATTTCAAAAACAACTCAAACACCTTGTTCCCAATGTTACAGATTAGAGCATCTCAAACCAACTAAAATAACAATAACGAAAATAATCGAAGATAACCTCCAAGGCTCTCTTCCATCTCACAACAACTAGGTCACTCCTCCTGAGTATCTGTACAATAACATACCAAACAAGCACAAACAACAAAGAAAAAGGGGAGGGGGGGGGGGGGGGGTGAGAATAAACTTTGATATATTAACAGTGTAAAGAATGAGAGGATAGATATAGAGAACACAACTACAATAACATTCATTTACACAATAATTCACAATCAATTATTCTCACTCAACACCATGAATAATTCACACCAACATCATAGAGCATATATGCATACAATGTGACTCACAATTCGACAGTATGCATGCGGTAACAATTCAATAATAGTTATTCATACGAATCGGGTCTCCCCTTTTAAACAACGACCCCCCACCCTTCTAAGCTTCAGAGAAGTCACTTGTCTCCCTTTCTAAACTCGTGACTCACATCTTTCACTACACAACACAAAATGATGCATGTCATACATTAATGCAACAACAAAACCAAAACCACATTTACGGCTCCCCTTCTAAACATAAACGACATGCAAAAATAACATTTACATAGTTCCCCCTTCTGAACTACCACCACAATACAACAATAAGAATTATGTGCACGTCACATAATTATTCATCAAACACACAACAATCACGATTGGTTTATTATTATAATCAAATATAATATTTAATCAATTAATTTCACCAACATACAACCAATTGTAATTTTAATAATTCAACACAACAATTATAATCACATTCATGACACATATTATACAATAATCAAACTATCACCTATACATCAATTAACATCCAAATTCACTAAGTCAATTGATCACAACAATTAAAGTTCGTTCATAATCGTTAACCATCACATAATATTATACCTTGAGGATAATAATTTACGCACACCCTTAACTGAACATTTAGTCTCTTAGGGAACCACCATGAGATAATACTATGCATTAGCTATCAAATGCTTTAAATCGCATTTCAAACAGAGTCACAAAACTCAAGTTATGATGAAAATAGTATTTAAGCAATTTCAGCCTAATCGAAAACAGCTGGACCGTCACCATAGCTGACACCCATCAACTCTTTTGTCACACCCTGAACTTCTGCATAATGTAAATTTTTTATTTTTTTTACCTTTAGAGGCCTTCCAGACCTCTGATTTTGATTCTGTAAAAAGTTAAACACTTAGAATTTAACACAATAATTATATAACAATTGCACATCAACTAACACAAATTATACTGACCCAACATCAAACATGAAGGTGAGAAAATATACAAGAAGGGGGGTTGAATTGTGCAACTGATAACTTAAGCTTTTTCAAATAGCAGCTTTTGAATCTGAACAAGTTCAAATTCTAAGTTTGAGTATGCAGCAGCGGAATATTTAAAGTGTAAAAGCTATAAGTAAATCACATACAAAACTTATTTTGGTTCCTCTATGATGAGAGGAGTCCAGTCCCCTTGCCACACAAGAGTTTTTCATTATAATCAATAGATGATTACAATTTTCTTAGACACACAAGTCCAAGACTTCCTGCTCAATCTCACTAGAAAGAGACTTATTGCTCAAACCAACTGTCCATAACTTCTTTGCTCAATCAAACTAGAAAGATACTTCCTTTCCTAAACCAACTGTTCAGGACTTCCTTGCTCAATCAAACTAGAAAGATGCTTTCTTGCCTAAACCAATTGCTTAAGACTTCCTTGCTTAATCAAACTAGAAAGACACTTCCTTGCCTAAACCAACTATTCAAGACTTCATTTCTCAATTAAACTAGAAAGATACTTCCTTGCCTAAACCGATTATTCAGGACTTTCTTGCTCAATCAAACTAGAATGAGACTTTTCCAAGTTTTAAGAAAAATGTTTAGATTACAAAAAGATTTACTTGATATACAATCAGAGGTACACATAATAAAGAACATGTAAAATACCTTTATACATAAGTTTTCTAAGATATACAAGTATAATAATATTCTCAAGTCTATGTGCAATACAACAATTATAAACTGTAATGTGAAAAGTGACACAGTTCTTGCAATATCTGATTTTTGTTGTTGTTGTTCTTGTTTTATTATTCTTTCATTGTTAAATTAGAGTATTTAGCTTCTTTATATAGAGGGAACAAAAGAGACGTTGGAAGATTTCTTGCACTGTGTTTTTGCTGAAGAAGTTATTCCCAAGAGAGAGACATTGGATAAGGTACGATGAGTATCTCCATCTTCTGCATAACTATACTATCCATTGTGTCTTTCGCAAGGAAGGAATTCATATGCATGGAGTAGTAGACTGAAGAAATCATATCAATTTTCCTTGAGAATTGTGCTAAAACCTTGATAACACGAAAACGTATAATATATTTGGCTTGATTAACATGAATTATGTATCTATTTTAATTAATTAAATTACTCTTTATTTGTATTATGCTGGTGTTTTCTATGTTTTCAGGAATTTGATGTTTGCAAGGCATGTGCGAAGAAAGTCGAGAAAAGTCAAGCTAATCAAGAGCAATTATGCAATTGAGGGGTGTGTGGTAGAATAGGGTGCACTAAAAGCAAAAAGCCCAAGAAAAGAAGCACGGGCCCATTCCACTAAGGGAGTGTAACGACCGTTACACATTGACCTTAGGGAGTGTAACGACCGTTACACATTGGCCTAAAGGAGTCTAACGACCATTACACTCTGCCACGCAAACCTTTCCTCAAAAGCAGGAGTGTAACAACCGTTACACCCTGCCACGCAAGGCCTACCCCAAGTTCAGGAGTGTAACGACCGTTACACTGAGAGTTCTTCAGTCCGTAGCGGTCGCTACAGAGGAACTTTCGGAGGAGAAAATATCTCAACTCCCACGCGTCTCCAAGGCTATAAATAGGGCCCTCTCTCGTCCATTTTAGGATATATTTTATTTTTCGTTCATAGCTATTTCTTAGAATGTAAAAGTAATAGTTCTCCACATCGGGGGACTATTGGAAAATTAGTTTTAGGATTTATTTCTACCGTTTAATTTATGTATCAGATCCAAGTTTGTTGGCTATTTGAATTCAAGATTTATTTGTTTCTATTTTCTGCATTTACAGGTTCTTCATTTTACCGCTTTATTATTATTATTATTATTATTATTATCATTTCTATTATTTTTTATCGCATTATTTATTATTACTATTTTATTTTTCAAATTTAATTGCTATGTCGTTTTTCATTATAACTATAATTATTCATGCTTTTTTAATTAGTAACATGTCTGACTAAATAGTCTTGATCCGGTGTGTGAGGGCAGTTATTGCCAACGGACTCGGTAGAAAATAATAGGTGAAAATTTATGATTAGAATTCTGTTTTGGTTTTAATTTCCAAGTCTAATATAAATAGCCTTGTCACGAGAGTGAAAGATTATTTAACACGATTTTTTCACGAGAGTCAGAAATCAATTAAGGTTAGAGTCGGCACTGCGAGAGCATGGGGATCGAACCAGATAGTGGAAATTAGGCAACAAATCTAAATACAACAAGAGTGATTTAGATGAGTTTAGGATATTATTTGCTTTCAAAATATATTTCTTAGTTACCAAGCGAGCGAGAGCAAAATCTTAGGATTAGGAAGTATGGCTTTAGTGAAAACCACGAGAGCGTGAGATGGAGTCTTTAAGTTAGTATATTATATGGAACTAAGTTATAGTCGTTATTAGTACCCGTTTTCTATAAGTCCTTCAGGAACGCGGAAATTATATCCCGGCCTCGTTTTAGTATTATTTTCAAACCTTTAGCATTTAGTACCTTTATTCCCCTTAATCAATTATTCATTAGCCTTAGCTTTACAAAGTGACGATAGATTACGGTAGGTTGACATTGGTCTTTGTGGTTCGACAATCTTTTATATTACTTCGATATTTCTGTGCACTTGGGGACACATCATGTTTTTGGTGCCGTTGTCGGGACCAACAGTCAATATTGTTATTCCGTTGTTGCACCGTATAGACTAAGACGCTCTTGTCCCAATTACTATGTATCACCCAAATGTTTTCTACAACTCCCATTCCGAGTATTTCGCGGAATCACAAGAACCTCATAAATCCAACCTCAAAATACTATTGGAGAATTTCAATGCGTCACAAACTCATTCTCACCCGAATTACCTTTCCAACTACCAATCCCAACATTTTGAGGAATCGCAAGAATATTATAATTCCAAGACCAATTGTTCAGGACTTCCTTTCCTAAACCAACTGTTCAGGACTTCCTTGCTCAATCAAACTAGAAAGATGCTTTCTTGCCTAAACCAATTGCTTAAGACTTCCTTGCTTAATCAAACTAGAAAGAGACTTCCTTGCCTAAACCAACTATTCAAGACTTCATTTCTCAATTAAACTAGAAAGATTCTTCCTTTCCTAAACCGATTATTCAGGACATTCTTGCTCAATCAAACTAGAATGAGACTTTTCCAAGTTTTAAGCAAAAATGTTTAGGTTACAAAAAGATTTAATTGATATACAATCAGAGGTACACATAATAAAGCACATGCAAAGAACTTTATACATACGTTTTCTAAGATATACAAGTATAAGAATATTCTCAAGTCTATGTGCAATACAACAATTATAAACTATAATGTGAAGAGTGACACAGTTCTTGCAATATCTGATTTTTGTTGTTGTTGTTCTTGTTGTATTATTATTTCATTGTTAAATTAGAGTCTTTAGCTTCTTTATATAGAGGGAACAAAAGAGACGTTGGAAGCTTTCTTGCACTGTGTCTTTGCTGAAGAAGCTATTCACAAGAGAGAGACATTGGATAAGGTACGATGAGTATCTCCATCTTTTGCATAACTATACTATCCATTGTTTCTTTCACAAGGAAGGAATTCATATGCATGGAGTAGTAGGCTGAAGAAATCATATCAATTTTCTTTGAGCATTGTGCTAAAACCTTGATAACACGAAAATGTATAGTATATTTGGCTTGATTAACATGAATTATGTATCTATTTTAATTAATTAAATTACTCTTTAATCGTATTATGCTGGTGTATTCTATGTTTTCAGGAATTTGATGTTTGCAAGGCATGTGCGAAGAAAGTCGCGAAAAGTCAAGATAATCAAAAGCAATTATGCAATTGAGGGGTGTGTGGTAGAATAGGGTGCACTAAAAGCAAAAAGCCCAAGAAAAGAAGCATTGGCTCATTCCACTAAGGGAGTGTAACAACCGTTACACATTGACCTTAGAGAGTGTAACGACCGTTACACATTGGCCTAAAGGAGTGTAACGACCATTACACCCTGCCACGTAAGCCTTTCCTCAAAAGCAGGAGTGTAACGATCGTTACACCCTACCACGCAAGCCCTACCCGAAGTTCAGGAGTGTAACGACCGTTACACTGAGAGTTCTTCAGTCAGTAGCGGTCGCTACGGAGGAAATTCTGGAGGAGAAAATATCTCAACTCCCGCGTGTCTCCAATGCTATAAATAGGGCCCTATCTCGTCCATTTTAGGATATATTTTATTTTTGATTCATAACTTTTTCTTAGAATGTAAAAGTAATAGTTCTCCACATCGGGGGACTATTACGAAATTAGTTTTAGGATTTATTTCTACCGTTTAATTTATGTATCAGATCTAAATTTGTTGGCTATTTGAATTCAAGATTTATTTGTTTCCATTTTCTGCATTTACAGGTTCTTCATTTTACTGCTTTATTATTATTATTATTATTATCATTGCTATTATTTTTTATCGCATTATTTATTATTACTATTTAATTTGTTAAATTTAATTGCTAGGTCATTTTTCATCATAACTATAATTATTCATGATTTTTTAATTAGTAACATGTCTGGCTAAATAGTCTTGAGTCCGGTGTGTGAGGACCGTTGTTGCCAACGGACTTGGTAGAAAATAATAGGTGCAAATTTATGATTAGAATTCTGTTTTGGTTTTAATTTCCAAGTCTAATATAAATAGCCTTGTCCCGAGAGTGAAAGATTATTTAACACGATTTTGTCACAAGAGTGAGAAATCAATTAAGGTTAGAGTCGGCACTGCGAGAGCATGGGGATTGAACCAGATAGTGGAAATTAGGCAAAAAATTCTAAATACAACGAGAGCGCTTTAGATGAGTTTAAGATATTATTGGCTTTCAAAATAAATTTCTTAGTTACCAGGCGAGCGAGAGCAAAATCTTGGGATTAGGAAGTATGGCTTTAGTGAAAACCACGAGAGTGTGAGATGGAGTCTTTAAGTTAGTATATTCTACGGAACTAAGTTATAGTCGTTATTAGTACCCGTTTTCTATAAGTCATTCAGGAACGCGGAAATCATATCTCAGCCTCGTTTTAGTATTATTTTCAAACCTTTAGCATTTAGTACCTTTATTCCCCTTAATCAATTATTTGGTCGAGTCATAGCATATGTTGTCAAGTTTGTACGCCTGTTTTCAGTTATTATCGAATTTCCCCGTATTTTTTAAATTTTAGCCTCCAACAAAAATTTTCTTTTTTTCACGGCACCACACTCTGAAAGTTTATAGGTTGTCTAGGCTTTGTTAGAGAGACTTGGGAAAGTTTCGATAAAATCGATACCGCTATGACACCTTTAACCCCTCATTATGTGATATCAATCTGGGTACCCATTATGTCAAGACCTTAGGCTCAAGTTTTCAAAGTAGCTCTTAAGTAGTTTATATTAGCAGTCAACACCATCTTAAACACAAACTACGTAGGGAGTCGATAAATATAAGTGAATGATCCTATTTTAATAAATAAATGATTTAATTAAAAAATAACCTTCTAAGTTAGGTGACCCTCACCCGGTCATTTAGCCTAACGGTTGTTAAGCCTGTAAGAATTTAATAATAAGCACCCATTGTTGGTTGGTCCAGAGGTCACTGGTACTGGACTTGGTAGGGCGGGCTACGGTCCGATCCCCTACAAACACAGTTTGGAAAAATGGGTTACACAGCTTAAATACCAGAACCCCATGCTAAAGAAAAGAAAAGGATCATAGTCGCTAACCGATTTCCCCTACTATGTGCGTGTACAGATAACAGGCTTAACGTGATTGCGCTTGAATGAATATAGTGAAATAAAAACGAGGGATATAGGTTGAGTTATAATGGCATGATTCGAATTGGTTTGCATAAAGTGGGAGTCTTTGAACATTGTATCGTTACAGTATCCTTGGTATTGAATATTTAGTACCTATCAAACTAACATTAGCCTAGCAACCATGTATGATTAGGTGTCGTGTTGTGCCCTTGTTTCAAAGCTCTCTTATCATTTCTTTTACCGTGTTGGTCGATTGCTTGAGGACAAGTAATGGTTTAAGTGTGAGGGTATTTGATAACACGAAAATGTATAGTATATTTGACTTGCTTAACATAAATTATGTATCTATTTTAATTAATTAAATTACTCTTTATTCATATTATGCTAGTATTTTCTATGTTTTCAGAAATTTTATGTTTGCAAGGCATGTGCGAAGAAAGTCGAGAAAATTCAAGCTAATCAAGAGCAATTATGCAATTGAGGGGTGTGTGGTAGAATAGGGTGCACTAAAAGCAAAAAGCCCAAGAAAAGAAGCACTGACCCAATCCACTAAGGGAGTGTAACGACCGTTACACATTGACCTAATGGAGTGTAACGACCGTTACACATTGGCCTAAAGGAGTGTAACGACCGTTACACCCTGCCACGCAAGCCTTTCCTGAAAAGCAGGAGTGGAACGACCGTTACATCCTACCACGCAAGCCTTATCCCAAGTTCAGGAGTGTTACGACCGTTACACTGAGAGTTCTTCAGTCCGTAGCGGTCTCTACAGAGGAAATTCAGGAGGAGAAAATATCTCAACTCCCGCGCGTCTCCCAGGCTATAAATAGGGCCCTCTCTCGTCCATTTTAGGATATATTTTATTTTTCTTTCATAGCTTTTTCTTAGAATATAAAAGTAATAGTTCTCCACATCGGGGGACTATTACCAAATTAATTTTAGGATTTATTTCTACTGTTTAATTTATGTATCAGATCTAAGTTTGTCGGCTATTTGAATTCAAGACTTCTTTGTTTCCATTTTCTGCATTTACAGGTTCTTCATTTTACCGCTTTATTATTATTATTATTATTATTATTATTATTATTATTATTATTATTATTATTATTATTATTATTATTATTATTATTATTATTATTATTATTATTATTATTATTATTATTATTATTATTATCGTTGTTATTCTTTTTTATCGCATTATTTATTATTACTATTTTGTTTGTCAAATTTAATTGCTATGTTGTTTTTCATCATAACTATAATTATTCATGCGTTTTTAATTAGTAACATGTCTGGCTAAATAGTCTTGAGTCCGGTGTGTGAGGACCGTTGTTGCCAACGGACTCGGTAGAAAATAATAGGTGCAAATTTATGATTAGAATTCTGTTTTGGTTTTAATTTCCAAGTCTAATTTAAATAGCCTTATCACGAGAGTGAAAGATTATTTAACGCGATTTTGTCACGAGAGTGAGAAATCAATTAAGGTTAGAGCCGACACTGCGAGAGCGTGGGGATCAAACCAGATAGTGGAAATTAGGCAACAAATCTAAATACAGCGAGAGCTCTTTAGATGCGTTTTGGATATTATTGGCTTTCAAAATATATTTCTTAGTTACCAGGCGAGCGAGAGCAAAATCTTGGGATTAGGAAGTATGGATTTAGTGAAAACCGCGAGAGCGTGAGATGGAGTCTTTAAGTTAGTATATTCTACGGAACTAAGTTATAGTCGTTATTAGTACCCATTTTCTATAAGTCCTTCAGGAACGCGGAAATCATATCCCGGCCTCGTTTTAGTATTATTTTCAAACCTTTAGCATTTAGTACCTTTATTCCCCTTAATCAATTACTCATTAGCCTTAGCTTTACAAAGTGACGATAGATTACGGTAGGTTAACATTGGTCTCTGTGGTTCGACAATCTTTTATATTATTTCGATATTTCTGTGCACTTGCGGACGCATCAAACCTCTAGCTGGCTTCCTCCATAATTCAAGTCATTGACAAGATGTAATTGCTTTTGCAAAAAGTACGTACAAATGAGCTTTGTACTTATGCATCCAACAAGGCGTTTAGTTTTTTTTAACATCAAAGGCAACGTAAATATAGACTCTAATTTTATATTATAATATTATAAGATTTAATATGGTGCTGAGTTTTATCTTGAAACTCAGGTCCTGATACATTAGAATCTGGTTTCACTTGCTTCTTCTTTAAAAGCTCTTTAACTAGATCAGAACCAAGTTAAATACAAGCTTAATGATTCTGCGCACTTAATCAAACATTAATATACCCTATTGTTCTTGAAGTACTTTTTTATAATCCAAACCTAATGAGTATGCACTCAATTAGTGTGAACATATTTTGTTCCAACAATCTCTCCCCTTTTAATGATGATAAACATAAGTATTTTAAGAACAAGTGCTTGGAAAGTTTTAATAATTTGACAACATCAGAGGTTGAGGTTTGTAAGCTCCCCTTGAGTCCAACCGTCCATAGATTGAGGTTTGTAAGCTCTACCTAAGTTCTATCCAAATTACTTAAAACATTTTGATTAATAACTTGACAACACCAGGGTCTGAGGTTTGTAAGCCCCCTAAGTCTAACACTTCATAAGTTGAGGTTTGTAAGATTTATCTAGATTATGTCCAAATTATTAATTCAGTTTTATTAACTTGAGTTTAGAGTATGAGGTTTGTAAGCTCTCTTTGAATTTTAATAGTTCACATGTTGAGTTTTGTAATATCCCCCTTAATGTACTATCCAAGTTATTAAAATATCATCTATAACCTTTAAGCACACTTTTATTAAGTTGAGGATTTGGGACCTTTACAAAAGTACCTTTTCACATAGAAAATGTCTTTATAAAAGTCATGAAATACTTTTCAATAAATAACAGACTTATTGTTGCACCATGGATCTGGATACAAACATATTTTCACATAGAAAATGTCTTGAATTTAGAATCTTGAAGGCACATTTTCACATAGAAAATGTATTTACCAAAGTCTTGAATTACTTCCATATTTCACAGACTCTTTTGTTAGGTATGTGATTTTATTATTGTCAACTAAGAGCTCTAAATATTTGACTAATTTTGGTAAAACTAGTTGTCGAACAAAAAAGTTTTATCATCAGAAGAAACATGTCGAACAAATAAGTTCTATCATCAGAAGAAACATGTCGAATAAAGATGTCATATGCAGAATCATTCAACACTGTGTCTACGATCAGCTGGACAGTTGGATTAGTTATGTTTGTTACATATATAAAATGCTCTGGAATATTATGCTATTCTATGTAGCACTCAGGTTGAAGATTGAAGTGATTAAAGATGATTTCAAGGAGTCTTATCCATTTCTATTTGTGGAGACAAATTAGGAAACAAATGATTGGAGTTCTATTATTATGCGGAAGATTCTGCAGACTTTCAACAACTAATATGCTATGGTTTCGAAGCCCATGGACAACTGAAGATTATAAAGGAAGACTTAGACCTAGGGAAATATAACTAAACCTTGTGAAACACTTTTGTAAAATAAATATAAGGGTTTAATTTTTTGAGAGTCATGTACTTTCCTTTGTTGTAAGTCACCATTTGTATCAGTTCGATACATTATGGTAGACTTTATTTCTATACAGATTCAGAATCCTTTAGGTAATGAATTGTATATTGTTCTTTGATGATGCTTTGAAGCAAATCCAAGTGTGTTTGTTAGTCAAGAGTGTTGGTTGAACTTTAATTAAAAGGGGTGTCTGTATAACCCTATTTCTCTAATGGTAATTTAATAAAATCAAAGTAAATTAATTCATAAAAGAAACATTAAGAATAGGATGCCACATTTTACAACATATAAAAAACCTACTCGTGCATAATTGAATTGATACATAACACATTTTTCAAATGAACCAACAACACTTTTTAACATAGTTCTCAATTTCAACTTTATTTACGCAGCGCAAAGAATTCAAGTTTGTCATTAAAACTTCCTCAACCAACATTTAACCAAACAAAAGAGAGTCCATAATACTTCAACACAAATCACCCAAATAAAACAAAGAAATAGAGAAATAAGCAAGCGTTCATCCTCCGTTGTTATGTATCAGAGCACTGACACCGACTCAAGGATAAGAAGAGAAACCTCTTCTAGGCTTTGCAACTCGGACTACTCCTGGTTATCTGCATGTTACCCATGTAGAGGTAACATTCGAACAAAAGCGGTGAGATATCACAATAATATAATAAGTTATATAATCATAAGTATACGACATATATATCTTGCAAGATTTCAATGATGCATATATGCAATACTGACATATAATAACATGATTATACAACTATAAGGAAATACCCTTCAACCTGAAAACTAATCTGGACCAACGACATCATCCTCATCATTATGAAATCAACACTAATTGTGAAACAAAAGAGCATAAGCTCTCAATCTTACGCTAATCCAGGCCAATAACATCATAATTATCTAGCAATATAACTTGTTATCCATTGGTAAACATTCACAAAATTTATCATGTTCAGTTATCAAGAATACCCCTCAATCTGTCTAACACTGACACCTAAGGAATAAGCCTTTAACCTTAAATAATTCACCTAATGTTATCAAATTTATTATCATATTGTAGAAAAGATTTTTAGCTTTCCAACGTTCCAAATAGCGCGTCAAGTGGACACCCGAGTCAAAACTTATTAATTTTCAAAGTTTATAAAAATTTGTCAGCTTCAGTGGTAACCGATTACTGCATATGGGGTAACCGATTACACCCCTGAAACTCAAAAATACAAGCTACTATTCAGTTGGGTAACCAGTTACCACATATGCAGTAACCAATTACACCTTCACATTTTACCGAATCTTTTCCAAAATTACACAGGTAACTGGTTACCCCATATACTGTACCCGGTTACACTGCGTACAGAGTCAAAAATCTGCTATTTTTTCTGCTAAAAAATTTAAACCGTTTTCACCCAAAATCACTTTTATACACACATTGAAACATGTAAATTCATATGATCATTAACACACATTATACACAACAATTCTTATCAGATTATCACATCAATTTCACAAACTTCGATCAATTATAACAATTATTTTAACACAATAATCTACACCCAAAACCCTAACATTCATATCTTCATCTACCCACAACTATACCCCCTATTAAAGACTTGGAACCCCACCCTTACTTTAGGTTGTAGATTCCTCAAGCTTCAACAATGGGTCTTCCCTTACTAGCTCTTCCTCTTTCTCTCTTCTACATTTCTCTCATTTTCACGATCGATCAAAACAACTTGCTCTTCTATTCCTCTTGTTTTGACTTATCTATTCCTTGGACCCCTAAATCACTATTCCAATTACGCCATTCCTCTTATTACTAGAATAACTTATTTATTTATTATACTATAATAATAAGTCTAATATTATAAATCAAATAATACTAGTGAATTATTCCTCTTTTCACACCCTTATGTTTCTACACTTTTGGTCATACACCCCTATCCCTTAACTCTAATAATTTCTAAGGCATCTAATTTCCTAACAAATGCACAACAACACAACACCAGATTCACCAATACATATAAATACATCTCACCATCTAATCATTTTAAATAAAATAATTCAACTAAATAGGGGTGTTACGACTCTCCCCACTTAGAATATTTTCGTTCTCGAAAATTACCTGATGCGAATAACTCTGGATAAGCCTCTCGCATCTTGCTCTCCAATTCCCACATTGCATTCTCTATAGCAGCTCCTTCTCAAACCACTTTCATAAGAGTGATCTCTTTTCTCCTCAGCTTCTTTATTTCATGATCCTCAATCCTCATAGGCACGATTTTAACAGTAAGATTATCCCGCATTTGTATATCATCCATCAGGATTACATGTGACAGATCTGAAATATACTTCCGGAGTTGTGACACATTGAACATGATAGGGAAAAATTTCAAGTGTACTATTTTTCCTTGCAGTAATAATAAGGAATTTCTCCCCGTATATCGATCTCGAGGACTGTGTGTAGTACTAAGGATAATGTGTAGTTCAATTAAACAAAATATTTACTTTGGGATAAGATTTGGAAATTGTCAGTCAATCAACAGAAAGATAAAATGATTTTTTAACGGATATGAGGAGCATGCTAGGGTAAGTGTGTGATTTAACCTTGTATTAACCCTCATTCTTGATGTCTTCAACAAGTTCATTACTTTCAACTACCAAGTCTTTAGTTTGTTTTACTCTAAGCCTTTAGTGAGAAAACCTTTGGTCCTTCATCCTAATACCTAAGCCCTTAGTGAATTATGATGAAACCAAGATGTTATGTTATCAATATTTTACAGGTGACCTATAGGGTATCCCTAGTCCTAGGTGATATCTACTATAGTCTAATTGTTCAAAAACCTTAACAATGGCGGTCCAGCCCTAATTGTCAACCGTTGATTAATCCCTATTTGTCCAATAGGAAATGCATAAGAACATTGAACAATTAAATAGAACAGTAATTATTGTTTCAATACAAAGAATTCAAAATCAATACATTTACAAATTAGGGACACCCCCCTAGAATTGGGGGGGGGGGGTTAGCCTCTCATAGTATTAAAAAGAAAAGAAATAATTAAATTAGACATTACAAAAGGTGAGGATTCTTCGATCTTCGATTGATTTCGCGCATGAAGGAATCTCCATCTCCAAATCTCTTGAAAGCCCCAATCTTTATCGTTCCTAATCTTCTTCCGTTCAAAAGTAACCTTATTCCTTCTGAAAACTCATTTAAATAGTCACCATTCATCCAGGTCGGTTGGAAGTACCCAAAATGCCCTTATAGCTTAACATGTGGAAAAAGTATGAAAAAATCAGGAAATTAACGTCATAGGCCGACATGGGCCGTTTCACCTGACACGGGAACCCGTGTTGTTCTATGTACATCGCCCAACAACTCTCTCGCCCAGATCTTCTAACACGGGCCGCGTCAGCTGACACAGACACCCATGTCAGCCTCTATAAACCTGCCTGCTGAGCACCCTCTCCTGACACGGCCCGTGTCAGGTGCCTTGTAGCTCAGTTTTTGAGACTTCCTCAGAAACTCTGAATTCTGCACTTTTTGCACTGATTTTCCTGGTTTCATTCCTCTAAGCCTGAAAACAGCAAAATAACAACCAATGCATAAAACATAGAAGAATGAACTAAAATACTTGAAAAAAATAAAGAAACTATAACTAAAATCAATTATAAATAAAGGTGGAAAAACCATTGATCAAACTCCCTCAAACTTAAACCGTTTCTTGACCTCAAGCAACCATTACAAGAACTCATGAAAATCACAGCATCCTGATACTCATAGGTGAGACATCAATTCAAATTGATCAAAAAACAGTCCGTCCTATGTTTATATGACGCGAAGAGTTTGTTTATGAATCTTTAAATCTAGAGTTTCCTCTTCAGATACCTCTCTAACTATGCTTTGTACTTAAGTCTATTTCCAATTTTCCTCATTTGTCATTTGGACAGTCAAATTAAGGCAATGGGAATTCTGCTGATCATCACATGCATAAGACTAGTAAAGACTTTTTTCTTAGGCACCAAATAGCAGCATTGGCTACCTTTAATTACCGATGAAATTTTCAAACTTTGCAATTATATATTATCCTTTTAGATGATGTTTGGGGATCAACCGCCTTTGGGATGAAGAACCAGATGAGGGCTACCCAACTTAGCATGCCATTTGCGTTTTAAAGCCTTTTTATCATTTGGTGCCAAGTTTATTTATTTCTCCACCAATCATACATGCATGTGAATCTATATCATGCCAGACTGTAAGAATAAACTACTTCGGGGGTACTTCTCAGGATTCAAGCACTATGGTACAAATCTACATGTTATATTCGTATCACCATCACGTTATTCCGAACTTTCTACCCTCGAACAAACATCTCTTTGTCTCCATATACTATTCCCGAAATATATGAGAAACAAGCTCTTGAACAAAGCAAAAAAATTTTTTTGGCAAAATTTGGAGGACTTCAACTCGTGGATTTACAGAACAATTCACATAGAACTAACAAATAATTTGAAAAGAAGAAAAGAAATAAACCCCCCAAACTTGAACTAAACATTGACCCAAATGTTTCAGAATAAGTGTGAGGAAGGTGACTCGTAGAGGGAAATGCAACACCAGCTGCTGCCTCCTAGATTTCATCAATAAGACTCCCTTTTTATTAACTGCAAACAAAACAAAAAGAAAAACAAAGTTATTCAAAAGTGTGGGTTGCCCCCACGAAGCGCTTTGTTTAACGTCGCATGGCTCGATGATTCTTCCCCTTATGGGGGATACTTCCTCTTCCATACCTTGTTTCTTGTCCTTTCCATAACCTAAAACTCATCTAGATCAAAAGCATTGACCACTTTTTACTTCCGGTACCTTCCAACTTTCGTCTTTTCACCTTTGGGTTTCCTTTTCTTTCTCTTCTTGACTTCTGGACTAAACTTAGAAGTTTTTGTTGATGTCACCTGAGACCTTATGCTAGAGACTTTTTCTGGGGGTGATTTTAAACTGTTGTTGTCTCCTACTAATTTAATCATACCGGCTGAAGCTTGATTCTTTTCACTTGCACCTTGCTTTTTGATCTCTTATACCTTCAAAGTTATCTCCTCATCAAAATATTTTAGTGTCAGATTACCTGTCTCGATATCAAAATTGCATCACCTAGTAAGTATAAATGGTCGACCAATAATGATAAGAGTCTCTTCATTTTCAGGTATGTCCATGATCCGAAAATCAACTGGGAAAACAAAATTGTCAATTTCCACTAATACACCTTCAGCTATCCCATATGACTGTTTGATGGTGTGATCCGTAAATTTCAATTTTGTCCCACTCCCGCTTATCTTCTCAATACTGAGCTTCTTGAAAATCGATGATGGCATTAAACTCACACAAGAACCAGAATCAACAAGAAACCTCTTGAAAGCTCTGCCTTTTATGGTGCATGGTATTACAACTAACCCCATATCCTTCTGCTTGATAGGTATTTTTCTCTTGAGCGCAATTGTACATAATTTCTAATTAACGGGTACCCATCCATCTTCTGTTCTTCTCTTTTTTGAAAGTACCTCCTTCATGAATTTCTGGTATAATGAAATTTTCTCGAGTGCTTCAAAGAACGCTTTGTGGATCTCTATCTTTTTGAAAATTTTGACAAATTTCTCAAAATATTTTTCTTTTGTGTCCTTCTTTGCCACTCAAGATGGATACGATAACTTGATCACTAGTTTAGTCTTCTCTTCAACTGGCTTCACCGGTGAGACCATTTGTTCCTGTTTTTTCATGTTCTCTCTCACTTCCAATTCCACTTCTATGATATTATCATCAAATTTTATCTCATCATTATTCTCTTCAGCAGCTTTCTCATTCTTTATTGTGACAACATTAACATTCTCATGATTTTTATAATTTTCTTGTGCTTGCATCGCTACTTGTTGTGCAATATGTACCATTTGAACTTCCAAATTTTTTATTGGAGTTGTGGTGTTCCTGTGAATACTCCCTGTCTCTTCTTTAAATTGAGAGGTATGGGCAGCCATCTTTTCAATAGCCACCTCCCACTCTGCCTTCTGAGGAGCTTGTTGATGCTGATCTTTCCAGGAGAAGTTAAGATGATTCTTCTATCCAGGATTATAGGTGTTAGAATATGGGTTATTTTTCCTCAAGAATTTTATACCCTCAATTTGTTGTGGAGTTGCAAGATATTTCACAACAAGGTGCAGTCCACTACAAATTTCACAAGCAACCTTATGTACCTGTTGAACTTGAGCTACATGTTGAGTACCCATGTTCATTGCTTTCAGATTTTTCTCCACTTTTTCAGCAATAACCTCTTCAATTTTTAGTTTCTTATTCACTTCCAACTTCAAATAAATCACTTCCCCTGGTTTGCCCACAACTCTGTCATATAGCTCCAAATGCTCATTTGCAACAATGGCTTCAATAATCTTCTTCACACTAGTGGCTGTTGTAAAGATAGATGAGCCACCAGCTATTGTATTAATTAGCTTCTTTGCCTTCATTTTGAATCCATTTACAAACATTTTCATTTGCTCTGTTTGAACCATGTTGTGAGTGGGACAGGATACTAATAATCTCTTGAACCTATTATAAGCATCACATAGTGACTCTCCTTCCTTCTGCTTAAAATTCACAACATCATATATTTTGCGAATATAAACAGAAGTAGGAAAGTACTCATAAAGAAAATTCTTCTCCATATATTCCCAACTGGTGATACTTCCAGCAGGAAATGAGTAAAACCACTCTTTGAAATCTTCAGACAACATGAATGGGAACATCCTTAATTTCTTGGCTTATTCAGAGTGCCCCTCAATCTTCAAAGTATTACTCATGGTGAGGAATCTTTGCAAATTCTTATTGTCATCTTCATTGATCTTTCCAGTAAAATATTTGTTCTTGAGATGGAGGATTGTTGAAGGATGCAGTTGAAAATTTGCAACATTGACTGGTTGACTCACAATATTCAACCAACCTGCTAGAGCATTTGCTCCTTCGTAATCCCCAAGAAGCCACTCTAGTGGTGGTGGGTCTTCATCCATTTTTTTTCTTTTCAGACTCTAAACCTGAATGATCTGATGAACCTTCTAATTCCTGTCTAACTAGCCGAGCTTGTATGCTCCTTGTGTGAAAAGTTCTTTTGATTTCTGCGTCAAAAGGAAATTCAGCTGAGGGATTTACTTGCATGCAAAGGTTAGGAAAAATTAGTAATAACAAAAATATAAAAAAATTACAGAAAATAAGTTTTAGTTTCAGAACAACAAAATTTTAATTGAACTCTGGTTACACTTTATAACTAGGCAGTCCCCGACAACAGCGCCAAAAACTTGATAGGGAAAAATAGAAAGTGTACTATTTTGCCTTGCAGTAATAATAGGGAATTTCTCACCGGATATCAATCTCGAGGACTACATGTAGTACTGAGGATAATGCGTAGTTCAATTAAACAAAAGCTTTACATTGGGATGAGATTTTTAAATTGTCACTCAATCAACAGAAAGATAAAATGGCTTTTTAACAGATATAAGGAGCATGCTAGGGTAATTGTGTAATTTTACCTTTTATTAACCCTCATTCTTGATGTCTTCAACAAGTTCATTACTTTCAACTACCGAGTCTTTAGTTTGTTTTCCCATAAGTCCTTAGTGAGAAAACTATTGGTCCTTCATCCTAATACCTAAGTCCTTAGCGAATTATGATAAAACCAAGCAGTTATGTTATCAAGATTTTATCGGTGACCTATAGGGTATCCCTAGTCCTAGGTGATATCTAGTATAGGACTAAACATGTGGAAAAAGTATGAAAAAAATCAAGAAATCAGCGTCATAGTCCGATACGGTTCATGTCACCTAACATGATTACTCGTCTCGTTCTCTGTCCATCGCACCAACAACTCTCTCGCTATGACCTTCTAACACGGGTCGTGTTAACTGACACGGGCACCCGTGTCAGCCTATGCCTCTTCTCCTAAACCTGCCTTCTAAGCTTCCTCTCCTGACACGACCCGTGTCAGATTCCCTATAGCTTGGTTTTTGAGATTTCCTCCAAAACTCTGAATTCTGCACTTTTCACACTGATTTTCCTGGTGTTATTCCTATGAACCTGAAAACAACAAAATACCCAACCAACGCATAAAACATAGAAGAATGAACAAAAACACTTGACAAAATAAAGAAACTATAACTAAAATCAATTGTAAATAAGGATGGAAAAACCACTGATCAGAACACATCATGAAAATTCGACAGATTAGGTGGAAAGGTTACTTTATATGCAACATTCCTAACTTTTTCCAAAATTTGATACGGACCAATAAATCAAGGAATTAACATCTTCGACTTCAAAGCATGACCTACACCGGTTATTAGAGATAATCTCAAGAATACATGGTCTCCCTTTTGAATCTCAAGATCCTTCTTTCTCTTATCATGGTAACTCTTTTCCCATCTCTACGAAGCCTTCATCTTTTCTCGAATTAATTTCACTTTCTACGTAGTCTCTCACACAATTTCCGGTCCGAGAACTGCACTTTCACCAGATTCATACCAACACAAAGAAGTTATGCATCTTCAACCATACAATGCTTTGAAAGGAGCCATACCAATACTGGAGTGAAAACTATTGTTATAAGTGAACTCAATCGATGGAAGACAAATATATCGTGTACCTCCTTGTTCAAGAACACAAGCCCTCAACAATTACTCTAACGACTAAATAGTCCTCTCTGTCTGACCATCCGTCTGTGCGTGATACGTGTAGCGGTAGAAATGTTGAGACTAAGCCATTAGATTGACATGACTCACACATATCATAATAAAATTTTCCACTGCGTTTTATTGTTTCCAGAGGAATGAGAAAAGAGCGAATAATCCAAAAAAGAGAGGGGGACAGAATCTAGGTAAGGGGGTTGGTTATGCAAAGGGAAGATACTAGAACCCTAAACATCTATGGTACTCTGAAGGAACCACTTTGAAAATTGTGTATTTTGGCTATAAGTGTTGTATACAAAAAATGGGTGGTGGAGATAAGAAAAGAAATATATTTTTACAATTGTTTTTTTGCACCCACCGCGGTTGCGAACCTTTAGTGCCTATGTACCACCTTTCGTGCAATAGGGGATCAGGGTACCCGTAGTTCACTTTTAAAAAATTTAAAACACAAGTGGGTTGGTTAAATTTAAGAGACGAGATATCATCATCTTATCCGAGTGGAACAACATACTTGCTACCCACGATTATAAGAAAGGAGAATTTGAATCATCTCAAAGTGGAGGATATGGCTTGGATTGTAAAATCAACAAATCCTCGCTCAACACCCAAGTGGAAAATATCTTTCCTTACTACACATCGTAGAAGTATAGTAGCTCGCATCACTTCAAGGATTGACAAGAGTCTAATCTTTTTTGAGAAAATTTTAAAGTAAAAAGCCAAAGTCGCAAAATAGTTTGAATGATATTGATTGACTTTTAGTATTCTCAGAAAAATGTCAAAGTATGATTAAGTTGGTTAAAATTTGATTAAGAAAATATTATTGAAAATGCATTGACATAAGTCCAAGTTTATTGTGAAAGCGGTTCAAGTTTACAAAACAAGAAGAGTTTTCAAAAGGAGGGAAAAGATTTTTAAAATTAAAGAAGATATGAGGAGATGAAGGGGCTACCCTAAAGCATAAGGTAATAGCTAGAGAAAAGAACCATCTAACCAACAAGAAGCCAACACTTGACACAACGAGTCAATGTAGAATTCCAATCCTTTGGATTGAAACCAAACAAGCGAATATAATAAACCTGTTAAGAAAACCAAGATTCAATTGCATTAAGTCTTCACAAAAATTGGGCAGAGTAACAGCTGTATATAGATGAGTTCCCAATCACTGACAAAGCATATAATCAGAATAACCTGCACACAAAGAAAACAAATAACCCAATGTCTCGGGGTAAACCTCAAGAATTCTAGACAAAATAAAAGTTGAAGTCACAAGGTCTCAAGGTAGGTCAAGGTCTCTAATCCTAAGTCCAAGAAGTCCACCACTCCATAATGCCAAGGATAATGACCAAGTAGTCCAAGTAACATTAGAGTTTTTTATGGTTGAAGTTGATTATTAAGTATCTTTAAAAATAAATGAAAAGCTCAAGGGAGCAAAATAAAAATGACATAAAAGTAAATGCTCAAGTGAGCAAATATGAAAATAACATGAAATGTAAATGCTAAAATAAATGTTCTTAAAGTAAAGAGTATAAATAAAGGCATAAAATAAAGTCAATTGTTAGAAATTAGATGTTAGTTGAATGACCATATTGAAACTTGCATTTGAAACTCATTAGAGGATTGATAAAACCAAAGCCTCTCAACAACAAGTTTCATTTGCTTTTTTGTTAAGTATATCATTCATTTCAAAATTTCAAGGCAACAATAAATGATCAATGATGATTAAGTGATTCACTTTGACCAAAGCTTATGAAGATTCATTAGAGGATTAATAAGACCAAAGCCTCCTAACAATGAATCACAATATTATTGGATCAAAAGTTTCAAATTAACATACTTGGGCTTGCAAACACAGGTTTGAGCCACGAATGACCATTTCTCGAATCAGGACAATATTTAGAGCTATGTTAAGCAATTGTAAGTGGACTTATATAGAAGTTGAACCTATTTTGAGGCCGATCAATAGCAATCTATGTACCATATGTTTAGAGAAATGATATGTAAATCATTCTCCAATAACATGTAGTACAAGTAAGAATGGGATAAGATGAAGAGGGAGGGCAAAAGAATTAAACTACATTTGAACCACAAATTTAATCAAGCTATCATTAAAATCATTCATCCATTTTGGTGGAGTTAAACTCAACACCCAAGAGCCAATGATCTTAATGAAGCTCATGATCAAAATCTCATAGTTCAAGATCAGCCAGAATATATACAAAAATAAAATTGTATTTAAAAATAAAGAAAAATATTTTTATAATGGTTTTAAATGAAAATAAAAGGGGAAAATAGCAACTATATTCAAAGAATCTATGGAAAATTCAATGAGACCATAGAAAAATCAGAAATGAGCTAAAATGTTTTTATAAAATTTTTGGTAATTTTTTAAAGTCAGATACTATTTTTAAAATTAAAAGAAATAGGAAAAATAAACCAAAAGTTGTGAAAAATAGTAAAGTCAGAAATAAAAATAAAACGGGGTCACCAATATTTGTCAAGAGGTCGTTGGATCCTTTCATATTTTTTTCAGAATTTAAAAATTTAGAAAAGTATTTTCAAACATTTAAAACAACTCAAACAATGTGAAAAAATATAAAAAATATCAAAACACAAAATAAAATTGTGAAAAAATAATAATTAGAAAGAGAAAAATCAAAAGTATTTTTAAGAATTGTTTTAGATTTTTTGAAGCTAAAATGAATTTTTTTATGAATTTTTGAAGTTTAAATCAAATAAAATACAAAATCAGAAAATAAAATAAAAACCAAAAAGATGTAGACCATTGGATCAATGTCAAAGCGCATTAGTAATCATATCCAAGGCATCTGGCGTGTTGTGCATATCATGGACATTAGTGAACAAAACACTAAATCATTTATTAAAATCAGAATTTAAAAACAACAAGTGGCATGATATCATTGGTTGAGAGATGACACGTTGGTCATCTTCAACCTCCAGCCACACCAATTGCAGGTCTCTGAAATGGAAAAATTAGAGCTCGGGACCGGTACCATTCGCTTCGTCTCTTCAAGACGATTCCAATGGTACCCTCGCGAAAAATTTATGTAAGGTGTAGCTCAATTGTTTTAGAAGGAAAGATTTGAAAAGGGATTTGAAAATTCATGGCAAAACTCACTTCCAGTTGAAAACAAATGTTGCAACTAGAATCAGAATGATGAGAGCTTCATTACAGTATCCGAGTTTGTGAGAATTGGTGAAAGAATCTACCTATTGAAGTTCAAATTCAGAGCTCTGAAACTTGACTTGGCTAGCACGATTTAGGAAGTCTTAGAGCTAGGTTCTTCTTCTGTTAGCTTCAGTGAAGTTCAAGGATAAAGAATTGACAAAAAATGGATTGAGGAAAGCTGTAAAATCAAATTCGAAGTTGCAGAAAAGTGGGTTCAAGAGAAAGTTTGGCAGGGTGATTGTGGCTATCTAAACTTGAGAGAATGAGTGAGGTATAAACATCTATTTATATGGAAGTGAATAGAATTCTCAAGCGTGTGGAATGATGATGTTTGGAGGGAATTTATGTAAATCTACAACATGAGAAGTGTGTGACTTATTTTGCATCCAAAATCACTCAAACCTTGTGTTTTAAGGCTCTAATCCACTTTGGCAAGTTGGTTAAACATGTTTTAATCAAAAACGCATGCTAAATTGATGTTTAGAATCCCCAATGTGAATTTGAAATTCTGACTTTAGAGAAAACTTCAGTTTCATGGTACCATCTTTTAATCCTTGGTGTGCATGATTTAGGGAACCTTATGATTTGATTCTTGATGCATTGGAAATATGAGGTCACAAACTTTACAATGTGAAAAGAATGAGATCAATTGGATGCTTGAGCTCAAAGTTGTGATGAGTCAAAGTTGAGAAAAAGATGCTGACTTTTTATACTTAGAAAAATTCTATGTTTTTCTTCAAAAATGACCTATAATGTTTTAATTCCAAACAAGGCCTTCATCCAAAATATTACTTTTATCAATGATGCTAGCTTGAATTAGACTCCCTAAATAGCATTATGAAACTTGAATAACTCAAAAATACCAAGTATTGAAAAAGTTATGTTCTTGCAAAATTGGTGAAAATTCATGAGATGACCTATAATCTTTTGCATCCTTAGGGCATCTCCCATCCATTTTCAAGCTTTGAACATAAAAGAAGAGTTGAAGTTCACATCCTTAAAATTATCATGGAAAAATAATGGGCCCAAGGAGATAAAAATTGACCAAGTTATGATCTTTTGAAGTCACATAAGGGAATTTGATGGCATATCTAAAGGACTTGTAATCTTTCTTCAAAATTAGGCATCTTACACATGAAATACTCTTAAAAATTTTGAAGTGATTTGGTGATAACCCTTTAAAGAGAAGCATATATTTTGAATAACCCAAAAATAACAAAAGATGAGCAAAATATAGCCCTTAGAAGTTAAAAACCTAGCTCCTAGAGCAACAAAATGTCTTAGAAACCCTTTTCAAATTTGACAAACTTTCTTGCACAAATACCTTTGTCTTGTAAATATAAGTTGTTGATGATGATAATAAGAAACCATAGCAACCATAACCACTTCCAAATATTTAGAATTGAGGGAATTATGCACTTGTGATCAAGAAATCAAGAACTTGTCCAATTAGGTCAAACCTCTTCAATCAACTTTTGCATCCTTTGTCTTTGTTTTATAAATTGAGGCATGATGAATCATATTAGATCTTTTCACGACGTCTCTTCAAAGCATCTTAAACGATGAAGCTTGAACCTCAATGAAATCTTGTTTAAGAAGGCATGGAAATAAACTCATGAACCTATATATCAACCTGATGAAATGTGTTGTGCTTCCACCTATAGCATCATCAACTAGAGCAAAAATTCAGAGTATTCATTAGTTAAAAGTTTATCAAAATAAAACATAGATGATCACAATATACAAGTCAAGGTGCTTGGTGATTCCTCATGAGAAAACTTAAAGATAGGGAGAAGAACCAAACCATAGTGTGATCTTGTTGTTATTAAGTTGATATGAGATGATAGAGGAATCTTAGGTGCAAAAGTTGGGGTACAATAGTTGCCCTTATTAAATGTCTTCTATCCGAAGATACAAAGGTTAAAGTCTTCATGTCGACGCGATTGAAGATACTTAAATATAAAACAATTCCTATTTTTGGCCCTAAGATGCCATGCAATGTTTATGATTGCGCATGCAAACGAATAGATCAAATGGTGACACAAGATACCACTGGGGAAACAGAAAATAAAAGATCAAAAGAAAATTAGACCAGGAAAATAAATCACTGGTGAACAGAAGACTCGACTTTATTGGGTAAAGCCCAAGGAGGAGACACAGTAACATCAACTCAGACATTGAGGAGAGAAAATGAAGGATAACAGTGATCAACAAATAACTGCAAACTATCCAATCTCAGAGAAGATAGAAAAAAGGTAATGTTGACCCACTAGGGTGAAAAGAGGTGGTAGGATAATACCAGCAAACATCAATATTAGGGGTGGTAACAAATAATTGGCATCAGTACCTATGACTGGAAATAACCAAATTTATTCAGAGTAATGTGAATCTCAAGGACGAACTATCTCTCACAATGAAAAGACTACCATCCATCAGAAAAAGATCTCAACAACGAAATATCTCTCATAATGACGAGACTATCATTCATTAGAGTAACAAATCTCAACAACGAACTGTCTCCCACAATATAGAGACTACCATCCATCGGAAAAAGATCTCAACAACAAACTATCTCCCATAATGATGAGACTACCATCCATTGGAGTACAAAATCTCAACAATGAACTATCTCCCATAATGAAGAGACTACCATCCATCGGAAAAAGATCTCAACAATGAACTATCTCCTATAATGACGAGACTACCATTCATTGGAGTAACAAATCTCAACAACGAACTATCTCCCACAATGAAGAGACTACCATCCATCAGAAAAAGATCTCAACAATGAACTATCTCCCATAATGACGAGACTACCATCCATTGGAGTAAAATATCAACAAAGAACTATCTCCCATAATGACGAGACTACCATTCATTGGAGTAAAATATCAGTAATGAACTATCTCCCATAATGACGATACTACCATTCATTGGAGTAAAATCTCAGCAACAAACTATCTCCCATAATGGCAAGACTACCATCCATTGGAGTACAAAATATCAACAAAAAACTATCTACCATAATGACGAGACTACCATTCATTGGAGTAAAATCTCAGCAACGGACTATCTCCCATAATGACGAGACTACCATTCGTTGGAGTAAAATCTCAGCAATGAACTATCTCCCATAATGACGAGACTACCATCCATTGGAATACAAAATATTAACAACAAACTATCTCCCATAATGACGAGACTACTATGTATTGGAGTATAAAAGAATCTTCTCAGGGAACAAACAAACATATTGGGGAAGTACATATTGCTTAAATAAAGAGACCTGCCACTTGTTGTTATGAGAAGGAGTTGTAATAATGACCTCTTGGGGAAAGAAATATAGTTTAATGGGGGAAGAAATATATTCTTACTGAGGAGCTAAAGTCTTCACGTGCAAAATAAATGCACATTCTCAAACCAGGGCTAAAAGCTTGCAGAAATCAAAATAATAATGTCGCTGGGGACCATAAATTCAAACCAGAACTAAACCTGAGTGAAATAGTCAACCGAGATAACTCCTGATGAGAAATAAACTCAAAAGGGGATCACATCCCATCCAGATAAAGAACTGAATAGGAAGGCTAAAGAAAAGTTCTTCCACGAGGGGTAATTCGGTGGGAAAATTGAAAGAATATACACTTTCTGCTTAAAGTTGATAGTCTATTGGAGAGAGGGTAACATAACTCGGCGAATAGGGTAAAATGCTAATAAAAATATCAATGAATGCAAATGAGTAATGAATTCCAATTCAACTAAGCATGATGTATGTATGAACACTATCATGTATATATTGACAAAACAGATTTACAACACTGGGGATGACAGACAAAACCAAATTGTGTAAAGTTAACGCTCAGCTAAATCACATTCAAAAGGAAAATTCCATAAGAGAGCAAACACCATCTAAGGAAACAAATTCCTGTCCCACGACTTAAATCCACTAGGAAGAAACACCATCCGAAAGTAATCGAATCAAAATAATAGAATCAGTGCAAATACAGGGACCTAACATCCTCCTCCAGGATTCACCGGGGAATATTACACAGACTTCAAAGGGGGAAAACAAATGCTTCAACATCTAAATTTTCACTGGAGATTATAATATTGACTTCATTAGGGCAGATGAAAACCACATCATCGAGATATCACCCGAGGATCTCATGCTGACTTCATAGGGGAGTATAATACCAAATCATTGAGGGGAGCCCAAAAGACATTCTTCAATGCCAAGAGTGATGATTACACAAGCTTCCCTGGGGAGAAATTATGAAACCACCTGGGGATAACAAATTTAAGAGAGAACAAAGTCTCAACTTCACTTGGGGATTAAGAAGTCAAACAATACAGCAAGAAAAATCAAAATTATGGGGATTTTAAATCAGACCCAACACTCGGTGGGGGAAAACCCAAAAAGTTAACAAATGCTTCAACACTTCTTAGAAAAGATACTTCCCTTGCCTAGTTGCCTGGGAAAACAAAAATAATGCCATTACCACAAATGGCGATATTTTACAAATGATTCCACCTCAGCATGCAACAGGAGAAGGGACTTTGGTCATATGAGCAAAGACCTTACCGGGGAATCTGGGATATAGGCTTCAAACCATGCAAACCCGAAATCAAAATGAACCAAGATTTGACTGGGGAAAACAGGATCACAAGCCCACAATTACACCTTACACTAATTGGTTTCATCTCCAACTATCTGAGAGAGCCTTCCTGGGGAAAACAAACTTCCAAAATTTCTGAGTTCGTCCATCCTGGGAATCACCATTTTTTTTTCTCGTGTCACAAAATCTAAAGTAAAAAGTAATTTGTAAATTCCTTTCAATTTTTTTTTATTTAATCTTTTTATTTTGAAAATTACTATCAATAATAAATAGAGTCTTTGTAAGCAGAATAAAATAAGAATTGCAAAGAATTGGATAAAAGCTCAAACTTTATTAATAGAATGGTGGTCTTTGAATGGCGAGACTCCATAGATGATTACAAAGGTTGAAAAATGGTAATATACATTAGAAAAGATACATTGAAATACAATGACCTCTATTCTCCCTAACAACTTTGAATTCCTGAGCAGCGGCTTCTGTTGAAGTATGGTGAGAGTCCAAGAAGATTGTTGCTTCAATAATCAAGTCTTGTCTAATGCAGTTACTTGCCAAGAAATCCCTAACTTTTGCCTAAGTTTCCCTTGTGGGGTTTCAACCTAGAGGGAAGAATTTATTCTGTTTATGTCTCTAATTTTTTCCTAGGCCGCCCTTTCGGGTTTTCAGCCTACTGAGACGCTCCTTTTTTGCCTAAGCCTCCCTTTCGGGTTTTCGACTTAGTGAGTTGTTCTTTTATTTCTTTAGGAAAAGTATTTCTTGACCGCATCAGCATTCAAAAGACGTGGGAACTCCTCATCATCCATAGTTTCAAGAATCAATGCAACACTGGAGAAGGCTTTCTTGACAACATATGGGCCTTCAAAATTGGGAGTCCACTTGCCGCTAGAATCAGCATTGAAAGACATGATCTTCTTGAGCAAGAGGTCACCTTCTCTGAATTCGCGAGGCTTGACCTTCTTATCAAAAGCTTTCTTCATTCTCTTATGGTATAACTGACTATGACACAAAGCCGTCATTCTTTTTTCTTCAATCAAATTCGATTGGTCAAACCTGTTCTGGACCCATTAAGCCTCTGACAACTTGGTTTCCATCATCACACATAAAGAGGGAATCTCAACCTCAACGGAAAGCACTGCTTCCATGCCATACACAAGAGAGAATGGGGTTACCCCTGTTGAAGTGCAAACGAATGTTTGATAACCGTGCAAAGCAAAAGGGAGCATCTCATGCCAATCTTTATAAGTAACAACCATCTTTTGGATGATATTCTTAATGTTCTTATTAGCAGCTTCAAAATCCCCATTCGTCTTTGGCCTGTAAGAAGATGAACTATGATGTACAATCTTAAATTCTTCACAAAGTTCTTCCATTATCTTGTTATTTAGATTCGAGCCGTTTTCAGTAATAATCCTGCTTGGAACACCGTACCGACATGTAAGATTATTCTTAATAAAGTGCACTACCACCTGCTTAGTGACATTAGCATATGAAGTTGCTTCCACCCATTTGGTGAAGTAGTCGATTGCTACCAAGATAAAACGATGTCCATTCGACGCCTTGGGTTCGATCATTTCAATCATGTCAATACCCCACATAGAGAAAGGCCATGGAGAAGAAATAACATTGAGAATTGTCGGAGGCACATGAATTTTGTCAGCATAAATTTGACACTTATGACACTTCTTTGCAAATTTGTAAAAATCAGATTCCATTGTCAGCCAATAATAGCCTTCCCTAAGCATCTTCTTTGCCATCAAATGTCCATTGGCAAGAGTACCAAAGGAACCTTCATGGATCTCATGCATCAACGTGTCTTCTTCGTGTCTATCCACGCACCTGAGTAAGACCATGCCATAATTTCTTTTGTTTATCAGATCTTCACTGAGGAAAAAGCTACCTTCCAACCTTCTCAATATCTTTCTATCTTTATTGGACGCACCAATCGGGTATTCCCGAGTCTGGAGAAAATGCTTGATATCATAATACCAAGGTTTCTCATATGATGTTTCCTCTGCTGAAAACACATGAGTCGGTCTATCCAAATTCCGCACTGGGGTACGAGGCACATCATTCCAAGTATTTACTTGATACATAGAAGTCAGAGTCACCAAAGCATCCTCCATCTGATTTTCATCTCTGGGAATATGATGGAATTCAACTTTATTAAAGAAGGGAAATAATCTTATAGCATAATATTTGTAGGGAATCATGCCAGGGTGACGAGTATCCCATTCTCCTTTAATATAATTTATTACCAAAGCTGAATCGCCATACACATCTAGAACTTCGATTCTGAGATCAATGGTCTCCTCAAGACCCATGATGCAAGTTTCATATTCTTCCATATTATTAGTGTAATCAAATGTCAACCTTGTAGTAAAAGGGGCATACAATCTACGAGGAGTGATAATCACAGTACCAATTCCTTTCCTGTAAGCATTCACAGCTCCATCAAATACCATACCCCACTGGGATTCAGGATCAGGACCTTCCTTAGGTAACGGTTTATCATAATCTTTCGCTTTCAGAAACATCACATCCTCATCAGGGAAATCATATTTAAAAGACTGATAATGATCAACCGGTTGGTGAGCAAGATAATCCACCAACACACCTCTTTTTATAGCCTTTTGAGTACGGTATTCAATGTTATATTCAGACAACAACATTCGCCAGTGGGAAATTCTGCCAGTGAGAGAAGGCTTCTCAAAAATATACTTAATTGGATTCATTTTATAAATCAACCAAGTAGTATGATTCAACATATATTTCCGCAACCGCTTTTCCGCCCAGGCTAGAGCATAACATGTCTTTTCCATCATAGAATACCATGACTCACAATCAGTAAACTTCTTGCTAAGATAATAAATGGCATATTCCTTCTTCCCTGTTTCATCATAATATCCCAAAATACAACCCATAGAATTATCTAACACAATCAGATACATGATCAATGGTATTCCTTTAACAGGAGGGAGCAAGATAGGAGGTTCAAGTAGTATTCTTTAATACTTTCCAATGACCTCTGGAAATCATCTGTCCATACATAACCTTGATCTTTCTTTAACAACTTAAAGATCGGTTCAGACGTTGCAGTCATATGGGAGATAAATCGGGAAATGTAATTCAGAAGCCCAAGAAAACCTCTAACTTGATTTTTAGTTCTTGGTGTTTGTAGCGGTAGAAATGTTTTAAGACTAAGCCATTGGATTGACTAGACTTTATAAAAATCAAAAATAAAAAATCGCCACCCCGCTTTATTGTTTCCAAAGGAAAGGGAAAAGAGCGAATAACCCAAAAGAGGGGGAAAGATTCGAGGTAAGGGGGTTGGTTATGCAAAGGGAAGGTATTAACACCCTAAACATCTACGGTACTCCGCAGGAACCTCTTTGAAAAATATGTATATTTTGACTATAAAAATGTGTTGTATATAAAATGGATGGTGGAGGTGAGAAAAGAATGTATGATTTTTGCACCCGCCGCGGTTGCGAACCTTTAGTGCCTATGTACCACCTTTCGTGCAATAGGGGATCAGGGTACACGTAGTTCCTCTTTTAAAAGTTTGAAACACAAGTGTGTTGGTTGATTTTAAGAGATAAGACATCATTGTCATCGTCCGTGTGGAAAACATACTTACTACCCACAATCATGAGAAAGAAGAATTTGCATCATCTTAAAGTGGAGGATATGGCTTGGATTTTAAAATCAACAATGCCTCACTCAACACCCAAGTGGAAAATATCTCTCTTCACTATATATTGTAGAAGTATAGTTGTTTGCATCACTACAAGGATTGACGAGAGTCTAATCTTTTGAGAAAAGTTTTAAAGATATATGCCAAAGTGGCAAAATGGTTTGAAATGAGATTGGTTGACTTTTAGTCTTCTCACAAAAATGTCAAGGTATTATTAAATTGATTGGAGTTTATTTATGAAAATATTTTGAAAATGCATGGACATAAGGTCAAGTTTATTATGAAAGTGTTTAAGTTTCAAAACAAGAAAGGTTTTCAAAGGAGGGAGAATATTTTTTGAAATTAAAGTAGATGGGAGGAGAAGAAGGGACTATCCTAAAGCATAAGGTAAAAGCTAAGGATAAGAACCATCTAACCAACAAGAAGCCAAAACATGACATTATGAGCCAAGATAAAATTCCCATTCTTTGGATTGAAACCAAGCAAGCAAAGATACTAGACCTCTTTAAATGTATTAAGCCTTTACAAAAATTAGGTAGAGTAACAGCTGTATACAGGTGAATTCCAAATTACAAACAAAGGATGTAATCACAAAAACCTGCACACAAAAACAAACAAGCAACCCAATGTCTTGAGGTAAACCTCAAGAGCTCCAGACAAAATAATAAGATCACAAGGTCTCCAGGATAGGCCAAGGTTTCTAATCCTAAGTCCAAGAAAAAGTCCCATGCTCCATAATGCCAAGGATAGTAACCAAATAGTCCAAGTACCATTAAGATTTTTTTAGGGTTTATGTTGATTATTAAGTATCTTAGGAAAAGAAAAAGAAAAGCTCAAGTGAGCAAAATAAAAATGACAAGAAGATAAATGCTCAAATGAGCAAAGATGAAAATGACATGAAATGAAAAATGCTAAAAAATAAATAGTACATAAAGCATAAAAGAATAAAAGCATAAAATAAACAAGTCAACAATTAGTGGTTAGTTGGATAACCATCTTGAAACTTGCATTTGGAACTCATTAGAGGATTGGTAGAACCAAAGCCTCCACACAACATGTTGCATTTGCTTTTTGTCAAGTATATCATCCATTTGGAATTCTCATAAGTACCATTTAATGATCAACAATGTTTAAGTGATCCACGTTGACCAAAAGTGTTATAGATTCATTAGAGGATTGGTAGAACCAAAGCCTCCACACAATGAATCTCAAGGTTATTGGATCAAAGAGGTCAAATTAACATACTTGAGCTTGCAATCATAAGTTTGGCCCAAGAATGATCATTTATTCGAATCGGGACAAAATTTAGACGCTATGTTAAGCAATCGTAACTGGACTTATATAGAAGTCGCACCTATTTTGAGGCCGGTCAATAGCAATCTATGCACCATTTGTTTTGAGACATGATATAGAGATCATGCTCCAACAACATTTAGTGCAATGAGAAGGGGATGAGATGAAGAGGAATTAGGGTAAAAAGAGAAACCACATTTGAGTTAATATTTAATCAAACTATTATTAAAATCATTCATCCATTTTTGTGGAGTTAAACTCAACACCATGGATCCAATGATGTTAATAAAGCCATGATAAAAAATATCAACCCAAGACAGCCAGAAAATAATCACAAAAATAATAATATAATTAATATATACATTAAAAGGTTTAAAAATGTTTAAAAAATAAAAAAAGATAATGAGGAAAATATCAATTATATTCAAATTGATCAAGAAATGAAAAATAAGACCATAGAAAAATCAGAAAAGAGGTCAAGTAATTTTATAAATTTTTTGATAATTTTTAAAAGCCAGAAACTATTTTTAAAAATTAAAATAAATGGGTAAAATAAAAAAAACAGTAAAAAATAATAAATTTAGAAACAAAAATAAAATAAGGTCACCAATATTTGTCACAATATCATTGGATCATTCCATAATTTTTTCAGAATTTAAAAATATATAAAAGTATTTTTAAACATTTTAAATAAATCAAATAAGTGTAAAATTTATAAAAAATACCAAAATACAAAATTAAATTGTGAAAAAATAAAAGTCAAAAAGAGAATAATCAAAAATATTTTTCATAATTTTTTCAGATTGTTTGGACTAAAAATGAATTTTCTATGATTTTTTGAAATTTAAAACAATTAAAATATAAAAATCAGAAAAAGAAAATAAAAGTAAAAGATGTGGACCATTGGATGAGAGTCAAAACACACTAGTAATCAAATCCAAGGGATCTGGCGCGCTGTCCATATCATGGTCAATAATGAATAATATACAAAATCAATAATAAATCAGATTTTTGAAAAACACAAATGGCACGTCATCATTGGTTGGAAGATGACACGTAGGTCATCTTCAACCTCCAGCCAACGTGATTTGCAGGTCTCTCAAACTGTAAAATCAGTAGCTCAGACCTATGCCAATCGCTTCGTCTCTTCAAGACAAAAACAACCACACCCTCGCGCCAAATTTATATAAACTGTAACTCAAGCAATTCATGGTCAAAACGTGTTTCCAGTGAACTGTAAGTGTTGCGACTAGAAATAGGGTAATGAAAGCAACACAATGATATCAGAGTTTTGAAGAATTGATGAAGGAATCTACCTATTGAAGTTGAGTTGCAGAGCTCTGAAGCTGGACTTCTATGGAACAATATATGGCACGATTCTTGAATGTAATTATATGGTTAGCTTCAGGGAAGATTAATGAAGGTGAATTGAGGGAAAAAATGGATTGAAAAAGGCTTGAGAATAGATTTCGAAGTTGCTGAATTTTGGGTTGTGAAGCAAGTTTGGCAGGGTGATTCTGGCTATCTAACCTTGGGAAATTGAATGGGGGATGACCCTCTATTTATAGGGAAGCAAATGGGATCAAAAGAAATATAAAATGATGCGTTTTGGAGGGAATTCGTCTAGAAAGTTTCTAAACATGATATGAAATAAAAACGTGTGGAAATCCTGTGATTAGAAGCCAAAACAAAGATTTCAAAATTCTGACTTTGTGCAAATTTCAGTTTCAAACTACCAAATTCATATCCATGGCATTTCCACCTCAAGGGGTCTTAGGGAATAATTCTTGATGCTTTGGAAAGATGAGGTTACAAGCTTTGCAATGGAAAAAGAATGAAATCAAATGGATGCTTGAGCTGAAAGTTACATGGAGTCAAAGTTGAAGAAAAAGAGTTGACTTTCCATACTTAGAAATATTTCAAATTCTTCTTTAAAAATGACCTATAATCGTTTGCTTCCAAACATGGCATTCCACTTAGAATTTACTCTTGACCAAAAAATAAGGAATGAAGTAGACCTCTTGAAGGACATTTTGCAATTCGAACCACTCAAAATCTCCAAAAATTGAGTAAGTATTGACTTGTTGAAGTTGGCCAAAAATCATGAAATGACCTATAATATTTTGCATTCTTAAGGAAACTTACATCCATTTTCTTACTTTGCACATAAAAGAAGGCATGAAGTACACCTCTTTAAGATCATCATGGAAAAATAATGGGCTCAAGGTAATAAAAATTGACCAAGTTATGACCATTTGAAATCACATATGGAAAATTGGGGATTCATCTGGGTGACTTGTAATCTTTCTTCTTCACCAAGTTCCTTCCACATGAAAACTCTTTGGAACTTTTGAAGTGATTTGTTGGTAACTTTTTGAAGAGAAGGATGCTTTTGAAATCACTCAGAAATACCAAAAGATGAGCAAGATATGCTCTTTTTAAGTTCAAAACCCTAGCCTCTAGATCAAGAGAATGCTTTGAGGAACTTTGCCAAGATTGAACAAACTTTTTGTGCCAATATTCTTCCTTTGTGAATAAACATTGTTGAGGATGATGATGAGGACTCATGGCCACCAAAACCACTTCCATACTAAGTCTTCCAAAACAAATTCAATGGTGAGGTTTGAATTTCTCAAGCTATTGACTAGGGCATGGAAATAAACTCATGAACTCATGAACTCAAAATGCATTAGTAATCAAATCCAAGGGATCTGGCGCGCTGTGCATATCATGGTCATTAATGAATAATGTACAGAATCAATAATAAATCAGATTTTTAAAAAACACAAATGGCACGCCATCATTGGTTGGAAGATGACACGTAGGTCATCTTCAACCTCCAGCCAACGTGATTTGCAGGTCTCTCAAACTGTAAAATTAGAAGCTCAGACCTATGCCAATCGCTTCGTCTCTTCAAGATGAAAACAACCATACCCTCGCACCAAATTTATGTAAACTGTAGCTCAAGCAATTTGGAAAGAATGTTTTGAAAAGGTATTTGAAAATTCATGGTCAAAACGTGTTTCCAGTGAACTGTAAGTGTTGCGACTAGAACCAGGGCAATGAGAGAAACACAATGATATCAGAGTTTTGAAGTATATGAAGGAATCTACCTATTGAAGTTGAGTCGCAGAGCTCTGAAACTGGACTTCTATGGAACAGTATAGGGCACGATTCTTGAATGTAATTATATGGTTAGCTTCATGGAAGATCAAGGAAGGTGAATTGAGGGGAAAATGGATTGAAAAAGCCTTGAGAATAGATTTCGAAGTTGCTGAATTCTGGGTTGTGAAGCAAGTTTGGCAGGGTGATTTTGTCTATCTAAGCTTGGGAAATTAAATGGGGGATGACCCTCTATTTATAGGGAAGCAAATGGGATCAAAAGGAATAGCAAATGATGTGTTATGGAGGGAATTCGTGTGGGTTTCCATCATGAAGAAAGTGTGACTCAAACTTGATCAAAACTCATCCAAATCATGCGTTTCATGATGCTAATCACTTCTGACAAGTTGCTAAACATGATTAGAAACAAAAACGCGTGGAAATCCTGTGATTAGAAGCCAAAACAAAGATTTCAAAATTCTGACTTTGTGCAAAATTCAGTTTCAAACTGCCAAATTCAAATCCATGGTATTTCCACTTCAAGGGGTCTTAGGGCATAATTCTTGATGCTTTGGAAAGATGAGGTTACAAGCTTTGCAATGGAAAAAGAATGGAATCAAATGGATGCTTGAGCTGAAAGTTACATGGAGTCAAAGTTGAAGAAAAAGAGTTGACTTTCCATACTTAGAAATATTTCAAATCTTCTTTGAAAATCACCTATAATCCTTTGCATACAAACATGGAATTCCACTTAGAATTTTCTCTTGAAAAAAAAAGATGGAATGAAGTAGACCTCTTGAATGACATTTTGAAATTTGAACCACTCAAAATCTCCAAAAGTTGAGCAAGTTATGACTTGTTGAAGGTGGCCAAAAATCATGAAATGACCTATAATCTTTTGCATTCTTAAGGCAACTTCCATCCATTTTCTTACTGTGAACATAAAAGAAGGCATGAATTACACCTCCTTAAGATCATCATGGAAACATAATGGGCTCAAGGTGATAAAAATTGATCAAGTTATGACCATTTGAAATCACATATGAAAAATTAGGGATTCATCTGGGTGACTTGTAATCTTTGTTCTTCACCAAGTTCCATCCTCATGAAAACTCCTTGGAACTTTTGAAGTGATTTGTTGGTAACTTTTTGAAGAGAAGGATGCTTTTGAAATCACTCAGAAATACCAAAAGATGAGCAAGATATGCTCTTTTTAAGTTCAAAACCCTAGCCTCTAGATCAAGAGAATGCTTTGAGGAACTTTGCCAAGATTGAACAAACTTTTTGTGCCAATATTCTTCCTTTGTGAATAAACATTGTTGAGGATGATGATGAGGACTCATGGCCACCAAAACCACTTCCATACTAAGTCTTCCAAAACAAATTCAATGGTGAGGTTTGAATTTCTCAAGCTATTGACTAGGGCATGGAAATAAACTCATGAACTCATGAACTCAAAATGCATTAGTAATCAAATCCAAGGGATCTGGCGCGCTGTGCATATCATGGTCATTAATGAATAATGTACAGAATCAATAATAAATCAGATTTTTAAAAAACACAAATGGCACGCCATCATTGGTTGGAAGATGACACGTAGGTCATCTTCAACCTCCAGCCAACGTGATTTGCAGGTCTCTCAAACTGTAAAATTAGAAGCTCAGACCTATGCCAATCGCTTCGTCTCTTCAAGATGAAAACAACCATACCCTCGCACCAAATTTATGTAAACTGTAGCTCAAGCAATTTGGAAAGAATGTTTTGAAAAGGTATTTGAAAATTCATGGTCAAAACGTGTTTCCAGTGAACTGTAAGTGTTGCGACTAGAACCAGGGCAATGAGAGAAACACAATGATATTAGAGTTTTGAAGTATATGAAGGAATCTACCTATTGAAGTTGAGTCGCAGAGCTCTGAAACTGGACTTCTATGGAACAGTATAGGGCACGATTCTTGAATGTAATTATATGGTTAGCTTCATGGAAGATCAAGGAAGGTGAATTGAGGGGAAAATGGATTGAAAAAGCCTTGAGAATAGATTTCGAAGTTGCTGAATTCTGGGTTGTGAAGCAAGTTTGGCAGGGTGATTTTGTCTATCTAAGCTTGGGAAATTAAATGGGGGATGACCCTCTATTTATAGGGAAGCAAATGGGATCAAAAGGAATAGCAAATGATGTGTTATGGAGGGAATTCGTGTGGGTTTCCATCATGAAGAAAGTGTGACTCAAACTTGATCAAAACTCATCCAAATCATGCGTTTCATGATGCTAATCACTTCTGACAAGTTGCTAAACATGATTAGAAACAAAAACGCGTGGAAATCCTGTGATTAGAAGCCAAAACAAAGATTTCAAAATTCTGACTTTGTGCAAAATTCAGTTTCAAACTGCCAAATTCAAATCCATGGTATTTCCACTTCAAGGGGTCTTAGGGCATAATTCTTGATGCTTTGGAAAGATGAGGTTACAAGCTTTGCAATGGAAAAAGAATGGAATCAAATGGATGCTTGAGCTGAAAGTTACATGTAGTCAAAGTTGAAGAAAAAGAGTTGACTTTCCATACTTAGAAATATTTCAAATCTTCTTTGAAAATCACCTATAATCCTTTGCATACAAACATGGAATTCCACTTAGAATTTTCTCTTGAAAAAAAAAGATGGAATGAAGTAGACCTCTTGAATGACATTTTGAAATTTGAACCACTCAAAATCTCCAAAAGTTGAACAAGTTATGACTTGTTGAAGGTGGCCAAAAATCATGAAATGACCTATAATCTTTTGCATTCTTAAGGCAACTTCCATCCATTTTCTTACTGTGAACATAAAAGAAGGCATGAATTACACCTCCTTAAGATCATCATGGAAACATAATGGGCTCAAGGTGATAAAAATTGATCAAGTTATGACCATTTGAAATCACATATGAAAAATTAGGGATTCATCTGGGTGACTTGTAATCTTTGTTCTTCACCAAGTTCCATCCTCATGAAAACTCCTTGGAACTTTTGAAGTGATTTGTTGGTAAGTCTTTTAAGAGAAGGATGCTTTTGGAATCACTCAGAAATACCAAAATATGAGCAAGATATGGTCCTTTGAAGTTTAAAACCCTAGCCTCTAGATCAAGAGAATGCTTTGAGGAACTTTGCCAAGTTTGAACAAACTTTTTGTGCCAATATTATTCCTATGTGAATAGAAATTGTTGAGGATGATGATGAGGACTCATGGCCACCAAAACCACTTCCATACTAATTCTTCCAAAACAACTTCAATGGTGATATTTGAATTTCTCAAGCTATTGACTAGGGCATGGAAATAAACTCATGAACTCAAAATGCGTTAGTAATAAAATCCAAGGGATTTGGCGCACTGTGCATATCATGGTCATTAAAGAATAATGTACATAATTAATAATAAATCAGATTTTTGAAAAACACAAATGGCACGCCATCATTGGTTGGAAGATGACACATATGTCATCTTTAACCTCCAGCCAACGTGATTTGAAGGTCTCTCAAACTGAAAAATCAGAAGCTCAGACCTATGCCAATCGCTTCGTCTCTTCAAGACGAAAACAACCACACCCTCGCGCCAAATTTATATAAATTGTATCTCAAGCAATTTGGAAAGAAAGTTTTGAAAAGGGATTTGAAAATTCATGGTCAAAACGTGTTTCCAGTGAACTGTAAGTGTTGCGACTAGAACCAGGGCAATGAGAGCAACACAATGATATCAGAGTTTTGAAGAATTGATGAAGGAATCTATCTATTAAAGTTGAGTTGCAGAGATCTGAAACTGGACTTCTATGGAACAGTATAGGGCACGATTCTTGAATGTAATTATATGGTTAGCTTCAGGGAAGATCAATGAAGGTGAATTGAGGGAAACATGGATTGAAAAAGGCTTGAGAATAGATTTCGAAGTTGCTGAATTCTGGGTTGTGAAGCAAGTTTGGCAGGGTGATTCTGGCTATCCAATCTTGGGAAATTGAATGGGGGATGACCCTCTATTTATAGGGAAGCAAATGGGATCAAAAGGAATTGCAAATGATGCGTTTTGGAGGAAATTCATGTGGGTTTACATCATGAAGAAAGTGTGACTCAAACTTGATCAAAACTCATCCAAATCATGCGTTTCATGATGCTAATCACTTCTGGAAAGTTGCTAAACATGATTAGAAACAAAAACGCGTGGAAATCCTGTGATTAAAAGCCAAAACAAAGATTTCAAAATTCTGACTTTGTGCAAAATTCAGTTTCAAACTACCAAATTCAAATCCATGGCATTTCCACCTCAAGGGGTGTTAGGGCATAATTCTCAATGCTTTGGAAAGATGAGGTTACAAGCTTTGCAATGGAAAAAGAATGGAATCAAATGGATGCTTGAGCTGAAAGTTACATGGAGTCAAAGTTGAAGAAAAAGAGTTGACTTTCAATACTTAGAAATATTTCAAATTCTTCTTTAAAAATGACCTATAATCCTTTGCATACAAACATGGCCTTCCACTTATAATTTGCTCTTGACAAAAAAAGATGGAATGAAGTAGACCTCTTGAATGACATTTTTAAATTTGAACCACTCAAAATCTCCAAAAGTTGAGCAAGTTATGACTTGTTGAAGTTGGCCAAAAATCATGAAATGACCTATAATCTTTTGCATTCTTAAGGAAACTTCCATCCATTTTCTTACTTTGCACATAAAAGAAGGCATGAAGTACACCTCCTTAAGATCATCATGGAAAAATAATGGGCTCAAGGTGATAAAAATTGACCAAGTTATGACCATTTGAAATCACATATGAAAAATTGGGGATTCATCTGGGTGACTTGTAATCTTTCTTCTTCACCAAGTTCCTTCCACATGAAAACTCCTTGGAACTTTTGAAGTGATTTGTTGGTAACTTTTTGAAGAGAAGGATGCTTTTTGAATCACTTAAAAATACCAAAATATGAGCAAGATATTCTCCTTTGAAGTTCAAAACCCTAGCCTCTAGATCAAGAGAATGCTTTGAGGAACTTTGCCAAGGTTAAACAAACTTTTTGTGCCAATATTATTCCTTTGTGAATAGAAATTGTTCAGGATGATGATGAGGACTCATGGCCACAAAAACCACTTCCATACTAATTCTTCCAAAACAACTTCAATGGTGAGGTTTGAATTTCTTAAGCTATTGACTAGGGCATGGAAATAAACTCATGAACTCATGAACTCAAAATGCGTTAGTAATCAAATCCAAGGGATCTGGCGCGCTGTGCATATCATGGTCATTAATGAATAATGTACATAATCAATAATAAATCATATTTTTGAAAAACATAAATGGCACGCCATCATTGGTTGGAAGATGACACATATGTCATCTTCAACCTCCAGCCAACGTGATTTGCAGGTCTCTCAAACTGTAAAATTAGAAGCTCAGACCTATGCCAATCGCTTCGTCTCTTCAAGACGAAAATAACCACACCCTCGCGCCAAATTTATATAAACTGTATCTCAAGCAATTTGGAAAGAAGGTTTTGAAAAGGAATTTGAAAATTCATGGTCAAAACGTGTTTCCAGTGAACTGTAAGTGTTGCGACTAAAACCAGGGCAATGAGAGTAACACAATTATATCAGAGTTTTGAAGAATTGATGAAGGAATCTACCTATTGAAGTTGAGTTGCAGAGCTCTGAAACTGGACTTCTATGGAACAGTATAGGGCACGATTCTTGAATGTAATTATATGGATAGCTTCAGGGAAGATCAATGAAGGTGAATTGAGGGAAAAAATGGGTTGAAAAAGGCTTGAGAATAGATTTCGAAGTTGCTGAATTATGGGTTGTGAAGCAAGTTTGGCAGGGTGATTCTGGCTATCTAAGCTTAGGAAATTGAATGGGGGATGACCCTCTATTTATAGGGAAGCAAATGGGATCAAAAGGAATAGCAAATGATGCGTTTTGGAGGGAATTCATGTGGGTTTACATCATGAAGAAAGTGTGACTCGAACATGATCAAAACTCATCCAGATCATGCGTTTCATGATGCTAATCTCTTCTGGCAAGTTTCTAAACATGATTAGAAACAAAAACGCGTGGAAATCCTGTGATTAGAAGCCAAAACAAAGATTTCAAAATTCTAACTTTGTGCAAAATTCAGTTTCAAACTACCAAATTCAAATCCATGGCATTTCCACCTCAAGGGGTGTTAGGGCATAATTCTCGATGCTTTGGAAAGATGAGGTTACAAGCTTCGCAATGGAAAAAGAATGGAATCAAATGGATGCTTGACCTGAAAGTTACATGGAGTCAAAGTTGAAGAAAAAAAGTTGACTTTCAATACTTAGAAATATTTCAAATTCTTCTTTAAAAATGACCCAAAATCCTTTGCATACAAACATGGCCTTCCACTTAGAATTTTCTCTTGACAAAAAAAGATGGAATGAAGTAGACCTATTGAATGACATTTTGAAATTTGAACCACTCAAAATCTCCAAAAGTTGAGCAAGTTATGACTTGTTGAAGTTGGCCAAAAATCATGAAATGACCTATAATCTTTTGCATTCTTAAGGAAACTTCCATCCATATTCTTACTGTGAACATAAAAGAAGGCATGAAGTACACCTCCTTAAGATCATCATGGAAAAATAATTGGATCAAGGTGATAAAAATTGATCAAGTTATGACCATTTGAAATCACATATGAAAAATTGGGGATTCATCTGGGTGACTTGTAATCTTTCTTCTTCACCAAGTTCCATCCACATGAAAACTCCTTGGAACTTTTGAAGTGATTTGTTGGTAACTTTTTGAAGAGAAGGATTCTTTTTGAATCACTTAAAAATACCAAAAGATGAGCAAGATATGCTCCTTTGAAGTTCAAAACCTTAGCCTCTAGATCAAGAGAATGCTTTGAGGAACTTTGCCAAGGTTAAACAAACTTTTTGTGCCAATATTATTCCTTTGTGAATAGAAATTGTTCAGGATGATGATGAGGACTCATGGCCACCAAAACCACTTCCATACTAATTCTTCCAAAACAACTTCAATGGTGAGGTTTGAATTTCTGAAGCTATTGACTAGGGCATGGAAATAAACTCATGAACTCATGAACTCAAAATGCGTTAGTAATCAAATCCAAGGGATCTGGCGCGCTGTGCATATCATGGTCATTAATGAATAATGTACATAATCAATAATAAATCATATTTTTGAAAAACATAAATGGCACGCCATCATTGGTTGGAAGATGACACATATGTCATCTTCAACCTCCAGCCAACGTGATTTGCAGGTCTCTCAAACTGTAAAATTAGAAGCTCAGACCTATGCCAATCGCTTCGTCTCTTCAAGACGAAAACAACCACACCCTCGCGCCAAATTTATATAAACTGTATCTCAAGCAATTTGGAAAGAAAGTTTTGAAAAGGGATTTGAAAATTCATGGTCAAAACGTGTTTCCAGTGAACTGTAAGTGTTGCGACTAAAACCAGGGCAATGAGAGTAACACAATTATATCAGAGTTTTGAAGAATTGATGAAGGAATCTACCTATTGAAGTTGAGTTGCAGAGCTCTGAAACTGGACTTCTATGGAACAGTATAGGGCACGATTCTTGAATGTAATTATATGGATAGCTTCAGGGAAGATCAATGAAGGTGAATTGAGGGAAAAAATGGGTTGAAAAAGGCTTGAGAATAGATTTCGAAGTTGCTGAATTATGGGTTGTGAAGCAAGTTTGGCAGGGTGATTCTGGCTATTTAAGCTTAGGAAATTGAATGGGGGATGACCCTCTATTTATAGGGAAGCAAATGGGATCAAAAGGAATAGCAAATGATGCGTTTTGGAGGGAATTCATGTGGGTTTACATCATGAAGAAAGTGTGACTCAAACATGATCAAAACTCATCCAGATCATGCGTTTCATGATGCTAATCTCTTCTGGCAAGTTTCTAAACATGATTAGAAACAAAAACGCGTGGAAATCCTGTGATTAGAAGCCAAAACAAAGATTTCAAAATTCTAACTTTGTGCAAAATTCAGTTTCAAACTACCAAATTCAAATCCATGGCATTTCCACCTCAAGGGGTGTTAGGGCATAATTCTCGATGCTTTGGAAAGATGAGGTTACAAGCTTCGCAATGGAAAAAGAATGCAATCAAATGGATGCTTGACCTGAAATTTACATGGAGTCAAAGTTGAAGAAAAAAAGTTGACTTTCAATACTTAGAAATATTTCAAATTCTTCTTTAAAAATGACCCAAAATCCTTTGCATACAAACATGGCCTTCCACTTAGAATTTTCTCTTGACAAAAAAAGATGGAATGAAGTAGACCTATTGAATGACATTTTGAAATTTGAACCACTCAAAATCTCCAAAAGTTGAGCAAGTTATGACTTGTTGAAGTTGGCCAAAAATCATGAAATGACCTATAATCTTTTCATTCTTAAGGAAACTTCCATCCATTTTCTTACTTTGCACATAAAAGAAGGCATGAAGGAAACCTCCTTAAGATCATCATGGAAAAATAATGGGCTCAAGGTGATAAAAATTGACCAAGTTATGACCATTTGAAATCACATATGAAAAATTGGGGATTCATCTGGGTGACTTGTAATCTTTCTTCTTCACCAAGTTCCTTCCACATGATAACTCCTTGGAACTTGTGAAGTGATTTATTGGTAACTTTTTGAAGAGAAGGATTCTTTTGAAATCACTTAAAAATACCAAAAGATGAGCAAGATATGCTCCTTTGAAGTTCAAAACCCTATCCTCTAGATCAAGAGAATGCTTTGAGGAACTTTGCCAAGGTTGAACAAACTTTTTGTGCCAATATTATTCCTTTGTGAATAGAAATTTTTCAGGATGATGATGAAGACTCATGGCCACTAAAACCACTTCCATACAAATTCTTCCAAAACAACTTCAATGGTGAGGTTTGAATTTCTTAAGCTATTGACTAGGGCATGGAAATAAACTCATGAACTCATGAACTCAAAATGCGTTAGTAATCAAATCCAAGGGATCCGGCGCGCTGTGCATATCATGGTCATTAATGAATAATGTACATAATCAATAATAAATCAGATTTTTGAAAAACACAAATGGCACGCCATCATTGGTTGGAAGATGACACATATGTCATCTTGAACCTCCAGCCAACGTGATTTGCAGGTCTCTCAAACTGTAAAATTAGAAGCTCAGACCTATGCCAATCGCTTCGTCTCTTCAAGACGAAAACAACCACACCCTCGCGCCAAATTTATATAAACTGTATCTCAAGCAATTTGGAAATTAAGTTTTGAAAAGGGATTTGAAAATTCATGGTCAAAACGTGTTTCCATTGAACTGTAAGTGTTGCGACTAGAACTAGGGCAATGAGAGCAACACAATTATATCAGAGTTTTAAAGAATTGATGAAGGAATCTACCTATTGAAGTTGAGTTGCAGAGCTCTGAAACTGGACTTCTATGGAATAGTATAGGGCACGATTCTTGAATGTAATTATATGGTTAGCTTCAGGGAAGATCAATGAAGGTGAATTGAGGGAAAAAATGGGTTGAAAAAGGCTTGAGAATAGATTTCGAAGTTGCTGAATTCTGGGTTATGATGCAAGTTTGGCAGGGTGATTCTGGCTATCTAAGCTTGGGAAATTGAATGGGGGATGACCCTCTATTTATAGGGAAGCAAATGGGATCAAAAGGAATAGCAAATGATGCGTTTTGGAGGGAATTCAAGTGGGTTTACATCATGAAGAAAGTGTGACTCAAACTTGATCAAAACTCATCCAGATCATGCGTTTCATGATGCTAATCTCTTCTGGCAAGTTGCTAAACATGATCAGAAACAAAAACACGTGGAAATCCTGTGATTAGAAGCCAAAACAAAGATTTCAAAATTCTGACTTTGTGCAAAATTCAGTTTCAAACTACCAAATTCAAATCCATCGCATTTCCACCTCAAGGGGTGTTAGGGAATAATTCTTGATGCTTTGGAAAGATGAGGTTACAAGCTTTGCAATGGAAAAAGAATGTAATCAAATGGATGCTTGAGCTGAAAGTTACATGGAGTCAAAGTTGAAGAAAAAGAGTTGACTTTCAATACTTAGAAATATTTCAAATCTTCTTTAAAAATGACCTATAATCCTTTGCATACAAACATGGCCTTCCACTTAGAATTTTCTCTTGAAAAAAAAAGATAGAATGAAGTAGACCTCTTGAATGACATTTTTAAATTTGAACCACTCAAAATCTCCAAAAGTTGAGCAAGTTATGACTTGTTGAAGTTGGCCAAAAATCATGAAATGACCTATAATCTTTTGCATTCTTAAGGAAACTTCCATCCATATTCTTACTGTGAACATAAAAGAAGGCATGAAGTACACCTCCTTAAGATCATCATGGAAAAATAATGGGATCAAGGTGATAAAAATTGATCAAGTTATGACCATTTGAAATCACATATGAAAAATTGGGGATTCATCTGGGTGACTTGTAATCTTTCTTCTTCACCAAGTTCCATCCACATGAAAACTCCTTAGAACTTTTGAAGTGATTTGTTGGTAACTTTTTGAAGAGAAGGATGCTTTTGGAATCACTTAAAAATACCAAAAGATGAGCAAGATATGCTCCTTTGAAGTTCAAAACCCTAGCCTCTAGATCAAGAGAATGCTTTGAGGAACTTTGCCAAGGTTGAACAAACTTTTTGTGCCAATATTATTCCTTTGTGAATAGAAATTGTTTAGGATGATGATGAGGACTCATGGCCACCAAAACAACTTCCATACTAATTCTTCCAAAACAACTTCAATGGTGAGGTTTGAATTTCTTAAGCTATTGACTAGGGCATGGAAATAAACTCATGAACTCATGAACTCAAAATGCGTTAGTAATCAAATCCAAGGGATCTGGCGCGCTGTGCATATCATGGTCATTAATGAATAATGTACATAATCAATAATAAATCATATTTTTGAAAAACATAAATGGCACGCCATCATTGGTTGGAAGATGACACATATTTCATCTTCAACCTCCAGCCAACGTGATTTGCAGGTCTCTCAAACTGTAAAATTAGAAGCTCAGACCTATGCCAATCGCTTCGTCTCTTCAAGACGAAAACAACCACACCCTCGCGCCAAATTTATATAAACTGTATCTCAAGCAATTTGGAAAGAAAGTTTTGAAAAGGGATTTGAAAATTCATGGTCAAAACGTGTTTCCAGTGAACTGTAAGTGTTGCGACTAAAACCAGGGCAATGAGAGTAACACAATTATATTAGAGTTTTGAAGAATTGATGAAGGAATCTACCTATTGAAGTTGAGTTGCAGAGCTCTGAAACTGGACTTCTATGGAACAGTATAGGACACGATTCTTGAATGTAATTATATGGTTAGCTTCAGGGAAGATCAATGAAGGTGAATTGAGGGAAAAAATGGGTTGAAAAAGGCTTGAGAATAGATTTCGAAGTTGCTAAATTATGGGTTGTGAAGCAAGTTTGGCAGGGTGATTATGGCTATCTAAGCTTGGGAAATTGAATGGGGGATGACCCTCTATTTATAGGGAAGCAAATGGGATCAAAAGGAATAGCAAATGATGCGTTTTGGAGGGAATTCAAGTGGGTTTACATCATGAAGAAAGTGTGACTCAAACTTGATCAAAACTCATCTAGATCATGCGTTTCATGATGCTAATCTCTTCTGGCAAGTTGCTAAACATGATCAGAAACAAAAACGCGTGGAAATCCTGTGATTAGAAGCCAAAACAAAGATTTCAAAATTCTGACTTTGTGCAAAATTCAGTTTCAAACTACCAAATTCAAATCCATCGCATTTCCACCTCAAGGGGTGTTAGGGAATAATTCTTGATGCTTTGGAAAGATGAGGTTACAAGCTTTGCAATGGAAAAAGAATGTAATCAAATGGATGCTTGAGCTGAAAGTTACATGGAGTCAAAGTTGAAGAAAAAGAGTTGACTTTCAATACTTAGAAATATTTCAAATCTTCTTTAAAAATGACCTATAATCCTTTGCATACAAACATGGCCTTCCACTTAGAATTTTCTCTTGAAAAAAAAAGATGGAATGAAGTAGACCTCTTGAATGACATTTTTAAATTTGAACCACTCAAAATCTCCAAAAGTTGAGCAAGTTATGACTTGTTGAAGTTGGCCAAAAATCATGAAATGACCTATAATCTTTTGCATTCTTAAGGAAACTTCCATCCATATTCTTACTGTGAACATAAAAGAAGGCATGAAGTACACCTCCTTAAGATCATCATGGAAAAATAATGGGATCAAGGTGATAAAAATTGATCAAGTTATGACCATTTGAAATCACATATGAAAAATTGGGGATTCATCTGGGTGACTTGTAATCTTTCTTCTTCACCAAGTTCCATCCACATGAAAACTCCTTAGAACTTTTGAAGTGATTTGTTGGTAACTTTTTGAAGAGAAGGATGCTTTTGGAATCACTTAAAAATACCAAAAGATGAGCAAGATATGCTCCTTTGAAGTTCAAAACCCTAGCCTCTAGATCAAGAGAATGCTTTGAGGAACTTTGCCAAGGTTGAACAAACTTTTTGTGCCAATATTATTCCTTTGTGAATAGAAATTGTTTAGGATGATGATGAGGACTCATGGCCACCAAAACCACTTCCATACTAATTCTTCCAAAACAACTTCAATGGTGAGGTTTGAATTTCTTAAGCTATTGACTAGGGCATGGAAATAAACTCATGAACTCATGAACTCAAAATGCGTTAGTAATCAAATCCAAGGGATCTGGCGCGCTGTGCATATCATGGTCATTAATGAATAATGTACATAATCAATAATAAATCATATTTTTGAAAAACATAAATGGCACGCCATCATTGGTTGGAAGATGACACATATTTCATCTTCAACCTCCAGCCAACGTGATTTGCAGGTCTCTCAAACTGTAAAATTAGAAGCTCAGACCTATGCCAATCGCTTCGTCTCTTCAAGACGAAAACAACCACACCCTCGCGCCAAATTTATATAAACTGTATCTCAAGCAATTTGGAAAGAAAGTTTTGAAAAGGGATTTGAAAATTCATGGTCAAAACGTGTTTCCAGTGAACTGTAAGTGTTGCGACTAAAACCAGGGCAATGAGAGTAACACAATTATATCAGAGTTTTGAAGAATTGATGAAGGAATCTACCTATTGAAGTTGAGTTGCAGAGCTCTGAAACTGGACTTCTATGGAACAATATAGGGCACGATTCTTGAATGTAATTATATGGTTAGCTTCAGGGAAGATCAATGAAGGTGAATTGAGGGAAAAAATGGGTTGAAAAAGGCTTGAGAATAGATTTCGAAGTTGTTGAATTATGGGTTGTGAAGCAAGTTTGGCAGGGTGATTCTGGCTATCTAAGCTTAGGAAATTGAATGGGGGATGACCCTCTATTTATAGGGAAGCAAATGGGATCAAAAGGAATAGCAAATGATGCGTTTTGGAGGGAATTCAAGTGGGTTTACATCATGAAGAAAGTGTGACTCAAACTTGATCAAAACTCATCCAGATCATGCGTTTCATGATGCTAATCTCTTATGGCAAGTTGCTAAACATGATCAGAAACAAAAACGCGTGGAAATCCTGTGATTAGAAGCCAAAACAAAGATTTCAAAATTCTGACTTTGTGTAAAATTCAGTTTCAAACTACCAAATTCAAATCCATCGCATTTCCACCTCAAGGGGTGTTAGGGAATAATTCTTGATGCTTTGGAAAGATGAGGTTACAAGCTTTGCAATGGAAAAAGAATGTAATCAAATGGATGCTTGAGCTGAAAGTTACATGGAGTCAAAGTTGAAGAAAAAGAGTTGACTTTCAATACTTAGAAATATTTCAAATCTTCTTTAAAAATGACCTATAATCCTTTGCATACAAACATGGCCTTCCACTTAGAATTTTCTCTTGAAAAAAAAAGATGGAATGAAGTAGACCTCTTGAATGACATTTTGAAATTTGAACCACTCAAAATCTCCAAAAGTTGAGCAAGTTATGACTTGTTGAAGTTGGGCAAAAATCATGAAATGACCTATAATCTTTTGCATTCTTAAGGAAACTTCCATCCATATTCTTACTGTGAACATAAAAGAAGGCATGAAGTACACCTCCTTAAGATCATCATGGAAAAGTAATGGGATCAAGGTGATAAAAATTGATCAATTTATGACCATTTGAAATCACATATGAAAAATTGGGGATTCATCTAGGTGACTTGTAATCTTTCTTCTTCACCAAGTTCCATCCACATGAAAACTCCTTGGAACTTTTGAAGTGATCTGTTGGTAACTGTTTGAAGAGAAGGATGCTTTTGGAATCACTTTAAAATACCAAAAGATGAGCAAGATATGCTCCTTTGAAGTTCAAAACCCTAGCCTCTAGATCAAGAGAATGCTTTGAGGAACTTTGCCAAGGTTGAACAAACTTTTTGTGCCAATATTATTCCCTTGTGAATAGAAATTGTTCAGGATGATGATGAGGACTCATGGTCACCAAAACCACTTCCATACTAATTCTTCCAAAACAACTTCAATGGTGAGGTTTGAATTTCTTAAGCTATTGACTAGGGCATGGAAATAAACTCATGAACTCATGAACTCAAAATGCGTTAGTAATCAAATCCAAGGGATCTGGCGCGCTGTGCATATCATGGTCATTAATGAATAATGTACATAATCAATAATAAATCATATTTTTGAAAAACATAAATGGCACGCCATCATTGGTTGGAAGATGACACATATGTCATCTTCAACCTCCAGCCAACGTGATTTGCAGGTCTCTCAAACTGTAAAATTAGAAGCTCAGACCTATGCCAATCGCTTCGTCTCTTCAAGACGAAAACAACCACACCCTCGCGCCAAATTTATATAAACTGTATCTCAAACAATTTGGAAAGAAAGTTTTGAAAAGGGATTTGAAAATTCATGGCCAAAACGTGTTTCCAGTGAACTGTAAGTGTTGCGACTAAAACCAGGGCAATGAGAGTAACACAATTATATCAGAGTTTTGAAGAATTGATGAAGGAATCTACCTATTGAAGTTGAGTTGCAGAGCTCTGAAACTGGACTTCTATGGAACAATATAGGGCACGATTCTTGAATGTAATTATATGGTTAGCTTCAGGGAAGATCAATGAAGGTGAATTGAGGGAAAAAATGGGTTGAAAAAGGCTTGAGAATAGATTTCGAAGTTGCTGAATTATGGGTTGTGAAGCAAGTTTGGCAGGGTGATTCTGGCTATCTAAGCTTAGGAAATTGAATGGGGGATGACCCTCTATTTATAGGGAAGCAAATGGGATCAAAAGGAATAGCAAATGATGCGTTTTGGAGGGAATTCAAGTGGGTTTACATCATGAAGAAAGTGTGACTCAAACTTGATCAAAACTCATCCAGATCATGCGTTTCATGATGCTAATCTCTTATGGCAAGTTGCTAAACATGATCAGAAACAAAAACGCGTGGAAATCCTGTGATTAGAAGCCAAAACAAAGATTTCAAAATTCTGACTTTGTGTAAAATTCAGTTTCAAACTACCAAATTCAAATCCATCGCATTTCCACCTCAAGGGGTGTTAGGGAATAATTCTTGATGCTTTGGAAAGATGAGGTTACAAGCTTTGCAATGGAAAAAGAATGTAATCAAATGGATGCTTGAGCTGAAAGTTACATGGAGTCAAAGTTGAAGAAAAAGAGTTGACTTTCAATACTTAGAAATATTTCAAATCTTCTTTAAAAATGACCTATAATCCTTTGCATACAAACATGGCCTTCCACTTAGAATTTTCTCTTGAAAAAAAAAAGATGGAATGAAGTAGACCTCTTGAATGACATTTTGAAATTTGAACCACTCAAAATCTCCAAAAGTTGAGCAAGTTATGACTTGTTGAAGTTGGCCAAAAATCATGAAATGACCTATAATCTTTTGCATTCTTAAGGAAACTTCCATCCATATTCTTACTGTGAACATAAAAGAAGGCATGAAGTACACCTCCTTAAGATCATCATGGAAAAATAATGGGATCAAGGTGATAAAAATTGATCAAGTTATGACCATTTGAAATCACATATGAAAAATTGGGGATTCATCTGGGTGACTTGTAATCTTTCTTCTTCACCAAGTTCCATCCACATGAAAACTCCTTGGAACTTTTGAAGTGATTTGTTGGTAACTGTTTGAAGAGAAGGATGCTTTTGGAATCACTTAAAAATACCAAAAGATGAGCAAGATATGCTCCTTTGAAGTTCAAAACCCTAGCCTCTAGATCAAGAGAATGCTTTGAGGAACTTTGCCAAGGTTGAACAAACTTTTTGTGCCAATATTATTCCTTTGTGAATAGAAATTGTTCAGGATGATGATGAGGACTCATGGTCACCAAAACCACTTCCATACTAATTCTTCCAAAACAACTTCAATGGTGAGGTTTGAATTTCTTAAGCTATTGACTAGGGCATGGAAATAAACTCATGAACTCATGAACTCAAAATGCGTTAGTAATCAAATCCAAGGGATCTGGCGCGCTGTGCATATCATGGTCATTAATGAATAATGTACATAATCAATAATAAATCATATTTTTGAAAAACATAAATGGCACGCCATCATTGGTTGGAAGATGACACATATGTCATCTTCAACCTCCAGCCAACGTGATTTGTAGGTCTCTCAAACTGTAAAATTAGAAGCTCAGACCTATGCCAATCGCTTCGTCTCTTCAAGACGAAAACAACCACACCCTCGCGCCAAATTTATATAAACTGTATCTCAAGCAATTTGGAAAGAAAGTTTTGAAAAGGGATTTGAAAATTCATGGTCAAAACGTGTTTCCAGTGAACTGTAAGTGTTGCGACTAAAACCAAGGCAATGAGAGTAACACAATTATATCAGAGTTTTGAAGAATTGATGAAAGAATCTACCTATTGAAGTTGAGTTGCAGAGCTCTGAAACTGGACTTCTATGGAACAATATAGGGCACGATTCTTGAATGTAATTATATGGTTAGCTTCAGGGAAGATCAATGAAGGTGAATTGAGGGAAAAAATGGGTTGAAAAAGGCTTGAGAATAGATTTCGAAGTTGCTGAATTATGGGTTGTGAAGCAAGTTTGGCAGGGTGATTCTGGCTATCTAAGCTTAGGAAATTGAATGGGGGATGACCCTCTATTTATAGGGAAGCAAATGGGATCAAAAGGAATAGAAAATGATGCGTTTTGGAGGGAATTCATGTGGGTTTACATCATGAAGAAAGTGTGACTCAAACATGATCAAAACTCATCCAGATCATGCGTTTCATGATGCTAATCTCTTCTGGAAAGTTTCTAAACATGATTAGAAACAAAAACGCATGGAAATCCTGTGATTAGAAGCTAAAACAAAGATTTCAAAATTCTAACTTTGTGCAAAATTCAGTTTCAAACTACCAAATTCAAATCCATGGCATTTCCACCTCAAGGGGTGTTAGGGCATAATTCTCGATGCTTTGGAAAGATGAGGTTACAAGCTTCTAAATGGAAAAAGAATGGAATCAAATGGATGCTTGACCTGAAAGTTACATGGAGTCAAAGTTGAAGAAAAAGAGTTGACTTTCAATACTTAGAAATATTTCAAATTCTTCTTTAAAAATGACCTATAATCCTTTGCATACAAACATGGCCTTCCACTTAGAATTTTCTCTTGACAAAAAAAGATGGAATGAAGTAGACCTATTGAATGACATTTTGAAATTTTAACCACTCAAAATCTCCAAAAGTTGAGCAAGTTATGACTTGTTGAAGTTGGCCAAAAATCATGAAATGACCTATAATCTTTTGCATTCTTAAGGAAACTTCCATCCATTTTATTACTTTGCACATAAAAGAAGGCATGAAGGACACCTCCTTAAGATCATCATGGAAAAATAATGGGCTCAAGGTGATAAAAATTGACCAAGTTATGACCATTTGAAATCACATATGAAAAATTGGGGATTCATCTGGGTGACTTGTAATCTTTCTTCATCACCAAGTTCCTTCCACATGATAACTCCTTGGAACTTTTGAAGTGATTTATTGGTAACTTTTTGAAGAGAAGGATTCTTTTGGAATCACTTAAAAATACCAAAAGATGAGCAAGATATGCTCCTTTGAAGTTCAAAACCCTATCCTCTAGATCAAGAGAATGCTTTGAGGAACTTTGCCAAGGTTGAACAAACTTTTTGTGCCAATATTATTCCTTTGTGAATAGAAATTGTTCAGGATGATGATGAAGACTCATGGCCACTAAAACCACTTCCATACTAATTCTTCCAAAACAACTTCAATGGTGAGGTTTGAATTTCTTAAGCTATTGACTATGGCATGGAAATAAACTCATGAACTCATGAACTCAAAATGCGTTAGTAATCAAATCAAAGGGATCTGGCGCGCTGTGCATATCATGGTCATTAATGAATAATGTACATAATCAATAATAAATCAGATTTTTGAAAAACACAAATGGCACGCCATCATTGGTTGGAAGATGACACATGTGTCATCTTCAACCTCCAGCCAACGTGATTTGCAGGTCTCTCAAACTGTAAAATCAGAAGCTCAGACCTATGCCAATCGCTTCGTCTCTTCAAGACAAAAACAACCACACCCTCGCGCCAAATTTATATAAACTGTATCTCAAGCAATTTGGAAATTAAGTTTTGAAAAGGGATTTGAAAATTCATGGTCAAAACGTGTTTCCAGTGAACTGTAAGTGTTGCGGCTAGAACCAGGGCAATGAGAGCAACACAATTATATCAGAGTTTTAAAGAATTGATGAAGGAATCTACCTATTGAAGTTGAGTTGCAGAGCTCTGAAACTGGACTTCTATGGAACAGTATAGGGCACGATTATTGAATGTAATTATATGGTTAGCTTCAGGGAAGATCAATGAAGGTGAATTGAGGGAAAAAATGGGTTGAAAAAGGCTTGAGAATAGATTTCGAAGTTGCAGAATTCTGGGTTGTGAAGCAAGTTTGGAAGGGTGATTCTGGCTATCTAAGCTTGGGAAATTGAATGGGGGATGACCCTCTATTTATAGGGAAGCAAATGGGATCAAAAGGAATAGCAAATGATGCGTTTTGGAGGGAATTCAAGTGGGTTTACATCATGAAGAAAGTGTGACTCAAACTTGATCAAAACTCATCCAGATCATGCGTTTCATGATGCTAATCTCTTATGGCAAGTTGCTAAACATGATCAGAAACAAAAACGCGTGGAAATCCTGTGATTATAAGCCAAAACAAAGATTTCAAAATTCTGACTTTGTGCAAAATTCAGTTTCAAACTACCAAATTCCAATCCATCACATTTCCACCTCAAGGGGTGTTAGGGAATAATTCTTGATGCTTTGGAAAGATGATGTTACATGCTTTGCAATGGAAAAAGAATGGAATCAAATGGATGCTTGAGCTGAAAGTTACATGGAGTCAAAGTTGAAGAAAAAGAGTTGACTTTCAATACTTAGAAATATTTCAAATCTTCTTTAAAAATGACCTATAATCCTTTGCATACAAACATGGCCTTCCACTTAGAATTTTCTCTTGAAAAAAAAAGATGGAATGAAGTAGACCTCTTGAATGACATTTTGAAATTTGAACCACTCAAAATCTCCAAAAGTTGAGCAAGTTATGACTTGTTGAAGTTGGCCAAAAATCATGAAATGACCTATAATCTTTTGCATTCTTAAGGAAACTTCCATCCATATTCTTACAATGAACATAAAAGAAGGCATGAAGTACACCTCCTCAAGATCATCATGGAAAAATAATGGGCTCATGGTGATAAAAATTGATCAAGTTATGACCATTTGAAATCACATATGAAAAATTGGGGATTCATCTGGGTGACTTGTAATCTTTCTTTTTCACCAAGTTCCATCCACATGAAAACTCCTTGGAACTTTTGAAGTGATTTGTTGGTAACTTTTTGAAGAGAAGGATGCTTTTTGAATCACTTAAAAATACCAAAAGATGAGTAAGATATTCTCCTTTGAAGTTCAAAACCCTAGCCTCTAGATCAAGAGAATGCTTTGAGGAACTTTGCCAAGGTTGAACAAACTTTTTTTGCCAATATTATTCCTTTGTGAATAGAAATTGTTCAGGATGATGATGAAGAATCATGGCCACCAAAACCACTTCCATACTAATTCTTCCAAAACAACTTCAATGGTGAGGTTTGAATTTCTCAAGCTATTGACTAGGGCATGGAAATAAACTCATGAACTCATGAACTCAAAATGCGTTAGTAATAAAATCCAAGGGATCTGGCGCACTGTGCATATCATGGACATTAATGAATAATGTACATAATCAATAATAAATCAGATTTTTGAAAAACACAAATGGCACGCCATCATTGGTTGGAAGATGACACATATGTCATCTTCAACCTCCAGCCAACGTGATTTGAAAATCTCTCAAACTGTAAAATCAGAAGCTCAGACATATGCCAATCGCTTCGTCTCTTCAAGACGAAAACAACCACACCCTCGCGCCAAATTTATATAAATTGTATCTCAAGCAATTTGGAAAGAAAGTTTTGAAAAGGGATTTGAAAATTCATGGTCAAAACGTGTTTCCAGTGAACTGTAAGTGTTGCGACTAGAACCAGGGCAATGAGAGCAACACAATGATATCAGAGTTTTGAAGAATTGATGAAGGAATCTATCTATTAAAGTTGAGTTGCAGAGCTCTGAAACTGGACTTCTATGGAACAGTATAGGGCATGATTCTTGAATGTAATTATATGGTTAGCTTCAGGGAAGATCAATGAAGGTGAATTGAGGGAAACATGGATTGAAAAAGGCTTGAGAATAGATTTCGAAGTTGCTGAATTCTGGGTTGTGAAGCAAGTTTGGCAGGGTGATTCTGGCTATCCAATCTTGGGAAATTGAATGGGGGATGACCCTCTATTTATAGGTAAGCAAATGGGATCAAAAGGAATTGCAAATGATGCGTTTTGGAGGAAATTCATGTGGGTTTACATCATGAAGAAAGTGTGACTCAAACTTGATCAAAACTCATCCAAATCATGCGTTTCATGATGCTAATCACTTCTGGCAAGTTGCTAAACATGATTAGAAACAAAAACGCGTGGAAATCCTGTGATTAGAAGCCAAAACAAAGATTTCAAAATTCTGACTTTGTGCAAAATTCAGTTTCAAACTACCAAATTCAAATCCATGGCATTTCCACCTCAAGGGGTGTTAGGGCATAATTTTCGATGCTTTGGAAAGATGAGGTTACAAGCTTCGCAATGGAAAAATAATGGAATCAAATGGATGCTTGAGCTGAAAGTTACATGGAGTCAAAGTTGAAGAAAAAGAGTTGACTTTCAATACTTAGAAATATTTCAAATTCTTCTTTAAAAATGACCTATAATCCTTTGCATACAAACATGGCCTTCCACTTATAATTTGCTCTTGACAAAAAAAGATGGAATGAAGTAGACCTCTTGAATGACATTTTTAAATTTGAACCACTCAAAATCTCCAAAAGTTGAGCAAGTTATGACTTGTTGAAGTTGGCCAAAAATCATGAAATGACCTATAATCTTTTGCATTCTTAAGGAAACTTCCATCCATTTTCTTACTTTGCACATAAAAGAAGGCATGAAGTACACCTCCTTAAGATCATCATGGAAAAATAATGGGCTCAAGGTCATAAAAATTGACCAAGTTATGACCATTTGAAATCACATATGAAAAATTGGGGATTCATCTGGGTGACTTGTAATCTTTCTTCTTCACCAAGTTCCTTCCACATGAAAACTCCTTGGAACTTTTGAAGTGATTTGTTGGTAACTTTTTGAAGAGAAGGATGCTTTTTGAATCACTTAAAAATACCAAAAGATGAGCAACATATGCTCCTTTGAAGTTCAAAACCCTAGCCTCTAGATCAAGAGAATGCTTTGAGGAACTTTGCTTAGGTTGAACAAACTTTTTGTGCCAATATTATTCCTTTGTGAATAGAAATTGTTCAGGATGATGATGAGGACTCATGGCCACCAAAACCACTTCCATACTAATTCTTCCAAAACAACTTCAATGGTGAGGTTTGAATTTCTTAAGCTATTGACTAGGGCATGGAAATAAACTCATGAACTCATGAACTCAAAATGTGTTAGTAATCAAATCCAAGGGATCTGGCGCGCTGTGAAAATCATGGTCATTAATGAATAATGTACATAATCAATAATAAATCATATTTTTGAAAAACATAAATGGCACGCCATCATTGGTTGGAAGATGACACATATGTCATCTTCAACCTCCAGCCAACGTGATTTGCAGGTCTCTCAAACTGTAAAATTAGAAGCTCAGACCTATGCCAATCGCTTCGTCTCTTCAAGACGAAAACAACCAAACCCTCGCGCCAAATTTATATAAACTGTATCTCAAGCAATTTGGAAAGAAAGTTTTGAAAAGGGATTTGAAAATTCATGGTCAAAACGTGTTTCCAGTGAACTGTAAGTGTTGCGACTAAAACCAGGGCAATGAGAGTAACACAATTATATCAGAGTTTTGAAGAATTGATGAAGGAATCTACCTATTGAAGTTGAGTTGCAGAGCTCTGAAACTGGACTTCTATGGAATAATATAGGGCACGATTCTTGAATGTAATTATATGGTTAGCTTCAGGGAAGATCAATGAAGGTGAATTGAGGGAAAAAATGGGTTGAAAAAGGCTTGAGAATATATTTCGAAGTTGCTGAATTCTGGGTTGTGAAGCAAGTTTGGCAGGGTGATTCTGGCTATCTAAGCTTAGGAAATTGAATGGGGGATGACCCTCTATTTATAGGGAAGCAAATGGGATCAAAAGAAATAGCAAATGATGCGTTTTGGAGGGAATTCATGTGGGTTTACATCATGAAGAAAGTGTGACTCAAACATGATCAAAACTCATCCAGATCATGCGTTTCATGATGCTAATCTCTTCTGGAAAGTTTCTAAACATGATTAGAAACAAAAACACGTGGAAATCCTGTGATTAGAAGCCAAAACCAAGATTTCAAAATTCTAACTTTGTGCAAAATTCAGTTTCAAACTACCAAATTCAAATCCATGGCATTTCCACCTCAAGGGGTGTTAGGGCATAATTCTCAATGCTTTGGAAAGATGAGTTTACAAGCTTCGCAATGGAAAAAGAATGGAATCAAATGGATGCTTGACCTGAAAGTTACATGGAGTCAAAGTTGAAGAAAAAGAGTTGACTTTCAATACTTAGAAATATTTCAAATTCTTCTTTAAAAATGACCTATAATCCTTTGCATACAAACATGGCCTTCCACTTAGAATTTGCTCTTGACAAAAAAAGATGGAATGAAGTAGACCTATTGAATGACATTTTGAAATTTGAACCACTCAAAATCTCCAAAAGTTGAGCAAGTTATGACTTGTTGAAGTTGGCCAAAAATCATGAAATGACCTATAATCTTTTGCATTCTTAAGGAAACTTCCATCCATTTTCTTACTTTGCACATAAAAGAAGGCATGAAGGACACCTCCTTAAGATCATCATGGAAAAATAATGGGCTCAAGGTGTTAAAAATTGACCAAGTTATGACCATTTGAAATCACATATGAAAAATTGGGGATTCATCTGGGTGACTTGTAATCTTTCTTCTTCACCAAGTTCCTTCCACATGATAACTCCTTGGAACTTTTGAAGTGATTTATTGGTAACTTTTTGAAGAGAAGGATTCTTTTGGAATCACTTAAAAATACCAAAAGATGAGCAAGATATGCTCCTTTGAAGTTCAAAACCCTATCCTCTAGATCAAGAGAATGCTTTGAAGAACTTTACCAAGGTTGAACAAACTTTTTGTGCCAATATTATTCCTTTGTGAATAGAAATTGTTCAGGATGATGATGAGGACTCATGGCCACCAAAACCACTTCCATACTAATTCTTCCAAAACAACTTCAATGGTGAGGTTTGAATTTCTTAAGCTATTGACTAGGGCATGGAAATAAACTCATGAACTCATGAACTCAAAATGTGTTAGTAATCAAATCCAAGGGATCTGGCGCGCTGTGCATATCATGGTCATTAATGAATAATGTACATAATCAATAATAAATCATATTTTTGAAAAACATAAATGGCACGCCATCATTGGTTGGAAGATGACACATATGTCATCTTCAACCTCCAGCCAACGTGATTTGCAGGTCTCTCAAACTGTAAAATCAGAAGCTCAGACCTATGCCAATCGCTTCGTCTCTTCAAGACGAAAACAACCACACCCTCGCGCCAAATTTATATAAACTGTATCTCAAGTAATTTGGAAATTAAGTTTTGAAAAGGGATTTGAAAATTCATGGTCAAAACGTGTTTCCAGTGAACTGTAAGTGTTGCGACTAGAACCAGGGCAATGAGAGCAACACAATTATATCAGAGTTTTAAAGAATTGATGAAGGAATCTACCTATTGAAGTTGAGTTGCAGAGCTCTGAAACTGGACTTCCATGGAACAGTATAGGGCACGATTATTGAATGTAATTATATGGTTAGCTTCAGGGAAGATCAATGAAGGTGAATTGAGGGAAAAAATGGGTTGAAAAAGGCTTGAGAATAGATTTCGAAGTTGCTGAATTCTGGGTTGTGAAGCAAGTTTGGAAGGGTGATTCTGGCTATCTAAGCTTGGGAAATTGAATGGGGGATGACCCTCTATTTATAGGGAAGCAAATGGGATCAAAAGGAATAGCAAATGATGCGTTTTGGAGGGAATTCAAGTGGGTTTACATCATGAAGAAAGTGTGACTCAAACTTGATCAAAACTCATCCAGATCATGCGTTTCATGATGCTAATCTCTTCTGGCAAGTTGCTAAACATGATCAGAAACAAAAACGCGTGGAAATCCTGTGATTATAAGCCAAAACAAAGATTTCAAAATTCTGACTTTGTGCAAAATTCAGTTTCAAACTACCAAATTCCAATCCATCACATTTCCACCTCAAGGGGTGTTAGGGAATAATTCTTGATGCTTTGGAAAGATGATGTTACATGCTTTGCAATGGAAAAAGAATGGAATCAAATGGATGCTTGAGCTGAAAGTTACATGGAGTCAAAGTTGAAGAAAAAGAGTTGACTTTCAATACTTAGAAATATTTCAAATCTTCTTTAAAAATGACCTATAATCCTTTGCATACAAACATGGCCTTCCACTTAGAATTTTCTCTTGAAAAAAAAAGATGGAATGAAGTAGACCTCTTGAATGACATTTTGAAGTTTGAACCACTCAAAATCTCAAAAAGTTGAGCAAGTTATGACTTGTTGAAGTTGGCCAAAAATCATGAAATGACCTATAATCTTTTGCATTCTTAAGGAAACTTCCATCCATATTCTTACTGTGAACATAAAAGAAGGCATGAAGTACACCTCCTTAAGATCATCATGGAAAAATAATGGGCTGAAGGTGATAAAAATTGATCAAGTTATGACCATTTGAAATCACAAATGAAAAATTGGGGATTCATCTGGGTGACTTGTAATCTTTCTTCTTCACCAAGTTCCTTCCACATGATAACTCCTTGGAACTTTTGAAGTGATTTATTGGTAACTTTTTGAAGAGAAGGATTCTTTTGGAATCACTTAAAAATACCAAAAGATGAGCAAGATATGCTCCTTTGAAGTTCAAAACCCTATCCTCTAGATCAAGAGAATGCTTTGAAGAACTTTACCAAGGTTGAACAAACTTTTTGTGCCAATATTATTCCTTTGTGAATAGAAATTGTTCAGGATGATGATGAAGACTCATGGCCACCAAAACCACTTCCATACTAATTCTTCCAAAACAACTTCAATGGTGAGGTTTGAATTTCTTAAGCTATTGACTAGGGCATGGAAATAAACTCATGAACTCATGAACTCAAAATGTGTTAGTAATCAAATCCAAGGGATCTGGCGCGCTGTGCATATCATGGTCATTAATGAATAATGTACATAATCAATAATAAATCATATTTTTGAAAAACATAAATGGCACGCCATCATTGGTTGGAAGATGACACATATGTCATCTTCAACCTCCAGCCAACGTGATTTGCAGGTCTCTCAAACTGTAAAATCAGAAGCTCAGACCTATGCCAATCGCTTCGTCTCTTCAAGACGAAAACAACCACACCCTCGCGCCAAATTTATATAAATTGTATCTCAAGCAATTTGGAAATTAAGTTTTGAAAAGGGATTTGAAAATTCATGGTCAAAACGTGTTTCCAGTGAACTGTAAGTGTTGCGACTAGAACCAGGGCAATGAGAGCAACACAATTATATCAGAGTTTTAAAGAATTGATGAAGGAATCTACCTATTGAAGTTGAGTTGCAGAGCTCTGAAACTGGACTTCTATGGAACAGTATAGGGCACGATTATTGAATGTAATTATATGGTTAGCTTTAGGGAAGATCAATGAAGGTGAATTGAGGGAAAAAATGGGTTGAAAAAGGCTTGAGAATAGATTTCGAAGTTGCTGAATTCTGGGTTGTGAAGCAAGTTTGGAAGGGTGATTCTGGCTATCTAAGCTTGGGAAATTGAATGGGGGATGACCCTCTATTTATAGGGAAGCAAATGGGATCAAAAGGTATAGCAAATGATGCGTTTTGGAGGGAATTCAAGTGGGTTTACATCATGAAGAAAGTGTGACTCAAACTTGATCAAAACTCATCCAGATCATGCGTTTCATGATGCTAATCTCTTCTGGCAAGTTGCTAAACATGATCAGAAACAAAAACGCGTGGAAATCCTGTGATTATAAGCCAAAACAAAGATTTCAAAATTCTGACTTTGTGCAAAATTCAGTTTCAAACTACCAAATTCCAATCCATCACATTTCCACCTCAAGGGGTGTTAGGGAATAATTCTTGATGCTTTGGAAAGATGATGTTACATGCTTTGCAATGGAAAAAGAATGGAATCAAATGGATGCTTGAGCTGAAAGTTACATGGAGTCAAAGTTGAAGAAAAAGAGTTGACTTTCAATACTTAGAAATATTTCAAATCTTCTTTAAAAATGACCTATAATCCTTTGCATACAAACATGGCCTTCCACTTAGAATTTTCTCTTGAAAAAAAAAGATGGAATGAAGTAGACCTCTTGAATGACATTTTGAAATTTGAACCACTCAAAATCTCCAAAAGTTGAGCAAGTTATGACTTGTTGAAGTTGGCCAAAAATCATGAAATGACCTATAATCTTTTGCATTCTTAAGGAAACTTCCATCCATATTCTTACTGTGAACATAAAAGAAGGCATGAAGTACACCTCCTTAAGATCATCATGGAAAAATAATGGGCTCAAGGTGATAAAAATTGATCAAGTTATGACCATTTGAAATCACAAATGAAAAATTGGGGTTTCATCTGGGTGACTTGTAATCTTTCTTTTTCACCAAGTTCTATCCACATGAAAACTCCTTGGAACTTTTGAAGTGATTTGTTGGTAACTTTTTGAAGAGAAGGATGCTTTTTGAATCACTTAAAAATACCAAAAGATGAGCAAGATATTGTCCTTTGAAGTTCAAAACCCTAGCCTCTAGATCAAGAGAATGCTTTGAGGAACTTTGCCAAGGTTGAACAAACTTTTTGTGCCAATATTATTCCTTTGTGAATAGAAATTGTTCAGGATGATGATGAGGACTCATGGCCACCAAAACCACTTCCATACTAATTCTTCCAAAACAACTTCAATGGTGAGGTTTGAATTTCTCAAGCTATTGACTAGGGCATGGAAATAAACTCATGAACTCATGAACTCAAAATGCGTTAGTAATAAAATCCAAGGGATCTGGCGCACTGTGCATATCATGGTCATTAATGAATAATGTACATAATCAATAATAAATCAGATTTTTGAAAAACACAAATGGCACGCCATCATTGGTTGGAAGATGACACATATGTCATCTTCAACCTCCAGCCAACGTGATTTGAAGGTCTCTCAAACTGTAAAATCAGAAGCTCAGACATATGCCAATCGCTTCGTCTCTTCAAGACGAAAACAACCACACCCTCGCGCCAAATTTATATAAATTGTATCTCAAGCAATTTGGAAAGAATGTTTTGAAAAGGGATTTGAAAATTCATGGTCAAAACGTGTTTCCAGTGAACTGTAAGTGTTGCGACTAGAACCAGGGCAATGAGAGCAACACAATTATATCAGAGTTTTAAAGAATTGATGAAGGAATCTACCTATTGAAGTTGAGTTGCAGAGCTCTGAAACTGGACTTCTATGGAACAGTATAGGGCACGATTATTGAATGTAATTATATGGTTAGCTTTAGGGAAGATCAATGAAGGTGAATTGAGGGAAAAAATGGGTTGAAAAAGGCTTGAGAATAGATTTCGAAGTTGCTGAATTCTGGGTTGTGAAGCAAGTTTGGAAGGGTGATTCTGGCTATCTAAGCTTGGGAAATTGAATGGGGGATGACCCTCTATTTATAGGGAAGCAAATGGGATCAAAAGGTATAGCAAATGATGCGTTTTGGAGGGAATTCAAGTGGGTTTACATCATGAAGAAAGTGTGACTCAAACTTGATCAAAACTCATCCAGATCATGCGTTTCATGATGCTAATCTCTTCTGGCAAGTTGCTAAACATGATCAGAAACAAAAACGCGTGGAAATCCTGTGATTATAAGCCAAAACAAAGATTTCAAAATTCTGACTTTGTGCAAAATTCAGTTTCAAACTACCAAATTCCAATCCATCACATTTCCACCTCAAGGGGTGTTAGGGAATAATTCTTGATGCTTTGGAAAGATGATGTTACATGCTTTGCAATGGAAAAAGAATGGAATCAAATGGATGCTTGAGCTGAAAGTTACATGGAGTCAAAGTTGAAGAAAAAGAGTTGACTTTCAATACTTAGAAATATTTCAAATCTTCTTTAAAAATGACCTATAATCCTTTGCATACAAACATGGCCTTCCACTTAGAATTTTCTCTTGAAAAAAAAAGATGGAATGAAGTAGACCTCTTGAATGACATTTTGAAATTTGAACCACTCAAAATCTCCAAAAGTTGAGCAAGTTATGACTTGTTGAAGTTGGCCAAAAATCATGAAATGACCTATAATCTTTTGCATTCTTAAGGAAACTTCCATCCATATTCTTACTGTGAACATAAAAGAAGGCATGAAGTACACCTCCTTAAGATCATCATGGAAAAATAATGGGCTCAAGGTGATAAAAATTGATCAAGTTATGACCATTTGAAATCACAAATGAAAAATTGGGGTTTCATCTGGGTGACTTGTAATCTTTCTTTTTCACCAAGTTCTATCCACATGAAAACTCCTTGGAACTTTTGAAGTGATTTGTTGGTAACTTTTTGAAGAGAAGGATGCTTTTTGAATCACTTAAAAATACCAAAAGATGAGCAAGATATTGTCCTTTGAAGTTCAAAACCCTAGCCTATAGATCAAGAGAATGCTTTGAGGAACTTTGCCAAGGTTGAACAAACTTTTTGTGCCAATATTATTCCTTTGTGAATAGAAATTGTTCAGGATGATGATGAGGACTCATGGCCACCAAAACCACTTCCATACTAATTCTTCCAAAACAACTTCAATGGTGAGGTTTGAATTTCTCAAGCTATTGACTAGGGCATGGAAATAAACTCATGAACTCATGAACTCAAAATGCGTTAGTAATAAAATCCAAGGGATCTGGCGCACTGTGCATATCATGGTCATTAATGAATAATGTACATAATCAATAATAAATCAGATTTTTGAAAAACACAAATGGCACGCCATCATTGGTTGGAAGATGACACATATGTCATCTTCAACCTCCAGCCAACGTGATTTGAAGGTCTCTCAAACTGTAAAATCAGAAGCTCAGACATATGCCAATCGCTTCGTCTCTTCAAGACGAAAACAACCACACCCTCGCGCCAAATTTATATAAATTGTATCTCAAGCAATTTGGAAAGAATGTTTTGAAAAGGGATTTGAAAATTCATGGTCAAAACGTGTTTCCAGTGAACTGTAAGTGTTGCGACTAGAACCAGGGCAATGAGAGCAACACAATGATATCAGAGTTTTGAAGAATTGATGAAGGAATTTATCTATTAAAGTTGAGTTGCAGAGCTCTGAAACTGGACTTCTATGGAACAGTATAGGGCATGATTCTTGAATGTAATTATATGGTTAGCTTCAGGGAAGATCAATGAAGGTGAATTAAGGGAAACATGGATTGAAAAAGGCTTGAGAATAGATTTCGAAGTTGCTGAATTCTGGGTTGTGAAGCAAGTTTGGCAGGGTGATTCTGGCTATCCAATCTTGGGAAATTGAATGGGGGATGACCCTCTATTTATAGGTAAGCAAATGGGATCAAAAGGAATTGCAAATGATGCGTTTTGGAGGAAATTCATGTGGGTTTACATCATGAAGAAAGTGTGACTAACACTTGATCAAAACTCATCCAAATCATGCGTTTCATGATGCTAATCACTTCTGGCAAGTTGCTAAACATGATTAGAAACAAAAACGCGTGGAAATCCTGTGATTAGAAGCCAAAACAAAGATTTCAAAATTCTGACTTTGTGCAAAATTCAGTTTCAAACTACCAAATTCAAATCCATGGCATTTCCACCTCAAGGGGTGTTAGGGCATAATTCTCAATGCTTTGGAAAGATGAGGTTACAAGCTTTGCAATGGAAAAAGAATGGAATCAAATGGATGCTTGAGCTGAAAGTTACATGGAGTCAAAGTTGAAGAAAAAGAGTTGACTTTCAATACTTAGAAATATTTCAAATTCTTCTTTAAAAATGACCTATAATCCTTTGCATACAAACATGGCCTTCCACTTATAATTTGCTCTTGACAAAAAAGATGGAATGAAGTAGACCTCTTGAATGACATTTTTAAATTGGAACCACTCAAAATCTCCAAAAGTTGAGCAAGTTATGACTTGTTGAAGTTGGCCAAAAATCATGAAATGACCTATAATCTTTTGCATTCTTAAGGAAACTTCAATCCATTTTCTTACTTTGCACATAAAAGAAGGCATGAAGTACACCTCCTTAAGATCATCATGGAAAAATAATGGGCTCAAGGTGATAAAAATTGATCAAGTTATGACCATTTGAAATCACAAATGAAAAATTGGGGTTTCATCTGGGTGACTTGTAATCTTTCTTTTTCACCAAGTTCTATCCACATGAAAACTCCTTGGAACTTTTGAAGTGATTTGTTGGTAACTTTTTGAAGAGAAGGATGCTTTTTGAATCACTTAAAAATACCAAAAGATGAGCAAGATATTGTCCTTTGAAGTTCAAAACCCTAGCCTATAGATCAAGAGAATGCTTTGAGGAACTTTGCCAAGGTTGAACAAACTTTTTGTGCCAATATTATTCCTTTGTGAATAGAAATTGTTCAGGATGATGATGAGGACTCATGGCCACCAAAACCACTTCCATACTAATTCTTCCAAAACAACTTCAATGGTGAGGTTTGAATTTCTCAAGCTATTGACTAGGGCATGGAAATAAACTCATGAACTCATGAACTCAAAATGCGTTAGTAATAAAATCCAAGGGATCTGGCGCACTGTGCATATCATGGTCATTAATGAATAATGTACATAATCAATAATAAATCAGATTTTTGAAAAACACAAATGGCACGCCATCATTGGTTGGAAGATGACACATATGTCATCTTCAACCTCCAGCCAACGTGATTTGAAGGTCTCTCAAACTGTAAAATCAGAAGCTCAGACATATGCCAATCGCTTCGTCTCTTCAAGACGAAAACAACCACACCCTCGCGCCAAATTTATATAAATTGTATCTCAAGCAATTTGGAAAGAATGTTTTGAAAAGGGATTTGAAAATTCATGGTCAAAACGTGTTTCCAGTGAACTGTAAGTGTTGCGACTAGAACCAGGGCAATGAGAGCAACACAATGATATCAGAGTTTTGAAGAATTGATGAAGGAATTTATCTATTAAAGTTGAGTTGCAGAGCTCTGAAACTGGACTTCTATGGAACAGTATAGGGCATGATTCTTGAATGTAATTATATGGTTAGCTTCAGGGAAGATCAATGAAGGTGAATTAAGGGAAACATGGATTGAAAAAGGCTTGAGAATAGATTTCGAAGTTGCTGAATTCTGGGTTGTGAAGCAAGTTTGGCAGGGTGATTCTGGCTATCCAATCTTGGGAAATTGAATGGGGGATGACCCTCTATTTATAGGTAAGCAAATGGGATCAAAAGGAATTGCAAATGATGCGTTTTGGAGGAAATTCATGTGGGTTTACATCATGAAGAAAGTGTGACTAACACTTGATCAAAACTCATCCAAATCATGCGTTTCATGATGCTAATCACTTCTGGCAAGTTGCTAAACATGATTAGAAACAAAAACGCGTGGAAATCCTGTGATTAGAAGCCAAAACAAAGATTTCAAAATTCTGACTTTGTGCAAAATTCAGTTTCAAACTACCAAATTCAAATCCATGGCATTTCCACCTCAAGGGGTGTTAGGGCATAATTCTCAATGCTTTGGAAAGATGAGGTTACAAGCTTTGCAATGGAAAAAGAATGGAATCAAATGGATGCTTGAGCTGAAAGTTACATGGAGTCAAAGTTGAAGAAAAAGAGTTGACTTTCAATACTTAGAAATATTTCAAATTCTTCTTTAAAAATGACCTATAATCCTTTGCATACAAACATGGCCTTCCACTTATAATTTGCTCTTGACAAAAAAGATGGAATGAAGTAGACCTCTTGAATGACATTTTTAAATTGGAACCACTCAAAATCTCCAAAAGTTGAGCAAGTTATGACTTGTTGAAGTTGGCCAAAAATCATGAAATGACCTATAATCTTTTGCATTCTTAAGGAAACTTCAATCCATTTTCTTACTTTGCACATAAAAGAAGGCATGAAGTACACCTCCTTAAGATCATCATGGAAAAATAATGGGCTCAAGGTGATAAAAATTGACCAAGTTATGACCATTTGAAATCACATATGAAAAATTGGGGATTCATCTGGGTGACTTGTAATCTTTCTTCTTCACCAAGTTCCTTCCACATGAAAACTCCTTGGAACTTTTTAAGTGATTTGTTGGTAACTTTTTGAAGAGAAGGATGCTTTTTGAATCACTTAAAAATACCAAAAGATGAGCAAGATATGCTCCTTTGAAGTTCAAAACCCTAGCCTCTAGATCAAGAGAATGCTTTGAGGAACTTTGCTTAGGTTGAACAAACTTTTTGTGCCAATATTATTCCTTTGTGAATAGAAATTGTTCAGGATGATGATGAGGACTCATGGCCACCAAAACCACTTCCATACTAATTCTTCCAAAACAACTTCAATGGTGAGGTTTGAATTTCTTAAGCTATTGACTAGGGCATGGAAATAAACTCATGAACTCATGAACTCAAAATGTGTTAGTAATCAAATCCAAGGGATCTGGCGCGCTGTGCATATCATGGTCATTAATGAATAATGTACATAATCAATAATAAATCATATTTTTGAAAAACATGAATGGCACGCCATCATTGGTTGGAAGATGACACATATGTCATCTTCAACCTCCAGCCAACGTGATTTGCAGGTCTCTCAAACTGTAAAATTAGAAGCTCAGACCTATGCCAATCGCTTCGTCTCTTCAAGACGAAAACAACCACACCCTCGCGCCAAATTTATATAAACTGTATCTCAAGCAATTTGGAAAGAAAGTTTTGAAAAGGGATTTGAAAATTCATGGTCAAAACGTGTTTCCAGTGAACTGTAAGTGTTGCGACTAAAACCAGGGCAATGAGAGTAACACAATTATATCAGAGTTTTGAAGAATTGTTGAAGGAATCTACCTATTGAAGTTGAGTTGCAGAGCTCTGAAACTGGACTTCTATGGAATAATATAGGGCACGATTCTTGAATGTAATTATATGGTTAGCTTCAGGGAAGATCAATGAAGGTGAATTGAGGGAAAAAATGGGTTGAAAAAGGCTTGAGAATAGATTTCGAAGTTGCTGAATTCTGGGTTGTGAAGCAAGTTTGGCAGGGTGATTCTGGCTATCTAAGCTTAGGAAATTGAATGGGGGATGACCCTCTATTTATAGGGAAGCAAATGGGATCAAAAGGAATAGCAAATGATGCGTTTTGGAGGGAATTCATGTGGGTTTACATCATGAAGAAAGTGTGACTCAAACATGATCAAAACTCATCCAGATCATGCGTTTCATGATGCTAATCTCTTCTGGCAAGTTGCTAAACATGATCAGAAACAAAAACGCGTGGAAATCCTGTGATTATAAGCCAAAACAAAGATTTCAAAATTCTGACTTTGTGCAAAATTCAGTTTCAAACTACCAAATTCCAATCCATCACATTTCCACCTCAAGGGGTGTTAGGGAATAATTCTTGATGCTTTGGAAAGATGATGTTACATGCTTTGCAATGGAAAAAGAATGGAATCAAATGGATGCTTGAGCTGAAAGTTACATGGAGTCAAAGTTGAAGAAAAAGAGTTGACTTTCAATACTTAGAAATATTTCAAATCTTCTTTAAAAATGACCTATAATCCTTTGCATACAAACATGGCCTTCCACTTAGAATTTTCTCTTGAAAAAAAAAGATGGAATGAAGTAGACCTCTTGAATGACATTTTGAAATTTGAACCACTCAAAACCTCAAAAAGTTGAGCAAGTTATGACTTGTTGAAGTTGGCCAAAAATCATGAAATGACCTATAATCTTTTGCATTCTTAAGGAAACTTCCATCCATATTCTTACTGTGAACATAAAAGAAGGCATGAAGTACACCTCCTTAAGATCATCATGGAAAAATAATGGGCTGAAGGTGATAAAAATTGATCAAGTTATGACCATTTGAAATCACAAATGAAAAATTGGGGTTTCATCTGGGTGACTTGTAATCTTTCTTTTTCACCAAGTTCCTTCCACATGAAAACTCCTTGGAACTTTTGAAGTGATTTGTTGGTAACTTTTTGAAGAGAAGGATTCTTTTGGAATCACTTAAAAATACCAAAAGATGAGCAAGATATTGTCCTTTGAAGTTCAAAACCCTAGCCTCTAGATCAAGAGAATGCTTTGAGGAACTTTGCCAAGGTTGAACAAACTTTTTGTGCCAATATTATTCCTTTGTGAATAGAAATTGTTCAGGATGATGATGAAGACTCATGGCCACCAAAACCACTTCCATACTAATTCTTCCAAAACAACTTCAATGGTGAGGTTTGAATTTCTTAAGCTATTGACTAGGGCATGGAAATAAACTCATGAACTCATGAACTCAAAATGTGTTAGTAATCAAATCCAAGGGATCTGGCGCGCTGTGCATATCATGGTCATTAATGAATAATGTACATAATCAATAATAAATCATATTTTTGAAAAACATAAATGGCACGCCATCATTGGTTGGAAGATTACACATATGTCATCTTCAACCTCCAGCCAACGTGATTTGCAGGTCTCTCAAACTGTAAAATCAGAAGCTCAGACCTATGCCAATCGCTTCGTCTCTTCAAGACGAAAACAACCACACCCTCGCGCCAAATTTATATAAACTGTATCTCAAGCAATTTGGAAATTATGTTTTGAAAAGGGATTTGAAAATTCATGGTCAAAACGTGTTTCCAGTGAACTGTAAGTGTTGCGACTAGAACCAGGGCAATGAGAGCAACACAATGATATCAGAGTTTTAAAGAATTGATGAAGGAATCTACCTATTGAAGTTGAGTTGCAGAGCTCTGAAACTGGACTTCTATGGAACAGTATAGGGCACGATTATTGAATGTAATTATATGGTTAGCTTTAGGGAAGATCAATGAAGGTGAATTGAGGGAAAAAATGGGTTGAAAAAGGCTTGAGAATAGATTTCTAAGTTGCTGAATTCTGGGTTGTGAAGCAAGTTTGGAAGGGTGATTCTGGCTATCTAAGCTTGGGAAATTGAATGGGGGATGACCCTCTATTTATAGGGAAGCAAATGGGATCAAAAGGTATAGCAAATGATGCGTTTTGGAGGGAATTCAAGTGGGTTTACATCATGAAGAAAGTGTGACTCAAACTTGATCAAAACTCATCCAGATCATGCGTTTCATGATGCTAATCTCTTCTGGCAAGTTGCTAAACATGATCAGAAACAAAAACGCGTGGAAATCCTGTGATTAGAAGCCAAAACAAAGATTTCAAAATTCTGACTTTGTGCAAAATTCAGTTTCAAACTACCAAATTCAAATCCATGGCATTTCCACCTCAAGGGGTGTTAGGGCATAATTCTCAGTGCTTTGGAAAGATGAGGTTACAAGCTTTGCAATGGAAAAAGAATGGAATCAAATGGATGCTTGAGCTGAAAGTTACATGGAGTCAAAGTTGAAGAAAAAGAGTTGACTTTCAATACTTAGAAATATTTCAAATTCTTCTTTAAAAATGACCTATAATCCTTTGCATACAAACATGGCCTTCCACTTATAATTTGCTCTTGACAAAAAAAGATGGAATGAAGTAGACCTCTTGAATGACATTTTGAAATTTGAACCACTCAAAATCTCCAAAAGTTGAGCAAGTTATGACTTGTTGAAGTTGGCCAAAAATCATGAAATGACCTATAATCTTTTGCATTCTTAAGGAAACTTCAATCCATTTTCTTACTTTGCACATAAAAGAAGGCATGAAGTACACCTCCTTAAGATCATCATGGAAAAATAATGGGCTCAAGGTGATAAAAATTGATCAAGTTATGACCATTTGAAATCACAAATGAAAAATTGGGGTTTCATCTGGGTGACTTGTAATCTTTCTTCTTCACCAAGTTCCTTCCACATGAAAACTCCTTGGAACTTTTGAAGTGATTTGTTGGTAACTTTTTGAAGAGAAGGATGCTTTTTGAATCACTTAAAAATACCAAAAGATGAGCAAGATATTGTCCTTTGAAGTTCAAAACCCTAGCCTCTAGATCAAGAGAATGCTTTGAGGAACTTTGCCAAGGTTGAACAAACTTTTTGTGCCAATATTATTCCTTTGTGAATAGAAATTGTTCAGGATGATGATGAGGACTCATGGCCACCAAAACCACTTCCATACTAATTCTTCCAAAACAACTTCAATGGTGAGGTTTGAATTTCTCAAGCTATTGACTAGGGCATGGAAATAAACTCATGAACTCATGAACTCAAAATGCGTTAGTAATAAAATCCAAGGGATCTGGCGCACTGTGCATATCATGGTCATTAATGAATAATGTACATAATCAATAATAAATCAGATTTTTGAAAAACACAAATGGCACGCCATCATTGGTTGGAAGATGACACATATGTCATCTTCAACCTCCAGCCAACGTGATTTGAAGGTCTCTCAAACTGTAAAATCAGAAGCTCAGACATATGCCAATCGCTTCGTCTCTTCAAGACGAAAACAACCACACCCTCGCGCCAAATTTATATAAATTGTATCTCAAGCAATTTGGAAAGAAAGTTTTGAAAAGGGATTTGAAAATTCATGGTCAAAACGTGTTTCCAGTGAACTGTAAGTGTTGCGACTAAAACCAGGGCAATGAGAGTAACACAATTATATCAGAGTTTTGAAGAATTGATGAAGGAATCTACCTATTGAAGTTGAGTTGCAGAGCTCTGAAACTGGACTTCTATGGAACAGTATAGGGCATGATTCTTGAATGTAATTATATGGTTAGCTTCAGGGAAGATCAATGAAGGTGAATTGAGGGAAAAAATGGGTTGAAAAAGGCTTGAGAATAGATTTCGAAGTTGCTGAATTCTGGGTTGTGAAGCAAGTTTGGCAGGGTGATTCTGGCTATCTAAGCTTAGGAAATTGAATGGGGGATGACCCTCTATTTATAGGGAAGCAAATGGGATCAAAAGGAATAGCAAATGATGCGTTTTGGAGGGAATTCATGTGGGTTTACATCATGAAGAAAGTGTGACTCAAACATGATCAAAACTCATCCAGATCATGCGTTTCATGATGCTAATGACTTCTGGCAAGTTGCTAAACATGATTAGAAACAAAAACGCGTGGAAATCCTGTGATTAGAAGCCAAAACAAAGATTTCAAAATTCTGACTTTGTGCAAAATTCAGTTTCAAACTACCAAATTCAAATCCATGGCATTTCCACCTCAAGGGGTGTTAGGGCATAATTCTCAGTGCTTTGGAAAGATGAGGTTACAAGCTTTGCAATGGAAAAAGAATGGAATCAAATGGATGCTTGAGCTGAAAGTTACATGGAGTCAAAGTTGAAGAAAAAGAGTTGACTTTCAATACTTAGAAATATTTCAAATTCTTCTTTAAAAATGACCTATAATCCTTTGCATACAAACATGGCCTTCCATTTATAATTTGCTCTTGACAAAAAATGATGGAATGAAGTAGACCTCTTGAATGACATTTTTAAATTTGAACCACTCAAAATCTCTAAAAGTTGAGCAAGTTATGACTTGTTGAAGTTGGCCAAAAATCATGAAATGACCTATAATCTTTTGCATTCTTAAGGAAACTTCAATCCATTTTCTTACTTTGCACATAAAAGAAGGCATGAAGTACACCTCCTTAAGATCATAATGGAAAAATAATGGGCTCAAGGTGATAAAAATTGACCAAGTTATGACCATTTGAAATCACATATGAAAAATTAGGGATTCATCTGGGTGACTTGTAATCTTTCTTCTTCACCAAGTTCCTTCCACATGAAAACTCCTTGGAACTTTTGAAGTGATTTGTTGGTAACTTTTTGAAGAGAAGGATGCTTTTTGAATCACTTAAAAATACCAAAAGATGAGCAAGATATGCTCCTTTGAAGTTCAAAACCCTAGCCTCTAGATCAAGAGAATGCTTTGAGGAACTTTGCTTAGGTTGAACAAACTTTTTGTGCCAATATTATTCCTTTGTGAATAGAAATTGTTCAGGATGATGATGAGGACTCATGGCCACCAAAACCACTTCCATACTAATTCTTCCAAAACAACTTCAATGGTGAGGTTTGAATTTCTTAAGCTATTGACTAGGGCATGGAAATAAACTCATGAACTCATGAACTCAAAATGTGTTAGTAATCAAATCCAAGGGATCTGGCGCGCTGTGCATATCATGGTCATTAATGAATAATGTACATAATCAATAATAAATCATATTTTTGAAAAACATGAATGGCACGCCATCATTGGTTGGAAGATGACACATATGTCATCTTCAACCTCCAGCCAACGTGATTTGCAGGTCTCTTAAACTGTAAAATTAGAAGCTCAGACCTATGCCAATCGCTTCGTCTCTTCAAGACGAAAACAACCACACCCTCGCGCCAAATTTATATAAACTGTATCTCAAGCAATTTGGAAAGAAAGTTTTGAAAAGGGATTTGAAAATTCATGGTCAAAACGTGTTTCCAGTGAACTGTAAGTGTTGCGACTAAAACCAGGGCAATGAGAGTAACACAATTATATCAGAGTTTTGAAGAATTGATGAAGGAATCTACCTATTGAAGTTGAGTTGCAGAGCTCTGAAACTGGACTTCTATGGAATAATATAGGGCACGATTCTTGAATGTAATTATATGGTTAGCTTCAGGGAAGATCAATGAAGGTGAATTGAGGGAAAAAATGGGTTGAAAAAGGCTTGAGAATAGATTTCGAAGTTGCTGAATTCTGGGTTGTGAAGCAAGTTTGGCAGGGTGATTCTGGCTATCTAAGCTTAGGAAATTGAATGGGGGATGACCCTCTATTTATAGGGAAGCAAATGGGATCAAAAGGAATAGCAAATGATGCGTTTTGGAGGGAATTCATGTGGGTTTACATCATGAAGAAAGTGTGACTCAAACATGATCAAAACTCATCCAGATCATGCGTTTCATGATGCTAATCTCTTCTGGCAAGTTTCTAAACATGATTAGAAACAAAAACGCGTGGAAATCCTGTGATTAGAAGCCAAAACCAAGATTTCAAAATTCTAACTTTGTGCAAAATTCAGTTTCAAACTACCAAATTCAAATCCATGTCATTTCCACCTCAAGGGGTGTTAGGGCATAATTCTCGATGCTTTGGAAAGATGAGTTTACAAGCTTCGCAATGGAAAAAGAATGGAATCAAATGGATGCTTGACCTGAAAGTTACATGGAGTCAAAGTTGAAGAAAAAGAGTTGACTTTCAATACTTAGAAATATTTCAAATTCTTCTTTAAAAATGACCTATAATCCTTTGCATACAAACATGGCCTTCCACTTAGAATTTGCTCTTGACAAAAAAAGATGGAATGAAGTAGACCTATTGAATGACATTTTGAAATTTGAACCACTCAAAATCTCCAAAAGTTGAGCAAGTTATGACTTGTTGAAGTTGGCCAAAAATCATGAAATGACCTATAATCTTTTGCATTCTTAAGGAAACTTCCATCCATTTTCTTACTTTGCACATAAAAGAAGGCATGAAGGACACCTCCTTAAGATCATCATGGAAAAATAATGGGCTCAAGGTGTTAAAAATTGACCAAGTTATGACCATTTGAAATCACATATGAAAAATTGGGGATTCATCTGGGTGACTTGTAATCTTTCTTCTTCACCAAGTTCCTTCCACATGATAACTCCTTGGAACTTTTGAAGTGATTTATTGGTAACTTTTTGAAGAGAAGGATTCTTTTGGAATCACTTAAAAATACCAAAAGATGAGCAAGATATGCTCCTTTGAAGTTCAAAACCCTATCCTCTAGATCAAGAGAATGCTTTGAAGAACTTTGCCAAGGTTGAACAAACTTTTTGTGCCAATATTATTCCTTTGTGAATAGAAATTGTTCAGGATGATGATGAAGACTCATGGCCACCAAAACCACTTCCATACTAATTCTTCCAAAACAACTTCAATGGTGAGGTTTGAATTTCTTAAGCTATTGACTAGGGCATGGAAATAAACTCATGAACTCATGAACTCAAAATGTGTTAGTAATCAAATCCAAGGGATCTGGCGCGCTGTGCATATCATGGTCATTAATGAATAATGTACATAATCAATAATAAATCAGATTTTTGAAAAACATAAATGGCACGCCATCATTGGTTGGAAGATGACACATATGTCATCTTCAACCTCCAGCCAACGTGATTTGCAGGTCTCTCAAACTGTAAAATTAGAAGCTAAGACCTATGCCAATCGCTTCGTCTCTTCAAGACGAAAACAACCACACCCTCGCGCCAAATTTATATAAACTGTATCTCAAGCAATTTGGAAAGAAAGTTTTGAAAAGGGATTTGAAAATTCATGGTCAAAACGTGTTTCCAGTGAACTGTAAGTGTTGCGACTAAAACCAGGGCAATGAGAGTAACACAATTATATCAGAGTTTTGAAGAATTGATGAAGGAATCTACCTATTGAAGTTGAGTTGCAGAGCTCTGAAACTGGACTTCTATGGAATAATATAGGGCACGATTCTTGAATGTAATTATATGGTTAGCTTCAGGGAAGATCAATGAAGGTGAATTGAGGGAAAAAATGGGTTGAAAAAGGCTTGAGAATAGATTTCGAAGTTGCTGAATTCTGGGTTGTGAAGCAAGTTTGGAAGGGTGATTCTGGCTATCTAAGCTTAGGAAATTGAATGGGGGATGACCCTCTATTTATAGGGAAGCAAATGGGATCAAAAGGAATAGCAAATGATGCGTTTTGGAGGGAATTCATGTGGGTTTACATCATGAAGAAAGTGTGACTCAAACATGATCAAAACTCATCCAGATCATGCGTTTCATGATGCTAATCTCTTCTGGCAAGTTTCTAAACATGATTAGAAACAAAAACGCGTGGAAATCCTGTGATTAGAAGCCAAAACCAAGATTTCAAAATTCTAACTTTGTGCAAAATTCAGTTTCAAACTACCAAATTCAAATCCATGTCATTTCCACCTCAAGGGGTGTTAGGGCATAATTCTCGATGCTTTGGAAAGATGAGTTTACAAGCTTCGCAATGGAAAAAGAATGGAATCAAATGGATGCTTGACCTGAAAGTTACATGGAGTCAAAGTTGAAGAAAAAGAGTTGACTTTCAATACTTAGAAATATTTCAAATTCTTCTTTAAAAATGACCTATAATCCTTTGCATACAAACATGGCCTTCCACTTAGAATTTGCTCTTGACAAAAAAAGATGGAATGAAGTAGACCTATTGAATGACATTTTGAAATTTGAACCACTCAAAATCTCCAAAAGTTGAGCAAGTTATGACTTGTTGAAGTTGGCCAAAAATCATGAAATGACCTATAATCTTTTGCATTCTTAAGGAAACTTCCATCCATTTTCTTACTTTGCACATAAAAGAAGGCATGAAGGACACCTCCTTAAGATCATCATGGAAAAATAATGGGCTCAAGGTGTTAAAAATTGACCAAGTTATGACCATTTGAAATCACATATGAAAAATTGGGGATTCATCTGGGTGACTTGTAATCTTTCTTCTTCACCAAGTTCCTTCCACATGATAACTCCTTGGAACTTTTGAAGTGATTTATTGGTAACTTTTTGAAGAGAAGGATTCTTTTGGAATCACTTAAAAATACCAAAAGATGAGCAAGATATGCTCCTTTGAAGTTCAAAACCCTAGCCTCTAGATCAAGAGAATGCTTTGAAGAACTTTGCCAAGGTTGAACAAACTTTTTGTGCCAATATTATTCCTTTGTGAATAGAAATTGTTCAGGATGATGATGAAGACTCATGGCCACCAAAACCACTTCCATACTAATTCTTCCAAAACAAATTCAATGGTGAGGTTTGAATTTCTTAAGATATTGACTAGGGCATGGAAATAAACTCATGAACTCTTGAACTCAAAATGTGTTAGTAATCAAATCCAAGGGATCTGGCGCGCTGTGCATATCATGGTCATTAATGAATAATGTACATAATCAATAATAAATAAGATTTTTGAAAAACATAAATGGCACGCCATCATTGGTTGGAAGATGACACATATGTCATCTTCAACCTCCAGCCAACGTGATTTGCAGGTCTCTCAAACTGTAAAATTAGAAGCTCAGACCTATGCCAATCGCTTCGTCTCTTCAAGACGAAAACAACCACACCCTCGCGCCAAATTTATATAAACTGTATCTCAAGCAATTTGGAAATTAAGTTTTGAAAAGGGATTTGAAAATTCATGGTCAAAACGTGTTTCCAGTGAACTGTAAGTGTTGCGACTAGAACCAGGGCAATGAGAGCAACACAATTATATCAGAGTTTTAAAGAATTGATGAAGGAATCTACCTATTTAAGTTTAGTTGCAGAGCTCTGAAACTAGACTTCCATGGAACAGTATAGGGCACGATTCTTGAATGTAATTATATGGTTAGCTTCAAGGAAGATCAATGAAGGTGAATTGAGGGAAAAAATGGGTTGAAAAAGGCTTGAGAATAGATTTCGAAGTTGCTGAATTCTGGGTTGTGAAGCAAGTTTGGCAGGGTGATTCTGGCTATCTAAGCTTGGGAAATTGAATGGGGGATGACCCTCTATTTATAGGGAAGCAAATGGGATCAAAAGGAATAGCAAATGATGCATTTTGGAGGGAATTCAAGTGGGTTTACATCATGAAGAAAGTGTGACTCAAACTTGATCAAAACTCATCCAGATCATGCGTTTCATGATGCTAATCTCTTCTGGAATATTGCTAAACATGATCAGAAACAAAAATGCATGGAAATCCTGTGATTAGAAGCCAAAACAAAGATTTCAAAATTCTGACTTTGTGCAAAATTCAGTTTCAAACTACCAAATTCAAATACATGGCATTTCCACCTCAAGGGGGCTGTTAGGGCATAATTCTCGATGCTTTGGAAAGATGAGTTTACAAGCTTCGCAATGGAAAAAGAATGGAATCAAATGGATGCTTGACCTGAAAGTTACATGGAGTCAAAGTTGAAGAAAAAGAGTTGACTTTCAATACTTAGAAATATTTCAAATTCTTCTTTAAAAATGACCTATAATCCTTTGCATACAAACATGGCCTTCGACTTAGAATTTGCTCTTGACAAAAAAAGATGGAATGAAGTAGACCTCTTGAATGACATTTTGAAATTTGAACCACTCAAAATATCCAAAAGTTGAGCAAGTTATGACTTGTTGAAGTTGGCCAAAACTCATGAAATGACCTATCATCTTTTGCATTCTTAAGGAAACTTCCATCCATTTTCCTACTTTGCACATAAAAGAAGGCATGAAGTACACCTCCTTAAGATCATCATGGAAAAATAATGGGCTCAAGGTGATAAAAATTGACCAAGTTATGACCATTTGAAATCACATATGAAAAATTGGGGATTCATCTGGCTGACTTGTAATCTTTCTTCTTCACCAAGTTCCTTCCACATGAAAACTCCTTGGAACTTTTGAAGTGATTTGTTGGTAACTTTTTGAAGAGAAGGATGCTTTTGGAATCACTTAAAAATACCAAAAGATGAGCAATATATGCTCCTTTGAAGTGCAAAACGCTAGCCTCTAGATCAAGAGAATGCTTTGAGGAACTTTGCCAAGGTTGAACAAACTTTTTGTGCCAATATTATTCCTTTGTGAATAGAAATTGTTCAGGATGATGATGAAGACTCATGGCCACAAAAACCACTTCCATAATAATTCTTCCAAAACAATTTCAATGGTGAGGTTTGAATTTCTTAAGCTATTGACTAGGGCATGGAAATAAACTCATGAACTCATGAACTCAAAATGCGTTAGTAATCAAATCCAAGGGATCTGGCGCGCTGGGCATATCATGGTCATTAATGAATAATGTACATAATCAATAATAAATCAGATTTTTGAAAAACACAAATGGCACGCCATCATTGGTTGGAAGATGACACATATGTCATCTTCAACCTCCAGCCAACGTGATTTGCAGGTCTCTCAAACTATAAAATTAGAAGCTCAGACCTATGCCAATCGCTTCGTCTCTTCAAGACGAAAACAACCACACCCTCGCGCCAAATTTATATAAATTGTATCTCAAGCAATTTGGAAAGAAAGTTTTGAAAAGGGATTTGAAAATTCATGGTCAAAACGTGTTTCCAGTGAACTGTAAGTGTTGCGACTAGAACCAATCCAATGAGAGCAACACAATTATATCAGAGTTTTGAAGAATTGATGAAGGAATCTACCTATTGAAGTTGAGTTACAGAGCTCTGAAACTGGACTTCTATGGAACAATATAGGGCACGATTCTTGAATGTAATTATATGGTTAGCTTCATGGAAGATCAATGAAGGTGAATTGAGGGAAAAAATGGGTTGAAAAAGGCTTGGGAATAGATTTCGAAGTTGTTGAATTCTGGGATGTGAAGCAAGTTTGGCAGGGTGATTCTGGCTATCTAAGCTTGGTAAATTGAATGGGGGATGACCCTCTATTTATAGGGAAGCAAATGGGATCAAAAGGAATAGCAAATGATGCGTTTTGGAGGGAATTCAAGTGGGTTTACATCATGAAGAAAGTGTGACTCAAACTTGATCAAAACTCATCCAGATCATGCGTTTCATGATGCTAATCTCTTCTGGAAAGTTGCTAAACATGATCAGAAACAAAAATGCATGGAAATCCTGTGATTAGAAGCCAAAACAAAGATTTCAAAATTCTGACTTTGTGCAAAATTCAGTTTCAAACTACCAAATTCAAATACATGGCATTTCCACCTCAAGGGGGGTGTTAGGGCATAATTCTCGATGCTTTGGAAAGATGAGTTTACAAGCTTCGCAATGGAAAAAGAATGGAATCAAATGGATGCTTGACCTGAAAGTTACATGGAGTCAAAGTTGAAGAAAAAGAGTTGACTTTCAATACTTAGAAATATTTCAAATTCTTCTTTAAAAATGACCTATAATCCTTTGCATACAAACATGGCCTTCGACTTAGAATTTGCTCTTGACAAAAAAAGATGGAATGAAGTAGACCTCTTGAATGACATTTTGAAATTTGAACCACTCAAAATATCCAAAAGTTGAGCAAGTTATGACTTGTTGAAGTTGGCCAAAACTCATGAAATGACCTATCATCTTTTGCATTCTTAAGGAAACTTCCATCCATTTTCCTACTTTGCACATAAAAGAAGGCATGAAGTACACCTCCTTAAGATCATCATGGAAAAATAATGGGCTCAAGGTGATAAAAATTGACCAAGTTATGACCATTTGAAATCACATATGAAAAATTGGGGATTCATCTGGCTGACTTGTAATCTTTCTTCTTCACCAAGTTCCTTCCACATGAAAACTCCTTGGAACTTTTGAAGTGATTTGTTGGTAACTTTTTGAAGAGAAGGATGCTTTTGGAATCACTTAAAAATACCAAAAGATGAGCAATATATGCTCCTTTGAAGTGCAAAACGCTAGCCTCTAGATCAAGAGAATGCTTTGAGGAACTTTGCCAAGGTTGAACAAACTTTTTGTGCCAATATTATTCCTTTGTGAATAGAAATTGTTCAGGATGATGATGAAGACTCATGGCCACAAAAACCACTTCCATAATAATTCTTCCAAAACAATTTCAATGGTGAGGTTTGAATTTCTTAAGCTATTTACTAGGGCATGGAAATAAACTCATGAACTCATGAACTCAAAATGCGTTAGTAATCAAATCCAAGGGATCTGGCGCGCTGGGCATATCATGGTCATTAATGAATAATGTACATAATCAATAATAAATCAGATTTTTGAAAAACACAAATGGCACGCCATCATTGGTTGGAAGATGACACATATGTCATCTTCAACCTCCAGCCAACGTGATTTGCAGGTCTCTCAAACTATAAAATTAGAAGCTCAGACCTATGCCAATCGCTTCGTCTCTTCAAGACGAAAACAACCACACCCTCGCGCCAAATTTATATAAATTGTATCTCAAGCAATTTGGAAAGAAAGTTTTGAAAAGGGATTTGAAAATTCATGGTCAAAACGTGTTTCCAGTGAACTGTAAGTGTTGCGACTAGAACCAATCCAATGAGAGCAACACAATTATATCAGAGTTTTGAAGAATTGATGAAGGAATCTACCTATTGAAGTTGAGTTACAGAGCTCTGAAACTGGACTTCTATGGAACAATATAGGGCACGATTCTTGAATGTAATTATATGGTTAGCTTCATGGAAGATCAATGAAGGTGAATTGAGGGAAAAAATGGGTTGAAAAAGGCTTGGGAATAGATTTCGAAGTTGTTGAATTCTGGGATGTGAAGCAAGTTTGGCAGGGTGATTCTGGCTATCTAAGCTTGGTAAATTGAATGGGGGATGACCCTCTATTTATAGGGAAGCAAATGGGATCAAAAGGAATAGCAAATGATGCGTTTTGGAGGGAATTCAAGTGGGTTTACATCATGAAGAAAGTGTGACTCAAACTTGATCAAAACTCATCCAGATCATGCGTTTCATGATGCTAATCTCTTCTGGAAAGTTGCTAAACATGATCAGAAACAAAAATGCATGGAAATCCTGTGATTAGAAGCCAAAACAAAGATTTCAAAATTCTGACTTTGTGCAAAATTCAGTTTCAAACTACCAAATTCAAATACATGGCATTTCCACCTCAAGGGGGGTGTTAGGGCATAATTCTCGATGCTTTGGAAAGATGAGTTTACAAGCTTCGCAATGGAAAAAGAATGGAATCAAATGGATGCTTGACCTGAAAGTTACATGGAGTCAAAGTTGAAGAAAAAGAGTTGACTTTCAATACTTAGAAATATTTCAAATTCTTCTTTAAAAATGACCTATAATCCTTTGCATACAAACATGGCCTTCGACTTAGAATTTGCTCTTGACAAAAAAAGATGGAATGAAGTAGACCTCTTGAATGACATTTTGAAATTTGAACCACTCAAAATATCCAAAAGTTGAGCAAGTTATGACTTGTTGAAGTTGGCCAAAACTCATGAAATGACCTATCATCTTTTGCATTCTTAAGGAAACTTCCATCCATTTTCCTACTTTGCACATAAAAGAAGGCATGAAGTACACCTCCTTAAGATCATCATGGAAAAATAATGGGCTCAAGGTGATAAAAATTGACCAAGTTATGACCATTTGAAATCACATATGAAAAATTGGGGATTCATCTGGCTGACTTGTAATCTTTCTTCTTCACCAAGTTCCTTCCACATGAAAACTCCTTGGAACTTTTGAAGTGATTTGTTGGTAACTTTTTGAAGAGAAGGATGCTTTTGGAATCACTTAAAAATACCAAAAGATGAGCAATATATGCTCCTTTGAAGTGCAAAACGCTAGCCTCTAGATCAAGAGAATGCTTTGAGGAACTTTGCCAAGGTTGAACAAACTTTTTGTGCCAATATTATTCCTTTGTGAATAGAAATTGTTCAGGATGATGATGAAGACTCATGGCCACAAAAACCACTTCCATAATAATTCTTCCAAAACAATTTCAATGGTGAGGTTTGAATTTCTTAAGCTATTTACTAGGGCATGGAAATAAACTCATGAACTCATGAACTCAAAATGCGTTAGTAATCAAATCCAAGGGATCTGGCGCGCTGGGCATATCATGGTCATTAATGAATAATGTACATAATCAATAATAAATCAGATTTTTGAAAAACACAAATGGCACGCCATCATTGGTTGGAAGATGACACATATGTCATCTTCAACCTCCAGCCAACGTGATTTGCAGGTCTCTCAAACTGTAAAATTAGAAGCTCAGACCTATGCCAATCGCTTCGTCTCTTCAAGACGAAAACAACCACACCCTTGCGCCAAATTTATATAAATTGTATCTCAAGCAATTTGGAAAGAAAGTTTTGAAAAGGGATTTGAAAATTCATGGTCAAAACGTGTTTCCAGTGAACTGTAAGTGTTGCGACTAGAACCAATCCAATGAGAGCAACACAATTATATCAGAGTTTTGAAGAATTGATGAAGGAATCTACCTATTGAAGTTGAGTTACAGAGCTCTGAAACTGGACTTCTATGGAACAATATAGGGCACGATTCTTGAATGTAATTATATGGTTAGCTTCATGGAAGATCAATGAAGGTGAATTGAGGGAAAAAATGGGTTGAAAAAGGCTTGGGAATAGATTTCGAAGTTGTTGAATTCTGGGATGTGAAGCAAGTTTGGCAGGGTGATTCTGGCTATCTAAGCTTGGTAAATTGAATGGGGGATGACCCTCTATTTATAGGGAAGCAAATGGGATCAAAAGGAATAGCAAATGATGCGTTTTGGAGGGAATTCAAGTGGGTTTACATCATGAAGAAAGTGTGACTCAAACTTGATCAAAACTCATCCAGATCATGCGTTTCATGATGCTAATCTCTTCTGGAAAGTTGCTAAACATGATCAGAAACAAAAATGCATGGAAATCCTGTGATTAGAAGCCAAAACAAAGATTTCAAAATTCTGACTTTGTGCAAAATTCAGTTTCAAACTACCAAATTCAAATACATGGCATTTCCACCTCAAGGGGGGTGTTAGGGCATAATTCTCGATGCTTTGGAAAGATGAGTTTACAAGCTTCGCAATGGAAAAAGAATGGAATCAAATGGATGCTTGACCTGAAAGTTACATGGAGTCAAAGTTGAAGAAAAAGAGTTGACTTTCAATACTTAGAAAGATTTCAAATTCTTCTTTAAAAATGACCTATAATCCTTTGCATACAAACATGGCCTTCGACTTAGAATTTGCTCTTGACAAAAAAAGATGGAATGAAGTAGACCTCTTGAATGACATTTTGAAATTTGAACCACTCAAAATATCCAAAAGTTGAGCAAGTTATGACTTGTTGAAGTTGGCCAAAACTCATGAAATGACCTATCATCTTTTGCATTCTTAAGGAAACTTCCATCCATTTTCCTACTTTGCACATAAAAGAAGGCATGAAGTACACCTCCTTAAGATCATCATGGAAAAATAATGGGCTCAAGGTGATAAAAATTGACCAAGTTATGACCATTTGAAATCACATATGAAAAATTGGGGATTCATCTGGCTGACTTGTAATCTTTCTTCTTCACCAAGTTCCTTCCACATGAAAACTCCTTGGAACTTTTGAAGTGATTTGTTGGTAACTTTTTGAAGAGAAGGATGCTTTTGGAATCACTTAAAAATACCAAAAGATGAGCAATATATGCTCCTTTGAAGTGCAAAACGCTAGCCTCTAGATCAAGAGAATGCTTTGAGGAACTTTGCCAAGGTTGAACAAACTTTTTGTGCCAATATTATTCCTTTGTGAATAGAAATTGTTCAGGATGATGATGAAGACTCATGGCCACAAAAACCACTTCCATAATAATTCTTCCAAAACAATTTCAATGGTGAGGTTTGAATTTCTTAAGCTATTGACTAGGGCATGGAAATAAACTCATGAACTCATGAACTCAAAATGCGTTAGTAATCAAATCCAAGGGATCTGGCGCGCTGGGCATATCATGGTCATTAATGAATAATGTACATAATCAATAATAAATCAGATTTTTGAAAAACACAAATGGCACGCCATCATTGGTTGGAAGATGACACATATGTCATCTTCAACCTCCAGCCAACGTGATTTGCAGGTCTCTCAAACTATAAAATTAGAAGCTCAGACCTATGCCAATCGCTTCGTCTCTTCAAGACGAAAACAACCACACCCTCGCGCCAAATTTATATAAATTGTATCTCAAGCAATTTGGAAAGAAAGTTTTGAAAAGGGATTTGAAAATTCATGGTCAAAACGTGTTTCCAGTGAACTGTAAGTGTTGCGACTAGAACCAATCCAATGAGAGCAACACAATTATATCAGAGTTTTGAAGAATTGATGAAGGAATCTACCTATTGAAGTTGAGTTACAGAGCTCTGAAACTGGACTTCTATGGAACAATATAGGGCACGATTCTTGAATGTAATTATATGGTTAGCTTCATGGAAGATCAATGAAGGTGAATTGAGGGAAAAAATGGGTTGAAAAAGGCTTGGGAATAGATTTCGAAGTTGTTGAATTCTGGGATGTGAAGCAAGTTTGGCAGGGTGATTCTGGCTATCTAAGCTTGGTAAATTGAATGGGGGATGACCCTCTATTTATAGGGAAGCAAATGGGATCAAAAGGAATAGCAAATGATGCGTTTTGGAGGGAATTCAAGTGGGTTTACATCATGAAGAAAGTGTGACTCAAACTTGATCAAAACTCATCCAGATCATGCGTTTCATGATGCTAATCTCTTCTGGAAAGTTGCTAAACATGATCAGAAACAAAAATGCATGGAAATCCTGTGATTAGAAGCCAAAACAAAGATTTCAAAATTCTGACTTTGTGCAAAATTCAGTTTCAAACTACCAAATTCAAATACATGGCATTTCCACCTCAAGGGGGGTGTTAGGGCATAATTCTCGATGCTTTGGAAAGATGAGTTTACAAGCTTCGCAATGGAAAAAGAATGGAATCAAATGGATGCTTGACCTGAAAGTTACATGGAGTCAAAGTTGAAGAAAAAGAGTTGACTTTCAATACTTAGAAATATTTCAAATTCTTCTTTAAAAATGACCTATAATCCTTTGCATACAAACATGGCCTTCGACTTAGAATTTGCTCTTGACAAAAAAAGATGGAATGAAGTAGACCTCTTGAATGACATTTTGAAATTTGAACCACTCAAAATATCCAAAAGTTGAGCAAGTTATGACTTGTTGAAGTTGGCCAAAACTCATGAAATGACCTATCATCTTTTGCATTCTTAAGGAAACTTCCATCCATTTTCCTACTTTGCACATAAAAGAAGGCATGAAGTACACCTCCTTAAGATCATCATGGAAAAATAATGGGCTCAAGGTGATAAAAATTGACCAAGTTATGACCATTTGAAATCACATATGAAAAATTGGGGATTCATCTGGCTGACTTGTAATCTTTCTTCTTCACCAAGTTCCTTCCACATGAAAACTCCTTGGAACTTTTGAAGTGATTTGTTGGTAACTTTTTGAAGAGAAGGATGCTTTTGGAATCACTTAAAAATACCAAAAGATGAGCAATATATGCTCCTTTGAAGTGCAAAACGCTAGCCTCTAGATCAAGAGAATGCTTTGAGGAACTTTGCCAAGGTTGAACAAACTTTTTGTGCCAATATTATTCCTTTGTGAATAGAAATTGTTCAGGATGATGATGAAGACTCATGGCCACAAAAACCACTTCCATAATAATTCTTCCAAAACAATTTCAATGGTGAGGTTTGAATTTCTTAAGCTATTTACTAGGGCATGGAAATAAACTCATGAACTCATGAACTCAAAATGCGTTAGTAATCAAATCCAAGGGATCTGGCGCGCTGGGCATATCATGGTCATTAATGAATAATGTACATAATCAATAATAAATCAGATTTTTGAAAAACACAAATGGCACGCCATCATTGGTTGGAAGATGACACATATGTCATCTTCAACCTCCAGCCAACGTGATTTGCAGGTCTCTCAAACTATAAAATTAGAAGCTCAGACCTATGCCAATCGCTTCGTCTCTTCAAGACGAAAACAACCACACCCTCGCGCCAAATTTATATAAATTGTATCTCAAGCAATTTGGAAAGAAAGTTTTGAAAAGGGATTTGAAAATTCATGGTCAAAACGTGTTTCCAGTGAACTGTAAGTGTTGCGACTAGAACCAATCCAATGAGAGCAACACAATTATATCAGAGTTTTGAAGAATTGATGAAGGAATCTACCTATTGAAGTTGAGTTACAGAGCTCTGAAACTGGACTTCTATGGAACAATATAGGGCACGATTCTTGAATGTAATTATATGGTTAGCTTCATGGAAGATCAATGAAGGTGAATTGAGGGAAAAAATGGGTTGAAAAAGGCTTGGGAATAGATTTCGAAGTTGTTGAATTCTGGGATGTGAAGCAAGTTTGGCAGGGTGATTCTGGCTATCTAAGCTTGGTAAATTGAATGGGGGATGACCCTCTATTTATAGGGAAGCAAATGGGATCAAAAGGAATAGCAAATGATGCGTTTTGGAGGGAATTCAAGTGGGTTTACATCATGAAGAAAGTGTGACTCAAACTTGATCAAAACTCATCCAGATCATGCGTTTCATGATGCTAATCTCTTCTGGAAAGTTGCTAAACATGATCAGAAACAAAAATGCATGGAAATCCTGTGATTAGAAGCCAAAACAAAGATTTCAAAATTCTGACTTTGTGCAAAATTCAGTTTCAAACTACCAAATTCAAATACATGGCATTTCCACCTCAAGGGGGGTGTTAGGGCATAATTCTCGATGCTTTGGAAAGATGAGTTTACAAGCTTCGCAATGGAAAAAGAATGGAATCAAATGGATGCTTGACCTGAAAGTTACATGGAGTCAAAGTTGAAGAAAAAGAGTTGACTTTCAATACTTAGAAATATTTCAAATTCTTCTTTAAAAATGACCTATAATCCTTTGCATACAAACATGGCCTTCGACTTAGAATTTGCTCTTGACAAAAAAAGATGGAATGAAGTAGACCTCTTGAATGACATTTTGAAATTTGAACCACTCAAAATATCCAAAAGTTGAGCAAGTTATGACTTGTTGAAGTTGGCCAAAACTCATGAAATGACCTATCATCTTTTGCATTCTTAAGGAAACTTCCATCCATTTTCCTACTTTGCACATAAAAGAAGGCATGAAGTACACCTCCTTAAGATCATCATGGAAAAATAATGGGCTCAAGGTGATAAAAATTGACCAAGTTATGACCATTTGAAATCACATATGAAAAATTGGGGATTCATCTGGCTGACTTGTAATCTTTCTTCTTCACCAAGTTCCTTCCACATGAAAACTCCTTGGAACTTTTGAAGTGATTTGTTGGTAACTTTTTGAAGAGAAGGATGCTTTTGGAATCACTTAAAAATACCAAAAGATGAGCAATATATGCTCCTTTGAAGTGCAAAACGCTAGCCTCTAGATCAAGAGAATGCTTTGAGGAACTTTGCCAAGGTTGAACAAACTTTTTGTGCCAATATTATTCCTTTGTGAATAGAAATTGTTCAGGATGATGATGAAGACTCATGGCCACAAAAACCACTTCCATAATAATTCTTCCAAAACAATTTCAATGGTGAGGTTTGAATTTCTTAAGCTATTTACTAGGGCATGGAAATAAACTCATGAACTCATGAACTCAAAATGCGTTAGTAATCAAATCCAAGGGATCTGGCGCGCTGGGCATATCATGGTCATTAATGAATAATGTACATAATCAATAATAAATCAGATTTTTGAAAAACACAAATGGCACGCCATCATTGGTTGGAAGATGACACATATGTCATCTTCAACCTCCAGCCAACGTGATTTGCAGGTCTCTCAAACTATAAAATTAGAAGCTCAGACCTATGCCAATCGCTTCGTCTCTTCAAGACGAAAACAACCACACCCTCGCGCCAAATTTATATAAATTGTATCTCAAGCAATTTGGAAAGAAAGTTTTGAAAAGGGATTTGAAAATTCATGGTCAAAACGTGTTTCCAGTGAACTGTAAGTGTTGCGACTAGAACCAATCCAATGAGAGCAACACAATTATATCAGAGTTTTGAAGAATTGATGAAGGAATCTACCTATTGAAGTTGAGTTACAGAGCTCTGAAACTGGACTTCTATGGAACAATATAGGGCACGATTCTTGAATGTAATTATATGGTTAGCTTCATGGAAGATCAATGAAGGTGAATTGAGGGAAAAAATGGGTTGAAAAAGGCTTGGGAATAGATTTCGAAGTTGTTGAATTCTGGGATGTGAAGCAAGTTTGGCAGGGTGATTCTGGCTATCTAAGCTTGGTAAATTGAATGGGGGATGACCCTCTATTTATAGGGAAGCAAATGGGATCAAAAGGAATAGCAAATGATGCGTTTTGGAGGGAATTCAAGTGGGTTTACATCATGAAGAAAGTGTGACTCAAACTTGATCAAAACTCATCCAGATCATGCGTTTCATGATGCTAATCTCTTCTGGAAAGTTGCTAAACATGATCAGAAACAAAAATGCATGGAAATCCTGTGATTAGAAGCCAAAACAAAGATTTCAAAATTCTGACTTTGTGCAAAATTCAGTTTCAAACTACCAAATTCAAATACATGGCATTTCCACCTCAAGGGGGGTGTTAGGGCATAATTCTCGATGCTTTGGAAAGATGAGTTTACAAGCTTCGCAATGGAAAAAGAATGGAATCAAATGGATGCTTGACCTGAAAGTTACATGGAGTCAAAGTTGAAGAAAAAGAGTTGACTTTCAATACTTAGAAATATTTCAAATTCTTCTTTAAAAATGACCTATAATCCTTTGCATACAAACATGGCCTTCGACTTAGAATTTGCTCTTGACAAAAAAAGATGGAATGAAGTAGACCTCTTGAATGACATTTTGAAATTTGAACCACTCAAAATATCCAAAAGTTGAGCAAGTTATGACTTGTTGAAGTTGGCCAAAACTCATGAAATGACCTATCATCTTTTGCATTCTTAAGGAAACTTCCATCCATTTTCCTACTTTGCACATAAAAGAAGGCATGAAGTACACCTCCTTAAGATCATCATGGAAAAATAATGGGCTCAAGGTGATAAAAATTGACCAAGTTATGACCATTTGAAATCACATATGAAAAATTGGGGATTCATCTGGCTGACTTGTAATCTTTCTTCTTCACCAAGTTCCTTCCACATGAAAACTCCTTGGAACTTTTGAAGTGATTTGTTGGTAACTTTTTGAAGAGAAGGATGCTTTTGGAATCACTTAAAAATACCAAAAGATGAGCAATATATGCTCCTTTGAAGTGCAAAACGCTAGCCTCTAGATCAAGAGAATGCTTTGAGGAACTTTGCCAAGGTTGAACAAACTTTTTGTGCCAATATTATTCCTTTGTGAATAGAAATTGTTCAGGATGATGATGAAGACTCATGGCCACAAAAACCACTTCCATAATAATTCTTCCAAAACAATTTCAATGGTGAGGTTTGAATTTCTTAAGCTATTTACTAGGGCATGGAAATAAACTCATGAACTCATGAACTCAAAATGCGTTAGTAATCAAATCCAAGGGATCTGGCGCGCTGGGCATATCATGGTCATTAATGAATAATGTACATAATCAATAATAAATCAGATTTTTGAAAAACACAAATGGCACGCCATCATTGGTTGGAAGATGACACATATGTCATCTTCAACCTCCAGCCAACGTGATTTGCAGGTCTCTCAAACTGTAAAATTAGAAGCTCAGACCTATGCCAATCGCTTCGTCTCTTCAAGACGAAAACAACCACACCCTTGCGCCAAATTTATATAAATTGTATCTCAAGCAATTTGGAAAGAAAGTTTTGAAAAGGGATTTGAAAATTCATGGTCAAAACGTGTTTCCAGTGAACTGTAAGTGTTGCGACTAGAACCAATCCAATGAGAGCAACACAATTATATCAGAGTTTTGAAGAATTGATGAAGGAATCTACCTATTGAAGTTGAGTTACAGAGCTCTGAAACTGGACTTCTATGGAACAATATAGGGCACGATTCTTGAATGTAATTATATGGTTAGCTTCATGGAAGATCAATGAAGGTGAATTGAGGGAAAAAATGGGTTGAAAAAGGCTTGGGAATAGATTTCGAAGTTGTTGAATTCTGGGATGTGAAGCAAGTTTGGCAGGGTGATTCTGGCTATCTAAGCTTGGTAAATTGAATGGGGGATGACCCTCTATTTATAGGGAAGCAAATGGGATCAAAAGGAATAGCAAATGATGCGTTTTGGAGGGAATTCAAGTGGGTTTACATCATGAAGAAAGTGTGACTCAAACTTGATCAAAACTCATCCAGATCATGCGTTTCATGATGCTAATCTCTTCTGGAAAGTTGCTAAACATGATCAGAAACAAAAATGCATGGAAATCCTGTGATTAGAAGCCAAAACAAAGATTTCAAAATTCTGACTTTGTGCAAAATTCAGTTTCAAACTACCAAATTCAAATACATGGCATTTCCACCTCAAGGGGGGTGTTAGGGCATAATTCTCGATGCTTTGGAAAGATGAGTTTACAAGCTTCGCAATGGAAAAAGAATGGAATCAAATGGATGCTTGACCTGAAAGTTACATGGAGTCAAAGTTGAAGAAAAAGAGTTGACTTTCAATACTTAGAAATATTTCAAATTCTTCTTTAAAAATGACCTATAATCCTTTGCATACAAACATGGCCTTCGACTTAGAATTTGCTCTTGACAAAAAAAGATGGAATGAAGTAGACCTCTTGAATGACATTTTGAAATTTGAACCACTCAAAATATCCAAAAGTTGAGCAAGTTATGACTTGTTGAAGTTGGCCAAAACTCATGAAATGACCTATCATCTTTTGCATTCTTAAGGAAACTTCCATCCATTTTCCTACTTTGCACATAAAAGAAGGCATGAAGTACACCTCCTTAAGATCATCATGGAAAAATAATGGGCTCAAGGTGATAAAAATTGACCAAGTTATGACCATTTGAAATCACATATGAAAAATTGGGGATTCATCTGGCTGACTTGTAATCTTTCTTCTTCACCAAGTTCCTTCCACATGAAAACTCCTTGGAACTTTTGAAGTGATTTGTTGGTAACTTTTTGAAGAGAAGGATGCTTTTGGAATCACTTAAAAATACCAAAAGATGAGCAATATATGCTCCTTTGAAGTGCAAAACGCTAGCCTCTAGATCAAGAGAATGCTTTGAGGAACTTTGCCAAGGTTGAACAAACTTTTTGTGCCAATATTATTCCTTTGTGAATAGAAATTGTTCAGGATGATGATGAAGACTCATGGCCACAAAAACCACTTCCATAATAATTCTTCCAAAACAATTTCAATGGTGAGGTTTGAATTTCTTAAGCTATTGACTAGGGCATGGAAATAAACTCATGAACTCATGAACTCAAAATGCGTTAGTAATCAAATCCAAGGGATCTGGCGCGCTGGGCATATCATGGTCATTAATGAATAATGTACATAATCAATAATAAATCAGATTTTTGAAAAACACAAATGGCACGCCATCATTGGTTGGAAGATGACACATATGTCATCTTCAACCTCCAGCCAACGTGATTTGCAGGTCTCTCAAACTGTAAAATTAGAAGCTCAGACCTATGCCAATCGCTTCGTCTCTTCAAGACGAAAACAACCACACCCTCGCGCCAAATTTATATAAATTGTATCTCAAGCAATTTGGAAAGAAAGTTTTGAAAAGGGATTTGAAAATTCATGGTCAAAACGTGTTTCCAGTGAACTGTAAGTGTTGCGACTAGAACCAATCCAATGAGAGCAACACAATTATATCAGAGTTTTGAAGAATTGATGAAGGAATCTACCTATTGAAGTTGAGTTACAGAGCTCTGAAACTGGACTTCTATGGAACAATATAGGGCACGATTCTTGAATGTAATTATATGGTTAGCTTCATGGAAGATCAATGAAGGTGAATTGAGGGAAAAAATGGGTTGAAAAAGGCTTGGGAATAGATTTCGAAGTTGTTGAATTCTGGGATGTGAAGCAAGTTTGGCAGGGTGATTCTGGCTATCTAAGCTTGGTAAATTGAATGGGGGATGACCCTCTATTTATAGGGAAGCAAATGGGATCAAAAGGAATAGCAAATGATGCGTTTTGGAGGGAATTCAAGTGGGTTTACATCATGAAGAAAGTGTGACTCAAACTTGATCAAAACTCATCCAGATCATGCGTTTCATGATGCTAATCTCTTCTGGAAAGTTGCTAAACATGATCAGAAACAAAAATGCATGGAAATCCTGTGATTAGAAGCCAAAACAAAGATTTCAAAATTCTGACTTTGTGCAAAATTCAGTTTCAAACTACCAAATTCAAATACATGGCATTTCCACCTCAAGGGGTGTTAGGGCATAATTCTCGATGCTTTGGAAAGATGAGTTTACAAGCTTCGCAATGGAAAAAGAATGGAATCAAATGGATGCTTGACCTGAAAGTTACATGGAGTCAAAGTTGAAGAAAAAGAGTTGACTTTCAATACTTAGAAATATTTCAAATTCTTCTTTAAAAATGACCTATAATCCTTTGCATACAAACATGGCCTTCGACTTAGAATTTGCTCTTGACAAAAAAAGATGGAATGAAGTAGACCTCTTGAATGACATTTTGAAATTTGAACCACTCAAAATATCCAAAAGTTGAGCAAGTTATGACTTGTTGAAGTTGGCCAAAACTCATGAAATGGCCTATCATCTTTTGCATTCTTTAGGAAACTTCCATCCATTTTCCTACTTTGCACATAAAAGAAGGCATGAAGTACACCTCCTTAAGATCATCATGGAAAAATAATGGGCTCAAGGTGATAAAAATTGACCAAGTTATGACCATTTGAAATCACATATGAAAAATTGGGGATTCATCTGGCTGACTTGTAATCTTTCTTCTTCACCAAGTTCCTTCCACATGAAAACTCCTTGGAACTTTTGAAGTGATTTGTTGGTAACTTTTTGAAGAGAAGGATGCTTTTGGAATCACTTAAAAATACCAAAAGATGAGCAATATATGCTCCTTTGAAGTGCAAAACGCTAGCCTCTAGATCAAGAGAATGCTTTGAGGAACTTTGCCAAGGTTGAACAAACTTTTTGTGCCAATATTATTCCTTTGTGTATAGAAATTGTTCAGGATGATGATGAAGACTCATGGCCACAAAAACCACTTCCATAATAATTCTTCCAAAACAATTTCAATGGTGAGGTTTGAATTTCTTAAGCTATTGACTAGGGCATGGAAATAAACTCATGAACTCATGAACTCAAAATGCGTTAGTAATCAAATCCAAGGGATCTGGCGCGCTGGGCATATCATGGTCATTAATGAATAATGTACATAATCAATAATAAATCAGATTTTTGAAAAACACAAATGGCACGCCATCATTGGTTGGAAGATGACACATATGTCATCTTCAACCTCCAGCCAACGTGATTTGCAGGTCTCTCAAACTGTAAAATTAGAAGCTCAGACCTATGCCAATCGCTTCGTCTCTTCAAGACGAAAACAACCACACCCTCGCGCCAAATTTATATAAATTGTATCTCAAGCAATTTGGAAAGAAAGTTTTGAAAAGGGATTTGAAAATTCATGGTCAAAACGTGTTTCCAGTGAACTGTAAGTGTTGCGACTAGAACCAGTCCAATGAGAGCAACACAATTATATCAGAGTTTTGAAGAATTGATGAAGGAATCTACCTATTGAAGTTGAGTTACAGAGCTCTGAAACTGGACTTCTATGGAACAATATAGGGCACGATTCTTGAATGTAATTATATGGTTAGCTTCATGGAAGATCAATGAAGGTGAATTGAGGGAAAAAATGGGTTGAAAAAGGCTTGGGAATAGATTTCGAAGTTGTTGAATTCTGGGATGTGAAGCAAGTTTGGCAGGGTGATTCTGGCTATCTAAGCTTGGTAAATTGAATGGGGGATGACCCTCTATTTATAGGGAAGCAAATGGGATCAAAAGGAATAGCAAATGATGCGTTTTGGAGGGAATTCAAGTGGGTTTACATAATGAAGAAAGTGTGACTCAAACTTGATCAAAACTCATCCAGATCATGCGTTTCATGATGCTAATCTCTTCTGGAAAGTTGCTAAACATGATCAGAAACAAAAACGCGTGGAAATCCTGTGATTAGAAGCCAAAACAAAGATTTCAAAATTCTGACTTTGTGCAAAATTCAGTTTCAAACTACCAAATTCAAATACATGGCATTTCCACCTCAAGGGGTGTTAGGGCATAATTCTCGATGCTTTGGAAAGATGAGTTTACAAGCTTCGCAATGGAAAAAGAATGGAATCAAATGGATGCTTGACCTGAAAGTTACATGGAGTCAAAGTTGAAGAAAAAGAGTTGACTTTCAATACTTAGAAATATTTCAAATTCTTCTTTAAAAATGACCTATAATCCTTTGCATACAAACATGGCCTTCGACTTAGAATTTGCTCTTGACAAAAAAAGATGGAATGAAGTAGACCTCTTGAATGACATTTTGAAATTTGAACCACTCAAAATATCCAAAAGTTGAGCAAGTTATGACTTGTTGAAGTTGGCCAAAACTCATGAAATGGCCTATCATCTTTTGCATTCTTTAGGAAACTTCCATCCATTTTCCTACTTTGCACATAAAAGAAGGCATGAAGTACACCTCCTTAAGATCATCATGGAAAAATAATGGGCTCAAGGTGATAAAAATTGACCAAGTTATGACCATTTGAAATCACATATGAAAAATTGGGGATTCATCTGGCTGACTTGTAATCTTTCTTCTTCACCAAGTTCCTTCCACATGAAAACTCCTTGGAACTTTTGAAGTGATTTGTTGGTAACTTTTTGAAGAGAAGGATGCTTTTGGAATCACTTAAAAATACCAAAAGATGAGCAATATATGCTCCTTTGAAGTGCAAAACGCTAGCCTCTAGATCAAGAGAATGCTTTGAGGAACTTTGCCAAGGTTGAACAAACTTTTTGTGCCAATATTATTCCTTTGTGTATAGAAATTGTTCAGGATGATGATGAAGACTCATGGCCACAAAAACCACTTCCATAATAATTCTTCCAAAACAATTTCAATGGTGAGGTTTGAATTTCTTAAGCTATTGACTAGGGCATGGAAATAAACTCATGAACTCATGAACTCAAAATGCGTTAGTAATCAAATCCAAGGGATCTGGCGCGCTGGGCATATCATGGTCATTAATGAATAATGTACATAATCAATAATAAATCAGATTTTTGAAAAACACAAATGGCACGCCATCATTGGTTGGAAGATGACACATATGTCATCTTCAACCTCCAGCCAACGTGATTTGCAGGTCTCTCAAACTGTAAAATTAGAAGCTCAGACCTATGCCAATCGCTTCGTCTCTTCAAGACGAAAACAACCACACCCTCGCGCCAAATTTATATAAATTGTATCTCAAGCAATTTGGAAAGAAAGTTTTGAAAAGGGATTTGAAAATTCATGGTCAAAACGTGTTTCCAGTGAACTGTAAGTGTTGCGACTAGAACCAGTCCAATGAGAGCAACACAATTATATCAGAGTTTTGAAGAATTGATGAAGGAATCTACCTATTGAAGTTGAGTTACAGAGCTCTGAAACTGGACTTCTATGGAACAATATAGGGCACGATTCTTGAATGTAATTATATGGTTAGCTTCATGGAAGATCAATGAAGGTGAATTGAGGGAAAAAATGGGTTGAAAAAGGCTTGGGAATAGATTTCGAAGTTGTTGAATTCTGGGATGTGAAGCAAGTTTGGCAGGGTGATTCTGGCTATCTAAGCTTGGTAAATTGAATGGGGGATGACCCTCTATTTATAGGGAAGCAAATGGGATCAAAAGGAATAGCAAATGATGCGTTTTGGAGGGAATTCAAGTGGGTTTACATAATGAAGAAAGTGTGACTCAAACTTGATCAAAACTCATCCAGATCATGCGTTTCATGATGCTAATCTCTTCTGGAAAGTTGCTAAACATGATCAGAAACAAAAACGCGTGGAAATCCTGTGATTAGAAGCCAAAACAAAGATTTCAAAATTCTGACTTTGTGCAAAATTCAGTTTCAAACTACCAAATTCAAATCCATGGCATTTCCACCTCAAGGGGTGTTAGGGCATAATTCTCGATGCTTTGGAAAGATGAGTTTACAAGCTTCGCAATGGAAAAAGAATGGAATCAAATGGATGCTTGACCTGAAAGTTACATGGAGTCAAAGTTGAAGAAAAAGAGTTGACTTTCAATACTTAGAAATATTTCAAATTCTTCTTTAAAAATGACCTATAATCCTTTGCATACAAACATGGCCTTCGACTTAGAATTTGCTCTTGACAAAAAAAGATGGAATGAAGTAGACCTCTTGAATGACATTTTGAAATTTGAACCACTCAAAATATCCAAAAGTTGAGCAAGTTATGACTTGTTGAAGTTGGCCAAAACTCATGAAATGGCCTATCATCTTTTGCATTCTTTAGGAAACTTCCATCCATTTTCCTACTTTGCACATAAAAGAAGGCATGAAGTACACCTCCTTAAGATCATCATGGAAAAATAATGGGCTCAAGGTGATAAAAATTGACCAAGTTATGACCATTTGAAATCACATATGAAAAATTGGGGATTCATCTGGCTGACTTGTAATCTTTCTTCTTCACCAAGTTCCTTCCACATGAAAACTCCTTGGAACTTTTGAAGTGATTTGTTGGTAACTTTTTGAAGAGAAGGATGCTTTTGGAATCACTTAAAAATACCAAAAGATGAGCAATATATGCTCCTTTGAAGTGCAAAACGCTAGCCTCTAGATCAAGAGAATGCTTTGAGGAACTTTGCCAAGGTTGAACAAACTTTTTGTGCCAATATTATTCCTTTGTGTATAGAAATTGTTCAGGATGATGATGAAGACTCATGGCCACAAAAACCACTTCCATAATAATTCTTCCAAAACAATTTCAATGGTGAGGTTTGAATTTCTTAAGCTATTGACTAGGGCATGGAAATAAACTCATGAACTCATGAACTCAAAATGCGTTAGTAATCAAATCCAAGGGATCTGGCGCGCTGGGCATATCATGGTCATTAATGAATAATGTACATAATCAATAATAAATCAGATTTTTGAAAAACACAAATGGCACGCCATCATTGGTTGGAAGATGACACATATGTCATCTTCAACCTCCAGCCAACGTGATTTGCAGGTCTCTCAAACTGTAAAATTAGAAGCTCAGACCTATGCCAATCGCTTCGTCTCTTCAAGACGAAAACAACCACACCCTCGCGCCAAATTTATATAAATTGTATCTCAAGCAATTTGGAAAGAAAGTTTTGAAAAGGGATTTGAAAATTCATGGTCAAAACGTGTTTCCAGTGAACTGTAAGTGTTGCGACTAGAACCAGTCCAATGAGAGCAACACAATTATATCAGAGTTTTGAAGAATTGATGAAGGAATCTACCTATTGAAGTTGAGTTACAGAGCTCTGAAACTGGACTTCTATGGAACAATATAGGGCACGATTCTTGAATGTAATTATATGGTTAGCTTCATGGAAGATCAATGAAGGTGAATTGAGGGAAAAAATGGGTTGAAAAAGGCTTGGGAATAGATTTCGAAGTTGTTGAATTCTGGGATGTGAAGCAAGTTTGGCAGGGTGATTCTGGCTATCTAAGCTTGGTAAATTGAATGGGGGATGACCCTCTATTTATAGGGAAGCAAATGGGATCAAAAGGAATAGCAAATGATGCGTTTTGGAGGGAATTCAAGTGGGTTTACATCATGAAGAAAGTGTGACTCATACTTGATCAAAACTCATCCAGATCATGCGTTTCATGATGCTAATCTCTTCTGGAAAGTTGCTAAACATGATCAGAAACAAAAACGCGTGGAAATCCTGTGATTAGAAGCCAAAACAAAGATTTCAAAATTCTGACTTTGTGCAAAATTCAGTTTCAAACTACCAAATTCAAATCCATGGCATTTCCACCTCAAGGGGTGTTAGGGCATAATTCTCGATGCTTTGGAAAGATGAGGTTACAAGCTTCGCAATGGAAAAATAATGGAATCAAATGGATGCTTGAGCTGAAAGTTACATGGAGTCAAAGTTGAAGAAAAAGAGTTGACTTTCAATACTTAGAAATATTTCAAATTCTTCTTTAAAAATGACCTATAATCCTTTGCATACAAACATGGCCTTCCACTTATAATTTGCTCTTGACAAAAAAAGATGGAATGAAGTAGACCTCTTGAATGACATTTTTAAATTTGAACCACTCAAAATCTCCAAAAGTTGACAAGTTATGACTTGTTGAAGTTGGCCAAAACTCATGAAATGACCTATCATCTTTTGCATTCTTAAGGAAACTTCCATCCATTTTCCTACTTTGCACATAAAAGAAGGCTTGAAGTACACCTCCTTAAGATCATCATGGAAAAATAATGGGCTCAAGGTGATAAAAATTGACCAAGTTATGACCATTTGAAATCACATATGAAAAATTGGGGATTCATCTGGGTGACTTGTAATCTTTCTTCTTCACCAAGTTCCTTCCACATGAAAACTCCTTGGAACTTTTGAAGTGATTTGTTGGTAACTTTTTGAAGAGAAGGATGCTTTTGGAATCACTTAAAAATACCAAAAGATGAGCAAGATATGCTCCTTTGAAGTTCAAAACCCTAGCCTCTAGATCAAGAGAATGCTTTGAGGAACTTTGCCAAGGTTGAACAAACTTTTTGTGCCAATATTATTCCTTTGTGAATAGAAATTGTTCAGGATGATGATGAAGACTCATGGCCACCAAAACCACTTCCATTATAATTCTTCCAAAACAATTTCAATGGTGAGGTTTGAATTTCTTAAGCTATTGACTAGGGCATGGAAATAAACTCATGAACACATGAACTCAAAATGCGTTTGTAATCAAATCCAAGGGATCTGGAGCGCTGTGCATATCATGGTCATTAATGAATAATGTACATAATCAATAATAAATCAGATTTTTGAAAAACACAAATGGCACGCCATCATTGGTTGGAAGATGACACATATGTCATCTTCAACCTCCAGCCAACGTGATTTGCAGGTCTCTCAAACTGTAAAATTAGAAGCTCAGACCTATGCCAATCTCTTCGTCTCTTCAAGACGAAAACAACCACACCCTCGCGCCAAATTTATATAAACTGTATCTCAAGCAATTTGGAAAGAAAGTTTTGAAAAGGGATTTGAAAATTCATGGTCAAAACGGGTTTCTAGTGAACTGTAAGTGTTGCGACTAGAACCAGTCCAATGAGAGCAACACAATTATATCAGAGTTTTGAAGAAATGATGAAGGAATCTACCTATTGAAGTTGAGTTACAGAGCTCTGAAACTGGACTTCTATGGAACAATATAGGGCACGATTCTTGAATGTAATTATATGGTTAGCTTCATGGAAGATCAATGAAGGTGAATTGAGGGAAAAAATGGGTTGAAAAAGGCTTGGGAATAGATTTCGAAGTTGCTGAATTCTGGGATGTGAAGCAAGTTTGGCAGGGTGATTCTGGCTATCTAAGCTTGGTAAATTGAATGGGGGATGACCCTCTATTTATAGGGAAGCAAATGGGATCAAAAGGAATAGCAAATGATACGTTTTGGAGGGAATTCAAGTGGGTTTACATCATGAAGAAAGTGTGACTCAAACTTGATCAAAACTCATCCAGATCATGCGTTTCATGATGCTAATCTCTTCTGGAAAGTTGCTAAACATGATCAGAAACAAAAACGCGTGGAAATCCTGTGATTAGAAGCCAAAACAAAGATTTCAAAATTCTGACTTTGTGCAAAATTCAGTTTCAAACTACCAAATTCAAATCCATGGCATTTCCACCTCAAGGGGTGTTAGGGCATAATTCTCGATGCTTTGGAAAGATGAGGTTACAAGCCTCGCAATGGAAAAATAATGGAATCAAATGGATGCTTGAGCTGAAAGTTACATGGAGTCAAAGTTGAAGAAAAAGAGTTGACTTTCAATACTTAGAAATATTTCAAATTCTTCTTTAAAAATGACCTATAATCCTTTGCATACAAACATGGCCTTCGACTTAGAATTTGCTCTTGACAAAAAAATATGGAATGAAGTAGACCTCTTGAATGACATTTTGAAATTTGAACCACTCAAAATCTCCAAAAGTTGAGCAAGTTATGACTTGTTGAAGTTGGCCAAAACTCATGAAATGACCTATCATCTTTTGCATTCTTAAGGAAACTTCCATCAATTTTCCTACTTTGCACATAAAAGAAGGCATGAAGTACACCTCCTTAAGATCATCATGGAAAAATAATGGGCTCAAGGTGATAAAAATTGACCAAGTTATGACCATTTGAAATCACATATGAAAAATTGGGGATTCATCTGGGTGACTTGTAATCTTTCTTCTTCACCAAGTTCCTTCCACATGAAAACTCCTTGGAACTTTTGAAGTGATTTGTGGTAACTTTTTGAAGAGAAGGATGCTTTTGGAATCACTTAAAAATACCAAAAGATGAGCAAGATATGCTCCTTTGAAGTTCAAAACCCTAGCCTCTAGATCAAGAGAATGCTTTGAGGAACTTTGCCAAGGTTGAACAAACTTTTTGTGCCAATATTATTCCTTTGTGAATAGAAATTGTTCAGGATGATGATGAAGACTCATGGCCACCAAAACCACTTCCATTATAATTCTTCCAAAACAATTTCAATGGTGAGGTTTGAATTTCTTAAGCTATTGACTAGGGCATGGAAATAAACTCATGAACTCATGAACTCAAAATGCGTTAGTAATCAAATCCAAGGGATCTGGCGTGCTGTGCATATCATGGTCATTAATGAATAATGTACATAATCAATAATAAATTAGATTTTTGAAAAACACAAATGGCACGCCATCAATGGTTGGAAGATGACACATATGTCATCTTCAACCTCCAGCCAACGTGATTTGCAGGTCTCTCAAACTGTAAAATTAGAAGCTCAGACCTATGCCAATCGCTTCGTCTCTTCAAGACGAAAACAACCACACCCTCGAGCCAAATTTATATAAACTATATCTCAAGCAATTTGGAAAGAAAGTTTTGAAAAGGGATTTGAAAATTCATGGTCAAAACGTGTTTCCAGTGAACTGTAAGTGTTGCGACTAGAACCAGTCCAATGAGAGCAACACAATTATATCAGAGTTTTGAAGAATTGATGAAGGAATCTACCTATTGTAGTTGAGTTTCAGAGCTCTGAAACTGGACTTCTATGGAACAGTATAGGGCACGATTCTTGAATGTAATTATATGGTTAGCTTCATGGAAGATCAATGAAGGTGAATTGAGGGAAAAAATGGGTTGAAAAAGGCTTGAGAATAGATTTCGAAGTTGCTGAATTCTGGGATGTGAAGCAAGTATGGCAGGGTGATTCTGGCTATCTAAGCTTGGTAAATTGAATAGGGGATGACCCTATATTTATAGGGAAGCAAATGGGATCAAAAGGAATAGAAAATGATGTGTTTTGGTGGGAATTCATGTGGGTTTACATCATGAAGAAAGTGTGACTCAAACTTGATCAAAACTCATCCAAATCATGCGTTTCATGATGCTAATCACTTCTGGCAAGTTGCTAAACATGATTAGAAACAAAAATGCGTGGAAATCCTGTGATTATAAGCCAAAACAAAGATTTCAAAATTCTGACTTTGTGCAAAATTCAGTTTCAAACTACCAAATTCAAATCCGTGGCATTTCCACCTTAAGGGGTGTTAGGGCATAATTCTCGATGCTTTGGAAAGATGAGGTTACAAGCTTCGCAATGGAAAAAGAATGGAATCAAATGGATGCTTGACCTGAAAGTTACATGGAGTCAAAGTTGAAGAGAAAGAGTTGACTTTCAATAATTAGACATATTTCAAATTCTTCTTTAAAAATGACCTATAATCCTTTTCATACAAACATGGCCTTCCACTTAGAATTTGCTCTTGACAAAAAAATATGGAATGAAGTAGACCTATTGAATGACATTTTGAAATTTGAACCACTCAAAATCTCCAAAAGTTGAGCAAATTATGACTTGTTGAAGTTGGCCAAAAATCATGAAATGACCTATAATCTTTTGCATTCTTAAGGAAACTTCCATCCATTTTCTTACTTTGCACATAAAAGAAGGCATGAAGGACACCTCCTTAAGATCATCATGGAAAAATAATGGGCTCCAGGTGATAAAAATTGACCAAGTTATGACCATTTGAAATCACATATGAAAAATTGGGGATTCATCTGGGTGACTTGTAATCTTTCTTCTTCACCAAGTTCCTTCCACATGATAACTCCTTGGAACTTTTGAAGTGATTTATTGGTAACTTTTTGAAGAGAAGGATTCTTTTGGAATCACTTAAAAATACCAAAAGATGAGCAAGATATGCTCCTTTGAAGTTCAAAACCCTATCCTCTAGATCAAGAGAATGCTTTGAGGAACTTTGCCAAGGTTGAACAAACTTTTTGTGCCAATATTATTCCTTTGTGAATATAAATAGTTCAGGATGATGATGAAGACTCATGGCCACCAAAACCACTTCCATACTAATTCTTCCAAAACAACTTCAATGGTGAGGTTTGAATTTCTTAAGCTATTGACTAGGGCATGGAAATAAACTCATGAACTCATGAACTTAAAATGCGTTAGTAATCAAATCCAAGGGATCTGGCGCGCTGTGCATATCATGGTCATTAATGAATAATGTACATAATCAATAATAAATCAGATTTTTGAAAAACACAAATGGCACGCAATCATTGGTTGGAAGATGACACATATGTCATCTTCAACCTCCAGCCAACGTGATTTGCAGGTTTCTCAAACTGTAAAATTAGAAGCTCAGACCTATGCCAATCGCTTCGTCTCTTCAAGACGAAAACAACCACACCCTCGTGCCAAATTTATATAAACAGTATCTCAAGCAATTTGGAAAGAAAGTTTTGAAAAGGGATTTGAAAATTCATGGTCAAAACGTGTTTCCAGTGAACTGTAAATGTTGCGACTAGAACCAGGGCAATGAGAGCAACACAATTATATCAGAGTTTTAAATAATTGATGAAGGAATCTACCTATTGAAGTTGAGTTACAGAGCTCTGAAACTGGACTTCTATGGAACAGTATAGGGCACGATTCTTGAATGTAATTAAATGGTTATCTTCAGGGAAGATCAATGAAGGTGAATTGAGGGAAAAAATGGGTTGAAAAAGGCTTGAGAATAGATTTCGAAGTTGCTGAATTCTGGGATGTGAAGCAAGTTTGGCAGGGTGATTCTGGCTATCTAAGATTGGGAAATTGAATAGGGGATGACCCTATATTTATAGGGAAGCAAATGGGATCAAAAGGAAAAGCAAATAATGCGTTTTGGAGGGAATTCAAGTGGGTTTACATCATGAAGAAAGTGTGACTCAAACTTGATCAAAACTCATCCAAATCATGCGTTTCATGATGCTAATCACTTCTGGAAAGTTGCTAAACATGATCAGAAACAAAAACGCGTGGAAATCCTGTGATTATAAGCCAAAACAAAGATTTCAAAATTCTGACTTTGTGCAAAATTCAGTTTCAAACTACCAAATTCAAATCCATGGCATTTCCACCTCAAGGGGTGTTAGGGCATAATTCTCGATGCTTCGGAAAGATGAGGTTACAAGCTTGGCAATGGAAAAGGAATGGAATCAAATGGATGCTTGACCTGAAAGTTACATGGAGTCAAAGTTGAAGAGAAAGAGTTGACTTTCAATACTTAGAAATATTTCAAATTCTTCTTTAAAAATGACCTATAATCCTTTGCATACAAACATGGCCTTCCACTTAGAATTTGCTCTTTACAAAAAAAGATGGAATGAAGTAGACCTCTTGAATGACATTTTGAAATTTGAACCACTCAAAATCTCCAAAAGTTGAGCAAATTATGACTTGTTGAAGTTGGCCAAAAATCATGAAATGACCTATAATCTTTTGCATTCTTAAGGAAACTTCCATCCATTTTCCTACTTTGCACATAAAAGAAGGCATGAAGTACACCTCCTTAAGATCATCATGGAAAAATAATGGGCTCCAGGTGATAAAAATTGACCAAGTTATGACCATTTGAAATCACATATGAAAAATTGGGGATTCATCTGGGTGACTTGTAATCTTTCTTCTTCACCAAGTTCCTTCCACATGAAAACTCCTTGGAACTTTTGAAGTGATTTATTGGTAACTTTTTGAAGAGAAGGATTCTTTTGGAATCACTTAAAAATACCAAAAGATGAGCAAGATATGCTCCTTTGAAGTTCAAAACCCTATCCTCTAGATCAAGAGAATGCTTTGAGGAACTTTGCCAAGGTTGAACAAACGTTTTGTGCCAATATTATTCCTTTGTGAATAGAAATTGTTCAGGATGATGATGAAGACTCATGGCCACCAAAACCACTTCCATACTAATTCTTCCAAAACAATTTCAATGGTGAGGTTTGAATTTCTTAAGCTATTGACTAGGGCATGGAAATAAACTCATGAACTCATGAACTCAAAATGCGTTAGTAATAAAATCCAAGGGATCTGGCACGCTGTGCATATCATGGTCATTAATGAATAATGTACATAATCAATAATAAATCAGATTTTTGAAAAACACAAATGGCACGCCATCATTGGTTGGAAGATGACACATATGTCATCTTCAACCTCCAGCCAACGTGATTTGCAGGTCTCTCAAACTGTAAAATTAGAAGCTCAGACCTATGTCAATCGCTTCGTCTTTTCAAGACGAAAACAACCACACCCTCGCGCCAAATTTATATAAACTGTATATCAAGCAATTTGGAAAGAAAGTTTTGAAAAGGGATTTGAAAATTCATGGTCAAAACGTGTTTCCAGTGAACTGTAAGTGTTGCGACTAGAACCAGTGCAATGAGAGCAACACAATTATATCAGAGTTTTGATGAATTGATGAAGGAATCTACCTATTGAAGTTGAGTTACAGAGCTCTGAAACTGGACTTCTATGGAACAGTATAGGGCACGATTCTTGAATGTAATTATATGGTTAGCTTCATGGAAGATCAATGAAGGTGAATTGAGGGAAAAAATGGGTTTAAAAAGGCTTGAGAATAGATTTCGAAGTTGCTGAATTCTGGGTTGTGAAGCAAGTTTGGCAGGGTGATTCTGGCTATCTAAGCTTGGTAAATTGAATGGGGGATGACCCTATATTTATAGGGAAGCAAATGGGATCAAAAGGAATAGCAAATGATGCGTTTTGGTGGGAATTCATGTGGGTTTACATCATGAAGAAAGTGTGACTCAAACTTGATCAAAACTCATCCAAATCATGCGTTTCATGATGCTAATCACTTATGGCAAGTTGCTAAACATGATTAGAAACAAAAACGCGTGGAAATCCTGTGATTATAAGCCAAAACAAAGATTTCAAATTTCTGACTTTGTGCAAAATTCAGTTTCAAACTGCCAAATTCAAATCCATGGCATTTCCACCTCAAGGGGTGTTAGGGCATAATTCTCGATGCTTTGGAAAGATGAGGTTACAAGCTTCGCAATGGAAAAAGAATGGAATCAAACGGATGCTTGACCTGAAAGTTACATGGAGTCAAAGTTGAAGAGAAAGAGTTGACTTTCAATACTTAGACATATTTCAAATTCTTCTTTAAAAATGACCTATAATCCTTTGCATACAAACATGGCCTTCCACTTAGAATTTGCTCTTGACAAAAAAAGATGGAATGAAGTAGACCTATTGAATGACATTTTGAAATTTGAACCACTCAAAATCTATAAAAGTTGAGCAAATTATGACTTGTTGAAGTTGGCCAAAAATCATGAAATGACCTATAATCTTTTGCATTCTTAAGGAAACTTCCATCCATTTTCTTACTCTGCACATAAAAGAAGGCATGAAGTACACCTCCTTAAGATCATCATGGAAAAATAATGGGCTCAAAGTGATAAAAATTGACCAAGTTATGACCATTTGAAATCACATATGAAAAATTGGGGATTCATCTGGGTGACTTGTAATCTTTCTTCTTCACCAAGTTACTTCCACATTAAAACTCCTTGGAACTTTTGAAGTGATTTGTTGGTAACTTTTTCAAGAGAAGGATGCTTTTGGAATCAGTTAAAAATACCAAAAGATGAGCAAGATATGCTCCTTTGAAGTTCAAAACCCTAGCCTCTAGATCAAGAGAATGCTTTGAGGAACTTTGCCAAGGTTGAACAAACTTTTTGTGCAAATATTATTCCTTTGTGAATAGAAATTGTTCAGGATGATGATGAGGACTCATGGCCACCAAAACCACTTCCATACTAATTCTTCCAAAACAACTTCAATGGTGAGGTTTGAATTTCTTAAGCTATTGAGTAGGGCATGGAAATAAACTCATGAACTCATGAACTCAAAATGCGTTAGTAATCAAATCCAATGGATCTGGCACGCTGTGCATATCATGGTCATTAATGAATAATGTACATAATCAATAATAAATCAGATTTTTGAAAAACACAAATGGCACACCATCATTGGTTGGAAGATGACACATAGGTCATCTTCAACCTCCAGCCAACGTGATTTGCAGGTCTCTCAAACTGTAAAATTAGAAGCTCAGACCTATGCCAATCGCTTCGTCTCTTCAAGAAGAAAACAACCACACCCTCACGCCAAATTTATATAAACTGTATATCAAGCAATTTGGAAAGAAAGTTTTGAAAAGGGATTTGAAAATTCATGGTCAAAACGTGTTTCAAGTGAACTGTAAGTGTTGCGAGTAGAACCAGGTCAATGAGAGCAACACAATGATATCAGAGTTTTGAAGAATTGATGAAGGAATCTACCTATTAAAGTTGAGTTGCAGAGCTCTGAAACTGGACATCTATGGAACAGTATAGGGCACGATTCTTGAATGTAATTATATGGTTAGCTTCAGGGAAGATCAATGAAGGTGAATTGGGGGAAAAATGGATTGAAAAAGGCTTGAGAATAGATTTCGAAGTTGCTGAATTCTGGGTTGTGAAGCAAGTTTGGCAAGGTGATTCTGGCTATCTAAGCTTGGGAAATTGAATGGGGGATGACCCTTTATTTATAGGGAAGCAAATGGGATCAAAAGGAATAGCAAATGATGCGTTTTGGAGGGAATTCGTGTGGGTTTGCATCATGAAGAAACTGTGACTCAAACTTGATCAAAACTCATCCAAATCATGTGTTTCATGATGCTAATCACTTCTGGAAAGTTGCTAAACATGATTAGAAACAAAAACGCGTGGAAATCCTGTGATTAGAAGCCAAAACAAAGATTTCAAAATTCTGACTTTGTGCAAAATTCAGTTTCAAACTACCAAATTCAAATCCATGGCATCTCCACCTCAAGGGGTCTTAGGGCATAATTCTCGATGCTTTGGAAAGATGAGGTTACAAGCTTTGCAATGGAAAAAGAATGAAATCAAATGGATGCTTGAGCTGAAAGTTACATGGAGTCAAAGTTGAAGAGAAAGAGTTGACTTTCAATACTTAGACATATTTCAAATTCTTCTTTAAAAATGACCTATAATCCTTTGCATACAAACATGGCCTTCCACTTAGAATTTGCTCTTGACAAAAAAAGATGGAATGAAGTAGACCTATTGAATGACATTTTGAAATTTGAACCACTCAAAATCTCTAAAAGTTGAGCAAATTATGACTTGTTGAAGTTGGCCAAAAATCATGAAATGACCTATAATCTTTTGCATTCTTAAGGAAACTTCCATCCATTTTCTTACTTTGCACATAAAAGAAGGCATGAAGGACACCTCCTTAAGATCATCATGGAAAAATAATGGGCTCAAGGTGATAAAAATTGACCAAGTTATGACCATTTGAAATCACATATGAAAAATTGGGGATTCATCTGGGTGACTTGTAATCTTTCTTCTTCACCAAGTTACTTCCACATTAAAACTCCTTGGAACTTTTGAAGTGATTTGTTGGTAACTTTTTCAAGAGAAGGATGCTTTTGGAATCAGTTAAAAATACCAAAAGATGAGCAAGATATGCTCCTTTGAAGTTCAAAACCCTAGCCTCTAGATCAAGAGAATGCTTTGAGGAACTTTGCCAAGGTTGAACAAACTTTTTGTGCAAATATTATTCCTTTGTGAATAGAAATTGTTCAGGATGATGATGAGGACTCATTGCCACCAAAACCACTTCCATACTAATTCTTCCAAAACAACTTCAATGGTGAGGTTTGAATTTCTTAAGCTATTGACTAGGGCATGGAAATAAACTCATGAACTCATGAACTCAAAATGCGTTAGTAATCAAATCCAATGGATCTGGCACGCTGTGCATATCATGGTCATTAATGAATAATGTACATAATCAATAATAAATCAGATTTTTGAAAAACACAAATGGCATACCATCATTGGTTGGAAGATGACACGTAGGTCATCTTCAACCTCCAGCCAACGTGATTTGCAGGTCTCTCAAACTGTAAAATTAGAAGCTCAGACCTATGCCAATCGCTTCGTCTCTTCAAGACGAAAACAACCACACCCTCGCGCCAAATTTATATAAACTGGATCTCAAGCAATTTGGAAAGAAAGTTTTGAAAAGGGATTTGAAAATTCATGGTCAAAACGTGTTTCCAGTGAACTGTAAGTGTTGCGACTAGAACCAGGTCAATGAGAGCAACACAATGATATCAGAGTTTTGAAGAATTGATGAAGGAATCTACCTATTAAAGTTGAGTTGCAGAGCTCTGAAACTGGACATCTATGGAACAGTATAGGGCACGATTCTTGAATGTAATTATATGGTTAGCTTCAGGGAAGATCAATGAAGGTGAATTGAGGGAAAAATGGATTGAAAAAGGCTTGAGAATAGATTTCGAAGTTTCTGAAATCTGGGTTGTGAAGCAAGTTTGGCAGGGTGATTCTGGCTATCTAAGCTTGGGAAATTGAATGGGGGATGACCCTTTATTTATAGGGAAACAAATGGGATCAAAAGAAATAGCAAATGATGCGTTTTGGAGGGAATTCGTGTGGGTTTGCATCATGAAGAAACTGTGACTCAAACTTGATCAAAACTCATCCAAATCATGCGTTTCATGATGCTAATCACTTCTGGCAAGTTGCTAAACATGATTAGAAACAAAAACGCGTGGAAATCCTGTGATTAGAAGCCAAAACAAAGATTTCAAAATTCTGACTTTGTGCAAAATTCAGTTTCAAACTACCAAATTCAAATCCATGGCATCTCCACCTCAAGGGGTCTTAGGGCATAATTCTTGATGCTTTGGAAAGATGAGGTTACAAGCTTTGCAATGGAAAAAGAATGAAATCAAATGGATGCTTGAGCTGAAAGTTACATGGAGTCAAAGTTGAAGAAAAAGAGTTGACTTTCCATACTTAGAAAAAGAGTTGCATCCAAACATGGCCTTCCACTTAGAATTATCTCTTGACCAAAAAAGATGGAGTTAAGTAGACCTCTTGAATGACATTTTGAAATTCGAACCACACAAAATCTCCAAAAATTGAGCAAGTTATGACTTTTTTAATTTGGCCAAAAATCATGAAATGAACTATAATCTTTTGCATTCTTAAGGCAACTTCCATCCATTTTCTTACTTTGCACATAAAATAAGGCATGAAGTACACCTCCTTAAGATCACCATGGAAAAATAATGGGCTCAAGGTGATAAAAATTGACCAAGTTATGACCATTTGAAATCACGTATGGAAAATTGGGGATTCATCTGGGTGACTTGTAATCTTTCTTCTTCACCAAGTTCCTTCCACATGAAAACTCCTTGGAACTTTTGAAGTGATTTGTTGGTAACTTTTTGAAGAGAAGGATGCTTTTGGAATCACTCAAAAATACCAAAAGATGAGCAAGATATGCTCCTTTGAAGTTCAAAACCCTAGCCTCTAGATCAAGAGAATACTTTGAGGAACTTTGCCAAGTTTGAACAAACTTTTTGTGCCAATATTCTTCCTTTATGAATAGAAATTGTTGAGGATGATGATGAGGACTCATGGCCACCAAAAACACTTCCATACTAATTATTCCTAAAACAACTTCAATGGTGAGGTTTGAATTTCTCAAGATATTGACTAGGGCATGGAAATAAACTCACGAACTCATGAACTCAAAACGCGTTAGTAATCAAATCCAAGGGATCTGGCGCGCTGTGCATATCATGGTCATTAATGAATAATATACAGAATCAATAATAAATCAGATTTTTGAAAAACACAAATGGCACTTCATCATTGGTTGGAAGATGACACGTAGGTCATCTTTAACCTCCAGCCAACGTGATTTATAGGTCTCTTAAACTGTAAAATCAGAAGCTCAGACCTATGCCAATCGCTTCGTCTCTTCAAGATAAAAACAACCACACCCTCGCGCCAAATTTATATAAACTGTAGCTCAAGCAATTTTGAAAGAATGTTTTGAAAAGGGTTTTGAAAATTCATGGTCAAAACGTGTTTCCAGTGAACTGTAAGTGTTGCGACTAGAACCAGGGCAATGAGAGCAACACAATGATATCAGAGTTTTGAAGAATTGATGAAGGAATCTACCTATTGAAGTTGAGTTGTGGAGCTCTGAAACTGGACTTCTATGGAACATTATAGAGCACGATTCTTGAATGTAATTATATGGTTAGTGTTGTACCCCAAAATTTTCCCTCCCATATTCTTCAAAGGTTTGGCAAGATCATGGTTCAAAACCTCTCAAGGGTTGCACAGTCCAATTGCCTCCTAACACAGTTAAAATTAGGGTTTTGGTTCTGACAAAGAAATTGAGGTTTCCAAGGGTCCAATCAAGTCCCATATGCCTATATACATTGTCAAGCATTCATATGTTAAGTTTCAAGACTCCCAGCATCAAATTGCACAGTCAAAAACCCTAATTGCTCCACAGTCAACTGTAGGGGCAAAATGGTCATTTGACAGTCAAAAGTAAAAAATTTTGGTCAACATCTTATTTTGAAGCCACAATCATCATTTGATGAATTCTTGATCATGATTCCACAAGCATGGCTCAAAAAGTCTCAAGATGCAAAAGTTTCTATTTTTGGACAGCTGAAAAGTCAACTGAAAATTGACCAAGGCATAACTTCTTCATGGTTTATCAGAAAAATTCCATCCAATGCTCATTTTGAAGAGAATGACATTTCCTACAACTCATCTTCACACTTAAGTCCAAGAAATGCTCTAACACAAAAGTTATCAATTTCAACATTATAGGTCATTTTCAAAAGTCAACAAAAAGGCACTTTAAGTCAAAGACCATAACTTAATATTGTTAAATCAAAATGACATGGGACCAAAGGAATTGATTAGAGGACTTCAAGACCTTTCCAAAATGTCCAAGAACATGTTCATAGCGTCAAAATTGAGCAAGATATGCATTGGAGAAGTTGGGAAATTTTTGGGAACTTTCAAAAGTCAACTTTGCCTAAAACACTTCAAATTTGCTAATGGGCCTCAAATTCTTTCTTGAATCATTACCCAAAGCCTATGCACGACCCATTGAGCTTAAAAGGATTTATTTTCTTATTTTTAATTAATTAATTGAATTTTTATTCTTATTAATTCATTTAATTAGTTTTAATTGTAGAAAAAATATCAAATAATGGTTGTCAAATCCTTTTATGCAGCAAATATACTCCACACATGCTAAGGATTTCGTGCATCAATCAACAAGACAAGATCTTCCATAATTGGCAAAGTTTCCATGGAAAAAGATTGAAAAAAGATATGATTAGCAATCAAAGATTCAAGTCATCAATTCATGGATTCATGGGCTTATTTTTGACCTAATTTGCTTCACATACATATGCATAAGGAAACCCTACTGAGAGACACACGAAAAAGCTGCTCATGCTCCATAACCAAATTGCAAAATTTCAACAAAAACTTGGAAACTGATTTCATAGTTGGAGGATAATTCAAAGCCAAAAACGGATTCCAATACGTTGCCTGAGTCTCCAGGAAGCATTTGCAATCAAGAATCAATCCTAACACGCGAAGAATTGGAGAACACGAGCCATACGATTTGCTTTGTTTTCCAATTTGACATATCATAATTTATGTGCTTTTAATTGGTTTTCTTGTTTGATTTACACTAATAGGTACCTTCTGAAGCGATTGGTATAAGTTAATTGACCTAACGCTTCCTGAATCCAAATCTACCACGGACGAAAATTAGGTTTTCAGAAGCTTCAAATTAGGGCTTTAAGTATCAGGAAAAATTGGACTAAGCCATGACCATGGTTTAATTCGTCAAGGCCAGACGAATTCAACCAACATCTCGTGCTCAATTCATGTTGATTCCTCTTCTATTCGCTATTTTTCACTATTCCACTTAGTGGGGGTTTAAAACCCCCGCTACTTGTTTCATGTTTGCAGGAAGAACAAGGAAGAAGATGGACGTGGCATGACACTACTGGAACATTTAAAATTTAGCGCGTTTTTAACGTTTGCAGCATAATTGACTTTTTTCATATATTACATTTATTGTTTATTATGTATACAAACGCGTTTCACAGCTCAGTTGGTGGAGGACATGCCTTGCAAACGTTGGGACCTGGGTTCGATTCCCAGGTCCCCCCATATACTTAATGAATTTTGTTTTAACATGTTCACATGTAGCGCTTCTCCAACGTCTCACCATACAGCCTCACACATGGCTTTCCAAGTGGCCAGGAGATCCAATCCAATGGTCAGGAAACAACACCCATAGTGCACTCCAGTCAATGAGCATCCACACGATCAGAAAAGTCAAACGAGGGCCTTGTGACTCTTGGGCCAGAATTACTTCAAACACCTCCATATGGGCCTGATACCCCCCTTGGTTTGCATCTTTTTTAATTTTATTTTCTTTTCTTTTCTAATTATAATTCTTTTCAATTGTTTTTTTTAATTGTTTTTATTAATTCACCATTAATTAATTTTCATAATAAAAAATCAGAAACTAAAAAAATGTTTTTATATTTATTTATTATTAATTTCATCACTAACCTATTTTTTGTAAATAAATAACTAACAATTAATCTAGTTTAAATTAGGTTTTAATTCAATATTTTCTTAATAAATAAAATACATAGAATTAGGTTTTGACATTTTATTTTTTTTCTTAATTAATTTTTCCTCATTATTTATTATTATTATTAATTATTATTTTTGTAAATAAACATGTAAGTTAAATAATTTAGTTAATTAGCCTAATTTTGACCTTTTTCTTTAATAACTAAAAGTAATTTAGAATTAGGGTTTCCTTATAAATTCTTTTCTTTATTTCCATATTAAATACCAAAAACATAAAAAAAACTTTCTTTTCTTTAATTAAATATTAATTAGGATTTAATTTAATTTCTCAAAAGGGTCCAACACCCTCGGACGTTCAATTTATTCTTTTTTGCATACTTTTTCTTATTGATTATTATGTAACTGTTCAAGGAATGTAATAGTAATTAGGTTTACCGCATTTTTTACTTTCCGCATCTTTTATCAAAAACGGGTCTTTGTAATTTGGCGATGTATAGACCCGCGCCTTGTAATAGCGTAGCTTTTATCTTTCCGTCTTTTAATTTTCCGCACTCCTAACTGCTAATTTGCATGGAAGAATGTATGTCAATTAAAAACAATGTGTAGCTCACAATGCCATGATCAAAGATAACTGTTAAACATGAAAACAACACACAATTACACACACCACTTCTAGGGTATGCCTCACTCGTTTCCTTACCTTCGAAACGTGGTCGTCGGGTATAGGACGTTGTAGCGGTCGCTCTGATGTCTAAGATCCAGTCGCCTCGAAATGGTTGCCTCAGATAAAAGGATCTAGGACATTAGGGTAGCTTCTAAGGTGTCCTACTATTGCTCTGGTGACCATACTGATCGCTACAATCGAATTGACCCGAACACCTCCAACGGTGGTGCTACCTACCTCTCAATGGTGGGATGGCACTACCTTAAGGACTTTTACACAGCCCAATTCCTTAGGGTAGGTAGATGACTCATGGATACTTGCTCTTTTCAAAAAACGAAAATAAAAAATCTTTTCACACTGACACTTTCAAAAGAATTTCCAAACAATTTTTCAAACACTCTTGAGGACAGATACAAGAGTCATTCAGAAATCTTTCAATGGAACTTTTTCAAACCCACTCACATTTTGAAAAGCAAACATTTTTGAAAACATAAAGAGCAAGTATCTAAGAGCCCATGGATAACCATGGATAGAAAGGGTGCTAACACCTTCCCTTTCTATAAATCTACCTCCCGAACCGAGAAACTATCTCATAAGGAATTTTGCTGTGCTTTTGTCCTGTCCATGTTGGAGAAAATAAAAGACGGTGGCGACTCTTGCTTCCGCGACATTTCGCGAACCAGCATTAAACAGTCAGTTCTAAATCCACCGATCACAGAACTGGCGACTCTGCTGGGGACATCTTAAAGTGAGGTGTACCTTAGGATAGCTCAGACTTGTGTTTTCAATTGCTGTGTTTTGTTTGCTTTATTATTATGGGCATTGTCTCGGAGTTTCATAGATCCTAACCCGGATCTGGGGATACCCTGTTAGGTAGCATAAGCTGTGAGGGACCTGTCCGGCGTAGACTGACACGGGTGAAGTAGTGGCTACGTTGGTGTGGCGCCTTGGTCTGTACCGATATCCCTTGTGTCGCAACGAGGAGAATATGGGTCTTCTGGGGAGTCATTAAGCACCAACCGACCTTAGAACCTTAAATGACCCAACTTGGCCAATAGAACAGTAGCAATATGCTACACCCATTGAGGCTAAACTCTCGCAATGGTTCTGGCCACAAGAAAAGATTGTGACGCTGGAGTTATGACCGATTGAGGGTAGTCAGTGATATTGGGATCCTCTAGAACCCGATTACTTTTCTAGGACAAGTCTTAACAAACAAACTGAAAGAGGGTAGTACCTGAACTTCATGCTGGCCTAAACCCTAAGAGCTGTCTTGTGTGACTTGTGTGCCTTATCATGTTTGCCTTTGTGAATATTTGTGGTGTGCTTTATCATGACATCATACCATCATAAACATTGCATGCATCCTGCATAAGGACTGACCATTTCAAAGACAAGAGGGTTTCACCTTTGCTCTGTTTTGTAGGACATCATGATGCCTGCGCGAAGGAACACTATCCGGTTCAATTTTGTTCACCCACCTGAGTTGCTTGAAGAGTTGGTTAGCAGAATTCCAAACACTACTTCCTTCATCCAGAGGCATGGTTCTCTTCTCGGTTTAGTCACTTCAAAGTGGGACCAACAACTGATGAGTGTCCTGACCCAGTTTTATGATCCTCTGTACCAGTGCTTCACCTTTCAAGACTTCCAGTTGGTCCCTACCCTGGAAGAGTTCTCTGATTTGCTTGGTGTCCCTATCTTGGATCAGACTCCCTTCACTGGTTGGGAAAAGACTCTTAGGCTTGAGGAGATTGCTGCAGCCCTTCCTTTGACCACTAAGGAGGTAATGGAAAACTGGGTAACTAGAAGCGGGGTTAAGGGCTTCTTGGCCAAGTTTCTGATCGGTAAAGCTAACAGTTTCTGGAATGACCTAGACTTCAGGGCGTATGAAGACATCCTGGCTCTCTTAATCTATGGTCTAGTTTTGTTTCCTAATCCTGATAACTTCATTAACATCACTGCCATAAGGATCTTCATGTCTCGGAACCCTGTGCCCACTCTCTTGGGTGATATCCTACAACAACTCTATGCTCGTATTGCCCGAAGACAAGGAACTTTGTGGTGTTGCATTCCTTTGTTAGTGAGGTGGTTTATTTCGCACCTTCCTAAGTTCGTGCTGAAGAACAAAGAAGGAAGAGGCTGGGCTCATAGGTTAATGTCTCTCACTGACAATGACATCATTTGGACTCTCAGGGGTTTGGATGAGGTAGTTGTTATTGATCGTTGCGGAGAATATCCTAATGTTCCTCTGATTGGTACCCAAGGAGGAATCTCTTATAATCCATGTCTAGCTCTCCGTCAGTTTGGAAGAGCCAGAAGAGCAGGGCCTCATGAGATGTTGGTGCCTCACATCAGTTTTGAGTTTCAGGTAGATAGTGACGAGCTGCGTCGTAGGTTCATCAAGGCTTGGGACAGAATCCACAAAGCTGACCCACAAGAGTTGGGACTGAAGACTTCTCTACCTATGGAAGCCTACTACAAATGGGTCCGCCTCCGTGCTCAGAAGTTGGGTATGCCATATGAAGCTGTCAGACCCATCATTCTTGAATATCCTGATAGAGATGGGGCTCCTCCAACTGTTCTCCCTCCTCAGATACCTACTGATGTTGATACGCTAAAGAGGTCTTGGGCGCAATTACAAGAAGAACGGGATTCTTATCGGGAAAAGTTCAACGAGCAGGAACTGAAAATCCAGAAGCTGACAAAGCAATTGGAGCACGAGCGAGCTTTGAATGACTACATCTGCACTGAGAAGAGGAGACCCTGGGATCAATGACAAGCTTTGGATGTTCTTTTCCAGTTTTTATTTCCCTTTTTAGTATTTCCACTTTATGTAATGCCTAAGGGCAATATGTTGAACAATCTAAATTTCAAAGTTGAATCTAATGAAGTGTGTTCCTTTTTGTTTACAAAGTTGAATCCCGATTGTCTTTGAAAACAAAAATCATACGCATTCCATTCATCATGTGCATCACAAGTACTCTTTTTTGAGGTGGTTTAATCTTCTTCGCTGTTTATTTCAGCTCGTTACCATGAATCCTGAATCATCTACCAAGCAATCCTTCAAGGCCCTCCAGACTCAGAACGCCCAGTTCCAAGAGCTGATCATGAGTTTAGCCCAAGGACAAGAGGAATTGAAGGCTCTGCTGGTCAAGAAGAAGAAGAAGAGAATTGTACTATTCAACACTGGTCGGAGGTTTGGCAACACACTGCAGAATGAGGTTGATCAAGCTGGTTCTTCTGTAGGGAAAGGCAGTCCCCAAGGGGGAAGGGTTCCTAGTCCTATGGTCTCTGACAACGAAACTGATTTCAATGAGGAGCAGTATCCTCCAGCTGAAGACAAGTACAAGTAGTTAGAGGATCGCCTGAATGCCATGGAAATTCAACAAGTGCCTGGGTTGGATTTTGGAGACCTGGGTCTCTCTTCTGGTGTGGTGATCCCACACAAGTTCAAAGCACCATCTTTCGCAAAGTATGACGGGGCGTCCTGCCCTAAACTACATCTCAGATCTTATGTGCGGAAGATCCAGCCATACACTGTGGACAAGAACATATGGATCCATTTCTTCCAGGAGAGTCTTTCAGGGACTCATCTCAAATGGTTCTATCAGCTGGATGGAACCAAGGTTCGTAACTGGGAGGACTTGGCTACTTCTTTTTATAAGCAGTATCAGTACAATGCCGACCTCGCTCCTACACGTACCCAACACCAGGGTATGTCGCTAGGATCAGGAGAAGGTTTTAAAGAGTATGCGTAGAAGTGGAGGGACCTCGCTGGCAGGGTGCAGCCGCCATTAACCGACCGTGAACTTGTGGACATGTTCTTGGGGACCCTATCCGAGCCATTCTTCAACCATCTCATTGGCAATTTATCTGCAGGGTTTACAGACCTCATTCTGACTGGGGAAAGGATAGAGGCTGGTATGAAATCAGGGAAGATACAGAAAGGTGCGTCCTCAAGTTCTGAGAAAAATCCTTTCAAGAAGGAAGCCAGTGCTGTGTATGGCCCCAAAAGGAAAAATAAACCAGAACGCCGCCAAGCTGTCAACGCGATGGTAATTGCAAAGCCTGCTGCCGCTCCTCGGCAACCTAACCAACCAAGGGGTGAGAGACCCATAAGAGAATATACTCGGCTTAGTATGACCTTGTCACAGATCTTGCCGCAACTGCTATCGACCAACTTGGTAACCGTCAGAGAAGCTCCGAAGGTGGTGAACACAACCTCTCCCAAGTATTATCCCAATGCCCGCTGTGCTTATCACTCTGATAGCCCGGGGCATTCTACTGATGATTGCTGGGCCCTGAGAAATAAGGTCCAGGACCTTATCGATGCCAAAGAAATACAATTTGAGGTGCCAGAAAGGCCCAACGTTGTGACTGCTCCTATGCCCCGGCATGGAGTAAATGCTATTGAGGAAGACCTGTATGCAGTTTCTGTGGATGATATGGCTACCCCTTTATTGACTGTCAAGAGGAACCTATTGCTAGCCGGTTTATTTCCGGGTTGTAGCAAGGGTTGCCTTCTGTGTGCTGTTTCCCCTACTGGTTGTCCGTTGCTGAAGTCAGGCATCCAAAACCTGATGGATAGCAAAGAGATCTTATTCAAGAAGACTGCTGTTCCTATTGTTCCTACTGGAGAAGTATCTGTTGTCACCATCTTCAACAATCCTACCAAGGCTCCCCCGAGGAAGCCCGTCAAAATCATGTCTGTTGCACCCATCATTATTACTGTTCCGGGGCCTCTCCCCTATAAATCTGACAAGGCTGTCCCATGGCACTATGGGGTAGATGTGTATGTACTTGGAGTGAAGCAGGAGTTCAACACTAATACCGGCATCAGTAACATCACCGGTCCCGCTAAAGTTACTCGCAGTGGCAGGCTCTTTTCGCCTGACATTGCGCCACCAGTTATTCGAAGACCTCTTATCATAATGCCTACAAATGCGCCTGTTTCCCCTTCTGATCAAGTTTCTACCCCTGCTGCCGAGTCATCTGATACTCGGGGCAAAGGGATTGCTGATGTGCCTTCCCAGATGGAGGCACCGAAGACTGTTAATGTTGAAGCGTCACAGCAAGAGATGGAGAAAATCCTTAAGATCATCAAGAAGAGCGATTTCAACGTCGTTGAACAGCTGGGGCATACCCCCTCCAAGATCTCTATGCTATCACTATTGTTGTGCTCAGAGGCCCATGCCAAGGCCCTGATTTCATTTCTGAAGACGGCTCATGTGCCACAAGAGATGTCCGCTGATCAATTCACTGATTATGTGGCCAACTTGACCGCTGACAACGGGTTGGGTTTCTCTGATGCTGATCTAACCGCGAAGGGAAAGAACCACAATGATGCCCTGCATGTCTCCATTGAATGCAGGGGCACTACTCTCGCACACATGTTGGTGGACACCGGTTCTTCGCTGAATGTATTGCCCAAGAGGGCCTTAGACAGGTTGGATTATGAGGGCCTGGAGTTGAAGCCTAGTAACATCGTGGTCCGAGCCTTTGACGGGTCGAAGAGGATGGTACATGGTGAAGTGGATATTCCGATTCGTGTGGGTTCTCAAGTCTTTGATTCAACTTTCTATGTGATGGACATTCGTCCATCTTATTCCTGTTTGCTGGGTCGACCTTGGATTCACAAGGCTGGGGCTGTGACCTCCACTCTACACCAGAAGCTCAAATACCCTGTCAGATGGAAGATTGTTACAGTGCAAGGGGAGGAGGAATACATGGTTAGTCATCTGAACTCGTTCCGGTATATAGAGATGGACGGGGAATTCATTGAAACCCCCTTCCAACATTTTGAAGAGGTGCCTCCAACATTGGCGTCAGGAGATACAGTAACTGAAGAAGACTTTCCCTTGAAGATGGCTTCCTTGAAGGACGCCCAGGCTGTGATTGAGAAAGGTGAATGTGCAAACTGGGGAAGGCTCCCTGATTTTACTCCTAAGACTGACAAATTTGGGTTGGGTTTCACTGCAGAGGCTAAGAGGGCTGTACGGAAAGCAAGGATTGGAAGACCTCCCGTGTTCATCACCAACCCGGGAGTGAATGCTATTGAAGGCGATGCCGAGGAATCAGAGTTTGATAGCTGGATCTAACCGACGGCCGACAGTGGACTGAACAATTGGATTGCAAAAGACTACATACCTGTTACTTTTGTTACTCAGTAATGAATTCCTGTGTTTTTTTAATTTGTAATAAACAATAAATTAAAACTTTATGGCCCGGTGTCTTACCCGGGGCACCATGGCTTCATTTGTGAGGGCTTATTACTTGTCATTTCCATATATCATGAATAAAGACATTGGACGTTTTTCGCATTTCAAATCTTGTGCTCCTTTCCTTTCTTTCTTTATATATTGCAAAACAACTATATTTACACACACTCACTCATACAGGTTCCAATCCACTATGGATCTCACTGGTAACGACTCTGCTACTGCCAGTTATGACTTCGAAAATCCGATCAACTTAGCCGAAAACGAAGGTGAAGATGATTGCGAAGTGCCTGGTATGCTTGCAAGACTGTTACTCCAGGAAGAGAGGGCCATTCAGCCACAAGAAGAGCCAGTGGAAACGGTAAATCTGGGTACTGAGACAGATAAAAAGGAAGTTAAGATTTGTGCTAATCTGGAGCTCAGCGTGAAACAACGGTTGATTCAGATGCTGCATGATTATGTGGAAATCTTTGCCTGGTCCTACGAAGACATGCCTGGGTTGGATATCGACATTGTGGTCCATCACTTGCCTACCAAGGAAGACTTCCCTCCGGTTAAACAAAAGGTCCGCCGTATGCGTCCTAAGATGTCCGACAAGATCAAAGCTGAGGTTATGAAGCAATTTGACGCCGATTTTCTAGTAGTGACTTCTTACCCTCAGTGGGTTGCCAACGTGGTTCCAGTACCGAAGAAAGATGGTAAGGTCAGAATGTGTGTTGACTACAGGGATCTGAACAGGGCCAACCCTAAAGATGATTTCCCTTTGCCTCATATCGATGTTCTAGTTGACAATACTGCTCAGCACAAGGTGTTCTCCTTCATGGATGGTTTTTCAGGTTATAATCAAATCAAAATGGCTCCTGAAGATATGGAAAAGACTACCTTTGTTACTCAGTGGGGCACCTTCTGCTACAAGGTCATGCCTTTTTGGTTGAAAAATGCTGGGGCAACCTACCAACGTGGCATGGTTGCTTTATTTCATGACATGATCCACCATGAGATAGAAGTGTACGTCGATGATATGATTGCAAGGTCCCAAACTGAAGAAGAACACCTTGACCATCTGCAGAAGCTGTTTGACCGTCTGAAGTTGTACAAGCTGAGGTTGAATCCAAACAAATGCACCTTCGGGGTAAGATCTAGAAAGTTGCTAGGCTTCGTCGTGAGCGACAAAGGTATTCAAGTGGACCCTGCCAAGGTTAAAGCCATACAAGAGATGCCAGTTCCCAGGACAGAGAAAGAGGTCAGAGGCTTTCTAGGACGTCTGAATTACATTGCCCGATTCATCTCGCATCTAACTGCTACCTGTGAACCAATCTTCAAGCTGCTGAAGAAAGATCAAGTAGTACGTTGGAATGATGAATGTCAGGCCGCTTTTGATAGAATCAAAGAGTATATCCAAGAACCACCCATTCTCATGCCACCGGTTGAAGGGAGACCTCTAATACTATACTTGACGGTACTTGACAGCTCAATGGGGTGTGTGCTGGGGCAACATGACGAGTCTGGCCGAAAAGAGCACGCCATTTATTACCTTAGCAAAAAGTTTACCGACTGTGAGACCCAATACTCACTGCTCGAGAAAACTTGCTGCGCTTTGGTATGGGCTGCTCGCCGGCTGAGACAGTATATGCTGACTCACACTACTCTGTTGATTTCAAAGATGGATCCAATAAAATACATATTCGAAAAGCCTGCTCTGTCTGGAAGAATAGCAAGATGGCAAATGATCTTGACGGAATACGACATCCAGTACACGACTCAGAAAGCTATCAAGGGAAGTGTATTGGCAGACCATTTGGCACACCAGGCAGTGGATGACTACCAGTCAATGAACTTTGAATTTCCTGACGAGAACATCATGGTAGTGACTGATTGTGAAGTACCTGGACCGGATGAAGGACCTGAGGAAGGATCCCGATGGTCTATGCACTTTGACGGAGCCTCCAACGCTTTAGGTAACGGTATCAGTGCTGTGATCATATCCCCTCAAGGAACTCATACTCCACTTACTGCCCGGCTATGTTTCAACTGCACCAACAACATGGCGGAGTATGAGGCGTGCATCATGGGTCTTCAAGCTGCAATTGACTTAAGGATCAAGTTTCTGAGTGTCTTCGGAGATTCCTCTCTCGTGATCAATCAGATCAAAGGCGAGTGGGATACGAAACACCCAAATCTTATTCCTTACAAAGAATGTGTGTTGACATTGATCCCCCATTTCACAGAGATAACTTTTGAACACTTCCCAAGAGAGGAGAATCAGCTGGCGGACGCGTTGGCTACGATGTCTTCTATGTTCAGAGTCAAATGGGACAATGAGGCTCCTCGGATCATCATCTGGAAATTGGATGAACCGGCATACTGTTGTGATCTTGAGGCTAAAGAAGTAACTGAGAAACCCTGGTATCATGAGGTGAAGAGGTATCTGGAAGCTCAAGAATACCCCGAGGGTGCATCTGTCAATGACAAGAAGTTTCTGAGAAGGTTTGCAGGGAAGTTCTTCCTCAGCAATGACATTCTATACAAGCGAAACCATGATTCAACCTTACTGCGTTGTGTGGATAAGACTGAAGTAGAAAAGATCATGGCAGAACTGCATGAAGGTACCTTCGGAACACATTCCAGTGGACATACCATGGCAAAGAAGATCCTTCGGGCAGGATATTTCTGGTCCACAATGGAAGCCGACTGTTACCAACATTCTCGGACATGTCATAAGTGCCAGATATATGCTGATAAGGTGTACGTTCCTCCAGTCCCTCTGAATGTCTTGACTGCACCTTGGCCTTTTGCAATGTGGGGCATTGATATGATCAGCGAGATTAAACCTACGGCATCCAACGGGCACCGCTTCATCCTAGTGGCGATCGATTACTTTACAAAGTGGGTTGAAGCAGCTTCCTACGCCACTGTAACCAAGAATGTCGTGGCACGGTTCATTCAGAATAACCTGATCTGTCGATACGGTGTACCAGAGAGGATCGTTACGGACAATGCTACCAATCTTAACAATAAGATGATCATTGAGCTCTGCGAGCAATTCAAGATACAACACCACAACTCTTCTCCTTATCAGACGAAGATGAATGGGGCTGTAGAAGCAGCTAATAATAATATTAAAAAGATTGTGCAGAAGATGACGGTGACCTACAAAGATTGGCACGAGATGTTACCGTTTGCTCTTCATCGGTACCGTACCTCAGCAAGGACATCAACCGGGGCAACACCCTTTTCCTTGGTCTATGGCATGGAGGCAGTCTTGCCAATTGAAGTCCAGATACCCTCTCTCCGGATAATGAAGGATGCAGATCTGAGCGAAGATGACTGAATCCAGACACGACTTGATCAATTAAACCTAATTGACAAAAAGAGACTCACTTCTATTTGTCATGGTCAAACGTATCAAAAACGGATGATCAGGGCATTTAACAAGAAAGTCAGACCACAAGAGTATCAAGTTGGGGACCTGGTAATCAAGCGCATCATTCTTCCTCAAAGTGATCCCAGGGGCAAATGGACCCCTACGTACGAAGGGCCATTTGTGGTTAAACATGTCTTCTCAGGAGGAGCCATGATTCTAACCACCATGGACGGTGACGACCTTCCTCACCCCGCCAATGCTGACATAGTAAAAAGATACTACGCATGATAAAAGACCCGCTAGGTTGACATACCTAGGCAAACATTAGGGCTTCCCGGAGAACCAAAAGGGTTCGGGAAAAAATAAGGTATGAAATGAAAAAATCTGTACACCCGGCAAGTCGAAAACCTGAAAAGGCGGCTTGGGCAAAAATGGGTATCCCGGTGGACTGAAAACCCGAAAGGGAGGTCCAAGTAAAAGTTAGGGATTAAAGCGTAATACTATGTCTCATTGGATCACCTTGCATCCAGAATATGGTATCAACAATCAGGTTCAGACAGCATCGATCAATCAACTTCATCTTCAACTGAGCAACCAAGTGATGAGACGCTCGAAGATATAAAGGCGATAGCAGAGTTGGAACCCAGTGGGATTATTCCTTTCACATAGCTGTTTTGTTTTCTTTGTACAAACTGTATAAAACATTGTTGTTCGACGGTGTTCTCTTACAAGGACGTCAGCCTCTTGTACATAAACGCCTATTTACAGGCAAATTCAAAAATCAATACAAATTCACTTTCCAGACCAATTGCCAATTGTTTTTTTCTTTTTCTGTTTTGTTTTGCGAAGAACGTCCAATGTTCGATTGTGATATATGCATTTGACACTAATTGCTAACTCATAAATATTTGAATACGAAACAAAGGATTAATTACAGGGAACATCAGAAACAGGGGCAATAATGAGTTGTCTAAGAAATCTAATTGCTCTGTCCACCAAGGTACCAAGGTAAGTTCGACTGAAGATTATAACCCAGATACCTTCACTCCCCGCCGAGTAAGACAAGATTCAACAATTCTCCCTAAGCAGTTGGCCTCCCATCAACCCTAAAAGGCACAGTATTCTCCAGCAAGTCAGCAACTCTCTCCCCAAGCCGAGCTAGCCTACAGTCAGCCTTAAGGAAGTTGGGTATCCCCAGAAGATCTCAACATTCCCCAATGGAGTATACAGATATTCCTCTACAAGTATCCCAGGCAGTCTTAATATAAGATTGTTCCCCGGCGGAATACCGGACATCCAGTGGAGCCATTCCCCAGTGAAATCTCAAAAGTTTCCCCAGGAGAGTTGAATCAATCTCCCCAGCAGGAAGCTTATCCCCGGTAGATTCTGGAAGCTTACCCCTGCAAAGCACAAACGCCCCTCCCGGCTTTATTCAAAAGGTTATTTCCCCACCAGGATATAACTGGGTTATCCTCAGCCAATTGCCACGGAAGGATCGTCCTCGGCGAAGTCTTCCTATCCCCAGCGGAGTTCATCAATTCCCTCAACAAAGCTTATCAATGGTATCCCCAGCGGAGTTATCATCAGCATCTCAGCAAAGTTCCTCTTTCCCCACAGAGTAATTCCCCGCAGAGCAATCTATTCGCCAAGTTTATTCCCCAACGGAGTCATCTTCTCCTACCGGTATTCTTGCAACCATCATCCCCAGCGGAAACGAAGCTCTACTCTTCCACATCAGCCCAGGATTCAACTCCCCGGCACCCGTCAAGGATTTATTTTCCTAGACGAAAATACGTTCACAAACATCACATCTTCATACATTATAGCATGCACATACGCATCATGAACATACAATCTCATTTATTCTGAGAACATCACGCATGTCATACATCATAACATCGCATACAACTAACGTTTTGTCTTTTCAGGACAAAATTCAAGACAAAGATAATTACTATCAACTGTCGTGATTCCAGATCCGATTCCTGTATCTTGCCAGGGTGTATCTGTTGACGACTATTTCCAGAATCGATTCCTGTATCCTGCCAGGGCACGTCTGAAGAGTTTGAAGATCCGATTCCTGTATCTTGCCAGGGTGTATCTGTTGACGACTAATTCCAGACTCGATTCCTGTATCCTGCCAGGGCACGTCTGAAGAGTTTGAAGATCCGATTCGTGTATCTTGCCAGGGTGTATCTGTTGACGACTAATTCCAGACTCGATTCCTGTATCCTACCAGGGCACGTCTGAAGAGTTTGAAGATCTGATTCCTATATCTTGCCAGGGTGTATCTGTTGACGACTAATTCTAGACTCGATTCCTGTATCTTGCCAGGGAACGTCTGAAGAGTTTGAAGATCCGATTCCTATATCTTGCCAGGGTGTATCTGTTGACGACTAATTCCAGACTCAATTCCTGTATCCTGCCAGGGAACGTCTGAAGAGTTTGAAGATCCGATTCCTGTATCTTGCAAGGGTGTATCTGTTGACGACTAATTCCAGACTCGATTCCTGTATTTGCCAGGGCACGTCTGAAGAGTTTGAAGATCTGATTCCTGTATCTTGCCAGGGTGTATCTGTTGACGACTATTTCCAGACTCGATTCCTGTATCTTGCCAGGGCACGTCTGAAGAGTTTGAAGATCCGATTCCTGTATCTTGCCAGGGTGTATCTGTTGACGACTAATTCCAGACTCGATTCCTGTATCCTGCCAGGGCACGTCTGAAGAGTTTGAAGATCCGATACCTGTATCCGGCCAGGGTGTATCTGTTGACGACTAATTCCAGACTCGATTCCTGTATCCTTCCAGGGCACGCCTGAAGAGTTTGAAGATCCGATTCCTGTATCTTGCCAGGGTGTATCTGTTGACGACTAATTCCAGACTCGATTCTTGTATCCTGCCAGGGCACGTCTGAAGAGTTTGAAGATCCGATTCCTATATCTTGCCAGGGTGTATCTGTTGACGACTAATTCCAGACTCGATTCCTGTATCCTGCCAGGGCACGTCTGAAGAGTTTGAAGATCTGATTCCTGTATCTTGCCAGGGTGTATCTGTTGACGACTAATTCCAGACTCGATTCTTGTATCCTGCCAGGGCACGTATGAAGTGTTTGAAGATCTGATTCCTGTATCTTGCCAGGGTGTATCTGTTGACGACTAATTCCAGACTCGATTCCTGTATCCTACCAGGGCACGTCTGAAGAGTTTGAAGATCGGATTCCTGTATCTTGCCAGGGTGTATCTATTGACGACTAATTCCAGACTCAATTCCTGTATCCTGCCAGGGCACGTCTAAAGAGTTTGAAGATCCGATACCTGTATCCGGCCAGGGTGTATCTGTTGACGACTAATTCCAGACTCGTTTCCTGTATCCTTCCAGGGCACGCCTGAAGAGTTTGAAGATCCGATTCCTGTATCTTGCCAGGGTGTATCTGTTGACGACTAATTCCAGACTCGATTTTTGTATCCTGCCAGGGCACGTCTGAAGAGTTTGAAGATCCGATTCCTATATCTTGCCAGGGTGTATCTGTTGACGACTAATTCCAGACTCGATTCCTGTATCTTGCCAGGGCACGTCTGAAGAGTTTGAAGATCCGATTCCTGTATCTTGCCAGGGTGTATCTGTTGACGACTAATTCCAGACTCGATTCTTGTATCCTGCCAAGGCACGTCTGAAGAGTTTGAAGATCCGATTCCTGTATCTTGCCAGGGTGTATCTGTTGACAACTAATTCCAGACTCGATTCCTGTATCCTACCAGGGCACGTCTGAAGAGTTTGAAGATCGGATTCCTGTATCTTGCCAGGGTGTATCTGTTGACGACTAATTCCAGACTCGATTCCTGTATCTTGCCAGGGCACGTCTAAAGAGTTTCCAGATTCGATTCCTGTATCTAGCCAGGGCACATCTGTGAGTAACTGATTGAAGATTCGATACCTGTATCCAGCCAGGGCACATCTACATAAAGAGTTTGAAGATCAACTCCTGTAACAGACCAGGTAATTATTTTTCTTTTCTCAAGTACGCAAGTTCTCGCTAAGGAATCTCTTACGCGATCGACACCTAGATGGCATCTATAAGCCCATCCACATACCAACAGCTCCAGATGGCATCTATAAGCCCATCCTCCTATCCATCATCTCTCCAAATGGCATCTGTAAGCCCATTCCCTACATCACGTTGCTAATACTCTACTATGTGAGTGCAAATTTTCGGGCACTCTAGTGTTCAATCATCTTCTACCCTCGGATTACGAAAGGCACGCCAGCCAATCTACATCCTCAGGTCTAAGAAGATTGAACAGGGGCAACTGTTGTACCCCAAAATTTGCCCTCCCATATTCTTCAAAGGTTTGGCAAGATCATGGTTCAAAACCTCTCAAGGGTTGCACAGTCCAATTGCCTCCTAACATAGTCAAAATTAGGGTTTTGGTTCTGACAAAGAAATTGAGGTTTTCAAGGGTCCAATCAAGTCCCATATGCCTATATACATTGTCAAGCATTCATATGTCAAGTTTCAAGACTCCCAGCATCAAATTGCACAGTCAAAAACCCTAATTGCTCCACAGTCAACTGTAGGGGCAAAATGGTCATTTGACAGTCAAAAGTCAAAAAATTTGGTCAACATCTTATTTTGAAGCCACAATCATCATTTGATCAATTCTTGATCATGATTCCACAAGCATGGCTCAAAAAGTCTCAAGATGCAAAAGTTTCTATTTTTGGACAGCTGAAAAGTCAACTGAAAATTGACCAAGGCATAACTTTTTCATAGTTTATCAGAAAAATTCCATCGAATGCTCATTTTGAAGAGAATGACATTTCCTACAACTCATCTTCACACTCCAAGCCCAAGAAATGCTCTCACAAAAAGTTATCAATTTCAACATTATTGGTCATTTTCAAAAGTCAACAAAAAGGCACTTTAAGTCAAAGACCATAACTTGAGATTGGTAAATCAAAATGACATGGGACCAAAGGCATTGGTTATAGGACTTCAGGACCTTTCCAAAATGTCCAAGAACATGTTCATAGCTTCAAAATTGAGCAAGATATGCATTGGAGAAGTTGGGAAATTTTTGGGAACTTTCAAAAGTCAACTTTGCCTAAAACACTTCAAATTTGCTAATGGGCCTCAAATTCTTTCTTGAATCATTACCCAAAGCCTATGCACGACCCATTGAGCTTAAAAGGATTTATTTTCTTATTTTTAATTAATTAATTGAATTTTTATTCTTATTAATTCATTTAATTAGTTTTAATTGTAGAAAAAATATCAAATAATGGTTGTCAAATCCTTTTATGCAGCAAATATACTCCACACATGCTAAGGATTTCGTGCATCAATCAACAAGACAAGATCTTCCATAATTGGCAAACTTTCCATGGAAAAAGATTGAAAAAAGATACGATTAGCAATCAAAGATTCAAGTCATCAATTCATGGATTCATGGGCTTATTTTTTATCTGATTTGCTTCACATACATATGCATAAGGAAACCCTACTGAGAGACACACGAAAAAGCTGCCCATGCTCCATAACCAAATTGCAAAATTTCAACAAAAACTTTGAAACTGATTTCATAGTTGGAGGACAATTCAAAGCCAAAAACGGATTCCAATACGTTGCCTGAGTCTCCAGGAAGCGTTTGCAATCAAGAATCAATCCTAACACGCGAAGAATTGAAGAACACGAGCCATACGGTTTGCTTTGTTTTCCAATTTGACATATCATAATTCATGTGCTTTTAATTGGTTTTCTTGTTTGATTTACACTAATAGGTACCTTCTGAAGCGATTGGTATAAGTTAATTGACCTAACGCTGCCTGAATCTAAATCTACCATGGACGAAAATTAGGTTTTCAGAAGCTTCAAATTAGGGCTTTAAGTATCAGGAAAAATTGGACTAAGCCATGACCATGGTTGAATTCGTCAAGGCCAGACGAATTCAACCAACATCTCGCGCTCAATTCATGTTGATTCCTCTTCTATTCGCTATTTTTCACTATTCCACTTAGTGGGGGTTTAAAACCCCCGCTACTTGTTTCATGTTTGCAGGAAGAACAAGGAAGAAGATGGACGTGGCATGACACTACTGGAACATTTAAAATTTAGCGCGTTTTTAACGTTTGCAGCATAATTGACTTTTTTCATATATTACATTTATTGTTTATTATGTATACAAACGCGTTTCACAGCTCAGTTGGTGGAGGACATGCCTTGCAAACGTTGGGACCTGGGTTCGATTCCCAGGTCCCCCCATATACTTAATGAATTTTGTTTTAACATGTTCACATGTAGCGCTTTTCCAACATCTCACCATACAGCCTCACACATGGCTTGCCAAGTGGCCAGGAGATCCAATCCAATGGTCAGGAAACAACACCCATAGTGCACTCCAGTCAATGAGCATCCACACGATCAGAAAAGTCAAACGAGGGCCTTGTGACTCTTGGGCCAGAATTACTTCAAACACCTCCATATGGGCCTGATACCCCCCTTGGTTTGCATCTTTTTTAATTTTATTTTCTTTTCTTTTCTAATTATAATTCTTTTCAATTGTTTTTTTTAATTGTTTTTATTAATTCACCATTAATTAATTTTCATAATAAAAAATCAGAAACTAAAAAAATGTTTTTATATTTATTTATTATTAATTTCATCACTAACCTATTTTTTGTAAATAAATAACTAACAATTAATCTAGTTTAAATTAGGTTTTAATTCAATATTTTCTTAATAAATAAAATACATAGAATTAGGTTTTGACATTTTATTTTTTTTCTTAATTAATTTTTCCTCATTATTTATTATTATTATTAATTATTATTTTTGTAAATAAACATGTAAGTTAAATAATTTAGTTAATTAGCCTAATTTTGACCTTTTTCTTTAATAACTAAAAGTAATTTAGAATTAGGGTTTCCTTTTAAATTCTTTTCTTTATTTCCATATTAAATACCAAAAACATAAAAAAATAACTTTCTTTTCTTTAATTAAATATTAATTAGGATTTAATTTAATTTCTCAAAAGGGTCCAACACCCTCGGACGTTCAATTTATTCTTTTTTGCACACTTTTTCTTATTTATTATTATGTAATTGTTCAAGGAATGTAATAGTAATTAGGTTTACCGCATTTTTTACTTTCCGCATCTTTTATCAAAAACGGGTCTTTGTAATTTGGCGATGTATAGACCCGCGCCTTGTAATAGCGTAGCTTTTATCTTTCCGTCTTTTAATTTTCCGCACTCCTAACTGCTAATTTGCATGGATGAATGTATGTCAATTAAAAACAATGTGTAGCTCACAATGCCATAATCAAAGATAACTGTTAAACATGAAAACAACACACAATTACACACACCACTTCTAGGGTATGCCTCACTCATTTCCTTACCTTCGAAATGTAGTCGTCGGGTATAGGACGTTTTAGCGGTCGCTCTGATGTCTAAGATCCAGTCGCCTCGAAACGGTTGCCTCGGATAAAAGGATCTAGGACATTAGGGTAGCTTCTAAGGTGTCCTACTATTGCTCTGGTGACCATACTGATCCCTACAATCGAATTGACCCGAACACCTCCAACGGTGGTGCTACCTACCTCTCAATGGTGGGATGGCACTACCTTAAGGACTTTTACACAGCCTAATTCCTTAGGGTAGGTAGATGACTCATGGATACTTGCTCTTTTCAAAAAACGCAAATCAAAAATCTTTTCACACTAACACTTTCAAAAGACTTTCCAAACAATTTTTCAAACACTCTTGAGGACAGATACAAGAGTCATTCAGAAATCTTTCAATGGAACTTTTTCAAACCCACTCACATTTTGAAAAGCAAACATTTTTGAAAACATAAAGAGCAAGTATCTAAGAGCCCATGGATAACCATGGATAGAAAGGGTGCTAACACCTTCCCTTTCTATAAATCTACCTCCCGAGCCGAGAAACTATCTCATAAGGAATTTTGTTGTGCTTTTGTCCTGTCCATGTTGGAGAAAATAAAAGACGATGGCGACTCTAGCTTCTGCGACATTTCGCGAACCAACGTTAAACAGTCAGTTCTAAATCCACCGATCACATTTAGCTTCAGGGAAGATCAAGGAAGGTGAATTGAGGGAAAAAATGGATTGAAAAAGGCTTGAGAATACATTTCGAAGTTGCTAAATTCTGGGTTGTGAAGCAAGTTTGGCAAGTTGATTCTGGCTATCTAAGCTTGGGAAATTGAATGGGGGATGACCCTCTATTTATAGGGAAGCAAATGGAATCAAAAGGAAGTTCAAATGATGCGTTTTGGAGGGAATTCATGTGGGTTTGCATCACGAAGAAAGTGTGACTCAAACTTGATCAAAACACATCCAAATCATGCGTTTCATGATGCTAATCACTTTTGGCAAGTTTCTAAACATGATTAGAAACAAAAACGCGTGGAAATCCTGTGATTAGAAGCCAAAACAAAGATTTCAAAATTCTGACTTTGTGCAAAATTCAGTTTCAAACTACCAAATTCAAATCCATGGTATTTCCACCTCAAGGGGTCTTAGGGCATAATTCTTGATGCTTTGTGAAGATGAGGTTACAAGCTTTACAATGGAAAAAGAATGGAATCAAATGGTTGCTTGAGCTGAAAGTTACATGGAGTCAAAGTTGAAGAAAAAGAGTTGACTTTCCATACTTAGAAATAATTCAAATTCTACTTTAAAAATGACCTATAATCCTTTGCATCCAAACATGGCCTTCCACTTAGAATTTTCTCTTGACCAAAAAAGATGGAAGGAAGTAGACCTCTTGAATGGCATTTTGCAATTTGAACCACTCAAAATCTCCAAAAATTGAGCAAGTTATGACTTGTTGAAGTTGGCCAAAAATCAAAAAATGACCTATAATCTTTTGCATTCTTAAGGCAACATCCATCCATTTTGTTACTTTGCACATAAAAGAAGGCATGAAGTACACCTCCTTAAGATCATCATGGAAATATAATGGGCTCAAGGTGATAAAAATTGACCAATTTATGACCATTTGAAATCACATATGGAAAATTGGGGATTCATCTGGGTGACTTGTAATCTTTCTTCTTCACCAAATTCCTTCCACATGAAAACTCCTTGGAACTTTTGAAGTGATTTGTTGGTAACAGTTTGAAGAGAAGGATGCTTTTGGAATCACTCAAAAATACAAAAAGATGAGCAATATATGTTCCTTTGAAATTCAAAACCCTAGCCTCTAGATCAAGAGAATGCTTTGAGGAACTTTGCCAAGTTTGAACAAAATTTTTGTGCCAATATTCTTCCTTTGTGAATAGAAATTGTTGAGGATAATGATGAGGACTCATGGCCACCAAAACCACTTCCATACTAATTATTCCAAAACAACTTCAATGGTGTGGTTTGAATTTCTCAAGCTATTGACTAGGGCATGGAAATAAACTCATGAACTCATGAACTCAAAACGCGTTAGTAATCAAATCCAAGGGATCTGGTGCGTTGTGCAGATTATGGTCATTAATGAATAATGTACAGAATCAATAATAAATCAGATTTTTGAAAAACACAAATGGCACGCCACATTGGTTGGAAGATGACACGTAGGTCATCTTCAACCTCCAGCCAACGTGATTTGTAGGTCTCTTAAACTGTAAAATCAGAAGCTTAGACCTATGCCAATTGCTTCGTCTCTTCAAGACGAAAACAACCACACCCTCGCGCAAAATTTATATAAACTGTAGCTCAAGAAATTTTGAAAGAAAGTTTTGAAAAGGGATTTGAAAATTCATGGTCAAAACATGTTTCAAGTGAACTGTAAGTGTTGCGACTAGAACCAGGGCAATGAGAGCGACACAATGATATCAGAGTTTTGAAGAATTGATGAAGGAATCTACCTATTGAAGTTGAGTTGCGGAGCTCTGAAACTGGACTTCTATGGAACAGTATAGGGCATGATTCTAGAATGTAATTATATGGTTAGCTTCAGGGAAGATCAAGGAAGGTGAATTGAGGGAAAAATGGATTGAAAAAGGCTTGAGAATAGATTTCGAAGTTGCTGAATTCTGGGTTGTGAAGCAAGTTTGGCAGGGTGATTCTGGCTATCTAAGCTTGGGAAATTGAATGGGGGATGACCCTCTATTTATAGGGAAGCAAATGGGATCAAAAGGAATATCAAATGATGTGTTTTGGAGGGAATTCGTGTGGGTTTGCTTCATGAAGAAAGTGTGACTCAAACTTGATCAAAACTCATCCATATCATGCGTTTCATGATGCTAATCACTTCTGGAAAGTTTCTAAACATGATTAGAAACAAAAACGCATGGAAATCCTGTGATTAGAAGCCAAAACAAAGATTTCAAAATTCTGACTTTGTGCAAAATTCAGTTTCGAACTACCAAATTCAAATCCATGGTATTTCCACCTCAAGGGGTCTTATGGCATTATTCTTGATGCTTTGGAAAGATGAGGTTACAAGCTTTGCAATGGAAAAAGAATGGAATCAAATGGATGCTTGAGCTGAAAGTTACATGGAGTCAAAGTTCAAGAAAAAGAGTTGACTTTCCATACTTAGAAATAATTCAAATTCTTCTTTAAAAATGACCTATAATCCTTTGCATCCAAACATGGCCTTCCACTTAGAATTTTCTCTTGACCAAAAAAGATGGAAGGAAGTAGACCTCTTGAATGGCATTTTGCAATTTGAACCACTCAAAATCTCCAAAAATTGAGCATGTTATGACTTGTTGAAGTTGGCCAAAAATCAAGAAATGACCTATAATCTTTTGCATTCTTAAGGAAACTTCCATCCATTTTCTTACTTTGCACATAAAAGAAGGCATGAAGTACACCTCCTTAAGATCATCATGAAAATATAATGGGCTCAAGGTAATAAAAATTGACCAAGTTATGACCATTTGAAATCACATATGGAAAATTAGGGATTCATCTTGGTGACTTGTAATCTTTCTTCTTCACCAAGTTCCTTCCAAAAGAAAACTCCTTGGAACTTTTGAAGTGATTTGTTGGTAACTTTTTGAAGAGATGGATTCTTTTGGAATCACTCAAAAATACCAAAAGATGAGCAAGATATGTTCCTTTGAAGTTCAAAACCCTAGCCTCTAGATCAAGAGAATGCTTTGAGGAACTTTGCCAAGTTTGAACAAACTTTTTGTGCCAATATTCTTCCTTTGTGAATAGAAATTGTTGAGGATGATGATGAGGACTCATGGCCACCAAAACCACTTCCATACTAATTATTCCAAAACAACTTCAATGGTGAGGTTTGAATTTCTCAAGCTATTGACTAGGGCATGGAAATAAACTCATGAACTCATGAACTCAAAACGCGTCAGTAATCAAATCAAAGGGATCTGGCGCGCTGTGCATATCATGGTCATTAATGAATAATGTACAAAATCAATAATAAATCAGATATTTGAAAAACACAAATGGCACGCCATCATTAGTTGGAAGATGACACGTAGGTCATCTTCAACCTCCAGCCAACGTGATTTGTAGGTCTCTTAAACTGTAAAATCAGAAGCTCAGACCTATGCCAGTTGCTTCGTCTCTTCAAGACGAAAACAACCACACCCTCGTGCCAAATTTATATAAACTGTAGCTCAAGCAATTTTGAAAGAAAGTTTTGAAAAGGGATTTGAAAATTCATGGTCAAAACGTGTTTCCAGTGAACTGTAAGTGTTGCGACTAGAACCAAGGCAATGAGAGCAACACAATGATATCAGAGTTTTGAAGAATTGATGAAGGAATCTACCTATTGAAGTTGAGTTGCGGAGCTCTGAAACTGGACTTCTATGGAACAATATAGGGCATGATTCTAGAATGTAATTATATGGTTAGCTTCAGGGAAGATCAAGGAAGGTGAATTGAGGGAAAATGGATTGAAAAAGGCTTTAGAATAGATTTCGAAGTTGCTGAATTTTGGGTTGTGAAGCAAGTTTGGTAGGGTGATTATGGCTATCTAAGCTTGGGAAATTGAATAGGGGATGACCCTCTATTTATAGGGAAGCAAATGGGATCAAAAGGAATATCAAATTATGCGTTTTGGAGGGAATTCGTGTGGGTTTGCATCATGAAGAAAGTGTGACTCAAACTTGATCAAAACTCATCCAAATCATGTGTTTCATGATGCTAATCACTTCTGGCAAGTTGCTAAACATGATTATAAACAAAAACGCATGGAAATCCTGTGATTAGAAGCCAAAACAAAGATTTCAAAATTCTGACTTTGTGCAAAATTCAATTTCGAACTAACAAATTCAAATCCATGGTATTTCCACCTCAAGGGGTCTTAGGGAATTAATCTTGTATATTTGGAAAGACGAGGTTACAAGCTTTGTAATGGAAAAAGAATGGAATCAAATGGATGCTTGAGCTGAAAGTTACATGGAGTCAAAGTTGAAGAAGAAGAGTTGACTTTCCATACTTAGAAATATTTCAAATTCTTCTTTAAAAATGACTTATAATATTTTGCATCTAAACATGGCCTTCCACTTAGAATTTTCTCTTGACCAAAAAAGATGGAAGGAAGTAGACCTCTTGAATGGCATTTTTCAATTTGAACCACTCAAAATCTCCCAAAATTGAGCAAGTTATGACTTGTTAAAGTTGGCCAAAAATCAAGAAATGACCTATAATCTTTTGCATTCTTAAGGAAACTTCCATCCATTTTCTTACTTTGCACATAAAAGAAGGCATGAAGTACACCTCCTTAAGATCATCATGAAAATATAATGGGCTCAAGGTGATAAAAATTGACCAAGTTATGACCATTTGAAATCACATATGGAAAATTGGGGATTCATCTAGGTGACTTGTAATCTATCTTCTTCACCAAGTTCCTTCCACATGAAAACTCCTTGGAACTTTTGAAGTGATTTGTTGGTAACTTCTTTAAGAGAAGGATGCTTTTGGAATCACTCGAAAATACCAAAAGATGAGCAAGATATGCTCCTTTGAAGTTCAAAACCCTAGCCTCTAGATCAAGAGAATGCTTTGAGGAACTTTTCCAAGTTTGAACAAACTTTTTGTGCCAATATTCTAACTTTGTGAATAAAAATTGTTGAGGATGATGATGAGGACTCATGTCCACCAAAACCACTTCCATACTAATTCTTCCAAAACAACTTCAATGGTGAGGTTTGAATTTCTCAAGCTATTGACTAGGGCATGGAAATAAACTCACGAACTCATGAACTCAAAACGCGTTAGTAATCAAATCCAAGGGATCTGGCGCACTGTGCATATCGTGGTCATTAATGAATAATGTATAGAATCAATAATAAATCAGATTTTTGAAAAACACAAATGGCACACCATCATTGGTTGGAAGATGACACGTAGGTCATCTTCAACCTCAAGCCAACGTGATTTGTAGGTCTCTCGAACTGTAAAATCAGAAGCTCAGACCTATGCCAATCGCTTCGTCTCTTCAAGACGAAAATAACCACACCCTCGCACCAAATTTATATAAATTGTAGCTCAAGCAATTTGGAAAGAAAGTTTTGAAAAAGGATTTGAAAATTCATGGTCAAAACGTGTTTCCAGTGAACTGTAAGTGTTGCGACTAGAACCAGGGCAATGCGAGCAACACAATGATATCAGAGTTTTGAAGAATTAATGAAGGAATCTACCTATTGAAGTTGAGTTGCGAAGCTCTGAAACTGGACTTCTATGGAACAGTATAGGGCACGGTTTTTGAATGTAATTATATGGTTAACTTCAGGGAAGATCAAGGAAGGTAAATTGAGGGAAAAAATGGATTGAAAAAGGCTTGAGAATAGATTTCGAAGTTGCTGAATTTTGGGTTGTGAAGCAAGTTTGGTAGGGTGATTCTGGCTATCTAAGCTTGGGAAATTTAATGGGGGATGACCCTCTATTTATAGGGAAGCAAATGCGATCAAAAGGAATAGAAAATGTTGCATTTTGGAGGAAATTCGTGTGGGTTTGCATCATGAAGAAAGTGTGACTCAAACTTGATCAAAACTCATCCAAATCACGTATTTCATGATGTTAATCACTTCTGGCAAGTTACTAAACATGATTAGAAACAAAAACGCGTGGAAATCCCGTGATTAGAAGCCAAAACAAAGATTTCAAAATTTTGACTTTGTGCAAAATTCAGTTTCGAATTACCAAATTCAAATCCATGGTATTCCCACCTCAAGGGGTATTAGTACATAATTCTTGATGCTTTGGAAAGATGAGGTTACAAGCTTTGCAATCGAAAAAGAATGGAATCAAATGGATGCTTGAGCTGAAAGTTACATGGAGTCAAAGTTGAAGAAAAAGAGTTGAGTTTCCATACTTAGAAATATTTCAAATTCTTCTTTAAAAATGACTTATAATCTTTTGCTTCCAAACATGGCGTTCCACTTAGAATTTTCACTTGACCAAAAAAGATGGAAGGAAGTAGACCTCTTGAATGACATTTTGAAATTTGAACCACTCAAAATCTCCAAAAATTGAGCAAGTTATAAATTGTTGAAGTTGGCCAAAAATCAAGAAATGACCTATAATCTTTTGCATTCTTAAGGCAACTTCCAGCCATTTTCTTACTTTGCACATAAAAGAAGGCATGAAGTACACCTCCTTAAGATCATCATGAAAATATAATGGGCTCAAGGTGATAAAAATTGACCAAGTTATGACCATTTGAAATCACATATTGAAAATTGGGGATTCATCTGGGTGACTTGTAATCTATCTTCTTCACCAAGTTCCTTCCACATGAAAACTCCTTAAAACTTTTGAAGTGATTTGTTGGTAACTTTTTTAAGAGAAGGATGCTTTTGGAATCACTCGAAAATACCAAAATATGAGCAAGATATGCTCCTTTGAAGTTCAAAACCCTAGCCTCTAGATCAAGAGAATGCTTTGAGGAACTTTTCCAAGTTTGAACAAACTTTTTGTGCCAATATTCTTACTTTTTGAATAAAAATTGTTGAGGATGATGATGAGGACTCATGTCCACCAAAACCACTTCCATACTAATTCTTCCAAAACAACTTCAATGGTGAGGTTTGAATTTCTCAAGCTATTGACTAGGGCATGGAAATAAACTCACGAACTCATGAACTCAAAACGCGTTACTAATCAAATCCAAGGGATCTGGCGCGCTGTGCATATCATGGTCATTAATGAATAATGTATAGAATCAATAATAAATCAGATTTTTGAAAAACACAAATGGCACGCCATCATTGGTTGAAAGATGACACGTAGGTCATCTTCAACTTCCAGCCAACGTGATTTGTAGGTCTCTCAAACTATAAAATCAGAAGCTCAGACTTATGCCAATCGCTTTGTCTCTTCAAGACGAAAACAACCACACCCTCGTGCCAAATTTATATAAACTGTAGCTCAAGCAATTTGGAAAGAAAGTTTTGAAAAGGGATTTGAAAATTCATGGTCAAAACGTGTTTCCAGTGAACTGTAAGTGTTGCGACTAGAACCAGGGCAATGAGAGAAACACAATGATATCAGAGTTTTGAAGAATTGATGAAGGAATCTGCCTATTGAAGTTGAGTTGCGGAGCTCTGAAACTAGACTTCTATGGAATAGTATAGGGCACGATTCTTGAATGTAATTATATGGTTAACTTCAGGGAAGATCAAGGAAGGTGAGTTGAGGGAAAAATGGATTGAAAAAGGCTTGAGAATAGATTTCGAAGTTGCTGAATTTTGGGTTGTGAAGTAAGTTTGGCAGGGTGATTCTGGCAATTTAAGCTTGGGAAATTGAATGGGGGATGACCCTCTATTTATAGGGAAGTAAATGCAATCAAAAGGAATAGCAAATGATGTGTTTTGGAGGAAATTCGTGTGGGTTTGCATCATGAAGAAAGTGTGACTCAATCTTGATCAAAACTCATCCAAATCATGTGTTTCATGATGCTAATCACTTCTGGTAAGTTGCTAAACATGATTAGAAACAAAAACGCGTGGAAATCTTGTGATTAGAAGCCAAAACAAAGATTTCAAAATTCTGACTTTGTGCAAAATTCAGTTTCAAACTACCAAATTCAAATCCATGGTATTTCCACCTCAAGGGTTGTTAGGGCATAATTCTTGATGCTTTGGAAAGATAAGGTTACAAGATTTGCAATGGAAAATGAATGGAATCAAATGGATGCTTGAGCTGAAAGTTACATGGGGTTAAAGTAGAAGAAAAAGAGTTGACTTTCCATACTTAGAAATATTTCCAATTCTTCTTTAAAAATGACCTATAATCTTTTGCATCCAAACATGGCCTTCCACTTAGAATTTTCTCTTGACAAAAAAAGATGGAAAGAAGTAGACCTCTTGAATGGAATTTTTCAATTTGAACCACTCAAAATCTCCAAAAATTGAGCATGTTATGACTTGTTGAAGTTGGCAAAATATCATGAAATGACCTATAATCTTTTGCATTCTTAAGGCAAGTTCCATCCATTTTCTAACTTTGCACATAAAATAAGGCATGAAGTACACCTCCTTAAGATCATCATGTAAAAGTAATGGGCTCAAGGTGATAAAAATTGACCAAGTTATGACCATTTGAAATCAGATATGGAAAATTAGGGATTCATCTGGGTGACTTGTAATCTTTCTTCTTCACCAAGTTCCTTCCACATGAAACCTCCTTGGAACTTTTGAAGTGATTTATTGGTAACTTTTTGAAGAGAAGGATGCTTTTGGAATCACTCAAAAATACCAAAAGATGAGCAAGATATGCTCCTTTGAAGTTCAAAACCCTAGCCACTAGATCAAGAGAATGCTTTGAGGAACTTTGCCAAGTTTGAACAAACTTTTTGTGCCAATATTCTTCCTTTGTGAATAAACATTGTTGAGGATGATGATGAGGACTCATGGCCACCAAAACCAATTCCATACTAATTCTTCCAAAACAACTTCAATGGTGAGGTTTGAATTTCTCAAGCTATTGACTAGGGCATGGAAATAAACTCATGAACTCAAAACGCGTTTGTAATCAAATCCAAGGGATCTGGCGCGCTGTGCATATCATGGTCATTAATGAATAATGTACATAATCAATAATAAATCAGATTTTTGAAAAACACAAATGGCACGCAATCATTGGTTGGAAGATGACACGTATGTCATCTTCAACCTCCAGCGAACGTGATTTGTAGGTCTCTCAAACTATAAAATCAGAAGCTCAGACCTATGCCAATCGCTTCGTCTCTTCAAGACGAAAACAACCGCACCCTCGCGCCAAATTTATATAAACTGTAGCTCAAGCAATTTGGAAAGAAAGTTTTGAAAAGGGATTTGAATATTCATGGTCAAAACGTGTTTCCAGTGAACTGTAAGTGTTGCGACTAGAACCAAGGCAATGAGAGAAACACAATGATATCAGAGTTTTCAAGAATTGATGAAGGAACCTACCTATTGAAGTTGAGTTGCGGAGCTCTGAAACTGGACTTCTATGGAACAGTATAGGGCACGATTCTTGAATGTAATTATATGGTTAACTTCAGGGAAGATCAAGGAAGGTGAATTGAGGGGAAAAATGGATTGAAAAAGGCTTGAGAATAGATTTCGAAGTTGCTGAATTCTGGGTTGTGAAGCAAGTTTGGCAGGGTGATTCTGGCTATCTAAGCTTGGTAAATTGAATGGGGGATAACCCTCTATTTATAGGGAAGCAAATGCGATCAAAAGGAATAGCAAATGATGTGTTTTGGAGGAAATTCGTGTGGGTTTGCATCATGAAGAAAGTGTGACTCAAAGTTGATCAAAACTTATCCAAATCATGCGTTTCATGATGCTAATCACTTCTGGCAAGTTTCTAAACATGATTAGAAACAAAAACGCGTGGAAATCCTGTGATTAGAAGCCAAAACAAAGATTTCAAAAATCTAACTTTGTGCAAAATTCAGTTTCTAACTACCAAATTCAAATCCATGGTTTTTCCACCTCAAGGGGTCTTAGGGCATAATTTTTGATGCTTTGGAAAGATGAGGTACAAGCTTTGCAATGGAAAAAGAATGGAATCAAATGGATGCTTGAGCTGAAAGTTACATGGAGTCAAAGTTGAAGAAAAAGAGTTGACTTTCCATACTTAGAAATATTTCAAATTCTTCTTAAAAAATGACCTATAATCTTCTGCATCCAAACCTGGCCTTCCACTTAGAATTTTCTCTTGACCAAAAAAGATGTAAGGAAGTAGACCTCTTGAATGAAATTTTTCAATTTGAACCACTCAAAATCTCCAAAAATTGAGCATGTTATGATTTGTTGAAGTTGGCCAAAAATCATGAAATGACCTATAATCTTTTGCATTCTTAAGGCAAGTTCCATCCATTTTCTAACTTTGCACATAAAAGAAGGAATGAAGTACACCTCCTTAAGATCATCATGTAAAAGTAATGGGCTCAAGGTGATAAAAATTGACCAAGTTATGACCATTTGAAATCAGATATGGAAAATTAGGGATTCATCTGGGTGACTTGTAATCTTTCTTCTTCACCAAGTTCCTTCCACATGAAACCTCCTTGGAACTTTTGAAGTGATTTATTGGTAACTTTTTGAAGAGAAGGATGCTTTTGGAATCACTCAAAAATACCAAAAGATGAGCAAGATATGCTCCTTTGAAGTTCAAAACCCTAGCCTCTAGATCAAGAGAATGCTTTGAGGAACTTTGCCAAGTTTGAACAAACTTTTTGTGCCAATATTCTTCCTTTGTGAATAAACATTGTTGAGGATGATGATGAGGACTCATGGCCACCAAAACCAATTCCATACTAATTCTTCCAAAACAACTTCAATGGTGAGGTTTGAATTTCTCAAGCTATTGACTAGGGCATGGAAATAAACTCATGAACTCAAAACGCGTTTGTAATCAAATCCAAGGGATCTGGCGCGCTGTGCATATCATGGTCATTAATGAATAATGTACAGAATCAATAATAAATCAGATTTTTGAAAAACACAAATGGCACGCCATCATTGGTTGGAAGATGACACGTATGTCATCTTCAACCTCCAGCGAACGTGATTTGTAGGTCTCTCAAACTGTAAAATCAGAAGCTCAGACCTATGCCAATCGCTTCGTCTCTTCAAGACGAAAACAACCACACCCTCGCGCCAAATTTATATAAACTGTAGCTCAAGCAATTTGGAAAGAAAGTTTTGAAAAGGGATTTGAATATTCATGGTCAAAACGTGTTTCCAGTGAACTGTAAGTGTTGCGACTAGAACCAAGGCAATGAGAGCAACACAATGATATCAGAGTTTTCAAGAATTGATGAAGGAACCTATCTATTGAAGTTGAGTTGCGGAGCTCTGAAACTGGACTTCTATGGAACAGTATAGGGCACGATTCTTGAATGTAATTATATGGTTAACTTCAGGGAAGATCAAGGAAGGTGAATTGAGGGGAAAAATGGATTGAAAAAGGCTTGAGAATAGATTTCGAAGTTGCTGAATTCTGGGTTGTGAAGCAAGTTTGGCAGGGTGATTCTGGCTATCTAAGCTTGGTAAATTGAATGGGGGATAACCCTCTATTTATAGGGAAGCAAATGCGATCAAAAGGAATAGCAAATGATGTGTTTTGGAGGAAATTCGTGTGGGTTTGCATCATGAAGAAAGTGTGACTCAAAGTTGATCAAAACTCATCCAAATCATGCGTTTCATGATGCTAATCACTTCTGGCAAGTTTCTAAACATGATTAGAAACAAAAACGCGTGGAAATCCTGTGATTAGAAGCCAAAACAAAGATTTCAAAAATCTAACTTTGTGCAAAATTCAGTTTCTAACTACCAAATTCAAATCCATGGTATTTCGACCTCAAGGGGTCTTAGGGCATAATTTTTTATGCTTTGGAAAGATGAGGTTACAAGCTTTGCAATGGAAAAAGAATGGAATCAAATGGATGCTTGAGCTGAAAGTTACATGGAGTCAAAGTTGAAGAAAAAGAGTTGACTTTCCATACTTAGAAATATTTCAAATTCTTCTTTAAAAATGACCTATAATCTTTTGCATCCAAACATGGCCTTCCACTTAGAATTTTCTCTTGACCAAAAAAGATGTAAGGAAGTAGACCTCTTGAATGAAATTTTTCAATTTGAACCACTCAAAATCTCCAAAAATTGAGCATGTTATGATTTGTTGAAGTTGGCCAAAAATCATGAAATGACCTATAATCTTTTGCATTCTTAAGGCAAGTTCCATCCATTTTCTTACTTTGCACATAAAAGAAGGCATGAAGTACACCTCCTTAAGATCATCATGTAAAAATAATGGGCTCAAGGTGATAAAAATTGACCAAGTTATGACCATTTGAAATCACGTATGGAAAATTGGGGATTCATCTGGGTGACTTGTAATATTTCTTCTTCACCAAGTTCCTTCCACATGAAAACTCCTTGGAACTTTTGAAGTGATTTGTTGGTAACTTTTTGAAGAGAAGGATGCTTTTGGAATCACTCAAAAATACCAAAAGATGAGCAAGATATGCTCCTTTGAAGTTCAAAACCCTAGCCTCTAGATCAAGAGAATGCTTTGAGGAACTTTGCCAAGTTTGAACAAACTTTTTGTGCCAATATTCTTCCTTTGTGAATAGAAATTGTTGAGGATGATTATGTGGACTCATGGCCACCAAAACCACTTCCATACTAATTTTTCCAAAACAACTTCAATGGTGAGGTTTGAATTTCTCAAGCTATTGACTAGGGCATTGAAATAAACTCATGAACCCATGAAGCAACTTGTTAAACCTCATTGCCTTTACCTACATTATTAACAAGTGAGACAAACCAATATTGCATCTTGTTAATTAGAAGATAAAATCAAAGCAAAATATCCATGATCACAAAAGAAAACAAGTTAAGGTGCTTGGTAACTCCTCAAAAGAGCAAGGCTAAAGATAGGGAGAATAACCAAAAACCCTAATGTGATTTTGTTGTGATTGAAACAATATGGTATGATGCAAAAATCTTAGGGGCAAAAATTAGGGTACAACAGCTTCCCTTATTTAAGTTTCTTCTATCCAGAGATACGAAGGTCAAAAATCTTCGTGTCAACGTGATCGAAGATACTTAAATATAAAACAAACCCTATTTTTGGCCCTAAGATGCCATGCAAATTCTTATGCATATGAATGCATATGAATAGAACCAAGGAGACGCAAAGTAACATTGGGGATGCAACAAAAATAAAAAAAACGGAGGAGCAACCCCACCAGGAAAATAAATCACTAGTGAACCTCAAGAACAGAATCAGAGAGGAAGATAACAAGCATCAACGTTCACTACCGATGTCCTACCAACATTCACTGAAGGTAGAAAGAGAAAGTATATCATATCACCGTCGTTCACTGACTATGAACTATCAATGTTCACTGAAGATAGTAAAAAGATAACAAACACCAAAATTCACTGCCGATGTATTACCAATGTTCACTGAAGGTAGAAAGAGAAAATCACATCACCGCCATTCACTGATGATAAACTATCAACGTTCACTGAAGATAGTAAAAAGATAACAAACACCAACATTCACTGCCGATGTGTTACCAACGTTCACTGATGTTAGAAAGTGAAAATCACATCACCGCCATTCCTTGACGATAAACTATCAACGTTCACTGAAGATAGTAAAAAGATAACAAACACCAAAGTTCACTGAAGATGTATTACCAACATTTACTGAAGGTAGAAAGAGAAAATATGTCATAGTTGTCCCAAAATTCTGGCATTTTACCTAGAACGGGTCTCAACTTCTTCTTTAACCAAGGAAATCTGCTTGGAAAGGATCAAACATAAGCTGTCTCAAATAAAGAGACTTGTTACTCATTGTCAAGGGGAATTGCAAAGAGAAATGACTTTTTAGGGATAGAAATATGACTTCCCGAGGAAATGCCACGATATTCCTGCTAAGGAGATAAAGTCCTCCCGTGCAAAATAAATGCATAAACCAAAACTCAAAGTTCTCAGAAGTGAACCATAAATAATATTGTCATGCCACCACAAATCCAATTCAGAAATAAACTGGAGCAAGACGGCCAATGAAGATACATCCTTTGAGAAATAAACTCAAGAAGGAAAACCAAATTCAACTAAGCAAAGAGCGCTGCAGGAAGGTTAGAACACAGTGTCAATGAACAATGATTTTTAGCAATGCATGATGTATGTATGAATGTGTGAGTGTTATCGTGCATATGCTGGTAAAGGGATACATAATCAGTACAATCAAACAAAACCGCCTCAAGTACTAACAACATTGGGCTAAACTTCAACCAGAGAGATCAATCCAAGATAGGTAAAAGCAACTACAGAAACCAAACCTATTGCCTGCCCTAACTTAACTGAGGAGAAACATAATCCGGATGTAGCCAAATCAAACAGACACCGGGATAGAACATCCTTCTGCCGGTTTCATCGGAGGAGAAATTTTCCAAAAGCAACATGCCTATTGGAAATTGCAAGACCAGCCTCAAATAAAGTAGATTGTCGTCGAAACAACCAAATATCACTGGGGGATTCAAGCCTACCTCCCTGGAGAAAAAACTGCGGATTGAAAATTTTCATCACGAACACTTATTCCAACAAGAGATGCCCTGGGATAACCTTCCCGGTAAATCAAGAGGTCAACACTAGTGTCAATATTGCAAAAAGAGCGACATCTTAACACACCAATGGAATAAAACCTTTCATTATATGAGGGAAGACTTCACAGGGGAATCTGGGACGAAGGCTTCTGACCATGCAGACCCAAAGTCAAAAGTGAACCAAGACTTGACTGGGGATAATTGGATCACAAACCCAATACTGTACCTTGCACCCATTGATATTGTCTTTAACTATCTGAGAAACACACAAAGATTGCGCACACCGGCAAAATGTCCTGAGAAACCTTTCATGACGGGAGTAAATCTTCTAGAACACCTGGAGTTCGTTCATTCTTGGGATTGCCATTCTTGTTGTCATTGTTTCATCACAAATCCCAAAGTAAATTGTAAAGATCTCTTTTTTTTTGAAAATTTAATTTTTCTTTTTTAATCTTTTTTCTTTAACAATTATTATCAGTAATAAATGAAGTCTTTGAAAGCTAAATAAAAATGAGAACACAAAGAATTGGGTAAAAGCTCGAATTTCATTAATAGAATGGTAGTCTGCGAATGGCGAGACTCCATGGATGATTACAAAGTTTGGGAAATGGTAATACATAATGGAAAAGATACATTGAGATACAATGACCGCTATTCCCCCTAACAACTTTTGAGATCCTGAGCAGCAGCTTTTGTCGAAGTATGGTGAGGATCTGAGAAGATTGTTGCTTCAACGATCAAGTCTTGTCTGACGTAGTTACTTGCCAAGAAAATCCCTAACTTTTGCCTAAGATGCCCTTGCGGGTTTTCAACTTAGCGGGAAATTTATTCTGTTTATGTCTCTAATTTTTTCCTAGACCACCCTTTCGGGTTTTCGGCCTACCGAGACGCTCCTTTTTGCCTAAGCCACCCTTTCGGGTTTTCAACTTAGCGAGATGTTCTTTTATTTCTTTAGGCGAAGTATTTCTTGATTGCGTCAACATTCATGGGACGTGGGAACTCCTCGCCATCCATAGTTTCAAGAATTAATGCACCACCAGAGAAGGCTTTCTTGACAACATACGGGCCTTCAAAATTGGGAGTCCACTTACCCCTAGAATCAATGTTGAAAGACATGATCTTCCTGAGCACGAGGTCGCCTTCTCTGAATTCACGAGATTTGACCCTTTTATCAAATTCTTTCTTCATTCTTTTCTGATATAACTGCCCGTGACATAAAGCTGTCATCCTCTTCTCTTCAATCAAATTTAATTGGTCAAACTTGTTCTGGACCCATTCAGCCTCTGTCAACTTGGCTTCCATTATCACATGCAACGAGGGAATCTCTACCTCGACAGGGAGTACAACTTCCATTCCATATACTAGGGAGAACTGGGTTGCTCCTGTTGAAGTGCGAACAGATGTTCAATATCCATGCAGAGAAAAAGGGAGCATTTCATGCCAATCCTTATAAGTGACAACCATTTTCTAGATAATTCTCTTGATATTCTTATTAGCAGCTTCAACAGCCCCATTCATCTTTGGCCTGTATGGAGATGAATTGTGATGACCAATCTTGAATTCTTCGCACAGTTCTGTCATCATCTTGTTGTTCAAATTCGAGCCATTGTCAGTGATGATTCTGCTCGGCACAACATACCAGCATATAAGATTGTTTTTAATGAAATGCATAACCACCTGTTTGGTAACATTGGCATATGAAGCAGCCTCTACCCATTTGGTAAAGTAGTCAATTGCTACCAAGATAAAACGGTGTCCATTTGAAGCTTTGGGTTCTATCACCCCGATTATGTTAATACCCCATATAGATAAAGGCCATGGGGAGGAAATCACATTGAGAAGTGTCGGAGGCACATGGATCTTATCTGCATAAATCTGGCATTTATGGCACTTCTTTGCAAATTTGTAACAATCAGATTCCATTGTCAACCAATAATAACCTGCCCTTAGCATCTTTTTAGTCATTGAATGTCCATTAGCATGAGTGCCAAATGAACCTTCATGAATCTCATGCATCAACATGTCTGCTTCGTGTCTATCCACGCATCTGAGCAAGACCATGTCATAATTTCTCTTGTATAACACATTTTCACTGAGGAAGAAACTGCCTGCCAGTCTTCTCAGTGTCTTTCTATCTTTCTTCGACGCACCAATCGGGTATTCCTAGGTCTGAAGAAAATGCTTGATATCATAATAACAAGGTTTTTCATCTGCTACCTCCTCTGTTGTAAACACATGAGCGGGCCTATCTAGCCGTCGAACTGTGATTCAGGGTATATCATTCCAAGTATTCACTTGGTACATGGGAGCCAAAGTTTCCAGAGCATCCGCCATTTGATTTTCATCTCTAAGAATGTGATGGAATTCAACTTTATTGAAGAAGGATAGTAATCTTCTAGCATAATCTTTTTAAGGGATCAAGCCAGGGTGACGAGTATCCCATTATCCTTTAATCTGATTTATTACCAAAGTTGAATCGCCATACACATCTAGAATTTTGATTCTGAGATCAATAGCTTCCTCAAGACCCATGATGCAAGCCTCATATTCTGCCATATTATTAGTGCATTCAAATGTTAACCTTGTGGTAAAAGGAATATGTGATCCATGAGGAGTAACAATCACAACACCAATTCCTTTACCATAAGTATTCACAACTCCATCAAATATCATACTCCAACGAGATTCAGGGTCAGGGCCTTCCTCAGACAATGTCTCATCACAATCTTTCACTTTTAGGAACATCACATCCTCATCGGGGAATTCATACTCTGCAGACTGATGATCCTCCACCGGCTGGTGAGCATGGTAATCTGCCAACACACTACTTTTAATAGCCTTTTGAGTGCGGTATTTGATATCATATTCAGATAACATCATCTGCCAGCAGGCAATTCTTCCAGTAAGAGCAGGCTTCTCAAAAATATACTTGGTTGGATCCATTTTGGAGATCAACCAAGTGGTATGATTCAACATATACTGCCGCAAACGCTTTGCCGCCAAGGCCAAAGCATAACACGTTTTTTCTAGCATGGAATACCGCGACTCACAGTCAGTGAAATTTTTACTGAGATAATAAATGGAGAACTCTTTCTTTCCCATTTAATCCTGTTGTCCCAGAATACAACCCATGGATTTATCTAACACTGTTAGGGATGCTAATACCTTCCCCTCGCATGTGAGGGATGCTAATACCTTCCCCTTGCATAACCGACTCCCTTACCCTTTCTCTTGGTTGCAAGATCATCTTATCCATTCCCTTATGGTTTTATCAATATTTCCCCTTCCTTTGGGATAAATAAAGTTTGGTGGCGGCTCTGTGTTTTCTGCCGGTAGCTTCAGCTGGCGACTCTGTTGGGGAACTTTAGCGAGTCTTTCCTAGTTTTGTGTATTTGTCTTTTTGGGTGTTTATTTATTTGCTTTATCTTGCTCTACTGTTTATTTCTTTATTTATTTTATTTCTTTTGTATATATTGCATATATTGTTGCTACTCACATATTCTGGATACCTTGTGATGTTGGGTTTGGTGTTTACTTTTGATAAGTCCTATACCCGGACATGGGCTATACATAGGATTAGGACGGGCGGTATAGTCATGTTAACTTTGAGGGAGTAATCCCGAAGAAGGATGCATGAAAATCCCCCACTCAGTGGAGGTCCCCTTGAAAGTAGTGATGTTTACCGAGTAATTGAGAAGGCGTCGTTGCTTTAGACCTGGGAGATCGAGAAGCTGAGAGCCGTAGAACCATTAACCCATCTTGGCCTTTTAGGAGCAATGTGGAGACTGTAACGGAGTAATCTGGAAGTAGTTGTCACGCGATATTGCACTCAGACGAGTTTTTCCTGCGAATATTGCTGATTACCAAGTAATTGGGACATCATTAACATCCAAAGGAAGAGCGTAGACTTCGAGAACTCTTTAGAACCTTGTTCGGATGGTGAAAAACCCCTAGTACATACCTCGTGGGTGGTTACTTAGACTCCATGCCTTTGACGTCGAACTTTTGGTCCTGTTACTTTCAGCCTGTGCAACAGACTACGCAATGGTTATCCAGAATATGTGGAGCTGAGACTTCATGCCATAGCATACCATGACATCATATCATCATTTATATATATCTCATATATAGAGAAATCCAAAGACAAGTCTTGTTGATATGACTTTTCAAAAAAGGGATAGACGAGTCTTTGGGTCTCATTAGAAATGAAGATAAAGCATTCATCCATATTACCATGCATTCATTTTTTCACAACAAAAACTCATTGGGGTCCCCTTTCTCGAAATCTAGTAAACAGCAAAGACGACTCATCCAAATCCTTACCGTACCAGAGGCAACCAGCAAAGGTTAATGGATCTTTTCGAAGAAAATCAGAATGCACTCCGTCGGGATATGGACACTATGGGTACCCGCATGGATCAACTCATGGAAACTCTGCATGCCGTGATTAAGGGTCAAGAAGAACTACACCAGAGTGTTGCCAAGCTTACTACTGCTGCTCCTTCCACTTCTGCTAATGGGAGAAATGACAATGCTAATGTTGAGACTCCTACCAGTGCTCCTAGGAATGATGTCGATGATCACCATGATGTTATTGATATCGATGAACCTCAAGTGAATCTTGCTGCCGGGGTCACCGAAACTGCGAAAATGTATCATGCTCTCGAGGAACGACTTAGAGCCATGGAAGGTATCAAGGATTCCGGATTCAATACTGCTGCAATGTGCCTCGTGCATGGGGTAGTTATTCCTCCCAAGTTTAAAGTCCCAGAGTTTGACAAATACAAAGGCACTTCTTGCCCAGAGACACATCTTTGTTCCTATTGTTTCAAGATGGAGGCTTATGTTGGAAATGAACCTCTGCTCATGCATTTCTTTCAGGACAGTTTGACCGGGGCATCCTTGGATTGGTATATGCAATTGGAAAGATCTCATGTCAGCACTTGGGGAGAGCTTGCCGATGATTTTCTGAAACATTACCATTATAATACTGCTATGGCTCCAAGCCGTACTCAGATCCAGGGGATGGTGCAAAAGTCTGAAGAGTCTTTCAAGGAATACGCTCAGAGGTGGCGTGAACTAGCTTCAAGGGTCCAACCTCCTATCTTGGATCACGAGTTGATTGATATGTTTATGGGTACTCTACGAGGCCCTTATCTCCAGCATATGCTCAGTAGCACTTCTACTTCATTTTCTGATATGGTCATCATTGGTGAACATGTTGAGACGTGTATTAAGGCTGGAACGATTCAAGGTGTTCCTAATAATGATAACAACAATACATGCATTAATAGAAAACCATTTTCTGGTTTTGTCAAGAAGAAAGAGGGCGAGACCAGTGCCATCATCGTCAACCAAGGAAGAGCTCCCATATTTCCTCAAGTCCGATTCCCTTATTTTCCTACACCTGCTGTTGTTCCCAACTAGTTTGTTCCGCAAGTATACGCTACTACAACTCCAGCACCCTGGATGGCCCAACAACGAACTTTCTCTCCACAACCACATTATGTTCCACAACAATAGTTTTCACCTCCTACAACTTATCAACAACCAAATCAACATCTCCAAGGCCCAAGAGCTCCTCAAAGATAGAGAGCCCCTGAAAGAAGGTTTGATATAATTCCCATGTCCTACGCTCAGCTTCTCCCACAGTTACTTGCTAGTCAAATGGTCCAATTGCGCGAACTCGGTCCACCGCCAAATCCTCTCCCTAGGGGATATGATAGTAATGCTCATTGTGAATTCCATTATGGTGCCCCAGGCCATACAATTGAAAATTGCAGGGCTTTCAAGTGCAAAGTTCAAGATCTCATCGATGCAAAAGCCATCAACTTCAACCCTGTGGGTCTGAATATTCAAAATAATCCCATGCCTCCTCATCAAGGGGGACAGTCCACGCTATTGAAGAAGTTAATAAACGGGTTTTGGTATCAAAGGTTGATGAAATTAAGATATCTTTGGAAACTGTCAAAGAACATTTGTTGAAGTATGGAGTGCTCCAAGAACTCAATGACTTCTGCTTAACCTGTTCTTCCAAACCAGAAGAGTGTGCTGAGTTGAAGACGGCCATCCAATAGTTGATCGATGAAGGTGTCTTACAGATAGAAAAAGTATTCCGAGAAGAAGAAATTGATGTTCTGGAAATCCCCTACTATCCGAGAAGTTTCTCAGCCACCCCCAGTATTCCGTTAACAATTCAGGTTCCTATTACCCCCACAATGATTCAAGCTCCTATTCCTCCCACAAGCGACGACTCGAAGGCAGTTCCATGGGAGTACAATGTAGTTTATATTCATGAAAAGAGGTATGAGTTCCCTTAGGCAGGTGACAAGAATATTACCGACATTTTGGGAACAAGCAACATGACTCGCAGTGGTCGGATCTTTTCTCCTCCACCACCACCTCCTAAGGAAACTTACAATGAAGCTCTAGCTAAGGCTAAGGGAAAGCAAGCAATGGATAATTAACCCGAACTTCCTGAAGGACAAGAAGCGGAGCAACTTTTGAGAATTCTCAAGCGGAGTGATTACAAAGTAGTGGACCAGCTCAACCAAACACCATCCAAGATTTCCATATTATCTTTCCTTTTGTAATCAGAGGCCCACCGCAACGCCTTATTGAAGACCTTATGTTCTGCTCATGTTACCCAAGACATCTCTGTGGCCCAGTTTGAAGGAATAGTCACCAATATTGCTGTGGGAAATTGTTTGGGTTTATGCGATGATGAACTCCCAATTGAAGGCAGAGCCCTCAATAAAGCGCTGCATGTTTCTATGAAGTGTTTGGACACTGTTTTATCTCGAGTTTTGGTGGATACAGGTTCTTCACTCAATGTGATGCCTAAGGTTACCTTGTTTAAGATGAATATGGACGGAGTAATGATGAGGCCCTCCACTCTAAATGTTCGAGCGTTTGATGGTTCGAGAAGATCGATGGATGGAGAAGTTGATTTGCCTGTCAAGATTGGTCCCCACACTTTCTATTTGTCATTCTATGTTATGGACATCCGTCCATCCTATACTTGCCTTTTGGGTCGTCCGTGGATTCATGTAGCTGGAGCTGTGACATCCACTCTTCATCAACGCCTGAAGTTTATTGCGAATGACCAAGTTGTCGTCGTTTGCAGGGAAGAAGACATAGTGATTAATAATCTGACTACCTACCGTTACGTGGAAGTGGAAGGTGAGGTACAAGAGTTGCCCTTTCAAGCTTTGGAGATTGTTACTGATGACAAAGTCCCCGTCATGGAATGTAAGAAGTCTGAGATACCCCTGGCCTCTTTGAAGGATGCCAAAGCCCTCATAGAAGCTAGACCTCCCCATGACAGTTGGTGCAAATTGATTGAAGTTCCAGAGAAGAAAAATCGTTTTGGTCTTGGGTATCAGCCATCCTCCTCTGTGCAAGCTGGTTGGGTTCCTCTCAAAGGACAGCAGGTTCCCCCAATTTATGAAGTGTTCGTCAGTGCTGGTGTAAGAAAAGAAGGACAAGTGCTCTCTACGGATCCTCGTCAGTGCTGTCGTGGACATCCCTGAAGTTGTTTTCCTTGATGTGTAATTTTTTGTTTCCATTTTAAGTCGTATGTCCTGCCCAAGGCATACTGACAGGTTGTAGAAAGGGCCCCTTATGTTTCAATCTTCGTTTAACATTGAATGAAAAATCTCACTTTCGCATACAACTTTGTTCTCTATCTTTTCTTTTACTTTTAATTTTTCAAAATAAAAATGGCAATACTTTTCTTTTCTTATTCTAAATTTTCCTTTGCACTTTCTAAAAATAAAACATAAAATCATCGATCATGCAGATGCGTCTCGGACTCCGTTGGAAATGATAATGCTATGGATCCTTATATCCTTGAGAATTCAGTTGATCATGCTAACGAAGATAATGAGGAAGATTGTGAAGTCCCTGAAGAACTAGCCAGACTCTTGAGACAGGAAGAGAAGTTCATCCAGTCGTATCAAGAAGAAACCGAAGTCGTCAATCTCGGTACTGAAGAGGTAAAAAGAGAAGTCAAGATAGGGGCCGCCTTGCAAAGTGAAGAAAAGAAGGGGTTGATTGAATTGCTTCAAGAGTATGCTGACATCTTTGCTTGGTCCTATGAGGACATGCCCGACTTAGACACTAATATAGTAATGCACAGATTGCCACTCAAGCCAGAATGTCCGCCTGTAAAGTAGAAACCAAGAAGAACCAGACCCGACATGGCTTTGAAGATCAAAGAAGAGGTTCAGAAAAACTCAAAGCAAGTTTCCTATCTGTGATAAATTACCTGCCTTCGATTTCTAACATTGTGCCCGTACCTAAGAAGGATGGTAAGGTACGTATGTGTGTTGACTACCGAGACTTGAATAGAGCAAGCCCGAAGGATGACTTCTCGTTGCCTCATATTGATGTATTGGTTGATAACAATGCTCAGTCTTCAGTATTCTCCTTTATGGATGGATTCTCTGGCTACAATAAGATAATGATGGCTCCGGAAGACATGGATAAAACAACTTTAACAACTCCTTGGGGTACCTTTTGCTACAGAGTCATGCCTTTTGGTCTTAAAAATGCTGGTGCGACATATCAGCGGGCTATGGTGACTCTCTTTCACGACATGATTCAGAAATAGGTCGAGGTGTATGTGGACGACATGATTGCGAAGTCACAGACGGAGGAAGAAAATTTGGTTCATTTGAAGAAGTTGTTTGATCGTTTGCAAAAGTTCAGGTTAAGGCTTAATCCCAACAAATGAACCTTTGGGGTTCGATTAGGCAAGCTACTTAGTTTTATCGTGACTCGACGAGGAATTGAAGTAGATCCAGACAAAGTAAAAGCAATACAAGATATGACGGCACCGAAAAATGAGAAGGAAGTACGAGGTTTCCTTGGGAGGTTGAATTACATAGCCAGGTTTATTTCCCATCTTACTGCTACTTGTGAACCCATCTTTAAATTGTTACGCAAGAATCAGGATGTCCACTGGGATGAGAGTTGTCAAGAAGCTTTTGAGAAGATTAAGCAGTATCTTTAAGAACCACCAATACTCATACCACCCATTCCCGGGAGACCTATCATTATGTATTTGATTGTGCTTGAAGGATCTATGGAATGTGTTCTCGGACAACATGATGATACTGGACGAAAAGAACATGCCATTTAGTATTTGAGCAAGAAGTTTACTGATTAGGAATCAAGGTATTCCTTACTTGAGAAGACTTGTTGTGCTCTCACGTGGGCAACCCGACGCTTGAGGCAGTATATGTTGACACATTCTACACTTCTGATATCTAAGATGGACCCGATAAAGTACATCTTTGAGAAACCAACACTTACAGGCAGATTGGCTCGGTGGCAAATGCTTTTGTCTGAGTATGACATCCAGTACGTCACACAAAAGGCTATCAAAGGTAGCATTGTTGCTGATCATCTTGCTCACCAACCATTGGAAGAATATCAACCCATGAAGTTCGACTTTCCAGACGAGGATATTATGAAACTTGATGACAATGAAGGACTTGAACCAGGGGAGCGATGGACTCTCACATTCGATGGTGCATCAAATGCTATGGGTCATGGTATTGGGGTAGTGCTGACCTCTCCACGCAACACTAACATAACTTTCATTTCCAGATTATGTTTTGATTGCACGGATAATTTCGCTGAGTACGAAGCTTGTGTGATGGGCCTTGAAGCCGCCATTGATTTGAAGATCAAGATTCTTGAAGTATATGGGGACTCTGCTTTAGTGATACATAATGTATGGGGTGATTGGGATACACGACACCCTAATTTAGTTCCATACAGGGATTACATAGTTGAGTTGTTGCCCGCTTTTGATGAAGTCACCTTTGAGCACATTCCTAGAGAAGAGAATCAACTGGAAGACGCTCTAGCCACTTTAGCAGCAATGTTCAAAGTCAATTACCCGAATCATGCACCCAGTATAAGGATCTGTCGTTACAAGGAGCCAACACATGTTTTCCCTGCTCATTGTCTCACAACTGAAGATGTATCAGACGAAAGGCCGTGGTATTTCGACATCAAAAGATATCTTGAGAAGCAAGAGTACCCCGAAGGTGCTACGATTTGTGATAAGCGGACTCTCAGAAGGTTAGCGTCTAAGTTTTTATTGTCAAGAGACGTTATGTATAAGAGAAACTATGATTCGGTTCTTCTCAGATGCATGGATAGACACGAAGCAGAATCTGTTATACGATAAATACACGAGGGATCTTTTGGGACTCATGCCAGTGGGAATTCCATGGCCAAGAAAATCCTACGAGCAGGTTATTTCTGGATGACGATGGAAAGTGACTGTTGTGTATATGCCAAAATGTGCTATAAATGTCAGGTTTACGCAGACATGATACATGTTCCTCCCACTCCTTTAAATGTGATGACTTCACCATGGCCCTTTGCAATGTGGGGTATCGATATGATTGGACGCCGAGCGCTTCAAATGGACACAGGTTTATCCTCGTTGCTATTTACTACTTCACCAAGTGGGTTGAAGCGGCATCATACAAGAATGTGACCAAGCAAGTTGTCACTCGTTTCATCAAAAGAGAAATCATATGCCGGTATGGAACTCCTAACAAGATCATCACTGATAACGGGTCAAATCTCAACAACAAGATGATGAAGGAAATGTGTGAAGAGTTCAAGATTGAACACCATAATTCATCTCCCTATCGGCCAAAGATGAATGGGGCAGTCGAAGCCGCTAACAAGAACATAAAGAAGATCGTCCAGAAAATGGTGAGAACATATAAATATTGGCATGAGATGTTGCCTTTTTCCTTGCATGACTATCGAACTTTGGTGCGTACTTCCACTGGGGCAACTCCATTTTCACTAGTATACGATATGGATGCGGTACTCCCAGTTGAAGTGGAGATTCCTTCCTTAAGGGTTTTGATGGATACTAAACTTGATGAAGCATAATGGATTCAAACGAGACTCGACCAACTCAACCTCATCGAAGAAAAGCGCCTGGCAGCCATTTTTCACGGTCAGTTATACCAACAGCGTCTCAAGAGGGCATTCGACAAGAACATTCAGCCTCGAGAGTTCCATTTAGGTGACCTAGTATTAAGAAAGATTCTCCCAATCCACACTGATCCAAGAGGCAAGTGGAATCCCAACTATGAGGGACCGTACATCGTGAAGAAAGCTTTCTCAGGAGGTGCTCTAATCCTGACAAACATGTATGGGGAAGACATTCCGCTTCCAGTTAATTCAAACCCAGTCAAAAAATACTACAAATGAAAGGACCCGCTAAGTCGAAAACCCGAAAGGGCGGCTTAGGCAAAAGTTAGGGCTAAAAAAAGAAAAAAAGAGAATAACCCGCTAAGGTGAAAACTCGAAAGGGAGACTTTGGCAAAAATGGGTGTCCCGGTGGATTAAAAACCCGAAAGGGCGATCCAGGCAAAAATTAGGGACAGGAAAGCGCGAGAGTGCAGTCTGAAGACTCTTCATGTACACCCTCCTAATGCGGGATGGATCGATCTAACTATCACTCTTTGGAAGCACGACACTAGGATGACCCGAGATATGAGAACTATATCAATATCAGTTTTTACGGATGTTTGATATTTTCTTATTGCCATTTTACCCGTTGTATTTCTTTTCTTTTCGCAACTTCCTCATTTAGGAGTTGTATCCATGTATGAATACCTATTCACGGGCCAAACTCATTAATAAAATTTTCCCTTCCATTAAAAAATCTTTGTTATGTTCTTTTACATTATTTTTCGTATGCGAATTGTGATTTAAATTCTTTGTTAAGCATTTCATTGAAAATAATAAATCAATAATAATCGCGAGCTAAGATGTGAAACACTACATTACATGGATATGGAGGCATCCCAAGGGAATGTTGTGGTGTTCAAGTGTTCGCTCTTTTGTATAGGTAGCAAGTCATAACGGTCACCTTGACCAAAATTTCATCCTCGTCACCTCCTTACAATTGACCAAGCGCCCGATTCTACCATACAGAGAGACTTGGGGCATTGGTTGGGATCAACGTCTCTTCTTCAGTTATTCACAAAACCCAACACTTGAAGGAAGTCAGATCAAGTCTTTTCTCCTCAGCAAGCTTTATTCCCCAGTGAAATCGACAAGGCTATTTCTTTCTTCTCAAAATTCAAGCACCAGTCTATATTGGTACCTCAAGATGACGGGTAATGGATCCCCATGAGTTTGTGGCATGTTGCACACAATAATCATCACGACGTACTGCATTGCATCCTCAAACGCATAGCATATCCATGAATCATCATGTCACACCTTAAATGCATATGAAGCATGAGCCAGATCAATCCCAAATCAATCCCAAATCAACAAAACATCCACACAAAAAAATTTCATCCTCATAATTCCCAGTTAACATTTGTTACTACACTACCAACTAAAATAAACCAGGGTTTTAGTACGTCATGCCCCCCAACTCTCAATACTCACTTTATCTCTCTAAGGGTCGTAGGTCGTCCGTAGACTTTACCCTTCTCTTCCTCGTATTCTTAGGGTCGTAGATCGTCCGTAGATCTTACCACAGTGTTATCTTTCTAGGGTCGTAGGTCGTCCATAGACTCTACCCTCTCATCCTCTTAAGGTCGTAGATCGTCCGTATATCTTACCATCGCTTCATCCTCTTAAGGTCGTAGATCGTCCGTAGATCTTACCGTCGCTTTAAGGTCGTAGATCGTCCGTAGATCTTACCGTCGCTTTATCTTTTTAAGGTCGTAGATTGTCCGTAGATCTTACCGTCGCTTTATCTTGTTAAGGTCGTAGATCGTTCGTAGATCTTACCATTGCATTATGTTTTTAAGGTCGTAGATCGTCCGTAGATCTTACCGCCGCTTTATATTTCTAGGGTCATAGATCGTCCGTAGATCATACCTTCACTTTATCTTTCCTAAGTTCGTAGATCGTCTGTAGATCTTACCGTCGCGTCATCCTCTTAAGGTCGTAGATCGTCCGTAGATCTTACCATCGCGTTATGTTTTTTTAAAAGTCGTAGGTTGTCCGTAGACTTTACCTTCTCCTATTTACCTCTTTTAAGGTCGTAGATCGTCCGTAGATCTTACTGTCACGTCATCCTTTTAAGGTCGTAGATTGTCCGTAGATCTTACCTTCACGTCATATTTTTTTAGGGTCGTAGATCGTCCGTAGATCTTACCATCGTGTTATGTTTTTAAGGTCGTAGATCGTCCGTAGATCTTACCGTTGCACCATATTCTTAGGGTCTTAAGTATTTCGCAGAATTTACCTTCGTGTTATCCTTAAGTTTATTACCTTCAGTCAGCACGACATCATCAACCATATCCTTTTAGTCACTCTACCACTCACTCCCACGAGAACCTTGTATTGGCACCGTTACCCATGTATGAGCTACCCTTTTTCAACCATGTTTTATCAATCATGACCAGTCCACCAGATGACCAGTTTGTCTTTCCCTAGCAGACATTCACACCAGTGAATAACACTCACACCATCTCTCCAGGGAAATTTTTGGGTCCTGGTATTTAATCATCTTCCACCTAGAACACTCGAAAGGCTGACGCCGATCTCGCCTTCAGGGTTAAGACGATTAAATAGGGGCATCTGTCGTACCCCAAATTTTCCCTATCTCTTTTATTCTTGTCTGGATTTGAACTTTGCATTCCATTTTCATCATTTTATTATTCAGTCATTTGCATATCCCACATCTCAGGGAATCAGGCGCTTTGGTTTAAATTTTTAGGGCTGTGCCCTCTTTATGTCTAATCTTGTTTTGAGTTTTGTTTTCTTATCAGGTAAAAAGGAAGCACTTTTGGTTCTCGATTAGCGGATCATGGACTGAATTGTGTCGTCAGGTTACAAGGATTGGTTCTCGCTCAAATTTATCAGAGTTTGGATTAGGGTTTATTTCCCTATGTGTGCCGGTCAAGATGCTAGGGTTTTCAGATTTTTGGTTTTTGTGAAGATGTTTCTTTCGCCTGCCTCGAGGATGGCTCAGAGCTCAGTGAGTTAGTTCAAGAATTCGACCTCCTCGCATTTCAAGTTTCTTCTTTAGGTCTCTAAGCCATTGAGTCGAGAATTTGGAGTTTGAATTGGCAAATATGGAGGTCGAGCACTTCGGAAAATGAGGTTAAAGGTTCATAATAATCAGGACTTGTTTTTGTTGCTTAAGTTTCAAGTTATTGTGGGTTGAATGTCAAAGTCAGAGTTCTGTTTGAGAAGTGCACATGTGGTTCAGGCATGATTTGAAGATTAAGGTTCAAGCGACCGGTGTTGTGTGTTCGAATTAATCAGAGGAAGTAAATTCTTAAGCATTCATTTTGTTTTGTTTGAGAGTTTGATCAGAAGGCGTGTGTTGTGTTTGGAATATGAGTTATAACAATTATTCGGGATTTCTTGAGATTCAAGTTACTAAGTTGATATGTGCGTTTAAATAATTCAAAAGAGAATTTAAGAATTTAAATAAGATCGAGACTTGTTTGATTTCCATACAAGTGAGTTCATTCCAAAAAAAAATAATATCTTTCAAGCTTTCGTATTCGTTACATTTTTTGGACTGATTACAAAGCATATGAAAAATGAATTATAGTATGGAATACAAATTACATTTTGTTTTGATTACAAAGAAAAGAGAAAAATAATTTGTATTTCTTCAAGTCTTCATCTTCAAGTCATTCTTCCTCACCTTGGTATTTTCATCGTTCGATCTCGCTTCGAATCGTCCAATAATTATGCTCATGAAACAAGAAAAATAAAAGGGGTTAGCAATCAAAACATGAAAAAATTCAAACAAAGAGTTAATTGATTGTTATGTCATCATAAGGGTTTGCCTTTTGGAATCAGTTAAGGAGGGAGATGTTTTTTTTTATCATGTCTTAGTTTTCTCCCAAATTGCAAATCACAAAGAGTTTTTCTCTTTGGTTCACAAAAAGGGAGAAAAGAAGAAAAGAAATATTGCAAAACAAAAGCCAAAGCATCATGGAAAGCGCACAATACAACATGCTGCAAGCTAGCAAGCAAGCTAGCAAGCTAGAAAAACAAGCCCAGCGCGCAAGCCAAGAGCATAACAGCGCCCAAGCCAAGCAAGCATGATAGCGCACAAATCAAAAACAGGCAGCAACATAAATGGCACAACAGGCAACGCACAAGGCAGAACGTGTAACAGGCTAAAGCAAACAATAACAGCAACAAATGGTATCAAACAAAAGCAACAAGTCAAACATAAGACTATCAGCCAAAGCACCCTATTTCATCAATATCCAAATAAGCAAACCCTTCAGAACTTTAATTTAAAAGCAGTAAGCTTTGCATCATTGAGAGATAAAAGAGGAAAGATATAACCTGCCATAATTTTGTTACTACCCATAACCTGCAAAAACTCTGCAAAAAATAAACAGTCCACAAATGCCCAAATCACGCTGTCAAAAACCTGCACCATTATCAGTCCTAATATGCACCTCACTAGTAAATTTTTTTTTTACACAAAGTTGGTTAAAGCGAAACCTGTATGAAAAAGCCACATATCAGCATATCAATTATGTTCAAAGACTAACTAATTTACCCCCCAAAACTACACTTATTCCATATAAAGGGAAGGCGACTGATATTAAAAGGGAGAGAGAATAGAGAATATTACAAGAGAGAAAATACTCCATCCCTCATATTTTTCAACACAAGAAAAAACAGAAAAAAACAACTTACCCAGCCTCTGTGCTCATCTTCAACTTCACCTTCATTCAAAAAACTCACGAACCGTATTCACAGCAAACCTTTAAACCTATGTTCTAGCACACAAAAGAATCTCACATTTGAAAGTTTCCCACAAATCCTGTTCAAATGTACACATGAAGTTCTGCAAGAACAATACAAAACCATCAACAAAACCAATCACATTATCACAACTAAAGACAGTAACAACTGAAGCAATCTCACAACCTATGCGTTTCAACCTGCAGATTTAAACGCAACATCTGAGCCGCTCCATAGCGCACCATTCCATCAACTTGCAATATCCTTTAACATCAGAACAAATCAACAAAAATACAAGTGACAAAAAAATCCCAATCACGAAATCAGAAACAAAAGAAGACCGAATCACGAAATCATAAGAAAAAAAGGTCGAGGGTTCAAACGTGATACCTTAGCAATTACCGGAGAAATCTTCTCTTCGTCGGTATTTTTTTTCCATTTTCAAAGTCGTTGAGGAAGCTTTCAGCATTAACTCAGGCAATAACATCGACATCGTGAACCGCACCTTCAACGACATCATAACCTTCTTGCAGCGATTCATCGATCTTTCCCTCTGAACCTACAACATCAACGCGCCTTCAAGCTTCAATCATCTCCACAATCTGCAACAAAATTTCTTCTAGCTGCATCACAAAAAACAACGTCAACGACTTATGAGTTCCTACAACAGCATCGCAGAAGCAAAATAGAATCATCAATTTTTTGAATCGCAAATGATGGTGACGAACCGTGGCAAAGACGCGAAGGGAAAAATCATGAAGTTTGAGCTTTTTAAGTGGAAGCTGAAGCAAAATAAGGGAGGCATCGAGACTGAAGTCGAATCAATCAAAGGACAGAGTTACGATGGCAAGTGTGCAATCGAAAGAGACGTTGGTGCTACGTGCGGTGATTTTGTGAAGAAGAGGATGAGTGGAATCGGTGTACGTAGGACAGAGAGAGCAAGAAGAAGGCCAACAATGAGAAGATATGGTGAATCGAAGATGTTCGGTGTCTATTTGGTCTGAGATCGGAGGAGACTCGAGCCAGGGAATTTCAAGAATCTCTATGTTAACCTAAAATCCCAAAACACGCTCACCATTGCCTTTGTTAATTTCTCCATGTTTATTTTATAATTCTTGCTAATGTTTCTTATCAGTGGTGTAGGTGGACCGAAAAATCTCCTCAGGCCCATCACCAATTTTTTGGCAACACTTAGATTTTGAGCATAAAAGCTGCTATTTGGACTTGCAGAATGGGCTTAGAACTGTTAACTATTTTACACCCCTGAATCCAGCTTAGCACCCCCTGAACTCTTTATATTTTTATTTTTGTTATTTTTCTTTATCAATTTTCTTTTATTGGCTCTTGTTAATTTTTATTGCATGAAACATAACCTAAAAAATAGTTAGAATATTTTAGGAAACGTTTTATAAATCTTTAAGACTCCTCCTTAGAATTTCAATTAGAGTTTTTCTATTATTTTCATGTTCGATAATCATTTTCATTGTCATTTTTTATCTATGATTTTGTGATATTATATCGATGTAACCTTCGCAATGGGGAATGCTCGGGATTAATTCTTTGATCACTCGCACGGAGCAACCTTTGGTAGAATTTTCTTATGGCTTGCATGGTGTTGAAGAGGCAACAGACTTTCTCCATTCGGTATCATCTCCACTTTATTTTATACCTCATTTCCGTACTTTACCGCTTTCTAGATATCATGAGAAGTAGGAATTAAAGAGCGTGCGCTCAAAGTCGCTATTTAAAGACCTGTAGCAGGCATTCTGCGCCTCATTTTCCATATGTGTTGTGCTTGTGTTTGCTTATTTCTTGTTGATCAATGAGTCACTCAATTTAGAAATTGAGATCACGACTTCGCTCTCATTGCATGTTCCCTATAGGATAGTTTTGTTAGACTTTCTTTGGAATGCTAACTTAGATAAGACCTCTTTAGGTGTGCTCTCTTGGGCTTATTAACTTGTTCACTTTATCCTTGTATATACCATGTTCCCTTAGGATGCGCTTGCTCCGTTCGGACGCAAGTTAGACCTTAGGATGAAACCCATGTATAACAAATAATTAAGTTTCTAGTCTCCCTCTTAACCCTTTCCTCTTGTAATTAAAACTTCTCATTCACAAATATAAAATCCAAAAACTCACTTTAATCATTACTTGAATTTATTTTAAAACTCGCAAAGACATTCAACCAAGCAAAACTCCCCCGGGGGCATGTTATCTCCATTCTACCGCGATACCGGCCGTGCCTATTGCTAGAATGCGTGCGTTAACATCGCCCACTAAAAACACAAACAAACAAACCTTTTTCTAGAGGAACTACGAAGTTCTGATTCCTTCATTGGATACGTAGGCAAAGGGTCGCGAAACCCTCACGAACGCAATAATAAAAAACCATCCATTTCCCTTTAAGAAAGCCTAGTAGTAGATAAATACACCCTTTAAGACAAACTATCAAAATGGATCCCATTGAGTACAACGGATGTGAGGGATGCTAATACCTTCCCCTTGCATAACCGACTCCCTTACCCTTTCTCTTGGTCGCAAGATCATCTTATCCATTCCCTTGTGGTTTTATCGATATTTCCCCTTCCTTCGGGATAAATAAAGTTCGGTGGCGGCTCTGTGTTTTCTGCCGGTAGCTTTACCCCTTTCTCAACACAATCAGCCATCAAAAGGTCATTTCCAGCAAACAAATCTTTGTCTGAAGAGAAATACTCATCCGTGGAGGCGTACTCTTCCTTAGACTCTTCTTCCATCAAACAAACTTCAACCATATCAATCTCATGATAATCATCTCTCTGACCTGTGATCTTGATATTTCCATTGTCTAACAGCAACTGGACACCTTCTCTCACAATAGAACATCCTCGGGGGTCTCGACAACAAACTATGCAAGATCCATATTGGTGTTCCACCTGACCAGCAGTACGGAAGAAGGTAGCATGCAACTGCACACGATCTTCATTCAAATACTCCACATCAAAAATTCTGAATTCACTCGGACATCCAGAAACCATATTCACTTCCTCTTCATATTCTGCCCTAGGCCTGATTATATGGATTAAACCTTCATCCATCATCTCCTGTAAATCACCCTTTATCTTCTCGCAACCTTATATGTTTGTACTGCAAACAACACAACCGGCGTGGTCATGCCTATAATAACTGAATTCACAGAGGTCTGCCTAAATCTTCACTAAATCTCCTCTAACCAGAGTAATGTCAAAAATCCAGAAGTCACCTGGACAACCGGCCATCATATTCACAACATTCATTCCACCGTGCTTGGGTAGAGAATTGTCTTTCACATTAGGTCCCATGTCTTTGAAAGTTAGAATTCCAAACTTCACCAACTTTTGCACTTCATTCCTCAAAGGATAACAATTATCAACACTATACCCTGGTGCTCTCTGATGAAAGCCACACGTCTGGTCTGCTTTGTAATACCAAGGTAATGGTGATGGTACAGCTGGAGGTGGTCGTGTCTGGACCAACTTCTTCTGAATCAATGCTGGTAGTAGTTCTACATAACTCATGGGAATAGGGTCATAATTCTCTCTTCTCTGATTATTCCCTTGGTTCCCCTGCTAGGACTATCTTTGATAAGCAACGGTAGTCGGAGCGGCGTTCATAACAGGAGTAACTGAGGCAACTTGTTGGTGAAGCTGATAATTCCTTCTAGGAGCATTTATTCTCCTCTCTTGTATAACAACATTTATATCCCCCTCTTTCTTCTTTGTAAACCCATAAGCTGGCTTTTTCAAACTTCCAGATCCTTCACCCTTTGTCAAATAACCTTCTCTTACTGCCTCTTCTAGGCGGACACCCATTCCTACAATCTCTGTAAAATCACTTGGGGCACTTGCTACCATTATTTCGTAGTAGAAAGCGCCTATCATCTTTAGAAATTTTTTAGTCATTTCCTTCTCCTCCATGGGAGGAATCACTTGTGCAACCACTTCGCGCCATCTTTGTGCATATTCTTTGAACGATTCTCTGTCTTTCTGAACCATGGACCTAAGCTGGTCACGGTCGGGAGCCATGTCCACATTGTACTTGTATTATTTAATGAATGCTTCTCCCAAATCATTAAAAGTATGGATGTTTGCGTTATCAAAACTCATGTACCATTTCAACGCTGCGTCGGTCAGACTATCCTGGAAAAAGTAAATCAGCAGACGCTGATCATCAGTGTGGGTAGACATTCTCCTCACGTACATCACCAAGTGAGCACGAGGGAAAGTGTTGCCCTTGTACTTCTCAAACTCCGGGACCTTGAACATAGCAGGAACTTTAACATTCGGGACCAAACACAGCTCATTCACATTCTTCCCAAATAGCTCTTTTCCCCTAAGAGCCTTCATCTCTCTTTGCATTCTATCAAACTGCTCTTGGAAATCATCCATTCTGTCATAAAGACCCAAGTCTTCACTCGACGGAGGGAAAGGACGACACATATCTTCATTAGCAAATGGAACCAAATTCACCGAAGGAGGTGCAGTAGGAACAGTATGCACCACAGGAGGTGCTGGAGTAAAAACATTTCGAACTACTGGAGCATCTTAGGGGGTCCTAATTTAAACCTTCGGGTGCAAAGTTTTCTGGAATTCCCCACGTATAACCTTGAGGCATACGATTTTAGATAACAGCCAGAGTAGTGGATACAGGGATAGCCGAAACTTTAGCACTTGCGCTTGTTGGTTGCGGTTGAACACTCGGTGGCTGATTCTGAGCAGCCACCAGAGCTTCCATCAGTGTAGTCAAGTTGGCCAAGCCAGCCTTCAAAGCAGAAACTTCTTCACGTAGCTCGCGATTCTCCTGTTCCAAGTTGTCCATCTTCTTTTTGAAGTTAGCCCGAGTGTTGTAGTGATGAGTCAGTTTGTTGAACGAAGTAAAGAAGCTGGGGAAGGCACCTGGATATGCATAACAAGTGTAAGAAATATGTGCAATATGATGCATGATATGCAATGCATATGATTATTTTCACTTTATCATTAATATTTCAAGGGATTTAATGTTTATAGACATATTGCAAACATCAAAATAATAACGCATTTGAAATACTGAAATTTTTATTATAATAACTTCAAAATGGATTACAAGTTTCAATGATCCTAAGTACAAGATGAAAATACAATCTAAAAATCCTGAGAAAAAGAACTGATGGAGATCAATCTGTACGTTGGCGCTTCCCTGTGAGCCTGGCAATCTGAGCCCTCAACCTCTGGTTTTATTCCACATGCCTGATGGCAACTTCCTTCCAGTCATCTGAAGTAGGAAGTGAGTAATCATCACGTGTTTGAGGCTTAGGGGAAAATAAATCCCCTTGCCTCTCCATAGACTCTACTGCTCGACTCTCAAGGAACTCGATCAAATCATCTTTCTCCTTCAGATATGCTCTATAGGAAATCTCTAAAGTTTGGCACTTATTCTTCCAAGCATCCCTTTCATGTTGCATCCTATCCAAACAAGCTGCAGCTCTTCTAGATCATCTACCAAAGGAGGAGTGGTCTTCACAAACAAATCAGGTATGGGTGTCTCCCGAGTATACGGCATCTTCAACCGAATGGCTCTCGATCGGATCCACTGAAGATATGGCTCCAAAGAAACAACACCCCTAGGTCCCAAATCCTTCCTACTCTTCTTATGAATGTGACGCCAGGCCTTCGCAATCTGCTCCCTAGCTTCCCTGTGGTCTTCTCCTTCCTTCAGAAATAAACTACTCAAATGAATATTGTTCGGCTTATCTCTCATCGGATAACCAAGCTGTCTCCGTGCAAGAACAAGGTTATAGTTAATTCCTCCCTTTGTACCATAAAGAGGTACATTGGGGAAACTACCACAACTGTCAATAATCTCTATATCCTGATAAGCTCGATGATACAAATCAATATTCGAGTGAGTAAGTGCCATGATCTTAGGAGCCCAACGAGGTTCCTTCTTGACATCCCAAAATGCATCAGACTGAGGCATATGAGAGATGAACCACCGATACAACAAAGGCGTGCAACAGATAATCATTCCCCCATGATAGGAACTCCGAAGATGAATAGAGTAATAAACATCACCCAATAGTTTAGGAACCGGGTTTCCAATCATGAAAATCCTGATAGCATTAATGTCGAAAAACTTGTCCACATTAGGAAATAAGAATAATTTGTAAGCAAGTAGAGCAAAGATGGCCTCAAAAGCAACCATACTCTTCATTCTGGAAAAGTAATGAGGTTTCTCCAATAAGAATTGAGTTGGTAATCCTCTAATCCCTCCTTTGGTAGTCATATGGGCTTCCACCTCAGACTTCACCAGATGAATCAAAGCAGCAATCTCATGTGGTTTTGGCTCACCCTCCAAACCAGTGAAAGGAACACGATCAATAACAGGTAAATTCAATAGATAGGAATACTCCTCCAGTGTTGGCATCAACTGATAATTGGGAAAAGTAAAACAGTGATACACCGGATCATAGAACTGGTCCAAGGTCGAGAGAATACCCTCCTTCATCTTTAGCTTCATGAGAGGAATAATGGATCCATACTTCTTCCGAAAGTCTGCAGAACACTCGATCTCTGGAATTAGACTGATCAACTCATCTATCTTGGGATCCTTGAAACTGTATTTCCCGGTCTTTCACTTTCCAGAATCCATGGTTAATAGTACCTGAGATATTCATAAATAGTCAACCTTTAAATCCCTTGAAATATTGTTTTCTTCAAAAGTTGTTTATGAGTGCATGGATGCATGATGCAACAATCACACACAAGATCACACATATAGGTTTCATAGGTTCAACGTCACGAGCATGAGGTCGAAGGTACTACCCATAAGGTGTTGGTCTAAAAAGTTATCACCTTCCAAACAAGGTTCTAGAGGTTCCCAGTGTCTACATCCTTCCTTCAGATATTACCAACTTCTCGATTAACTCGGTAATTAGTAATATTCTCAAGAAAGACTCATCCGAGCGTAGTATCGCGTGACAACTATTTCCAGATTACTGTATCATAGCTTCTGCACTACACCTAAAAGGCCAAGATGGGTTTGGTATTCTACGGTCCTCAGTTTCAACAGGCTCCCAGGTCGAAAGCAGTACGTCTTCCCGATTACTCGGTAAACGACACTACAGTCAAAGGGGCCTCCACTGAGTGAGGGATCTCATGCCTCCTTTTTTGGGATTACTCCCTCAAAGTTAACATGACTATACCGCCCGTCCTATCTTAAAGTTTGCCCAAGTCCGGGTATAGGACTTATGAGTAATCACCAAGCACCCTGAAAACCAGGAAAATCTAAACAAACATATATACAAAATATAACACATAAACAACACAAGCACATATACCGATATAAACAAAGATAGGCTTAACCCACTTAGGGATGGACCAACAAGAGGTCAATCTTTCCCCAATGATGTCGCCATTTTTCTGTAGCGTCAGAAATGTTTCAAGACTAAGCCATTGGATTGACTAGACTTTATACAAATCAAAAATAAAAAATCGCCACCATGCTTTATTGTTTCCAAAGGAAAGGGAAAATAGCGAATAACCCAAAAGAGGGGGAAATATTCAAGGTAAGGGGGTGGTTATGCAAAGGGAAGGTATTAGCACCCTAAACATCTACGGTACTCCGTAGGAACCTCTTTGAAAAATCTGTATATTTTGACTATAAAAATATGTTGTATATAAAATGGATGGTGGAGGTGAGAAAAGAAATATATTTTTTATGATTTTTGCACCCGCCGCGGTTGCTAACCTTTAGTACCTACGTACCACCTTTCCTGCAATAGGGGATCAGGGTACACGTAGTTCCTCTTTTAAAAGTTTGAAACACAAGTGTGTTGGTTGATTTTAAGAGATAAGGCATCATTGTCATTGTCCGTGTGGAAAACATACTCACTATCCACAATCATGAGAAAGGAGAATTTGCATAATCTTAAAATGGAGGATATGGCTTGGATTTTAAAATCAATAATGCCTCACTCAACACCCAAGTGGAAAATATCTCTCTTCACTACATATTGTAGAAGTATAGTTGTTTGCATCACTACAAGGATTGACGAGAGTTTGATCTTTTGAGAAAAGTTTTAAAGATAAAAGCCAAAGTGGAAAAATGGTTTGAAATGAGATTGGTTGACTTTTAGTCTTCTCACAAAAATGTCAAGGTATTATTAAATTGATTGGAGTTTATTTATGAAAAGATTTTGAAAATGCATGGACATAAGTCAAAGTTTATTATGAAAGTGTTCAAGTTTCAAAACAAGAAAGCTTTTCAAAGGAGGGAGAAGATTTTTTGAAATTAAAGAAGATGGGAGGAGAAGAAGAGACTATCCTAAAGCATAAGGTAAAAGCTAAGGATAAGAACCATCTAACCAACAAGAAGCCAAAACTTGACATTATGATCCAAGATAAAATTCCCATTCTTTGGATTGAAACCAAGCAAGCAAAGATACTAGACCTCTTTAAATGTATTAAGCCTTCACAAAAATTAGGCAGAGTAACGGCTGTATACGGGTGAATTCCAGATTACAAACAAAGGATGTAATCACAAAAACAAACAAGCAACCCAATGTCTTGAGGTAACCCTCAAGAGCTCCAGACAAAATAATAAGATCACAAGGTCTCCAAGATAGGCCAAGGTTTCTAATCCTAAGCCCAAGAAAAAGTCCCATGCTCCATAATGCTAAGGATAGTAACCAAATAGTCCAAGTACCATTAAGAGTTTTTTAGGGTTGATGTTGATTATTAAATATCTTAGGAAAAGAAAAAGAAAAGCTCAAGTGAGCAAAATAAAAATGGCAAGAAGATAAATGCTCAAATGAGCAAAGATGAAAATGACATGAAATGAAAAATGCTAAAAAATAAATAGTACATAAAGCATAAAAGAATAAAAGCATAAAATAAACAAGTCAATAATTAGTGGTTAGTTGAATGACCATCTTGAAACTTGCATTTGGAACTCATTAGAGGATTGGTAGAACCAAAGCCTCCACACAACAAGTTGCATTTGCTTTTTGTCAAGTATATCATCCATTTGGAATTCTCATAAGTACCATTTAATGATCAACAATGTTTAAGTGATCTGCGTTGACCAAAAGTGTTGTAGATCCATTAGAGGATTGGTAGAACCAAAGCCTCCACATAATGAATCTCAAGGTTATTGGATCAAAGAGATCAAATTAACATACTTGGGCTTGCAATCATAAGTTTGGGCCACGAATGATCATTTATTCGAATCGGGACAAAATTTAGCGCTATGTTAAGCAATCGTAAGTGGACTTATATAGAAGTCACACCTATTTTGAGGCCGGTCAATAGAAATCTATGCACCATTTGTTTTGAGACATGATATAGAGATCATGCTCCAACAACATTTAGTGCAATGAGAAGGGGATTAGATGAAGAGCAATTAGGGTAAAAAGAGAAACCACATTTGAATTAATATTTAATCAAACTATTATTAAAATCATTCATCCAATTTTGTGTAGTTAAACTCAACACCATGGATCCAATGATGTTAATAAAGCCATGATAAAAAAAATCAACCCAAGACAGCCAGAAAATAATCACAAAAATAACAATATAATTAATATATACATTACAAGGTTTAAAATGTTTAAAAAATAAAAAAATAATGAGGAAAATATCAATTATATTCAAATTAATCAAGAAATGAAAAATAAGACCATAGAAAAATTAGAAAAGAGGTCAAGTAATTTTATAAAATTTTTGATAATTTTTAAAAGTCAAACTATTTTTATAAATTAAAATAAATGGGTAAAATAAAAAAAAATAGTAAAAAATAGTAAAGTCAGAAACAAAAATAAAATAAAGCCACCAATATTTGTCACAATATCATTGGATGATTCCATAATTTTTTCAGAATTTAAAAATATATAAAAGTATTTTTAAACATTTTAAACAAATAAAATAAGTGTAAAATTTATAAAAAATACCAAAACACAACATTAAATTTGTGAAAAAATAAAATTTAGAAAGAGAATAATAAAAAATATTTTTCATAATTTTTTCAAATTTTTTAGACTAAAAATGAATTTTCTATGATTTTTTGAAATTTAAAACAATTAAAATATAAAAATAAGAAAAAGAAAGTAAAAGTAAAAGATGTGGACCATTGGATGAGAGTTAAAATGCGTTAGTAATCAAATCCAAGGGATCTGGCACACTGTGCATATCATGGTCATTATTGAATAACTCCAGCCAACCTAATTTGCAGGTCTCTCAAACTGTAAAATCAGAAGCAAAGACCTATGCCAATCGCTTCGTAGCTTCAAGACGGAAACAACCACACCCTCGTGCCAAATTTATATAAATTGTAGCTCAAGCAATTTGGAAAGAAAGTTTTTAAAAGGGGTTTGAAAATTCATGGTCAAAACGTGTTTCCAGTGAACTGTAAGTGTTGCGACTAGAACCAGGGAAATGAGAGAAACACAATGATATCAGAGTTTTGAAGAATTGATGAAGGAATATACCTATTGAAGTTGAGTTGCAGAGCCCTGAAACTGGACTTCTTTGGAACAATATAGGGCACGATTCTTAAATGCAATTATATGGTTAGCTTCAGGGAAGATCAATGAAGGTGAATTGTGGGAAAAAATAGATTGAAAAAGGCTTGAGAATAGATTTCGAAGTTGCTGAATTCTGGGTTGTGAAGCAAGTTTGGTAGGGTGATTCTGGATATCTAAGCTTGAGAAATTGAATGGGGGATGACCCTATATATATAGGGAGGCAAAAGGGATCAAAAGGAATAACAAATGATGTGTTTTGGAGGGAATTCGTGTGGGTTTGCATCATGAAGAAAGTGTGACTCAAACATGACCAAAACTCATCCAAATCATGCATTTCATGATGATAATCACTTATGGCAATTTGCTAAACATGATTAGAAACAAAAACGCATGGAAATCCTGTGATTAGAAGCCAAAACAAAGATTTCAAAATTCTGACTTTGTGCAAAATTCAGTTTCAAACTACCAAATTCAAATTCATGGCATTTCCACCTCAAGGGGTCTTAGGGCATAATTTTTTATGCTTTGGAAGGATATGGTTACAATTTTTGCAATGGAAAAATAATGGAATCAAATGGATGCTTGAGCTGAAAGTTAGATGGAGTCAAAGTTGAAGAAAAAGAGTTGACTTTCCATACTTAGAAATATTTCAAATTCTTCTTTAAAAAGGAGCTATAATCTTTTGCATCCAAACATGGGCTTCCACTTAGAATTTGCTCTTGACCAAAAAATATGGAATGAAGTAGACCTCTTGAATGACATTTTGCAATTTGAACCACTCAAAATATCCAAAAATTGAGCAAGTTATGACTTGTTGAAGTTGGCCAAAAATCATGAAATGACCTATAATCTTTTGCATTCTTAAGGCAACTTCCATCCATTTTCTTACTTTGCACATAAAAGAAGGCATGAAGTAAACCTCCTTAAGATCATCATGGAAAAATAATGGGCTCAAGGTGATAAAAATTGACCAAGTTATGACCATTTGAAATCACATATGAAAAATTGGGGATTCCTCTGGGTGACTTGTAATCTTTCTTCTTCACCAAGTTCCTTCCACATGAAAACTCCTTGGAACTTTTGAAGTGATTTGTTGGTAACTTTTTAAAGAGAAGGATGCTTTTGGAATCACTCAAAAATACCAAAAGGTGAGCAATATATGCTCCTTTGAAGTTCAAAACCCTAGCCTCTAGATCAAGAGAATGCTTTGAGGAACTTTGCCAAGTTTGAACAAACTTTGTGTGCCAATATTCTTCCTTTGTGAATAGAAATTGTTGAGGATGATGATGAGGACTCATGGCCACCAAAACCACTTACATACTAATTCTTCCAAAATAACTTCAATAAAGAGGTTTGAATTTCTCAAGCTATTGACTAGGGCATGGAAATAAAATCATGAACTCATGAAGTCAAAACGCGTTAGTAATCAAATCCAAGGGATCTGGCGCGCTGTGCATATCATGGCCATTAATGAATAATGTACAAAATTAATAATAAATCAAATTTTTGAAAAACACAAATGGCATACAATCATTGGTTGGAAGATGTCACGTAGGTCATATTCAACCTCCAGGAAACGTGATTTGCAGGTCTCTCAAACTGTAAAATCAGAAGCTCAGACCTATGCCAATCGCTTGGTCTCTTCAAGACGAAAACAACCAAACCCTCACTCAAAATTTATATAAATTGTAGCTCAAGCAATTTGGAAAGAAAGTTTTGAAAATGGATTTGAAAATTCATGGTCAAAATGTGTTTCCAGTGAACTGTAAGCGTTGTGACTAGAACCTGGGAAATGAGAGAAACACAATGATATAAGAGTTTTAAAGAATTGATGAAGGAATCTACCTTTTGAAGTTGAGTTGCAGAGCCCTGAAACTGGACTTCTATGGAACAGTATATGGCACTATTCTAGAATGTAATTATATGGTTAGCTTCAGGGAAGATCAATGAAGGTGAATTGAGGGAAAAAATAGATTGAAAAAGGCTTGAGAATAGATTTCGAAGTTGCTGAATTCTGGGTTGTGAAGCAAGTTTGGCAGGGTGATTCTGGCTATCTAATCTTGGGAAAATGAATGGGGGATGACCCTCTATTTATAGGGAAGCAAATGGGATCAAAAGGAATAGCAAATGATGCGTTTTGGAGGAAATTTGTGTGGGTTTGCATCATGAAGAAAGTGTGACTCAAACTTGACCAAAACTCATCCAAATCATACGTTTCATGATGCTAATCACTTCTGGAAAGTAGCTAAACATGATTATAAACAAAATCGTGGTGAAATCCTGTGATTAGAAGCCAAAACAAAGATTTCAAAATTCTGACTTTGTGCAAAATTCAGTTTCAAACTACCAAATTCAAATTCATGGCATTTCCACCTCAAGGGGTCTTAGGGCATAATTATTGATGCTTTGTAAAGATGAGGTTACAAGCTTTGCAATGGAAAAATAATGGAATCAAATGGATGCTTGAGCTGAAAGTTACATGGAGTCAAAGTTGAATAAAAAGAGTTGACTTTTCATACTTAGAAATATTTCAAATTCTTCTTTAAAAAGGAGCTATAATCTTTTGCATCCAAACATGGCCTTCCACTTAGAATTTGCTCTTGACCAAAAAAGATGGAATGAAGTAGACCTATTGAATGACATTTTGCAATTTGAACCACTCAAAATATCCAAAAATTGAACAAGTTATGACTTGTTGAATTTGGCCAAAAATCATGAAATGACCTATAATCTTTTGCATTCTTAAGGAAACTTCCATCCATTTTCTTACTTTGCACATAAAAGAAGGAATGAAGTACATCTCCTTAAGATTAACATGGAAAAATAATGGGCTCAAGGTGATAAAAATTGACCAAGTTATGACCATTTGAAATCACATATGGAAAATTGGGGATTCATCTGGGTGACTTGTAATCTTTCTTCTTCACCATGTTCCTTCCACATGAAAACTCCTTGGAACTTTTGAAGTGATTTGTTGATAACTTTTTGAAGAGAGGGATGCTTTTGGAATCACTCAAAAATACCAAAATATGAGCAAGATATGCTTCTTTGAAGTTCAAAACGCTAGCCTCTAGATCAAGAGAATGCTTTGAGGAACTTTGCCAAGTTTGAACAAACATTTTGTGCCAATATTCTTCCTTTGTGAATAGAAATTGTTGAGGATGATGATGAGGACTCATGGCCACCAAAACCACTTCCATACTAATTCTTCCAAAACAACTTCAATGGTGAGGTTTGAATTTCTCAAGTTATTGACTAGGGCATGGAAATAAACTCATGAAATCATGAAGTCAAAACGCGTTAGCAATCAAATCCAAAGGATCTGGCGCGCTGTGTATATCATGGTCATTAATGAATAATATACAGAATCAATAATCGACCAGATTTTTGAAAAACACAAATGGCATACCATCATTGGTTGAAAGATGTCACGTAGGTCATCTTCAACCTCCAGCCAACGTGATTTACAGGTCTCTCAAACTGTAAAATCAGAAGCAAAGACCTATGCCAATCGCTTCGTAGCTTCAAGACGGAAACAACCACACCCTCGTGCCAAATTTATATAAATTGTAGCTCAAGCAATTTGGAAAGAAAGTTTTTAAAAGGGGTTTGAAAATTCATGGTCAAAACGTGTTTCTAGTGAACTGTAAGTGTTGCGACTAGAACCAAGGAAATGAGAGAAACACAATGATATCAGAGTTTTGAAGAATTGATGAAGGAATATACCTATTGAAGCTGAGTTGCAGAGCCCTGAAACTGGACTTCTTTGGAACAATATAGGGCACGATTCTTAAATGCAATTATATGGTTAGCTTCAGGGAAGATCAATGAAGGTGAATTGTGGGAAAAAATAGATTGAAAAAGGCTTGAGAATAGATTTCAAAGTTGCTGAATTCTGGGTTGTGAAGCAAGTTTGGTAGGGTGATTCTGGCTATCTAAGCTTGAGAAATTGAATGGGGGATGACCCTATATATATAGGGAGGCAAATGGGATCAAAAGGAATAACAAATGATGCGTTTTGGAAGGAATTCGTGTGGGTTTGCATAATGAAGAAAGTGTGACTCAAACTTGACCAAAACTCATCCAAATCATGCATTTCATGATGATAATCACTTATGGCAAGTTGCTAAACATGATTAGAAACAAAAACGCATGGAAATCCTGTGATTAGAAGCCAAAACAAAGATTTCAAAATTCTGACTTTGTGCAAAATTCAGTTTCAAACTACCAAATTCAAATTCATGGCATTTCCACCTCAAGGGGTCTTAGGGCATAATTTTTTATTCTTTGTAAGGATATGGTTACAATTTTTGCAATGGACAAATAATGGAATCAAATGGATGCTTGAGCTGAAAGTTAGATGGAGTCAAAGTTGAAGAAAAAGAGTTGACTTTCCATACTTAGAAATATTTCAAATTCTTCTGTAAAAAGGAGCTATAATATTTTGCATCCAAACATGGGCTTCCACTTAGAATTTGCTCTTGACCAAAAAATATGGAATGAAGTAGACCTCTTGAATGACATTTTGCAATTTGAACCACTCAAAATATCCAAAAATTGAGCAAGTTATGACTTGTTGAAGTTGGCCAAAAATCATGAAATGACCTATAATCTTTTGCATTCTTAAGGCAACTTCCATCCATTTTCTTACTTTGCACATAAAAGAAGGCATGAAGTAAACCTCCTTAAGATCATCATGGAAAAATAATGGGCTCAAGGTGATAAAAGTTGACCAAGTTATGACCATTTGAAATCACATATGGAAAATTGGGGATTCCTATGGGTGACTTGTAATCTTTCTTCTTCACCAAGTTCCTTCCAAATGAAAACTCCTTGGAACTTTTGAAGTGATTTGTTGGTAACTTTTTAAAGAGAAGGATGCTTTTGGAATCACTCAAAAATACCAAAAGATGAGCAATATATGCTCCTTTGAAGTTCAAAACCCTAGCCTCTAGATCAAGAGAATGCTTTGAGGAACTTTGCCAAGTTTGAACAAACTTTGTGTGCCAATATTCTTCCTTTGTGAATAGAAATTGTTGAGGATGATGATGAGGACTCATGGCCACCAAAACCACTTAAATACTAATTCTTCCAAAATAACTTCAATAAAGAGGTTTGAATTTCTCAAGCTATTGACTAGGGCATGGAAATAAAATCATGAACTCATGAAGTCAAAACGCGTTAGTAATCAAATCCAAGGGATCTAGCGCGCTGTGCATATCATGGTCATTAATGAATAATGTACAAAATTAATAATAAATCAAATTTTTGAAAAACACAAATGGCATACAATCATTGGTTGGAAGATGTCACGTAGGTCATATTCAACCTCCAGGCAACGTGATTTGCAGGTCTCTCAAACTGTAAAATCAGAAGCTCAGACCTATGCCAATCGCTTGGTCTCTTCAAGACGAAAACAACCACACCCTCACGCAAAATTTATATAAATTGTAGCTCAAGCAATTTGGAAAGAAAGTTTTGAAAATGGATTTGAAAATTCATGGTCAAAACGTGTTTCCAGTGAACTGTAAGCGTTGTAACTAGAACCTGGGAAATGAGAGAAACACAATGATATCAGAGTTTTAAAGAATTGATGAAGGAATATACCTTTTGAAGTTGAGTTGCAGAGCCCTGAAACTGGACTTCTATGGAACAGTATAGGGCACTATTCTAGAATGTAATTATATGGTTAGCTTCAGGGAAGATCAATGAAGGTGAATTGAGGGAAAAAATAGATTGAAAAAGGCTTGAGAATAGATTTCGAAGTTGCAGAATTCTGGGTTGTGAAGCAAGTTTGGCAGAGTCATTCTGGCTATCTAATCTTGGGAAATTGAATGGGGGTGACCCTCTATTTATAGGGAAGCAAATGGGATCAAAAGGAATAGCAAATGACGCGTTTTGGAGGGAATTCGTTTGGGTTTGCATCATGAAGAAAGTGTGACTCAAACTTGACCAAAACTCATCCAAATCATGCGTTTCATGATGCTAATCACTTCTGGAAAGTAGCTAAACATGATTTGAAACAAAATCGTGGTGAAATCCTGTGATTAGAAGCCAAAACAAAGATTTCAAAATTCTGACTTTGTGCAAAATTCAGTTTCAAACTACCAAATTCAAATTCATGGCATTTCCACCTCAAGGGGTCTTAGGGCATAATTATTGATGCTTTGTAAAGATGAGGTTACAGGCTTTGCAATGTAAAAATAATGGAATCAAATGGATGCTTGAGCTGAAAGTTAGATGGAGTCAAAGTTGAAGAAAAAGAGTTGACTTTCCATACTTAGAAATATTTCAAATTCTTCTTTAAAAAGGAGCTATAATCTTTTGCATCCAAACATGGCCTTCCACTTAGAATTTGCTCTTGACCAAAAAAGTTGGAATGAAGTAGACCTATTGAATGACATTTTGCAATTTGAACCACTCAAAATACCCAAAAATTGAGCAAGTTATGACTTGTTGAATTTGGCCAAAAATCATGAAATGACCTATAATCTTTTGCATTCTTAAGGCAACTTCCATCCATTTTCTTACTTTGCACATAAAAGAAGGAATGGAGTACACCTCCTTAAGATTAACATGGAAAAATAATGGGCTCAAGGTTATAAAAATTGACCAAGTTATGACCATTTGAAATCACATATGGAAAATTGGGGATTCATCTGGGTGACTTGTAATCTTTCTTCTTCACCATGTTCCTTCCACATGAAAAATCCTTGGAACTTTTGAAGTGATTTGTTGGTAACTTTTTGAAGAGAAGGATGCTTTTGGAATCACTCAAAAATACCAAAATATGAGCAAGATATGCTTCTTTGAAATTCAAAACGCTAGCCTCTAGATCAAGAGAATGCTTTGAGGAACTTTGCCAAGTTTGAACAAACATTTTGTGCCAACATTCTTCCTTTGTGAATAGAAATTGTTGAGGATGATGATGAGGACTCATGGCCACCAAAACCACTTCCATACTAATTCTTCCAAAACAACTTCAATGGTGAGGTTTGAATTTCTCAAGCTATTGACTAGGGCATGGAAATAAACTCATGAACTCATGAAGTCAAAACACGTTAGTAATAAAATCCAAGGGATCTGGCGCACTGTGCATATCATGGTGATTAATGAATAATGTACAAAATCAATAATCGATCAGATTTTTGAAAAACACAAATGGCATACCATCATTGGTTGAAAGATGTCACGTAGGTCATATTCAACCTCCAGCCAACGTGATTTACAAGTCTCTCAAACTGTAAAATCAGAAGCTCAGACCTATGCCAATCGCTTCGTCTCTTCAAGACGAAAACAACCACACTCTCGCGCCAAATTTATATAAACTGTATCTCAAGCAATTTAGAAAGAAAGTTTTGAAAATGGATTTGAAAATTCATGGTCAAAACTTGATTCCAGTGACCTGTTAGTGTTGCGACTAGAACCAGGGGAATGAGAGCAACACAATGATATTAGAGTTTTGAAGAATTGATGAAGGAATCTACCTATTGAAGTTAAGCTGCAGAGCTTTGAAACTGGACTTCTATGGAACAGTATACGGCACGATTCTTGAATGTAATTATATGGTTAGCTTCAGGGAAGATCAATGAAGGTGAATTGAGGGAAAAAATAGATTGAAAAAGGCTTGATAATAGATTTCGAAGTTGCTGAATTCTGGGTTGTGAAGCATGTTTGGCAGCGTGATTCTGGCTATCTAAGATTGGGAAATTGAATGGGGGATGACCCTCTATTTATAGGGAAGCAAATGGGATCAAAAGGAATATCAAATGATGTGTTTTGGAGTGAATTCGTATAGGTTTGCATCATGAAGAAAGTGTGAATCAAACTTGACCAAAACTCATCCAAATCATGCGTTTCATGATGCTAATCACTTCTGGCAAGTTGCTAAACATGATTAGAAACAAAAACGCGTGGAAATCCTGTGATTAGAAGCCAAAACTAAGATTTCAAAATTCTGACTTTGTGCAAAATTCAGTTTCAAACTACTAAATTCAAATCCATGGCATTTCCACCTTAAGGGGTCATAGGGCATAATTCTTGATGCTTTGGAAAGATGAGGTTACAAGTTTTGCAATGGAAAAAGAATGGAATCAAATGGATTCTTGAGCTAAAAGTTACATGGAGTAAAAGTTGGAGAAAAAGAGTTGACTTTCCATACTTAGAAATATTTCAAATTCTTCTTTAAAAATAACCTATAATCTTTTGTATCCAAACATGGCCTTCCACTTAGAATTTAATCTTGACCAAAAAAGATGGAATGAAGTAGACCTCTTGAGTCACATTTTTCAATTTGTACTACTCAAAATATCCAAAAATTGAGCAAGTTATGACTTGTTGAAGTTGGCCAAAAATCATGAAATGACCTATAATCTTTTGCATTCTTAAGGAAACTTCCATCCATTTTCTTACTTTTCACATAAAAGAAGGTATGAAGTACACTTCCTTAAGATCATCATGGAAAAATAATGGGCTGAAGGTGATAAAATTTACCAAGATATGACCATTTGAAATCACATATGAAAAATTGGGGATTCATCTGGGTGACTTGTAATCTTTCTTCTTCACCAAGTATCTTCCACATGAAAACTCCTTAGAACTTTTGAAGTGATTTGTTGGTAACTTTTTAAAGAGAAGGATGCTTTTGGAATCACTTAAAATTACCAAAAGATGAGCAAGATATGCTCCTTTGAATTTCAAAACCCTAGCCTATAGATCAAGAGAATGCTTTGAGGAACTTTGCCAAGTTTGAACAAACTTTTTGTGCCAATATTCTTCCTTTGTGAATAGAAATTGTTGAGGATTATGATGAGGACTCATGGCCACCAAAACCAATTCTATACTAATTCTTCCAAAACAACATAAATGGTGAGGTTTGAATTTCTCAAGCTATTGACTAGGGCATGGAAATAAACTCATGAACTCATGAAGTCAAAACGCGTTAGTAATCAAATCCAAGGGATCTGGCACGTTGTGCATATCATGGTCATTAATGAATAATGTACAGAATTAATAATAAATCATATTTTTGAAAAACACAAATGGCATACCATCATTTGTTGGAAGATGTCACGTAGGTCATCTTCAACCTCCAGCCAACGTGATTTGCAGGTCTCTCAAAGTGTTGAGACTAGAACTATAAGTGTTGATGAAGGAGTCTACCTATTGAAGTTGAGTTGCAGAGCCCTGAAACTAGACTTCTATGGAACAGTATAGGGCACGATTCTTGAATGTAATTATATGGTTAGCTTCAGGGAAGATCAATGAAGGTGAATTGAGGGAAAAAATAGATTGAAAAAGGCTTGAGAATAGATTTCGAAGTTGCTGAATTCTGGGTTGTGAAGCAAGTTTGGCAAGGTGATTCTGGCTATCTAAGCTTGGGAAATTGAATGGGGGGATGACCCTCTATTTATAGGGAAGCAAATGGCATCAAAAGGAATAGAAAATGATGCGTTTTGGAGGGAATTTGTGTGGGTTTGCATCATGAAGAAAGTGTGACTTAAACTTGACCAAAACTCATCCAAATCATGTGTTTCATGATGCTAATCACTCCTGGCAAGTTTCTAAACATGATTAGAAACAAAAACGCATGGAAATCCTGTGATTAGAAGCCAAAACAAAGATTTCAAAATTCTGACTTTGTGCAAAATTCAGTTTCAAACTACCAAATTCAAATCCATGGCATTTTCACCTCAAGGGGTCTTAGGGCATAATTCTTGATGATTTGGAAAGATGAGGTTACAAGTTTTGCAATGGAAAAAGAATGGAATCAAATGGATGCTTGAGCTAAAAGTTACATGGAGTAAAAGTTGAAGAAAAAAAGTTGACTTTCGATACTTAGAAATATTTCAAAATCTTCTTTAAAAATGACCTATAATCTTTTGCATCCAAACAAGGCCTTCCACTTAGAATTTGCTCTTGACCGAAAAAGATGGAATGAAGTAGACCTGTTGAAGGATATTTTGCAATTTGAACCACTCAAAATATCCAAAAATTGAGCAAGTTATGACTTGTTGAAGTTGGCCAAAAATCATGAAATGACCTATAATCTTTTGCATTCTTAAGGCAACTTCCTTCCATTTTCTTACATTGCACATAAAAGAAGGCATGAAGTAATAAGGCCTCAATTACGCCTCCTTAAGATCATCATTGAAAAATAATGGGCTCAAGGTGATAAAAATTGACCAAGTTATGACCATTTGAATTCACATATGGAAAATTGGGGATTCATCTGGGTGACTTGTAATCTTTCTTCTTCACCAAGTTCCTTCCACATGAAAACTCCTTGGAACTTTTGAAGTGATTTGTTGGTAACTTTTTAAAGAGAAGGATGATTTTGGAATCACTCAAAAATACCAAAAGATGAGCAATATATGCTCCTTTTAAGTTCAAAACCTTAGCCTCTAGATCAAGAGAATTCTTTGAGGAACTTTGCCAAGTTTGAACAAAAATTTTATGCCAATGTTCTTCCTTTGTGAATAGAAATTGTTGAGGATGATGATGAGGACTCATGGCCACCAAAACCACTTCTATACTAATTCTTCCAAAAAAACTTAAATGGTGAGGTTTGAATTTCTCAAGCTATTGACTAGGGCATGAAAATAAACTCATGAACTCATGAAGTCAAAACGCGTTAGTAATCAAATCCAAGGGATCTGGCACGTTGTGCATATCATGGTCATTAATGAATAATGTACAGAATTAATAATAAATCATATTTTTGAAAAACACAAATGGCATACCATCATTTGTTGGAAGATGTCACGTAGGTCATCTTCAACCTCCAGCCAACGTGATTTGCAGGTCTCTCAAAGTGTTGAGACTAGAACTGTAAGTGTTGATGAAGGAGTCTACCTATTGAAGTTGAGTTGCAGAGTCCTGAAACTAGACTTCTATGGAACAGTATAGGGAACGATTCTTGAATGTAATTATATGGTTAGCTTCAGGGAAGATCAATGAAGGTGAATTGAGGGAAAAAATAGATTGAAAAAGGCTTGAGAATAGATTTCGAAGTTGCTGAATTCTGGGTTGTGAAGCAAGTTTGGCAGGGTGATTCTAGCTATCTAAGCTTGGGAAATTGAATGGGGGGATGACCCTCTATTTATAGGGAAGCAAATGGCATCAAAAGGAATAGAAAATGATGCGTTTTGGAGGGAATTTGTGTGGGTTTGCATCATGAAGAAAGTGTGACTTAAACTTGACCAAAACTCATCCAAATCATGTGTTTCATGATGCTAATCACTCCTGGCGAGTTTCTAAACATGATTAGAAACAAAAACGCGTGGAAATCCTGTGATTAGAAGCCAAAACAAAGATTTCAAAATTCTGACTTTGTGCAAAATTCAGTTTCAAACTACCAAATTCAAATCCATGGCATTTTCACCTCAAGGGGTCTTAGGGCATAATTCTTGATGATTTGGAAAGATGAGGTTACAAGTTTTGCAATGGAAAAAGAATGGAATCAAATGGATGCTTGAGCTAAAAGTTACATGGAGTAAAAGTTGAAGAAAAAAAGTTGACTTTCGATACTTAGAAATATTTCAAATTCTTCTTTAAAAATGACCTATAATCTTTTGCATCCAAACAAGGCCTTCCACTTAGAATTTGCTCTTGACCGAAAAAGATGGAATGAAGTAGACCTGTTGAAGGATATTTTGCAATTTGAACCACTCAAAATATCCAAAAATTGAGCAAGTTATGACTTGTTGAAGTTGGCCAAAAATCATGAAATGACCTATAATCTTTTGCATTCTTAAGGCAACTTCCTTCCATTTTCTTACATTGCACATAAAAGAAGGCATGAAGTAATAAGGCCTCAATTACGCCTCCTTAAGATCATCATTGAAAAATAATGGGCTCAAGGTGATAAAAATTGACCAAGTTATGACCATTTGAATTCACATATGGAAAATTGGGGATTCATCTGGGTGACTTGTAATCTTTCTTCTTCACCAAGTTCCTTCCACATGAAAACTCCTTGGAACTTTTGAAGTGATTTGTTGGTAACTTTTTAAAGAGAAGGATGATTTTGGAATCACTCAAAAATACCAAAAGATGAGCAATATATGCTCCTTTTAAGTTCAAAACCTTAGCCTCTAGATCAAGAGAATTCTTTGAGGAACTTTGCCAAGTTTGAACAAAAAGTTTATGCCAATGTTCTTCCTTTGTGAATAGAAATTGTTGAGGATGATGATGAGGACTCATGGCCACCAAAACCACTTCTATACTAATTCTTCCAAAACAACTTAAATGGTGAGGTTTGAATTTCTCAAGCTATTGACTAGGGCATGAAAATAAACTCATGAACTCATGAAGTCAAAACGCGTTAGTAATCAAATCCAAGGGATCTGGCACGTTGTGCATATCATGGTCATTAATGAATAATGTACAGAATTAATAATAAATCATATTTTTGAAAAACACAAATGGCATACCATCATTTGTTGGAAGATGTCACGTAGGTCATCTTCAACCTCCAGCCAACGTGATTTGCAGGTCTCTCAAAGTGTTGAGACTAGAACTGTAAGTGTTGATGAAGGAGTCTACCTATTGAAGTTGAGTTGCAGAGTCCTGAAACTAGACTTCTATGGAACAGTATAGGGAACGATTCTTGAATGTAATTATATGGTTAGCTTCAGGGAAGATCAATGAAGGTGAATTGAGGGAAAAAATAGATTGAGAAAGGTTTGAGAATAGATTTCGAAGTTGCTGAATTCTGGGTTGTGAAGCAAGTTTGGCAGGGTGATTCTGGCTATCTAAGCTTGGGAAATTGAATGGGGGGATGACCCTCTATTTATAGGGAAGCAAATGGCATCAAAAGGAATAGAAAATGATGCGTTTTGGAGGGAATTTGTGTGGGTTTGCATCATGAAGAAAGTGTGACTTAAACTTGACCAAAACTCATCCAAATCATGTGTTTCATGATGCTAATCACTCCTGGCAAGTTTCTAAACATGATTAGAAACAAAAACGCGTGGAAATCCTGTGATTAGAAGCCAAAACAAAGATTTCAAAATTCTGACTTTGTGCAAAATTCAGTTTCAAACTACCAAATTCAAATCCATGGCATTTTCACCTCAAGGGGTCTTAGGGCATAATTCTTGATGATTTGGAAAGATGAGGTTACAAGTTTTGCAATGGAAAAAGAATGGAATCAAATGGATGCTTGAGCTAAAAGTTACATGGAGTAAAAGTTGAAGAAAAAAAGTTGACTTTCGATACTTAGAAATATTTCAAATTCTTCTTTAAAAATGACCTATAATCTTTTGCATCCAAACAAGGCCTTCCACTTAGAATTTGCTCTTGACCGAAAAAGATGGAATGAAGTAGACCTGTTGAAGGATATTTTGCAATTTGAACCACTCAAAATATCCAAAAATTGACCAAGTTATGACTTGTTGAAGTTGGCCAAAAATCATGAAATGACCTATAATCTTTTGCATTCTTAAGGCAACTTCCTTCCATTTTCTTACATTGCACATAAAAGAAGGCATGAAGTAATAAGGCCTCAATTACGCCTCCTTAAGATCATCATTGAAAAATAATGGGCTCAAGGTGATAAAAATTGACCAAGTTATGACCATTTGAATTCACATATGGAAAATTGGGGATTCATCTGGGTGACTTGTAATCTTTCTTCTTCACCAAGTTCCTTCCACATGAAAACTCCTTGGAACTTTTGAAGTGATTTGTTGGTAACTTTTTAAAGAGAAGGATGATTTTGGAATCACTCAAAAATACCAAAAGATGAGCAATATATGCTCCTTTTAAGTTCAAAACCTTAGCCTCTAGATCAAGAGAATTCTTTGAGGAACTTTGCCAAGTTTGAACAAAAATTTTATGCCAATGTTCTTCCTTTGTGAATAGAAATTGTTGAGGATGATGATGAGGACTCATGGCCACCAAAACCACTTCTATACTAATTCTTCCAAAACAACTTAAATGGTGAGGTTTGAATTTCTCAAGCTATTGACTAGGGCATGAAAATAAACTCATGAACTCATGAAGTCAAAACGCGTTAGTAATCAAATCCAAGGGATCTGGCACGTTGTGCATATCATGGTCATTAATGAATAATGTACAGAATTAATAATAAATCATATTTTTGAAAAACACAAATGGCATACCATCATTTGTTGGAAGATGTCACGTAGGTCATCTTAAACCTCCAGCCAACGTGATTTGCAGGTCTCTCAAAGTGTTGCGACTAGAACTGTAAGTGTTGATGAAGGAGTCTACCTATTGAAGTTGAGTTGCAGAGTCCTGAAACTAGACTTCTATGGAACAGTATAGGGAACGATTCTTGAATGTAATTATATGGTTAGCTTCAGGGAAGATCAATGAAGGTGAATTGAGGGAAAAAATAGATTGAAAAAGGCTTGAGAATAGATTTCGAAGTTGCTGAATTCTGGGTTGTGATGCAAGTTTGGCAGAGTGATTCTGGATATCTAAGCTTGGGAAATTGAATGGGGGGATGACCCTCTATTTATAGGGAAGCAAATGGCATCAAAAGGAATAGAAAATGATGCGTTTTGGAGGGAATTTGTGTGGGTTTGCATCATGAAGAAAGTGTGACTTAAACTTGACCAAAACTCATCCAAATCATGTGTTTCATGATGCTAATCACTTCTGGCAAGTTTCTAAACATGATTAGAAACAAAAACGCGTGGAAATCCTGTGATTAGAAGCCAAAACAAAGATTTCAAAATTCTGACTTTGTGCAAAATTCAGTTTCAAACTACCAAATTCAAATCAATGGCATTTTCACCTTAAGGGGTCTTAGGGCATAATTCTTGATGATTTGGAAAGATGAGGTTACAAGTTTTGCAATGGAAAAATAATGGAATCAAATGGATGCTTGAGCTAAAAGTTACATGGAGTAAAAGTTGAAGAAAAAAAGTTGACTTTCGATACTTATAAATATTTCAAATTCTTCTTTAAAAATGACCTATAATCTTTTGTATCCAAACAAGGCCTTCCACTTAGAATTTGCTCTTGACCGAAAAAGATGGAATGAAGTAGACCTGTTGAAGGATATTTTGCAATTTGAACCACTCAAAATATCCAAAAATTGAGCAAGTTATGACTTGTTGAAGTTGGCCAAAAATCAAGAAATGACCTATAATCTTTTGCATTCTTATAAGGCAACTTCCATCCATTTTCTAACTTTGCACATAAAATAAGGCCTCAATTACGCCTCCATGAGAGCATCATGGAAAAATAATGGGCTCAAGGTGATAAAAATTGACCAAGTTATGACCATTTGAAATCACATATGGAAAATTGGGGATTCATCTGGGTGACTTGTAATCTTTCTTCTTCACTAAGTTCCTTCCACATGAAAACTCCTTGGAACTTTTGAAGTTATTTGTAGGTAAATTTTTAAAGAGAAGGATGCTTTTGGAATCACTCCAAAATACAAAAAGATGAGCAATATATTCTCCTTTGAAGTTTAAAACCCTAGCCTCTAGATCAAGAGAATTCTTTGAGGAACTTTGCCAAGTTTGAACAAACATTTTGTGCCAATATTCTTCCTTTGTGAATAGAAATTGTTGAGGATGATGATGAGGACTCATGGCCACCAAAACCACTTCCATACTAATTCTTCCAAAACAACATCAATGGTGAGGTTTGAATTTCTCAAGCAATTGACTAGGGCATGGAAATAAACTCATGAACTCATGAAGTCAAAACTCGTTAGTAATCAAATCCAAGGGATCTGGCGCACTGTGCATATCATGGTCATTAATGAATAATGTACAGAATTTATAATAAATCATATTTTTGAAAAACACAAATGGCATACCATCATTGGGTGGAATATGTCACGTTGGTCATCTTCAACCTCCAGCCAACGTGATTTGCAGGTCTCTCAAACTGTAAAATCAGAAGCTCGGACCTATGCCAATCGCTTCGTCTCTTCAAGACGAAAACAACCACACCCTCGCGCCAAATTTATATAAATTGTAGCTCAAGCAATTTGGAAAGAAATTTTTGAAAAGGGATTTGAAAATTCATGGTCAAAACGTGTTTCCAGTGAACTATAAGTGTTGCGACTAGAACCAGGGAAATGAGAGAAACACAATGATATCAGAGTTTTGAAGAATTGATGAAGGAATCTACCTTTTGAAGTTGAGTTACAGAGCCCTGAAACTGGACTTCTATGGAACAGTATAGGGCACGATTCTTGAAGGTAATTATATGGTTAGCTTCAGGAAGATCAATGAAGGTGAATTGAGGGAAAAAATAGATTGAAAATGGCTTGAGAATAGATATCGAAGTTGATGAATTCTGGGTTGTGAAGCAAGTTTGGCAGGGTGATTCTGGCTATCTAAGCTTGGGAAATATAATGGGGGATGACCCTATATTTATAGGGAAGCAAATGGGATCAAAAGGAATAACAAATGATGCGTTTGGGAGGGAATTCGTGTGGGTTTGCATCATGAAGAAAGTGTGACTCAAACTTGACCAAAACTCATCCAAATCATGCGTTTCATGATGCTAATCACTTCTGGCAAGTTGCTAAACATGATTATAAACAAAAACGCATGGAAATCCTGTGATTAGAAGCCAAAACAAAGATTTCAAAATTCAAACTGTGCAAAATTCAGTTTCAAACTACCATATTCAAATCCATGGCATTTCCACCTCAAGGGGTCTTAGGGCATAATTCTTGATGCTTTGGAAAGATGAGGTTACAAGTTTTGCAAGGAAAAAAGAATGGAATCAAATGGATTATGGAGCTACAAGTTACATGGAGTAAAAGTTGAAGAAAAAGAGTTGACTTTCCATACTTAGAAATATTTCAAATTCTTCTTTAAAAATGAGCTATAATATTTTGCATTTAAACATGGCTTTCTACTTATAATTTGCTGTTGACCAAAAAAGATGGAATGAAGTAGACCTCTTGCGTGACATTTTTCAATTTGAGCCACTCAAAATATCCAAAAATTGAGCAAGTTATGACTTGTTGAAGTTGGCCAAAAATCATGAAACGACCTATAATCTTTTGCATTCTTAAGGCAACTTCCATCCATTTTCTTACTTTGCACATAAAAGAAGGAATGAAGTACACCTCCTTAAGATCATCATGGAAAAATAATGGGCTCAAGATGATAAAAATTTACCAAGTTATGACCATTTGAATTCACATATGGAAAATTGGGGATTCATCTGGGTGACTTGTAATCTTTCTTCTTCACCAAGTTCCTTCCACATGAAAACTCCTTGGAACTTTTGAAGTGATTTATTGGTAACTTTTTAAAGAGAAGGATGCTTTTGGAATCACTCAAAAATACCAAAAGATGAGTAATATATGCTCCTTTGAAGTTCAAAACCCTAGCCTCTAGATCAAGAGAATGCTTTGAGGAACTTTGCCAAGTTTGAACAAAAGTTTTGTGCCAATATTCTTCCGTTGTGAATAGAAATTGTTGAGGATGATAATGAGGACTCATGGCCACCAAAACCACTTCCATAATAATTCATCCAAAACAACTTCAATGGTGAGGTTTGAATTTCTCAAGCTATTGACTAGGGCATGGAAATAAAATCATGAACTCATGAAGTCAAAACGCGTTAGTAATCAAATCCAAGGGATCTGGCACGATGTGCATATCATGGTCATTAATGAATAATGTAAAAAATCAATAATAAATCATATTTTTGAAAAACACAAATGGCATACAATCATTGGTTGGATGATGTCACGTAGGTCATCTTCAACCTCCAGTCAACGTGATTTGCAGGTCTCTCAAACTGTAAAATCAGAAGCTCAGACCTATGTCAATCGCTTCCTCTCTCCTAGACGAAAAGAACCACACCCTCATGCCAAATTTATATAAATTGTAGCTCAAGCAAATTGGAAAGGAAGTTTTGAAAAGGGATTTGAAAATTCATGGTCAAAACGTGTTTCCAGTGAACTGTAAGTGTTGCGACTAGAACCAGGGAAATGAGAGAAACACAATGATATCAGAGTTTTGAAGAATTGATGAAGGAATCTACCTATAGAAGTTGAGTTGCAGAGCCCTGAAATTGGACTTCTATGGAACAGTATAGGGCACGATTCTTGAAGGTAATTATATGGTTAGCTTCAGGAAGATCAATGAAGGTGAATTGAGGGAAAAAATAGATTAAAAATGGCTTGAGAATAGATATCAAAGTTGATTAATTCTGGGTTGTGAAGCAAGTTTGGCAGGGTGATTCTGGCTATCTAAGATTGGGAAATATAATGGGGGATGACCCTCTATTTATAGGGAAGCAAATGGGATCAAAAGGAATAACAAATGATGCGTTTTGGAGGGAATTCGTGTGGGTTTGCATCATGAAGAAAGTGTGACTCAAACTTGACCAAAACTCATCCAAATCATGCGTTTCATGATGCTAATCACTTCTGGCAAGTTGCTAAACATGATTATAAACAAAAACGCATGGAAATCCTACGATTAGAAGCCAAAACAAAGATTTCAAAATTCAGACTGTGCAAAATTCAGTTTCAAACTACCATATTCAAATCCATGGCATTTCCACCTCAAGGGGTCTTAGGGCATAATTCTTGATGCTTTGGAAATATGAGGTTACAAGTTTTGCAAGGAAAAAAGAATGGAATCAAATGGATTCTGGAGCTACATGTTACATGGAGTAAAAGTTGAAGAAAAAGAGTTGACTTTTCATACTTAGAAATATTTCAAATTCTTCTTTAAAAATGACCTATAATATTTTGCATTTAAACATGGCTTTCTACTTATAATTTGCTGTTGACCAAAAAAGATGGAATGAAGTAGACCTCTTGCGTGACATTTTTCAATTTGAGCCACTCAAAATATCCAAAAATTGAGCAAGGTATGACTTGTTGAAGTTGGCCAAAAATCATGAAACGACCTATAATCTTTTGCATTCTTAAGGCAACTTCCATCCATTTTCTAACTTTGCACATAAAAGAAGGAATGAAGTACACCTCCTTAACATCATCATGGAAAAATAATGGGCTCAAGGTGATAAAAATTTACCAAGTTATGACCATTTGAATTCACATATGGAAAATTGGGGATTCATCTGGGTGACTTGTAATCTTTCTTCTTCACCAAGTTCCTTCCACATGAAAACTCCTTGGAACTTTTGAAGTGATTTGTTGGTAACTTTTTAAAGAGAAGGATGCTTTTGGAATCAATCAAAAATACCAAAAGATGAGTAATATATGCTCCTTTGAAGTTCAAAACCCTAGCCTCTAGATCAAGAGAATGCTTTGAGGAACTTTGCCAAGTTTGAACAAAAATTTTGTGCCAATATTCTTCTGTTGTGAATAGAAATTGTTGAGGATGATGATGAGGACTCATGGCCACCAAAACCACTTCCATAATAATTCATCCAAAACAACTTCAATGGTGAGGTTTGAATTTCTCAAGCTATTGACTAGGGCATGGAAATAAAATCATGAACTCATGAAGTCAAAACGCGTTAGTAATCAAATCCAAGGGATCTGGCGCGATGTGCATATCATGGTCATTAATGAATAATGTAAAAAATCAATAATAAATCAGATTTTTGAAAAACACAAATGGCATAAAATCATTGGTTGGATGATGTCACGTAGGTCATCTTCAACCTCCAGTCAACGTGATTTGCAGGTCTCTCAAACTGTAAAATCAGAAGCTCAGACCTATGCCAATCGCTTCCTCTCTTCAAGGCGAAAAGAACCACACCTCATGCCAAATTTATATAAATTGTAGCTCAAGCAAATTGGAAAGGAAGTTTTGAAAAGGGATTTGAAAATTCATGGTCAAAAAGTGTTACCAGTGAATTGTAAGTGTTGCGACTAGAACTAGGGGAATGAGAGCAACACAATGATATCAGAGTTTTGAAGAATTGATGAAGGAATCTACCTATTGAAGTTGAGTTGCAGAGCTATAAAACTGGACTTCTATGGAACAGTATAGGGCATGATTCTTGAATGTAATTATATGGTTAGCTTCAGGGAAGATCAATGAAGGTGAATTGAGGGAAAAAATAGATTGAAAAAGGCTTGATAATAGATTTCGAAGTTGCTGAATTCTGGGTTGTGAAGCAAGTTTGGTAGGGTGATGCTGGCTATCTAAGATTGGGAAATTGAATGGGGGATGACCCTCTATTTATAGGGAAGCAAATGGGATCAAAAGGAATATCAAATGATGTGTTTTGGAGTGAATTCGTATAGGTTTGCATCATGAAGAAAGTGTGACTCAAACTTGACCAAAACTCATCCAAATCATGCGTTTTATGAGGCTAATCACTTCTGGCAAGTTGCTAAACATGATTAGAAACAAAAACGGGTGGAAATGTTGTGATTAGAAGCCAAAAAAAAAGATTTCAAAATTCTGACTTTGTGAGAAATTCAGTTTCAAACTACCAAATTCAAATCCATGGTATTTCCACCTCAAGGGGTCTTAGGGCATAATTCTTGATGCTTTGGAAAGATGAGATTACAAGCTTTGAAATGGAAAAATAATGGAATCAAATGTATGCTTAAACTGAAAGTTACATGGAGTCAAAGTTGAAGAAAAAGAGTTGACTTTCCATACTTAGAAATATTTCAAATTCTTCTTTAAAAATGGCCTATAATCTTTTTCATCCAAACATGGCCTTCCACTTAGAATTTGCTCTTGACAAAAAAAGATGGAATGAAGTAGAACTCTTGAAAGACATTTTGCAATTTGAACCACTCAAAATATCCAAAAATTGAGCAAGTTATGACTTGTTGAAGTTGGCCAAAAATCATGAAATGACATATAATCTTTTGCATTCTTAAGTCAACTTCCATCCATTTTCTTACTATGCACATAAAAGAAGGCATGAAGTACACCTACTTAAGATCATGATGGAAAAATAATGGGATCAAGGTGATAAAAATTGACCAAGTTATGACCATTTGAAATCACATATGGAAAATTGGGGATTCATCTGGGTGACTTGTAATCTTTCTTCTTCACCAAGTTCCTTCCACATGAAAACTCCTTGGAACTTTTGAAGCGATTTGTTGGTAACTTTTTAAAGAAAATGAGGCTTTTGGAATCACTCAAAAATACCAAAAGATGAGTAAGAGATGCTCCTTTGAAGTTCAAAACCCTAGCCTCTAGATCAAGAGAATGCTTTGAGGATCTTTGCCAAGTTTGAACAAACTTTTTGTGCCAATATTCTTCCTTTTTAAATAGAAATTGTTGAGCATGATGATGAGGACTCATGGCCACCAAAACCACTTCCATACGAATTCTTCCAAAACAAATTCAATGGTGAGGTTTGAATTTCTCAAGCTATTGACTATGGAATGGAAATAAACTCATGAACTCATGAACTCAAAACGCATTAGTAATCGAATCCAAGGGATCTGGCGTGCTGTGCATATCATGGTCATTAATGAATAATGTACAGAATCAATAATAAATCATATCTTTTAAAAACACAAATGGCACGCCATCATTGGTTAGAAGACGACACGTAGGTCATCTTCAACCTCCAGCCAACGTGATTTACAGGTCTCTCAAACTGTAAAATCAGAAGCTAAGACCTATGCCAATCGCTTCATCTCTTCAAGACGAAAACAACCACACCCTCGCGCCAAATTTATATAAATTGTAGCTCAAGCAATTTGGAAAGAAAGTTTTGAAAAGGGATTTGAAAATTCATGGTCAAAACGTGTTTCCCGTGAACTGTTAGTGTTGTGACTAGAACCAGGGAAGTGAGAGAAACACAATGATATCAGAGTTTTGAAGAATTAATGAAGGAACCTACATATTGAAGTTGAGTTGCAGAGCTCTGAAACTGGACTTCTATGGAACAGTATAGGGCACGATTCTTGAATGTAATTATATGGTTAGCTTCAGGGAAGATCAATGAATGTGAATTGAGGGAAAATAGATTGAAAAAGGCTTGAGTATAGATTTCGAAGTTGCTGAATTCTGGGTTGTGAAGCAAGTTTGGCAGGGTGATTCTGGCTATCTAAGCTTGGGAAATTGAATGGGGGATGACCCTTTATTTATAGGGAAGCAAATGGGATCGAAAGGAATATCAAATGATGTGTTTTGGAGTGAATTTGTGTGGGCTTGCATCATGAAGAAAGTGTGACTCAAACTTGATCAAAACTCATCCAAATCATGTGTTTTATGATGCTAATCACTTAAGGTAAGTTGCTAAACATGATTAGAAACAAAAACGGGTGGAAATGTTGTGATTAGAAGCCAAAAAAAAAGATTTCAAAATTCTGACTTTGTGAGAAATTCAGTTTCAAACTACCAAATTCAAATCCATGGTATTTCCACCTCAAGGGGTCTTAGGGCATAATTCTTGATGCTTTGGAAAGATGAGATTACAAGCTTTGCAATGGAAAAATAATGGAATCAAATGTATGCTTGAGCTGAAAGTTACATGGAGTCAAAGTTGAAGAAAAAGAGTTGACTTTCCATACTTAGAAATATTTCAAATTCTTCTTTAAAAATGGCCTATAATCTTTTTCATCCAAACATGGCCTTCCACTTAGAATTTGCTCTTGACCAAAAAAGATGGAATGAAGTAGAACTCTTGAAAGACATTTTGCAATTTGAACCACTCAAAATATCCAAAAATTGAGCAAGTTATGACTTGTTGAAGTTGGCCAAAAATCATGAAATGACATATAATCTTTTGCATTCTTAAGGCAACTTCCATCCATTTTCTTACTATGCACATAAAAGAAGGCATGAAGTACACCTACTTAAGATCATGATGGAAAAATAATGGGATCAAGGTGATAAAAATTGACCAAGTTATGACCATTTGAAATCACATATGGAAAATTGGGGATTCATCTGGGTGACTTGTAATCTTTCTTCTTCACCAAGTTCCTTCCACATGAAAACTCCTTGGAACTTTTGAAGTGATTTGTTGGTAACTTTTTAAAGATAATGAGGCTTTTGGAATCACTCAAAAATACCAAAATATGAGTAAGATATGCTCCTTTGAAGTTCAAAACCCTAACCTCTAGATCAAGAGAATGCTTTGAGGAACTTTGCCAAGTTTGAACAAACTTTTTGTGCCAATATTCTTCCTTTTTAAATAGAAATTGTTGAGCATGATGATGAGGACTCATGGCCACCAAAACCACTTCCATTCTAATTCTTCCAAAACAACTTCAATGGTGAGGTTTGAATTTCTCAAGCTATTGACTAGGGCATGGAAATAAACTCATGAACTCATGAACTCAAAACGCATTAGTAATCGAATCCAAGGGATCTGGCGTGTTGTGCATATCATGGTCATTAATGAATAATGTACAGAATCAATAATAAATCAGATCTATTAAAAACACAAATGGCACGCCATAATTGGTTATAAGATGACACGTAGGTCATCTTCAACCTCCAGCCAACGTGATTTACAGGTCTCTCAAACTGTAAAATCAGAAGCTAAGACCTATGCCAATCGCTTCATCTCTTCAAGACGAAAACAACCACACCCTCGCGCCAAATTTATATAAATTGTAGCTCAAGCAATTTGGAAAGAAAGTTTTGAAAAGGGATTTGAAAATTCATGGTCAAAACGTGTTTCCAGTGAACTGTTAGTGTTGTGACTAGAACCAGGGAAGTGACAGAAACACAATGATATCAGAGTTTTGAAGAATTAATGAAGGAACCTACATATTGAAGTTGAGTTGCAGAGCTCTGAAACTGGACTTCTATGGAACAGTATAGGGCACGATTCTTGAATGTAATTATATGGTTAGCTTCAGGGAAGATCAATGAATTTGAATTCAGGGAAAACATAGATTGAAAAAGGCTTGAGAATAGATTTCGAAGTTGCTGAATTCTGGGTTGTGAAGCAAGTTTGGCAGGGTGATTCTGGCTATCTAAGCTTGGGAAATTGAATGGGGGATGACCCTTTATTTATAGGGAAGCAAATGGGATCAAAAGGAATATCAAATTATGTGTTTTGGAGTGAATTTGTGTGGGTTTGCATCATGAAGAAAGTGTGACTCAAACTTGATCAAAACTCATCCAAATCATGTGTTTTATGATACTAATCACTTAATGTAAGTTGCTAAACATGATTAGAAACAAAAACGCGTGGAAATCCTGTGATTAGAAGCCAAAACAAAGATTTCAAAATTCTGACTTTGTGAGAAATTCAGTATCAAACAACCAAATTCAAATCCATGGTATTTCCACCTCAAGAGAATGATGCTTTTGGAATCACTCAAAAATACCAAAAGATGAGCAAGATATGCTCCTTTGAAGTTCAAAACCCTAGCCTCTAGATCAAGAGAATGCTTTGAGGAACTTTACCAAGTTTGAACAAACTTTTTGTGCCAATATTCTTCCTTTGTGAATAGAAATTGTTGAGGATGATGGTGAAGACTCATGGCCACCAAAACCACTTCCATACTAATTCTTCCAAAACAACTTCAATGGTGAGGTTTGAATTTCTCAAGCTATTGACTAGGGCATGGAAATAAACTCATGAACCCCTGAAACAACTTGCTAAACCTCGTTGCCTTTACCTATATTATTAACAAGTGAGACAAACCAATATTGCATCTTGTTAATTAGAGAGAAAATTAAAGAAAAATATCCATGATCACAAAAGAAAACAAGTCAAGGTGCTTGGTAACTCCTCAAAAGAACAAGGCTAAAGATAGGGAGAAGAACCAAAAACCCTAATGTGATTTTGTTGTGATTGAAACAATATGGTATGATGCAGAAATCTTAGGGGAAAAAATTGGGGTACAACAACTGCCCTTATTTAAGTTTCTTCTATCCGGAGATACGAAGGTTTAAAATCTTCGTGTCAACGTGATCGAAGATATTTAAATATAAAACAAACCCTATTTTTGGCCCTAAGATGCCATGCAAATGCTTATGCATATGAATGCATATGAACTGAACCTAGGAGACGCAAAGTAACATTGGGGATGCAACAAAAATATAAAAAATAGAGGAGCAACCCCACTAGGAAAATAAATCACTAGTGAACCTCAAGAACATAATGAGAGAGGAAGATAACAAGCATCAACATTCACTGCCGATGTCCTACCAATGTTCACTGAAGGTAAAAAGAGAAAGTATATCATATCACCGTCGTTCACTGACTATGAACTATCAACGTTCACTGAAGATAGTAAAAAGATAAAAAACACCAACGTTCACTACCGATGTATTACCAACGTTCACTGAAGGTAGAAAGATAAAATCACATGACCGTCGTTCACTGACGATAAACTATCAATGTTCACTGAAGATAGTAAAAAGATAACAAACACCAATGTTCACTACCTATGTATTACCAACATTCACTGAAGGTAGAAAGAGTAAATCACATCACCGCCGTTCACTGACGATAAACTATCAACATTCATTGAAGATAGTAAAAAGATAACAAACACCAAAGTTCACTGAAGATGTATCACCAACGTTCACTGAAGGTAGAAAGAGAAAATATATCATATTTGTCCCAAAATTGTGGCATTTTACCTAGAACGGGTCTCAACTTCTTCTTTAACCAAGGAAATCTGCCTGGAAAGGATCAAACATAAGCTGTCTCAAATAAAGAGACTTTTTACTCATTGTCAAGGGGAATTGCAAAGAGAAAGGACTTGTTAGGAATAGAAATATGACTTCCCGAGGAAATGCCACGATATTCCTGCTAGGGAGATAAAGTCTTCCCGTGCAAAATAAATGCACAAACCAAAACTCAAAGTTCTCAGAAGTCCACCATAAATAATATTGTCATGCAACCACAAATCCAATTCAGAAATAAATTGGAGCAAGACGGCCAATGAAGATACATCCTTTGAGAAATAAACTCAAGAGGGAAAACCAAATTCAACTAAACAAAGAGCGCTGCAGGAAGGTCAGAGCACAGTGTCAATGAAAGATGATTTTTAGCAATGCATGATGTATGTATGAATGTATGAGTGCTATTGTGCATATGCTGGTAAAAGGATACATAATCAGTACAATCAAACAAAACCGCGTCAGGTACTAACAACATTGGGCTAAACTTCAACCAGAGAGATCAATCCAAGAAAGGTAAAAGCAACTGCAGAAACGAAACCTATTGCCTGCCCTAACTTCACTGAGGAGAAACATAATCCGGATGTAGCCAAATCAAGGAGACACCGGGATAGAACATCCTTCTGTCGGTTTCATCGGAGGAGCAGTTTTCCAAAAGCAACATGCCTATTGGAGATTGCAAGACCAGCCTCAAATAAAGCAGACTGTTGTCGAAACAACCAAATCTCAATGGGGGATTCAAGCCTACCTCCCTGGAGAAAAAACTACGGATTGAAAATTTTCATCACGAACACTTATTTCAACAAGAGATGCCCTGGCATAACCTTCCCGGGAAATCAAGAGGTCAACACTAGTGCCAATATTGCAAAAAGAGCGACATCTCAGCACACCAAGGGAATAAAACCTTTCATTATATGAGGGAAGACTTCACAGGGGAATCTGGGACAAAGGCTTCTGACCATGCAGACCCAAAGTCAAAAGCGAACCAAGACTTTACTGGGGATAATTGGATCACAAACCCAATACTGTACCTTGCACCCACTGATATCGTCTTTAACTATCTGAGAAACACACAAAGATTGCGCACACCGGAAAAATGTCCTGAGAAACCTTTCATGAAGGGAGTAAATCTTCTAGAACACCTGGAGTTCGTTCATTCTTGGGATCGCCGTTCTTGTTGTCATTGTTTCATCACAAATCCCAAAGTAAATTGAATTGTAAAGATCTCTTTTTTTTTGAAAAGTTAATTTTGCTTTTTTAATCTTTTTTCTTTAAAAGTTATTATCAGTAATAAATGAAGTCTTTGCAAGCTAAATAAAAATGAGAACACAAAGAATTGGGTAAAAGCTCGAATTTCATTAATAGAATGGTAGTCTGCGAATGGCGAGACTCCATGGATGATTACAAAGTTTGGGAAATGGTAATACATAATGGAAAAGATACATTGAGATACAATGACCGCTATTCCCCCTAACAACTTTTGACATCCTGAGCAGCAACTTTTGTCGAAGTATGGTGTGGATCCAAGAAGATTGTTGCTTCAACGATCAAGTCTTGTCTGACGTAGTTACTTGCCAAGAAAATCCCTAACTTTTGCCTAAGCTGCCCTTGCGGGTTTTTAACTTAGTGAGAAATTTATTCTGTTTATGTCTCTAATTTTTTCCTAGACCGCCCTTTCGGGTTTTCGGCCTACCGAGACGCTCCTTTTTGCCTAAGCCACCCTTTCGGGTTTTCAACTTAGCGAGCTACTCTTTTATTTCTTTAGGCGTAGTATTTCTTGACTGCGTCAACATTCATGGGACGTGAGAACTCCTCGCCATCCATAGTTTCAAGAATTAATGCACCACCAGAGAAGGCTTTCTTGACAACATACGGGCCTTCAAAATTGGGAGTCCACTTGCCCCTAGAATCAGTGTTGAAAGACATGATCTTCCTGAGCACGAGGTTGCCTTCTCTAAATTCACGAGATTTGACCCTTTTATCAAATGCTTTCTTTATTCTTTTCTGATATAACTGCCCATGACATAAAGCTGTCATCCTCTTCTCTTCAATCAAATTCAATTGGTCAAACCTGTTCTGGACCCATTCAGCCTCTGTCAACTTGGCTTCCATTATCACACGCAACGACGGAATCTCTACCTCGACAGGGAGTACAACTTCCATTACATACACTAGGGAGAACGGGGTTGCTCCTGTTAAAGTTCGAACAAATGTTCAATATCCATGTAGAGCAAAAGGGAGCATTTCATGCCAATCCTTATAAGTGACAACCATTTTCTGGATAATTCTCTTGATATTCTTATTAGCAGCTTCAACAACCCCATTCATCTTTGGCCTGTATGGAGATGAATTGTGATGAACAATCTTGAATTCTTCGCACAGTTTTTTCATCATCTTGTTGTTCAAATTTGAGCCATTGTCTGTGATGATTATGCTCGGCACACCATACCGGCATATAAGATTGTTTTTGATGAAATGCACAACCACCTGTTTGGTAACATTGTCATATGAAGCAGCCTCTACCCATTTGGTAAAGTAGTCAATTGCTACCAAGATAAAACGGTGTCCAATCAAAGCTTTGGGTTCTATCATCCCGATCATGTCAATACCCCACATAGAGAAAGGCCATGGGGACAAAATCACATTGAGAAGTGTCAGAGGCACATGGATCTTATCTGCATAAATCTGGCATTTATGGCACTTCTTTCCAAATTTGTAACAATCAGATTCCATTGTCAACCAATAATAACCTGCCCTTAGCATCTTTTTAGCCATTGAATGTCCATTAGCATTAGTGCCAAATGAACCTTCATGAATCTCATGCATCAACATGTCTGTTTCGTGTCTATCCATGCATCTGAGCAAGACCGTGTCATAATTTCTCTTGTATAACACATTTTCACTGAGGAAGAAACTGCCTGCTAGTCTTCTCAATGTCTTTCTATCTTTCTTCGACGCACCAATTGGGTATTCCTGAGTCTGAAGAAAATTCTTGATATCAAAATACCAAGGTTTTTTACCTGTTACCTCCTCTGTTGGAAACACATGAGCGGGCCTATCTAGCCGTCGAACTGTAATTCGGGGTATATCATTCCAAGTATTTACTTGGTGCATGGGAGACAAAGTTGCCAGAGCATCCGCCATTTGATTTTCATCTCTAGGAATGTGATAGAATTCAACTTTATTGAAGAAGTATATTAATCTTCTAGCATAATCTTTGTAAGGGATCAAGCCCGAGTGACGAGTATCCCATTCTCCTTTAATCTGATTTATTACCAAAGCTGAATCGCCATACACATCTAGAATTTTGATTCTGAGATCAATAGCTTCGTCAAGACCCATGATGCAAGAATCATATTCTGCCATATTATTAGTGCATTCAAATGTTAACCTTGCGGTAAAAGGAATATGTGATCCATGAGGAGTACCAATCACATCACCAATTCCTTTACCATAAGCATTCACAGCTCCATCAAATATCATACTCCAACGAGATTCAGGGTCAGGGCCTTCCTCAGGCAATGGCTCATCACAATCTTTCACTTTTAGGAACATCAAATCTTCATCGGGGAATTCGTACTCTGCAGACTGATGATTCTCCACCGGCTGGTGAGCAAGGTAATCTACCAACAAACTACTTTTAATAGCCTTTTGAGTGCGGTATTTGATATCATATTCAGATAAGAACATCTGCCAGCGGGAAATTCTTCTAGTAAGAGCAGGCTTCTCAAAAATATACTTAATTGGATCCATTTTGGAGATCAACCAAGTGGTATGATTCAACATATACTGCCGCAAACGCTTTGCCGTCTAGGCCAAAGCATAACACGTTTTTTCTAGCATGGAATACCGCGACTCACATTTAGTGAACTTTTTACTGAGATAATAAATGGCGAACTCTTTCTTTCTCGTTTCATCATGTTGTCCCAGAATACTACCCATGGATTTATCTAACACTGTTAGATACATAATCAACAGTCTTCCTTCTACGGGAGGGAGCAAGATAGGAGGTTCAAGCATATACTCTTTAATACTTTCAAATTCCCTTCGGGAGTCATCCGTCCACACACAACCTTGATCTTTCTTTAACAACTTAAAGATCGGTTCACACGTTGCAGTCATGTGGGAAATATATCTGGAGATATAATTCAAACGCCCGAGGAAACCCCTGACTTGCTTTTCAGTTTTGGGTGCTGGCATTTCTTGAATTGATTTGACTTTATTAGGGTCAACTTCAATTCCTTTCTGGCTAACAATGAAGCCCAACAACTTCCCCGATCGAACATCGAAGGTGCATTTATTTGGATTTAAGCAGAGACGATAATTCCTCAAATGCTGAAACAACTTCAACAAATCTTCTATATGCCCTTCTTCAGTCTGGGATTTGGCAATCATATCATCAACATATACTTCGATTCCTTTGTGCATCAGATCATGGAATAGGGTTGTCATAGCCCTCTGGTACGTTGCACCAGCGTTCTTCAACCCGAAGGGCATCACTCTGTAACATAATGTTCCCCAGGGTGTGATAAACGTTGTTTTTTCCATGTCCTCTGGAGCCATTCTTATTTGATTATACCCGGAAAATCCGTCCATGAACGAGAATACTTTGAATTTTGCTGTGCTATCCACTAACATATCAATGTGAGGCAATGGAAAATCATCTTTTAGACTAGCTTTATTTAGATCTCTATAATCTATGCACATGCGGACTTTTCCGTCTTTTTCTGGTACTGGGACAATATTGGAAATCCATCGAGGATACACCGACGTCATAAGAAAACCAGCATTAATCTTCTTTAGGACCTCCTCTTTGATCTTTACTGCTATATCCGGGTGGGTTCTTCTCAACTTTTGTTTAACTGGCAGACACTCTGGCCTCAACGGCAAATGATGCTCGACAATATCTGTATCTAGACTAGGCATATCTTGATAAGACCAAGCAAAAATATCCACATACTCTTTCAACAGCTCAATTAACCCGCTCATTACATCAGGATACAGTGATGCTCCAATCTTAACTTCCTTCGGATCTTCTTCTGAACCCAAATTAATCACTTCTAAAGGCTCCTTATATGGCTGAATGGTATTCTCCTCGTGCTCAAGCAACCGTGAGACCTCTTCTGGAATCTCATCATATTCTTCTTCTTCAGCTCCAAACACAGGACAATCAAAGTTGGGAGAGGGTGCATGGTCATTGTATTCAACGGGTTTTTTTAATTAATCTTCACATGTGATTTATGATTGTTTTTAGAAACTGACACATATAACAAGTGATCATGCAGATTTATTTTCAGTTATTATTTATTGCGAAAGGGTTTTTTTTTATTACAATTTTCCAAGGAAAAAAATAGAAAATAAAATACATATTTTTGGAAGCAAAGACAAGTTTTATTAATGATCTTAAAAGTTATAGTAAACAGATAAGCCCTACAACATTAATACTTCCACCTTGGGCAGAGTGAAAGCTTTTCAAAAGAAAAAAAGAGATTAACAAAACAAATTACTTTAAAACATGTATGCAAGAAGGAACATCAATGGTGACCCAGTTCTGAACTCGGACTCCATGCGTCACATAATTCTGTACTTCCTGCTCCGCTTCATCCTCTTCAACAGCATTAACTCCATAATCAATTGGATGGAGGTAGCCCCCGCTGCGGAAAACATCATGATAACTGTTCACAGAAGACTTTAACTTCAAATTTTCACCTTTGCCATTCCTCGAAGAGAAACCCAAACCAGTTCTATTCTTGTTCACGGGTGGATCCACAAGTCGTCCCCAAATTGCATTATGACCATTGGCACAACCTGCTGCGCGTCTTTCAGGGAAACCGCATAATTCTCATTCCTCCTTATGTTGTCAATGGATAGAGCTTGGAACTGGGTTCCAACAGCAGCCTCATTCGCTTCTACAATACTGAAAGAGGATAGATGGGATATCAACAACGCCTGCTCCGCACTTATGATCACTACCTTCCCTTCACGCATAAATTTTAGCTTATGATGTAGAGTTGAAGTGACAGCCCCTGCTTCGTGTATCCATGGTCGTCCTAGCAAGAAACTATATGCGGGAACAATGTCCATAACCTTGAAAGTTATCAAGAACAAATGTGGTCCTATATGGATGGGTAAGTCCACTTCACCGATGACAGATTTCCTCGAACCATCAAAATCCTTCACAATGATACCACTCGGGTGCATAGGTGTTCCCTAATACTTTAACTTCATGAGAGTACTCCTCCGTATAACATTCAACGCAGATCGATTATCAATTAGCACATTAGATTGTGAGTCATTCTTGCAGTTCATGGATATATGGAGGGGCAGGTTGTGATTCCTCCCTTCATCTGGTAACTCATCGTCGCAGAAACTCAAGATGTTACATGATGTAATGTTTCCAATTATGCTACTGAGTTGATCTAATGGCATGTCACTCTCCATAAAAGCTTGGTCTAGTACTCTCATCAGTGATTCTCATTGAGCAGAGGAATTCATTAATAAAGCTAGGATGGATATCTTTGAAGGATTCTGCAATAGTTGATCTACAATTCTGTAGTCGCTCATCTTAATTATCTTCAAAATATCATCCACTTCTTTCTCTAATGTAGCTCCACTAGTCTCTCCTGCAGCCTTCTTAGGCTCATCGTTCTCAACAATTTTCTTTCCAACAACGACATCCCTTCGTACAACCGGCCCAAACACATGACTGGTACGAGTCACCCTGCTATTACTAGCTATATTTCCAATATCAGGCATTGGCTGGATGGGAACTTCCACCCCATCTTCTAAGATTGTAGCGTTGTATTTGCTAGGCACAACCTTATCTGATTTATAGGGAACAAGACCTGGAAGACTAATTACCAATGGGGTAACAGCTGGTTTGCTATGGTACTCCATCTCAAGATGAGCGGGTGCACCAAAACAAGGCACAATGAAGTTTTCCCCTTCCTCAACACAATCAGCCATCAAAAGGTCATTTCCGGAAAACAAATCTTTGTTTGAAGAGAAATACTCATCCGCGGAGGCGTACTCTTCCTCTGACTCTTCTTCCATCAAACAAACTTCAACCATATCAATCTCATGATAATCATCTCTCCGACATGTGATCTTGATATTTCCATTGTCTAACAGCAACTAAACACCCTCTCTCACAATAGAACATACTCGGGGGTCTCGACAGCAAACTATGCAAGATCCATATTGGTGTTCCACCTGAACAACAGTACGACAGAAGGTAGCATGCAACTGCATGAGATCTTCATTCAAATACTCCATATCAAAAATTCTGAATTCACCCGGACATCCAGAAACCTTATTCACTTCCTCTTCATATTCTGCCCTAAGCCTGATTATATGGATTAAACCTTCATTCATCATCTCCTATAAATAAGCCTTTATCTTCACGCAACCCTGTATGTTTGTACTACAAACAGCACAACCGGCATGGTCATGCGTATAATAACTGAATTCACAGAGGTCTGCATGCATCTTCACTAAATCTCCTCTAACCAGATTAATGTCAAAAATCCGGAAGTCACCTGGACAACCGGCCATCATATTCACAGCATTCACTCCACCGTGCTTGGGTAGAGGATTGACTTTCACATTAGGTCCCATGTCTTTGAAAGATAGAATTCCAGACTTCACCAACTTTTGCACTTCATTCCTCAAAGGATAACAATGCCCTGGTGCTCCCTGATGAAAGGCACACGTCTGGTTTGCTTTGTAATACCAAGGCAATGGTGATGGTACGGCTGGAGGTGGTCGTGTCTGGACCAACTTCTTCTGAATCAATGTTGGTAGTAGTTCTGCATAACTCATGGGAATAGGGTCATAGTTCTCCCTTCTTTGATTATTCCCTTGGTTCCCCTGATGGGACTATCTTTGATAAGCAACGGTAGTCGAAGCAGCTTTCATAACAGGAGTAATTAAGGCAACTTGTTGGTGACGCTGATAATTCCTTCTAGGAGTGTTTATTCTCCTCTCTTGTAAAACAACATTTATATCCCCCTCTTTCTTCTTTGTAAACCCATAAGCTGGCTTTTTCACACTTCCAGATCCTTCACCCTTTGTCAAACGGCCTTCTCTTACTGCCTCTTCTAGGAGGACACCCATTCCTACCATCTCTGTAAAATCACTTGGGGAACTTGCTACCATTCTTTCGTAGTAGAAAGCGCCTAGCGTCTTCAGAAAAATTTTAGTCATTTCCTTCTCCTCAATGGGAGGAATCACTTGAGCAGCCACTTCGCGCCATCTCTGTGCATATTCTTTGAACGATTCTCTGTCTTTCTGAACCATGGCCCTAATCTGGTCATGGTCGGGCGCCATGTCCACATTGTACTTGTATTATTTAATGAATGCTTCTCCCAAATCATTAAAAGTATGGATGTTGGCGCTATCTAAACTCATTTACCATTTCAACGCTGCGCCGGTCAGACTATCCTGGAAAAAGTGAATCAGCAGACGCTGATCATCAGTGTGGGTAGACATTCTCCTCACGTACACCACCAAGTGAGCAAGAGGAAAAGTGTTGCCCTTGTACTTCTCAAACTCCGGGACTTTGAACTTAGCAGGCACTTTAACATTTGGGACCAAACACAACTCATTCACATTCTTCCCAAATATCTCTTTTCCCCTAAGAGCCTTCATCTCTCTTTGCATTCTATCAAACTTCTCTTGGAAATCATCCATTTTTTCATAAAGACCCAAGTCTTCACTCGGCGGAGGGAAAGGACGACACGTATCTTCATTAACAAATGGAACCAAATTCACCGAAGGAGGTGCAGCAGGAACAGTATGCACCACAGGAGGTGCTGGAGTAACAACATTTTGAACTATTGGAGCATCTTGGGGGCCCAAATTGAAACCTTCAGGTGAAAAGTTCTCTGGCATTCCCCACGGATAACCCTGAGGCATACGGTTTTGGACAACAGCCGGAGTAGTGGATACATGGACAGCCGGAACTTCAGCACTTTCCCTTGTTGGTTGTGGTTGAACACTCGGTGGCTGATTATGACCATCCACCAGAGCTTCCATCAAAGTATTCAAGTTGGCCAAGCCAGCCTTCAAAGAAGAAACTTCTTCGCGTAGCTCGCGATTCTCCTGTTCCAAGTTGTCCATCTTCTTTTTGAAGTTAGCTCGAGTGTTGTAGTGATGAGTCAGTTTGTTGAACGAAGTAAAGAAGCTAGGTAAGGCACCTGGATATGCATAACAAGTTCAAGAAATATGTGCAATATGATGCATGATATGCAATGCATATGATTATTTTCACTTTATCATTAATATTTCAAGGTATTTAACGTCTATAGACATATTGCAAACATCAAAATAATAACGCATTTGAAATACTGAAATTTTGTATTATAATAACTTCAAAATGGATTATAAGTTTCAATGATCCTAAGTACAATATGAAAATACAATCTAAAAATCCTGAGAAAAAGAACTGATGGAGATCAATTTGTACGCTGGCGCTTCCCTGTGAGCCTGACAATCTGAGCCCTCAACCTCTGGTTTTCTTGCACATGCCCGATGGCAACTTCCTGCCAATCATCTGAAGCAGGAAGTGAGTAATCATCACCTGTTTGAGGCTTAGGGGAAAATAAATCCACTTGTCTCTCCATAGACTCTATTGGTTGACTCTCAAGGATCTCGATCAAATCATCTTTCTCCTTCAGGTCTGCTCTATAGGAAATCTCTAAAGTTTGGCGCTTATTCTTCCAAGCATCCCTTTCCTGTTGCATCCTAACCAAAGCAAGCTGCAACTCTTCTAGATCATCAAACAAAGGAGGAGTGGTCTTCATAAACTAATCAGGCATGGGTGTCTCCTGAGTATACGACATCTTCAACTGAATGACTCTCGATCGGATCCACTGAAGATATGGCTCCAAAGAAACATCACCCCTAGGTCCCAAATCATTCATACTATTCTTATGAATGTGACGCCATGCCTTCGCAATCTGCTCCCTAGCTTCCCTGTGGTCTTCTCCTTCCTTCAAAAAGAAACTACTCAAATGAATAATGATCCGCTTATCTCTCATCGGATAACCAAGTTGTCGTCGCGCAAGAACATGGTTATAGTTAATTCCTCCCTTTGTACCAAGAAGAGGTACATTCGGGAAACTACCACAACTGTCAATAATCTCTATATCCTGATAAGCTTGATGATACCAATCAATATCCGAGTGAGTAAGTGCCATGATCTTAGGAGCCCAACGGGGTTCCTTCTTGACATCCCAAAATGCATCAGACTGAGGCATATGAGATATGAACCACCGGTACAACAAAGGCGTGCAACAGATAATCATTCCCCCATGATAGGAACTCTGAAGATGAACAGAGTAATAAACATCACCAAATAATGTAGGAACCGGGTTTCCAATCATGAAAATCCTGATAGCATTAATGTCGACAAACTTGTCCACATTAGGAAATAAGAATAGTTCGTAAGCAAGTAGAGCAAAGTTGGCCTCAAAAGCAACCATACTCTTCATTCTGGAAAAGTAACGAGGTTTCTCCAATAAGAACTGAGTTGGTAATCCTCTAATCCCTCCTTTGGTAGTCATAGGGGCTTCCACCCCATACTTCCCCAGATGAATCAAAGCAGCAATTCATGTGGTTTTGGCTCACCCTCCAAACCAGTGAAAGGAACACGAACGGTAACAGGTAAATCCAGTAGATAGGAATACTCCTCCAGTGTAGGCATCAACTGATAATCGGGAAAAGTAAAACAGTGATACACTGGATCATAGAACTGGACCAAGGTCGAGAGAATACCCTCCTTCATCTTCATCTTCATGAGAGGAATAATGGATCCATACTTCTTTCGAAAGTCTGCAGAACACTCGATCTCTGGAATTAGACTAATCAACTCATCTATCTTGGGATCCTTGAAACTGTTTTTCCCGGTCTTTCTCTTTCCAAAATCCATGGTTAATAGTACCTGACATATTCATAAACAGTCAACCTTTAAATCCCTTGAAATATTGTTTTCTTCAAAAATATGTTTTTGAGTGCATGGATGCATGATGCAACAATCACACACAAGATCACACATATAGGGTTCATAGGTTCAATGTCATGAGCATGAGGTCGAAGGTACTACCCATAAGGTGTTGGTCTAAAAAGTTATCACCTTCCAAACAAGGTTCTAGAGGTTTCCAGAGTCTACATCCTTCCTTCGGATATTACCAACTTCCATATTAACTCGGTAATTAGTAATATTCTCAAGAAAGACTCGTCCGAGCGTAGTATCGCGTGACAACTATTTCCAGATTACTCCGTCATAGCTTCTGCACTACACCTAAAAGGCCAAGATGGGTATGGTATTTTATGGTCCTTAATTTCAGCAGGCTCCCAGGTCGAAAGCAGTACGTCTTCCCGATTACACGGTAAACGAAACTATAGTCAAAGGGGCCTCCACTGAGTGGGGGATCTCATGCCTTCTTTTTTGGGATTACTCCCTCAAAGTTAACATGACTATACCGCTCGTCCTATCTTAAAGTTTGCCCAAGACCGGGTATAGGACTTATGAGTAATCACCAAGCACCCTGAAAAGCAGGAAAATCCAAACAAACATATATACAAAATATTACACATAAACAACACAAGCACATATACAGATATAAACAAAGATAGGCTTAACCCACTTAGGGATGGACCAACAAGAGGTCAATCTTTCCCCAGTGAAGTCTCCATTTTTCTGTAGTGGTAGAAATGTTTCAAGACTAAGCCATTGGATTGACTAGACTTTATACAAATCAAAAATAAAAAATCACCACCGCGCTTTATTGTTTCCAAAGGAAAGGGAAAAGAGCGAATAACCCAAAATATGGGGAAAGATTCAAGGTAAGGGGGTTGGTTATGCAAAGGGAAGGTATTAACACCCTAAAAATCTATGGTACTCCGCAGGAACCTCTTTGAAAAATCTGTATATTTTGACTATAAAAATGTGTTGTATATAAAATGGATGATGGAGGTGAGAAAAGAAATATATTTTTTATGATTTTTTCACCCGCCGCGGTTGCGAACCTTTAGTGCCTACGTACCACCTTTCGTGCAATAGGGGATCAGGACACACGTAGTTCCTCTTTTAAAAGTTTGAAACACAAGTGTGTTGGTTGATTTTAAGAGATAAGGCATCATTGTCATTGTCCGTGTGGAAAATATCCCTCTTCACTACATATTGTAGAAGTATAGTTGTTTGCATCACTACAAGGATTGACGAGAGTCTAATCTTTTGAGAAAAGTTTTAAAGATAAAAGCCAAAGTGGAAAAATAGTTTGAAATGAGATTGGTTGACTTTTAGTCTTCTCACAAAAATGTCAAGGTATTATTAAATTGATTGGAGTTTATTTGTGAAAAGATTTTGAAAATGCATGGACATAAGTCGAAGTTTATTATGAAAGTGTTTAAGTTTCAAAACAAGAAAGGTTTTCAAAGGAGGGAGAAGATTTTTTGAAATTAAAGAAGATGGGAGGAGAAGAAGAGACTATCCTAAAGCATAAGGTAAAAGCTAAGGATAAGAACCATCTAACCAACAAGAAGCCAAAACTTGACATTATGAGCCAAGATAAAATTCCCATTCTTTGGATAGAAACCAAGCAAGCAAAGATACTAGACCTCTTTAAATGTATTAAGCCTTCACAAAAATTGGCCAGAGTAACGGCTGTATACGGGTGAATTCCATATTACAAACAAAGGGTGTAATCACTAAAACATGCACACAAAAACAAACAAGCAACCCAATGTCTTGAGGTAAACCTCAAGAGCTCCAGACAAAATAATAAGATCACAAGGTCTCCAAGATAGGCCAAGGTTTCTAATCCTAAGCCAAAGAAAAAGTCCCATGCTCCATAATGCCAAGGATAGTAACCAAATAGTCCAAGTACCATTAAGATTTTTTTAGGGTTTATGTTGATTATTAAGTATCTTAGGAAAAGAAAAAGAAAAGCTCAAGTGAGCAAAATAAAAATGGCAAGAAGATAAATGCTCAAATGAGCAAAGATGAAAATGACATGAAATGAAAAATTCTAAAAATTAAATAGTACATAAAGCATAAAAGAATAAAAGCATAAAATAAACAAGTCAATAATTAGTGGTTCGTTGGATGACCATCTTGAAACTTGCATTTGGAACTCATTAGAGGATTGGTAGAACCAAAGCCTCCACACAACAAGTTTCATTTTCTTTTTGTCAAGTATATCATCCATTTGGAATTATCATAAGTACCATTTAATGATCAACGGTGTTTAAGTGATCCGCGTTGACCAAAAGCGTTGTAGATCCAATAAAGGATTGGTATAACCAAAGCCTCCACACAATGAATCTCAAGTTTATTGGATCAAAGAGATCAAACTAACATACTTGGGCTTGCAATCATAAGTTTGGGCCACGAATGATCATTTATTTGAATCGGGACAAAATTTAGCGCTATGTTAAGCAATCGTAAGTGGACTTATATAGAAGTCGCACCTATTTTGAGGCCGGTCAATAGCAATCTATGCACCATTTGTTTTGAGACATGATATAGAGATCATACTCCAACAACATTTAGTGCAATGAAAAGGGGATGAGATGAAGAAGAATTTGGGAGAGAAACCACATTTGAATTAATATTTAATCAAACTATTATTAAAATGATTCATCCATTTTTGTGGAGATAAACTCAATACCATGGATCCAATGATGTTAATAAAGCCATGATAAAAAAAATCAACCCAAGACAGCCAGAAAATAATCACAAAAATAATAATATAATTAATATATACATTAAAAGGTTTAAAAATGTTTAAAAAATAAATAAAAAATAATGAGGAAAATATCAATTATATTCAAATTAATCAAGAAATGAAAAATAAGACCATAAAAAAATCAGAAAAGAGGTCAAGTAATTTTATAAAATTTTTGATAATTTTTAAAAGTCAGAAACTATTTTTAAAAATTAAAATAAATGGGTAAAATAAACAAAAAAAGTAAAAAATAGTAAAGTCAGAAACAAAAATAAAATAAGGTCACCAATATTTGTCACACTATAATTAGATGATTCCATAATTTTTTCAGAATTTAAAAATATATAAAACTATTTTTAAACATTTTAAACAAATCAGATAAGTGTAAAATTTATAAAAAATACCAAAACACAAAATTAAATTATGAAAAAATAAAAGTCAGAAAGAAAGTCTCTCAAACTGTAAAATCAGAAGCACATACGTATGCCAATCGCTTCGTCTCTTCAAGACGAAAACAACCACACCCTCACGCCAAATTTATATAAATTGTAGCTCAAGCAATTTGGAAAGAAAGTTTTGAAATGAGATTTGAAAATTCATGCTCAAGACGTGTTTCCAGTGTATTGTAAGTGTTGCGACTAGAACCAGGGAAATGAGAGAAACATAATGATACCAGAGTTTGGAAGAATTGATGAAGGAATCTACCTATTGAAGTTGAGTTGCAGAGCTCTGAAACTGGACTTCTATGGAACAGTATAGGGTGCAATTCTTGAATGTAATTATATGGTTAGCTTCAGGGAAGATCAATGAAGGTGAATTGGGGGGAAAATGGATTGAAAAAGGCTTGAGAATAGATTTCGAAGTTGCTGAATTCTGTGTTGTGAAGCATGTTTGGCGGGGTGATTCTGGCTATCTAAGCTTGGGAAATTGAATTGGGGATGACCCTCTATTTATAGGGAAGCAAATGACATCAAAAGGAATAGCAAATGATGCGTTTTGGAGGGAATTCGTGTGGGTTTGCATCATGAAGAAAGTGTGACTCAAACTTGATAAAAACTCATCCAAATCATGTGTTTCATGATGCTAATCATTTCTGGAAAATTGCTAAGCATGATTAGAAACAAAAACGCGTGGAAATCCTATGATTAGAAGCCAAAACAAAGATTTCAAAATTCTGACTTTGTAAAAAATTCAGTTTCAAACTTCCAAATTCAAATCCATGGTATTTCCACCTCAAGGGGTCTTAGGGTATAATTCTTGATGCTTTGGAAAGATGAGGTTACAAGCTTTGCAATGGAAAAAGAATGGAATCAAATGGATGCTTGAGCTGAAAGTTACACGGAGTCAAAATTGAAGAAAAAGAGTTGACTTTCCATACTTAGAAATATTTCAAATTCTTCTTTAAAAATGACCTATAATCTTTTGCATCCAAACATGGCCTTACACTTAGAATTTTCTCTTGACCAAAAAAGATGGAATGAAGTAGACCTCTTGAATGACATTTTTCAGTTTGAACCACTCAAAATCTCTAAAAATTGAGCAAGATATGACTTGTTGAAGTTGGCCAAAAATCATGAAATGACCTATAATCTTTTGCATTCTTAAGGCAACTTCCATCCATTTTCTTACTTTGCACATAAAAGAAGGCATGAAGTACAACTCCTTAAGGTCATCATGGAAAAATAATGGGCTCAAGGTGATAAAAATTGACCAAGTTATGACCATTTGAAATCACATATGGAAAATTGGGGATTCATCTCGGTGACTTGTAATCTTTCTTCTTCACCAAGTTCCTTCCACATGAAAGCTCCTTGGAACTTTTGAAGTGATTTGTTGTTAACTTTTGAAGAGAAGGATGATTTTGGAATTACTCAAAAATACCAAAAGATGAGCAAGATATGCTCCTTTGAAGTTCAAAACCCTAGCCTCTAGATCAAGAGAATGCTTTGAGGAACTTTGCCAAAGTTGAACAAACTTTTTGTGCCAATATTCTTCCTTGCTGAATAGAAATTGTTGAGGATGATGATGAGGACTCATGGACACCAAAACAACTTCCATACTAATTCTTCTAAAACAACTTCAACGGTGAGGTTTGAAGTTCTCAAGCTATTGACTAGGGCATGGAAATAAACCCATGAACTCATGAACTCAAAACGCGTTAGTAATCAAATACAAGGGATCTGGCGCATTGTGCATATCATGGTCATTAATGAATAATGTACAGAATCAATAATAAATCAGATTTTTGAAAAACACAAATGGCACGCCATCATTGGTTGGAAGATGACACGTAGGTCATCTTCAACCTCCAGCCAACGTGATTTGCAGGTCTCTCAAAATGTAAAATCAGAAGCTCATACATATGCCAATCGCTTCGTCTCTTCAAGACGAAAACCCCCACAACCTCGCGCCAAATTTATATGAATTATAGCTCAAGAAATTTGGAAAGAATGTTTTGAAATGAGATTTGAAAATTCATGCTCAAGACGTGTTTCCAGTGTATTGTAAGTGTTGCGACTAGAACCAGGGAAATGAGAGAAACATAATGATACCAAAGTTTGGAAGAATTGATGAAGGAATCTACCTATTGAAGTTGAGTTGCAGAGCTCTGAAACTGGACTTCTATGGAACAGTATAGGGTGCAATTCTTGAATGTAATTATATGGTTAGCTTCAGGGAAGATAAAGGAAGGTGAATTGAGGGTAAAATGGATTGAAAAAGGCTAGAGAATAGATTTCGAAGTTGCTGAATTATGTGTTGTGAAGAATGTTTGGCAGGGTGATTCTGGCTATCTAAGCTTGGGAAATTGAATTGGGGATGACCCTCTATTTATAGGGAAGCAAATGGCGTCAAAAGGAATAACAAATTATGTGTTATGGAGGGAATTCGTGTGGGTTTGCATCATGAAGAAAGTGTGACTCAAACTTGATAAAAACTCATCCAAATCATGTGTTTCATGATGCTAATCACTTCTGGAAATTTGCTAAACATGATTAGAAACAAAAACGCGTGGAAATCCTATGATTAGAAGACAAAACAAAGATTTCAAAATTCTGACTTTGTAAAAAATTCAGTTTCAAACTACCAAATTCAAATCCATGGTATTTCCACCTCAAGGGGTCTTAGGGTATAATTCTTGATGCTTTGGAAAGATGAGGTTACAAGCTTTGCAATGGAAAAAGAATGGAATCAAATGGATGCTTGAGCTGAAAGTTACACGGAGTCAAAATTGAAGAAAAAGAGTTGACTTTCCATACTTAGAAATATTTCAAATTCTTCTTTAAAAATGACCTATAATCTTTTGCATCCAAACATGGCCTTACACTTAGAATTTTCTCTTGACCAAAAAAGATGGAATGAAGTAGACCTATTGAATGACATTTTTCAATTTGAACCACTCAAAATCTCTAAAAATTGAGCAAGGTATGACTTGTTGAAGTTGGCCAAAAATCATGAAATGACCTATAATCTTTTGCATTCTTAAGGCAATTTCCATCCATTTTCTTACTTTGCACATAAAAGAAGGCATGAAGTACAACTCCTTAAGATCATCATGGAAAAATAATGGGCTCAAGGTGATAAAAATCGACCAAGTTATTAACATTTGAAATCACATATGGAAAATTGGGGATTCATCTGGGTGACTTGTAATCTTTCTTCTTCACCAAGTTCCTTCCACATGAAAACTTCTTGGAACTTTTGAAGTGATTTGTTGGTAACTTTTTAAAGAGAAGGATGCTTTTGGAATCACTCAAAAATACCAAAAGATGAGCAAGATATGCTCCTTTGAAGTTCAAAACCCTAGCCTCTAGATCAAGAGAATGCTTTGAGGAACTTTGCCAAAGTTGAACAAACTTTTTGTGCCAATATTCTTCCTTGCTGAATAGAAATTGTTGAGGATGATGATGAGGACTCATGGACACCAAAACAACTTCCATACTAATTCTTCTAAAACAACTTCAACGGTGAGGTTTGAAGTTCTCAAGCTATTGACTAGGGCATGGAAATAAACCCATGAACTCATGAACTCAAAACGCGTTAGTAATCAAATACAAGGGATCTGGCGCATTGTGCATATCATGGTCATTAATGAATAATGTACAGAATCAATAATAAATCAGATTTTTGAAAAACACAAATGGCACGCCATCATTGGTTGGAAGATGACACGTAGGTCATCTTCAACCTCCAGCCAACGTGATTTGCAGGTCTCTCAAAATGTAAAATCAGAAGCTCATACATATGCCAATCGCTTCGTCTCTTCAAGACGAAAACCCCCACAACCTCGCGCCAAATTTATATGAATTATAGCTCAAGAAATTTGGAAAGAATGTTTTGAAATGAGATTTGAAAATTCATGCTCAAGACGTGTTTCCAGTGTATTGTAAGTGTTGCGACTAGAACCAGGGAAATGAGAGAAACATAATGATACCAGAGTTTGGAAGAATTGATGAAGGAATCTACCTATTGAAGTTGAGTTGCAGAGCTCTGAAACTGGACTTCTATGGAACAGTATAGGGTGCAATTCTTGAATGTAATTATATGGTTAGCTTCAGGGAAGATAAAGGAAGGTGAATTGAGGGTAAAATGGATTGAAAAAGGCTAGAGAATAGATTTCGAAGTTGCTGAATTATGTGTTGTGAAGAATGTTTGGCAGGGTGATTCTGGCTATCTAAGCTTGGGAAATTGAATTGGGGATGACCCTCTATTTATAGGGAAGCAAATGGCGTCAAAAGGAATAACAAATTATGTGTTATGGAGGGAATTCGTGTGGGTTTGCATCATGAAGAAAGTGTGACTCAAACTTGATAAAAACTCATCCAAATCATGTGTTTCATGATGCTAATCACTTCTGGAAATTTGCTAAACATGATTAGAAACAAAAACGCGTGGAAATCCTATGATTAGAAGACAAAACAAAGATTTCAAAATTCTGACTTTGTAAAAAATTCAGTTTCAAACTACCAAATTCAAATCCATGGTATTTCCACCTCAAGGGGTCTTAGGGTATAATTCTTGATGCTTTGGAAAGATGAGGTTACAAGCTTTGCAATGGAAAAAGAATGGAATCAAATGGATGCTTGAGCTGAAAGTTACATGGAGTCAAAATTGAAGAAAAAGAGTTGACTTTCCATACTTAGAAATATTTCAAATTCTTCTTTAAAAATGACCTATAATCTTTTGCATCCAAACATGGCCTTACACTTAGAATTTTCTCTTGACCAAAAAAGATGGAATGAAGTAGACCTATTGAATGACATTTTTCAATTTGAACCACTCAAAATCTCTAAAAATTGAGCAAGGTATGACTTGTTGAAGTTGGCCAAAAATCATGAAATGACCTATAATCTTTTGCATTCTTAAGGCAATTTCCATCCATTTTCTTACTTTGCACATAAAAGAAGGCATGAAGTACAACTCCTTAAGATCATCATGGAAAAATAATGGGCTCAAGGTGATAAAAATCGACCAAGTTATTAACATTTGAAATCACATATGGAAAATTGGGGATTCATCTTGGTGACTTGTAATCTTTCTTCTTCACCAAGTTCCTTCCACATGAAAACTTCTTGGAACTTTTGAAGTGATTTGTTGGTAACTTTTTAAAGAGAAGGATGCTTTTGGAATCACTCAAAAATACCAAAAGATGAGCAAGATATGCTCCTTTGAAGTTCAAAACCCTAGCCTCTAGATCAAGAGAATGCTTTGAGGAACTTTGCCAAAGTTGAACAAACTTTTTGTGCCAATATTCTTCCTTGCTGAATAGAAATTGTTGAGGATGATGATGAGGACTCATGGACACCAAAACAACTTCCATACTAATTCTTCTAAAACAACTTCAACGGTGAGGTTTGAAGTTCTCAAGCTATTGACTAGGGCATGGAAATAAACCCATGAACTCATGAACTCAAAACGCGTTAGTAATCAAATACAAGGGATCTGGCGCATTGTGCATATCATGGTCATTAATGAATAATGTATAGAATCAATAATAAATCAGATTTTTGAAAAACACAAATGGCACGCCATCATTGGTTGGAAGATGACACGTAGGTCATCTTCAACCTCCAGCCAACGTGATTTGCAGGTCTCTCAAAATGTAAAATCAGAAGCTCATACATATGCCAATCGCTTCGTCTCTTCAAGACGAAAACCCCCACAACCTCGCGCCAAATTTATATGAATTATAGCTCAAGAAATTTGGAAAGAATGTTTTGAAATGAGATTTGAAAATTCATGCTCAAGACGTGTTTCCAGTGTATTGTAAGTGTTGCGACTAGAACCAGGGAAATGAGAGAAACATAATGATACCAGAGTTTGGAAGAATTGATGAAGGAATCTACCTATTGAAGTTGAGTTGCAGAGCTCTGAAACTGGACTTCTATGGAACAGTATAGGGTGCAATTCTTGAATGTAATTATATGGTTAGCTTCAGGGAAGATAAAGGAAGGTGAATTGAGGAGAAAATGGATTGAAAAAGGCTAGAGAATAGATTTCGAAGTTGCTGAATTCTGTGTTGTGAAGCAAGTTTGGCAGGGTGATTCTGGCTATCTAAGCTTGGGAAATTGAATTGGGGATGACCCTCTATTTATAGGGAAGCAAATGGCATCAAAAGGAATAGCAAATCATGCATTTTGGAGGGAATTCGTGTGGGTTTGCATCATGAAGAAAGTGTGACTCAAACTTGATAAAAACTCATCCAAATCATGTGTTTCATGATGCTAATCACTTCTGGAAATTTGCTAAACATGATTAGAAACAAAAACGCGTGGAAATCCTATAATTAGAAGACAAAACAAAGATTTCAAAATTCTGACTTTGTAAAAAATTCAGTTTCAAACTACCAAATTCAAATCCATGGTATTTCCACCTCAAGGGGTCTTAGGGTATAATTCTTGATGCTTTGGAAAGATGAGGTTACAAGCTTTGCAATGGAAAAGAATGGAATCAAATGGATGCTTGAGCTGAAAGTTACATGGAGTCAAAATTGAAGAAAAAGAGTTGACTTTCCATACTTAGAAATATTTCAAATTCTTCTTTAAAAATGACCTATAATCTTTTGCATCCAAACATGGCCTTACACTTAGAATTTTCTCTTGACCAAAAAAGATGGAATGAAGTAGACCTATTGAATGACATTTTTCAATTTGAACCACTCAAAATCTCTAAAAATTGAGCAAGGTATGACTTGTTGAAGTTGGCCAAAAATCATGAAATGACATATAATCTTTTGCATTCTTAAGGCAATTTCCATCCATTTTCTTACTTTGCACATAAAAGAAGGCATGAAGTAAAACTCCTTATGATCATCATGGAAAAATAATGGGCTCAAGGTGATAAAAATCGACCAAGTTATTACCATTTGAAATCACATATGGAAAATTGGGGATTCATCTGGGTGACTTGTAATCTTTCTTCTTCACCAAGTTCCTTCCACATGAAAACTCCTTGGAACTTTTGAAGTGATTTGTTGGTAAATTTTTAAAGAGAAGGATGCTTTTGGAATCACTCAAAAATACCAAAAGATGAGCAAGATATGCTCCTTTGAAGTTCAAAACCCTAGCCTCTAGATCAAGAGAATGCTTTGAGGAACTTTGCAAAAGTTGAACAAACTTTTTGTGCCAATATTCTTTCTTTGTGAATAGAAATTGTTGAGGATGATGATGAGGACTCATGGACACCAAAACAACTTCCATACTAATTCTTCTAAAACAACTTCAACGGTGAGGTTTGAAGTTCTCAAGCTATTGACTAGGGCATGGAAATAAACCCATGAACTCATGAACTCAAAACGCGTTAGTAATCAAATCCAAGGGATCTGGCGCATTGTGCATATCATGGTCATTAATGAATATTGTACAGAATCAATAATAAATCAGATTTTTGAAAAACACAAATGGCACGCCATCATTGGTTGGAAGATGACACGTAGGTCATCTTCAACCTCCAGCCAACGTGATTTACAGGTCTCTCAAACTGTAAAATCAGAAGCTCATACATATGCCAATCGCTTCGTCTCTTCAAGACGAAAACACCCACAACCTCGCGCCAAATTTATATGAATTGTAGCTCAAGAAATTTGGAAAGAATGTTTTGAAATGAGATTTGAAAATTCATGCTCAAGACGTCTTTCCAGTGTACTGTAAGTGTTGCGACTAGAACCAGGGAAATGAGAGAAACACAATGATATCAGAGTTTGGAAGAATTGATGAAGGAATCTACCTATTGAAGTTGAGTTGCAGAGCTCTGAAACTGGACTTCTATGGAACAGTATAGGGTGCAATTCTTGAATGTAATTATATGGTTAGCTTCAGGGAAGATAAAGGAAGGTGAATTGAGGAGAAAATGGATTGAAAAAGGCTAGAGAATAGATTTCGAAGTTGCTGAATTCTGTGTTGTGAAGCAAGTTTGGCAGGGTGATTCTGGCTATCTAAGCTTGGGAAATTGAATTGGGGATGACCCTCTATTTATAGGGAAGCAAATGGCATCAAAAGGAATAGCAAATCATGCATTTTGGAGGGAATTCGTGTGGGTTTGCATCATGAAGAAAGTGTGACTCAAACTTGATAAAAACTCATCCAAATCATGTGTTTCATGATGCTAATCACTTCTGGAAATTTCCTAAACATGATTAGAAACAAAAACGCGTGGAAATCCTATGATTAGAAGCCAAAACAAAGATTTCAAAATTCGGACTTTGTAAAAAATTCAGTTTCAAACTACCAAATTCAAATCCATGGTATTTCCACCTCAAGGGGTCTTAGGGTATAATTCTTGATGCTTTGGAAGGATGAGGTTACAAGCTTTGCAATGGAAAAAGAATGGAATCAAATGGATGCTTGAGCAGAAAGTTACATGGAGTCAAAATTGAAGAAAAAGAGTTGACTTTCCATACTTAGAAATATTTCAAATTCTTCTTTAAAAATGACCTATAATCCTTTGCATCCAAACATGGCCTTACACTTAGAATTTTCTCTTGACCAAAAAAGATGGAATGAAGTAGACCTCTTGAATGACATTTTTCAATTTGAACCACTCAAAATCTCTAAAAATTGAGCAAGGTATGACTTGTTGAAGTTGGCCAAAAATCATGAAATGACCTATAATCTTTTGCATTCTTAAGGCAATTTCCATCCATTTTCTTACTTTGCACATAAAAGAAGGCATGAAGTACAACTACTTAAGATCATCATGGAAAAATAATGGGCTCAAGGTGATAAAAATCGACCAAGTTATTAACATTTGAAATCACATATGGAAAATTGGGGATTCATCTGGGTGACTTGTAATCTTTCTTCTTCACCAAGTTCCTTCCACATGAAAACTCCTTGGAACTTTTGAAGTGATTTGTTGGTAACTTTTTAAAGAGAAGGATGCTTTTGGAATCACTCAAAAATACCAAAAGATGAGCAAGATATGCTCCTTTGAAGTTCAAAACCCTAGCCTCTAGATCAAGAGAATGCTTTGAGGAACTTTGCAAAAGTTGAACAAACTTTTTGTGCCAATATTCTTTCTTTGTGAATAGAAATTGTTGAGGATGATGATGAGGACTCATGGACACCAAAACGACTTCCATACTAATTCTTCTAAAACAACTTCAACGGTGAGGTTTGAAGTTCTCAAGCTATTGACTAGGGCATGGAAATAAACCCATGAACTCATGAACTCAAAACGCGTTAGTAATCAAATCCAAGGGATCTGGCGCATTGTGCATATCATGGTCATTAATGAATAATGTACAGAATCAATAATAAATCAGATTTTTGAAAAACACAAATGGCACGCCATCATTGGTTGGAAGATGACACGTAGGTCATCTTCAACCTCCAGCCAACGTGATTTACAGGTCTCTCAAACTGTAAAATCAGAAGCTCATACATATGTCAATCGCTTCGTCTCTTCAAGACGAAAACACCCACAACCTCGCGCCAAATTTATATGAATTGTAGCTCAAGAAATTTGGAACGAATGTTTTGAAATGAGATTTGAAAATTCATGCTCTAGACGTCTTTCCAGTGTATTGTAAGTGTTGCGACTAGAACCAGGGAAATGAGAGAGACACAATGATATTAGAGTTTGGAAGAATTGATGAAGGAATCTACCTATTAAAGTTGAGTTGCAGAGCTCTGAAATTGGACTTCTATGGAACAGTATAGGGTGCAATTCTTGAATGTAATTATATGGTTAGCTTCAGGGAAGATAAAGGAAGGTGAATTGAGGAGAAAATGGATTGAAAAAGGCTAGAGAATAGATTTCGAAGTTGGTGAATTCTGTGTTGTGAAGCAAGTTTGGCAGGGTGATTCTGGCTATCTAAGCTTGGGAAATTGAATTTGGGATGACCCTCTATTTATAGGGAAGCAAATGGCATCAAAAGGAATATCAAATGATGTGTTTTGGAGGGAATTCGTGTGGGTTTGCATCATGAAGAAAGTGTGACTCAAACTTGATAAAAACTCATCCAAATCATGTGTTTCATGATGCTAATCACTTCTGGAAATTTGCTAAACATGATTAGAAACAAAAACGCGTGGAAATCCTATGATTAGAAGCCAAAACAAAGATTTCAAATTTCTGACTTTGTAAAAAATTCAGTTTCAAACTACCAAATTCAAATCCATGGTATTTCCACCTCAAGGGGTCTTAGGGTATAATTCTTGATGCTTTGGAAACATGAGGTTACAAGCTTTGCAATGGAAAAAGAATGGAATCAAATGGATGCTTGAGCTGAAAGTTACATGGAGTCAAAATTGAAGAAAAAGAGTTGACTTTCCATACTTCGAAATATTTCAAATTCTTCTTTAAAAATGACCTATAATCTTTTGCATCCAAACATGGCCTTACACTTAGAATTTTCTCTTGACCAAAAAAGATGGAAGGAAAGTAGTCCTCTTGAATGACATTTTGCAATTTGAACCACTCAAAATATCCAAAAATTGAGCAAGTTATGACTTGTTGAAGTTGGCCAAAAATCATGAAATGACCTATAATCTTTTGCATTCTTAAGGAAACATCCATCCAGTTTCTTACTTTTCACATAAAAGAAGGCATGAAGTACACCTCCTTAAGATCATCATGGAAAAATAATGGGCTCAAGGTGATAAAAATTGACCAAGTTATTACCATTTAAAATCACATATGGAAAATTGGGGATTCATCTGGGTGACTTGTAATCTTTCTTCTTCACCAAGTTCCTTCCACATGAAAACTCCTTGGAACTTTTGAAGTGATTTGTTGGTAACTTTTTAAAGAGAAGGATGCTTTTGGAATCACTCAAAAATACCAAAAGATGAGCAAGATATGCTCCTTTGAAGTTCAAAACCCTAGCCTCTAGATCAAGAGAATGCTTTGAGGAACTTTGCAAAAGTTGAACAAACTTTTTGTGCCAATATTCTTTCTTTGTGAATAGAAATTGTTGAGGATGATGATGAGGACTCATGGACACCAAAACGACTTCCATACTAATTCTTCTAAAACAACTTCAACGGTGAGGTTTGAAGTTCTCAAGCTATTGACTAGGGCATGGAAATAAACCCATGAACTCATGAACTCAAAACGCGTTAGTAATCAAATCCAAGGGATCTGGCGCATTGTGCATATCATGGTCATTAATGAATAATGTACAGAATCAATAATAAATCAGATTTTTGAAAAACACAAATGGCACGCCATCATTGGTTGGAAGATGACACGTAGGTCATCTTCAACCTCCAGCCAACGTGATTTACAGGTCTCTCAAACTGTAAAATCAGAAGCTCATACATATGTCAATCGCTTCGTCTCTTCAAGACGAAAACACCCACAACCTCGCGCCAAATTTATATGAATTGTAGCTCAAGAAATTTGGAACGAATGTTTTGAAATGAGATTTGAAAATTCATGCTCTAGACGTCTTTCCAGTGTATTGTAAGTGTTGCGACTAGAACCAGGGAAATGAGAGAGACACAATGATATTAGAGTTTGGAAGAATTGATGAAGGAATCTACCTATTAAAGTTGAGTTGCAGAGCTCTGAAATTGGACTTCTATGGAACAGTATAGGGTGCAATTCTTGAATGTAATTATATGGTTAGCTTCAGGGAAGATAAAGGAAGGTGAATTGAGGAGAAAATGGATTGAAAAAGGCTAGAGAATAGATTTCGAAGTTGGTGAATTCTGTGTTGTGAAGCAAGTTTGGCAGGGTGATTCTGGCTATCTAAGCTTGGGAAATTGAATTTGGGATGACCCTCTATTTATAGGGAAGCAAATGGCATCAAAAGGAATATCAAATGATGTGTTTTGGAGGGAATTCGTGTGGGTTTGCATCATGAAGAAAGTGTGACTCAAACTTGATAAAAACTCATCCAAATCATGTGTTTCATGATGCTAATCACTTCTGGAAATTTGCTAAACATGATTAGAAACAAAAACGCGTGGAAATCCTATGATTAGAAGCCAAAACAAAGATTTCAAATTTCTGACTTTGTAAAAAATTCAGTTTCAAACTACCAAATTCAAATCCATGGTATTTCCACCTCAAGGGGTCTTAGGGTATAATTCTTGATGCTTTGGAAACATGAGGTTACAAGCTTTGCAATGGAAAAAGAATGGAATCAAATGGATGCTTGAGCTGAAAGTTACATGGAGTCAAAATTGAAGAAAAAGAGTTGACTTTCCATACTTCGAAATATTTCAAATTCTTCTTTAAAAATGACCTATAATCTTTTGCATCCAAACATGGCCTTACACTTAGAATTTTCTCTTGACCAAAAAAGATGGAAGGAAAGTAGTCCTCTTGAATGACATTTTGCAATTTGAACCACTCAAAATATCCAAAAATTGAGCAAGTTATGACTTGTTGAAGTTGGCCAAAAATCATGAAATGACCTATAATCTTTTGCATTCTTAAGGAAACATCCATCCAGTTTCTTACTTTTCACATAAAAGAAGGCATGAAGTACACCTCCTTAAGATCATCATGGAAAAATAATGGGCTCAAGGTGATAAAAATTGACCAAGTTATTACCATTTAAAATCACATATGGAAAATTGGGGATTCATCTCGGTGACTTGTAACCTTTCTTCTTCACCATGTTCCTTCCACATGAAAACTCCTTGGAACTTTTGAAGTGATTTGTTGGTAACTTTTGAAGAGAAGGATGATTTTGGAATCACTCAAAAATACCAAAAGATGAGCAAGATATGCTCCTTTGAAGTTCAAAACCCTAGCCTCTAGATCAAGAGAATGCTTTGAGGAACTTTGCCAAAGTTGAACAAACTTTTTGTGCCAATATTCTTCCTTTGTGAATAGAAATTGTTGAGGATGATGATGAGGATTCATGGCCACCGAAACCACTTCCATACTAATTCTTCCAAAACAACTTCAATGGTGAGGTTAGAATTTCTCAAGCTATTGACTTGGGCATGGAAATAAACTCATGAACTCATGAACTCAAAACGCGTTAGTAATCAAATCCAAGGGATCTGGCGCATTGTGCATATCATGGTCATTAATGAATAATGTACAGAATCAATAATAAATCAGATTTTTGAAAAACATAAATGGCACGCCATCATTGGTTGGAAGATGACACGTAGGTCATCTTCAACCTCCAGCCAACGTGATTTGCAGGTCTCTCAAAATGTAAAATCAGAAGCTCACACATATGCCAATCGCTTCGTCTCTTCAAGACGAAAACACCCATAACCTCGCGCCAAATTTATATAAATTGTAGCTCAAGAAATTTGGAAAGAATGTTTTGAAATGAGATTTGAAAATTCATGCTCAAGACATGTTTCTAGTGTACTGTAAATGTTGCGACTAGAACCAGGGAAATGAGAGAAACACAATGATATCAGAGTTTGGAAGAATTGATGAAGGAATCTACCTATTGAAGTTGAGTTGCAGAGCTCTGAAACTGGACTTCTATGGAACAATATAGGGTGCAATTCTTGAATGTAATTATATGGTTAGCTTCAGGGAAGATCAAGGAAGGTGAATTGAGGGAAAAATGGATTGAAAAAGGCTAGAGAATATATTTCGAAGTTGCTGAATTCTGTGTTGTGAAGCAAGTTTGGCAGGGTGATTATAGTTATCTAAGCTTGGGAAATTGAATGGGGGATAACCCTCTATTTATAGGGAAGCAAATGGCATCAAAAGGAATAACAAATGATGCGTTATGGAGGGAATTCATGTGGGTTTGCATCATGAAGAAAGTGTGACTCAAACTTGATAAAAACTCATCCAAATCATGTATTTCATGATGCTAATCACTTCTGGAAAATTGCTAAACATGATTAGAAACAAAAACGCGTAGAAATCCTATGATTAGAAGCCAAAACAAAGATTTCAAAATTCTGACTTTGTAAAAAATTCAGTTTCAAACTACCAAATTCAAATCCATGGTATTTCCACCTCAAGGGGTCTTAGGGTATAATTATTGATGCTTTGGAAAGATGAGGTTACAAGCTTTGCAATGGAAAAAGAATGGAATCAAATGGATGCTTGAGCTGAAAGATACATGGAGTCAAAATTGAAGAAAAAGAGTTGACTTTCCATACTTAGAAATATTTCAAATTCTTTTTTAAAAATGACCTCTAATCTTTTGCATCCAAACATGGCCTTACACTTAGAATTTTATCTTGACCAAAAAAGATGGAATGAAGTAGACCTCTTGAATGACATTTTTCAATTTGAACCACTCAAAATTTCTAAAAATTTAGCAAGGTATGACTTGTTGAAGTTGGCCAAAAATCATGAAATGACCTATAATCTTTTGCATTCTTAAGGCAATTTCCATCCATTTTCTTACTTTGCACATAAAAGAAGGCATGAAGTACAACTCCTTAAGATCATCATGGAAAAATAATGGGCTCAAGGTGATACAAATTGACCAAGTTATGACCATTTGAAATCACATATGGAAAATTGGGGATTCATCTGGGTGACTTGTAATCTTTCTTCTTCACCAAGTTCCTTCCACATGAAAACTCCTTGGAACTTTTGAAGTGATATGTTGGTAACTTTTTCAAGAGAAGGATGCTTTTGGAATCACTCAAAAATACCAAAAGATGAGCAAGATATGCTCCTTTGAAGTTCAAAACCCTAGCCTCTAGATCAAGAGAATGCTTTGAGGAACTTTGCCAAAGTTGAACAAACTTTTTGTGCCAATATTCTTCCTTTGTGAATAGAAATTGTTGAGGATGATGATGAGGACTCATGGACACCAAAACAACTTCCATACTAATTCTTCTAAAACAACTTCAACGGTGAGGTTTGAAGTTCTCAAGCTATTGACTAGGGCATGGAAATAAACCCATGAACTCATGAACTCAAAACGCGTTAGTAATCAAATCCAAGGGATCTGGCGCATTGTGCATATCATGGTCATTAATGAATAATGTACAGAATCAATAATAAATCAGATTTTTGAAAAACACAAATGGCACGCCATCATTGGTTGGAAGATGACACGTAGGTCATCTTCAACCTCCAGCCAACGTGATTTGCAGGTCTCTCAAACTGTAAAATCAGAAGCTTATACATATGCCAATCGCTTCGTCTCTTCAAGACGAAAACACCCACAACCTCGCGCCAAATTTATATGAATTGTAGCTCAAGAAATTTGGAAAGAATGTTTTGAAATGAGATTTGAAAATTCATTCTCAAGACGTGTTTCCAGTGTATTGTAAGTGTTGCGACTAGAACCAGGGAAATGAGATAGACACAATGATATCAGAGTTTGGAAGAATTGATGAAGGAATCTACCTATTGAAGTTGAGTTGCAGAGCTCTGAAACTGGATTTCTATGGAACAGTATAGGGTGCAATTCTTGAATGTAATTATATGGTTAGCTTCAGGGAAGATAAAGGAAGGTGAATTGAGGAGAAAATGGATTGAAAAAGGCTAGATAATAGATTTCGAAGTTGCTGAATTCTGTGTTGTGAAGCAAGTTTGGCAGGGTGATTCTGGCTATCTAAGCTTGGGAAATTGAATTGGGGATGACCCTCTATTTATAGGGAAGAAAATGGCATCAAAAGGAATAGCAAATGATGTGTTTTGGAGGGAATTCGTGTGGTTTTGCATCATGAAGAAAGTGTGACTCAAACTTGATAAAAACTCATCCAAATCATGTGTTTCATGATGCTAATCACTTTTGGAAATTTGCTAAACATGATTAGAAACAAAAACGCGTGGAAATCCTATGATTAGAAGCCAAAACAAAGATTTCAAAATTCTGACTTTGTAAAAAATTCAGTTTCAAACTACCAAATTCAAATCCATGGTATTTCCACCTCAAGGGGTCTTAGGGTATAATTCTTGATGCTTTGGAAAGATGAGGTTACAAGATTTGCAATGGAAAAAGAATGGAATCAAATGGATGCTTGAGCTGAAAGTTACATGGAGTCAAAATTGAAGAAAAAGAGTTGACTTTCCATACTTAGAAATATTTCAAATTCTTCTTTAAAAATGACCTATAATCTTTTGCATCCAAACATGGCCTTACACTTAGAATTTTCTCTTGACCAAAAAAGATGGAATGAAGTAGTCCTCTTGAATGACATTTTGCAATTTGAACCACTCAAAATATCCAAAAATTGAGCAAGTTATGACTTGTTGAAGTTGGCCAAAAATCATGAAATGACCTATAATCTTTTGCATTCTTAAGGAAACATCCATCCATTTTCTTACTTTGCACATAAAAGAAGGCATGAAGTACACCTCCTTAAGATCATCATGGAAAAATAATGGGCTCAAGGTGATAAAAATTGACCAAGTTATTACCATTTAAAATCACATATGGAAAATTGGGGATTCATCTCGGTGACTTGTAATCTTTCTTCTTCACCATGTTCCTTCCACATGAAAACTCCTTGGAACTTTTGAAGTGATTTGTTGGTAACTTTTGAAGAGAAGGATGATTTTGGAATCACTCAAAAATACCAAAAGATGAGCAAGATATGCTCCTTTGAAGTTCAAAACCCTAGCCTCTAGATCAAGAGAATGCTTTGAGGAACTTTGCCAAAGTTGAACAAACTTTTTGTGCCAATATTCTTCCTTTGTGAATAGAAATTGTTGAGGATGATGATGAGGATTCATGGCCACCGAAACCACTTCCATACTAATTCTTCCAAAACAACTTCAATGGTGAGGTTAGAATTTCTCAAGCTATTGACTTGGGCATGGAAATAAACTCATGAACTCATGAACTCAAAACGCGTTAGTAATCAAATCTAAGGGATCTGGCGCATTGTGCATATCATGGTCATTAATGAATAATGTACAGAATCAATAATAAATAAGATTTTTAAAAAACACAAATGGCACGCCATCATTGGTTGGAAGATGACACGTAGGTCATCTTCAACCTCCAGCCAACGTGATTTGCAGGTCTCTCCAAATGTAAAATCAGAAGCTCATACATATGCCAATCGCTTCGTCTCTTCAAGACGAAAACACCCACAACCTCGCGCCAAATTTATATAAATTGTAGCTCAAGAAATTTGGAAAGAATGTTTTGAAATGAGATTTGAAAATTCATGCTCAAGACGTGTTTCTAGTGTACTGTAAGTGTTGCGACTAGAACCAGGGAAATGAGAGAAACACAATGATATCAGAGTTTGGAAGAATTGATGAAGGAATCTACCAATTGAAGTTGAGTTGCAGAGCTCTGAAACTGGACTTATATGGAACAGTATAGGGTGCAATTCTTGAATGTAATTATATGGTTAGCTTCAGGGAAGATCAAGGAAGGTGAATTAAGGGAAAAATGGATTGAAAAAGGCTAGAGAATAGATTTCGAAGTTGCTGAATTCTGTGTTGTGAAGCAAGTTTGGCAGGGTGATTCTGGCTATCTAAGCTTGGGAAATTGAATGGGGGATGACCCTCTATTTATCGGGAAGCAAATGGCATCAAAAGGAATAGCAAATGATGCGTTATGGACGGAATTCGTGTGGGTTTGCATCATGAAGAAAGTGTGACTCAAACTTGATAAAAACTCATCCAAATCATGTATTTCATGATGCTAATCACTTCTGGAAAATTGATAAACATGATTAGAAACAAAAACGCGTAGAAATCCTATGATTAGAAGCCAAAACAAAGATTTCAAAATTCTGACTTTGTAAAAAATTCAGTTTCAAACTACAAAATTCAAATCCATGGTATTTCCACCTCAAGGGGTCTTAGGGTATAATTATTGATGCTTTGGAAAGATGAGGTTACAAGCTTTGCAATGGAAAAAGAATGGAATCAAATGGATGCTTGAGCTGAAAGATACATGGAGTCAAAATTGAAGAAAAAGAGTTGACTTTCCATACTTAGAAATATTTCAAATTCTTCTTTAAAAATGACCTATAATCTTTTGCATCCAAACATGGCCTTACACTTAGAATTTTCTCTTGACCAAAAAAGATGGAATGAAGTAGACCTCTTGAATGACATTTTTCAATTTGAACCAATCAAAATCTCTAAAAATTGAGCAAGGTATGACTTGTTGAAGTTGGCCAAAAATCATGAAATGACCTATAATCTTTTGCATTCTTAAGGAAATTTCCATCCATTTTCTTACTTTGCACATAAAAGAAGGCATGAAGTACAACTCCTTAAGATCATCGTGGAAAAATAATGGGCTCAAGGTGATAAAAATTGACCAAATTATGACCATTTGAAATCACATATGGAAAATTGGGGATTCATCTGGGTGACTTGTAATCTTTCTTCTTCACCAAGTTCCTTCCACATGAAAACTCCTTGGAACTTTTGAAGTGATTTGTTGGTAACTTTTTAAAGAGAAGGATGCTTTTGGAATCACTCAAAAATACCAAAATATGAGCAAGATATGCTCCTTTGAAGTTCAAAACCCTAGCCTCTAGATCAAGAGAATGCTTTGAGGAACTTTGCCAAAGTTGAACATACTTTTTGTGCCAATATTCTTCCTTTGTGAATACAAATTGTTGAGGATGATGATGAGGATTCATGGCCACCGAAACCACTTCCATACTAATTCTCCCAAAACAACTTCAATGGTGAGGTTTGAATTTCTCAAGCTATTGACTTGGGCATGGAAATAAACTCATGAACTCATGAACTCAAAACGCGTTAGTAATCAAATCCAAGGGATCTGGCGCGTTGTGCATATCATGGTCATTAATGAATAATGTATAGAATCAATAATAAATCAGATTTTTGAAAAACACAAATGGCACGCCATCATTGGTTGGAAGATGACACGTAGGTCATATTCAACCTCCAGCCAACGTGATTTGCAGGTCCCTCAAACTGTAAAATCAGAAGCTCATACATATGCCAATCGCTTCGTCTCTTCAAGACGAAAACACCCACAACCTTACGCCAAATTTATATAAATTGTAGCTCAAGAAATTTGGAAAGAATGTTTTGAAATGAGATTTATAAATTCGTGCTCAAGACGTGTTTCCAGTGTACTGTAAGTGTTGCGACTAGAATCAGGGAAATGAGAGAAACACAATGATATCAGAGTTTGGAAGAATTGATGAAGGAATCTACCTATTGAAGTTGAGTTGCATAGCTCTAAAACTGGACTTCTATGGAACAATATAGGGTGCAATTCTTGAATGTAATTATATGGTTATCTTCAGGGAAGATAAAGGAAGGTGAATTAAGGAGAAAATGGATTGAAAAAGGCTAGAGAATAGATTTCGAAGTAGCTGAATTCTGTGTTGTGAAGCAAGTTTGGCAGGGTGATTCTGGCTATCTAAGCTTTGGAAATTGAATGGGGGATGACCCTCTATTTATAGGGAAGCAAATGGCATCAAAAGGAATAGAAAATGATGCGTTATAGAGGGAATTCATGTGGGTTTGCATCATGAAGAAAGTGTGACTCAAACTTGATAAAAACTTATCGAAATCATGTATTTCATGATGTTAATCACTTCTGGAAAATTGCTAAACATGATTAGAAACAAAAACGCGTAGAAATCCTATGATTAGAAGCCAAAACAAAGATTTCAAAATTCTGACTTTGTAAAAAATTCAGTTTCAAACTACCAAATTCAAATCCATGGTATTTCCACCTCAAGGGGTCTTAGGGTATAATTATTGATGCTTTGGAAAGATGAGGTTACAAGCTTTGCAATGGAAAAAGAATGGAATCAAATGGATGCTTGAGCTGAAAGATACATGGAGTCAAAATTGAAGAAAAAGAGTTGACTTTTAATACTTAGAAATATTTCAAATTCTTCTTTAAAAATGACCTATAATCTTTTGTATCCAAACATGGCCTTACACTTAGAATTTTCTCTTGACCAAAAAAGATGGAATGAAGTAGACCTCTTGAATGACATTTTTCAATTTGAACCACTCAAAATCTCTAAAAATTGAGCAAGGTATGACTTGTTGAAGTTGGCCAAAAATCATGAAATGACCTATAATCTTTTGCATTCTTACGACAATTTCCATCCATTTTCTTACTTTGCACATAAAAGAAGGCATGAAGTACAACTCCTTAAGATCATCATGGAAAAATAATGGGCTCAAGGTGATAAAAATTGACCAAGTTACGACCATTTGAAATCACATATGGAAAATTGGGGATTCATCTGGGTGACTTGTAATCTTTCTTCTTCACCAAGTTCCTTCCACATGAAAACTCCTTGGAACTTTTGAAGTGATTTGTTGGTAACTTTTTAAAGAGAAGGATGCTTTTGGAATCACTCAAAAATACCAAAAGATGAGCAAGATATGCTCCTTTGAAGTTCAAAACCCTAGCCTCTAGATCAAGATAATGCTTTGAGGAACTTTGCCAAAGTTGAACATACTTTTTGTGCCAATATTCTTCCTTTGTGAATAGAAATTGTTGAGGATGATGATGAGGATTCTTGGCCACCGAAACCATTTCCATACTAATTCTTCCAAAACAACTTCAACGGTGAGGTTTGAATTTCTCAAGCTATTGACTTGGGCATGGAAATAAACTCATGAACTCATGAACTCAAAACGCGTTAGTAATCAAATCCAAGGGATCTGGCGCGTTGTGCATATCATGGTCATTAATGAATAATGTATAGAATCAATAATAAATCAGATTTTTGAAAAACACAAATGGCACGCCATCATTGGTTGGAAGATGACACGTAGGTCATCTTCAACCTCTAGCCAACGTGATTTGCAGGTCTCTCAAACTGTAAAATCAGAAGCTCATACATATGCCAATCGCTTCGTCTCTTCAAGACGAAAACACCCACAACCTTACGCCAAATTTATATAAATTGTAGCTCAAGAAATTTGGAAAGAATGTTTTGAAATGAGATTTGTAAATTCATTCTCAAGACGTGTTTCCAGTGTACTGTAAGTGTTGCGACTAGAACCAGGGAAATGAGAGAAACACAATGATATCAGAGTTTGGAAGAATTCATGAAGGAATCTACCTATTGAAGTTGAGTTGCAGAGCTCTGAAACTGGACTTCTATGGAACAATATAGGGTGCAATTCTTGAATGTAATTATATGGTTAGCTTCAGGGAAGATAAAGGAAGGTGAATTGAGGAGAAAATGGATTGAAAAAGGCTAGAGAATAGATTTCGAAGTTGCTGAATTCTGTGTTGTGAAGCAAGTTTGGCAGGGTGATTCTGGCTATCTAAGCTTGGGAAATTGAATTGGGGATGACCCTCTATTTATAGGGAAGCAAATGGCATCAAAAGGAATAGCAAATGATGCGTTTTGGAGGGAATTCGTGTAGGTTTGCATCATGAAGAAAGTGTGACTCAAACTTGATAAAAACTCATCCAAATCATGTGTTTTATGATGCTAATCACTTCTGGAAAATTGTTAAACATGATTAGAAACAAAAACGCGTGGAAATCCTATGATTAGAAGCCAAAACAAAGATCTCAAAATTCTGACTTTGTAAAAAATTCAGTTTCAAACTACCAAATTCAAATCCATGGTATTTCCACCTCAAGGGGTCTTAGGGTATAATTCTTGATGCTTTGGAAAGATGAGGTTACAAGCTTTGCAATGGAAAAAGAATGGAATCAAGTGGATGCTTGAGCTGAAAGTTACATGGAGTCAAAATTGAAGAAAAAGAGTTGACTTTCCATACTTAGAAATATTTCAAATTCTTCTTTAAAAATGACCTATAATCTTTTGCATCCAAACATGGCTTTACACTTAGAATTTTCTCTTGACCAAAAAAGATGGAATGAAGTAGACCTCTTGAATGACATTTTTCAATTTGAACCACTCAAAATCTCTAAAAATTTAGCAAGGTATGACTTGTTGAAGTTGGCCAAAAATCATGGAAGACCTATAATCTTTTGCATTCTTAAGGCAATTTCCATCCATTTTCTTACTTTGCACATAAAATAAAGCATGAAGTACAACTACTTAAGATCATCATGGAAAAATAATGGGATCAAGGTGATAAAAATTGACCAAGTTATGACCATTTGAAATCACATATGGAAAATTGGGGATTCATCTGGGTAACTTGTAATCTTTCTTCTTCACCAAGTTCCTTCCACATGAAAACTCCTTGGAACTTTTGAATTGATTTGTTGGTAACTTTTTAAAGAGAAGGATGCTTTTGAAATCACTCAAAAATACCAAAAGATGAGCAAGATATTCTCCTTTGATGTTCAAAACCCTAGCCTCTAGATCAAGAGAATGCTTTGAGGAACTTTGCCAAAGTTGAACAAATTTTTTGTGCCAATATTTTTCCTTTGTGAATAGAAATTGTTGAGGATGATGATGAGGACTCATGGCCACCAAAAAAACTTCCATACTAATTATTCCAAAACAAATTCAACGGTGAGGTTTGAAGTTCTTAAGCTATTGACTAGGGCATGGAAATAAACTCATGAACTCATGAACTCAAAACGCGTTAGTAATCAAATCCAAGGGATCTGGCGCGCTGTTCATATCATGGTCATTAATGAATAATGTACAGAATCAATAATAAATCAGATTTTTGAAAAACACAAATGGCACGCCATCATTGTTTGGAAGATGACACGTAGGGCATCTTCAACCTCCTGCCAACGTGATTTGCAGGTCTCTCAAACTGTAAAATCAGAAGCTCATACCTATACCAATCGCTTCATCTCTTCAAGAAGAAAACAACCACACCCTCGCGCCAAATTTATATAAACTGTAGCTCAAGAAATTTGGAAAGAAAGTTTTGAAAATGGATTTGAAAATTCATGGTCAATACGTGTTTCCAATGAACTTTAAGTGTTGCGACTAGAACCAGGGCAATGAGAGAAACACAATGATATCAATGTTTTGAAGAACTGATGAAGGAATCTACCTATTGAAGTTGAGTTGCAGAGCTCTGAAAATGGACTTCTATGAAACAATATAGGGCGCAATTCTTGAATGTAATTATATGGTTAGCTTAAGGGAAGATCATGGAAGGTGAATGAAGGAAAAAATGGATAGAAAAAGGCTAGAGAATAGATTTCGAAGTTGCTGAATTCTGTGTTGTGAAGCAAGTATGGCAGGGTGATTCTGGCTATCTAAGCTTGGGAAATTGAATGGGGGATGACCCTGTATTTATAGGGAAGCAAATGACATCAAAAGGAATAGCAAATGATGCGTTTTGGAGGGAGTTCATGTGGGTTTGCATCATGAAGAAAGTGTGACTCAAACTTGATCAAAATTCATCCAAATCATGCGTTTCATGATGCTAATCACTTCTGGAAAATTGATAAACATGATTAGAAACAAAAACTCGTGGAAATCCTGTGATTAGAAGCCAAAACAAAGATTTCAAAATTCTGACTTTGTGCAAGATTCAGTTTCAAACTACCAAATTCAAATCCATGGTATTTCCACCTCAAGGGGTCTTAGGGCATAATTCTTGATGCTTTGGAAATATGAAGTTACAAGCTTTGCAATGGAAAAAGAATTGAATCAAATGGATGCTTGAGTTGAAAGTTACATGGAGTCAAAATTTAAGAAAAAGAGTTGAATTTCCATACTTAGAAATATTTCAAATTCTTCTTTAAAAATGACCTATAATCTTTTGCATCTAAACATGGCCTTACACTTACAATTTTATCTTGACCAAAAAAGATAGAATGAAGTAGACCTCTTGAGTAACATTTTTCAATTTGAACCACTCAAAATCTCTAAAAATTGAGCAAGTTATGACTTGTTGAATTTGGCCAAAAATCATGAAATGACCTTTAATCTTTTGCATTCTTAAGGCAACTTCCATCCATTTTATTACTTTGCCCATAAAAGAAGGCATGAAGTACACCTCCTTAAGATCATTATGGAAAAATATTGGGCTCAAGGTGATAAACATTTACCAAGTTATGACCATTTCAAATCACATATGGAAAATTAGGGAGTCATCTGGGTGACTTGTAATCTTTCTTCTTCACCAAGTTCCTTCCACATGAAAACTCCTTGGAACTTTTGAAGTGATTTGTTGGTAACTTTTTAAAGAGAAGGATGCTTTTGGAATTACTCAAAAATACCAAAATATGAGCAAGATATGCTCCTTTGAAGTTCAAAACCCTAGCCTCTAGATCAAGAGAATGCTTGTAGGAACTTTGCCAAAGTTGAACAAACTTTTTGTGCCAATATTCTTCCTTTGTGAATAGAAATTGTTGAGGATGATGATGAGGACTCGTGGCCAGCAAAACAACTTCCATACTAATTCTTCCAAAACAACTTCAATGGTTAGGTTTGAATTTCTCAAGCTATTGACTAGGGCATGGAAATAAAGTCATGAACTCATGAACTCAAAACGCGTTAGTAATCAAATCCAAGGGATCTGGCGCGATGTGCATATCATGTTCATTAATGAATAATGTAAAAAATCAATAATAAATCAGATTTTTGAAAAACACAAATGGCACGCCATCATTGGTTGGAAGATGACACGTAGGTCATCTTCAACATCCAGCCAACGTGATTTGCAGGTCTCTCAAACTGTAAAATCAGAAGCTCAGACCTATGCCAATCGCTTCGTCTCTTCAAGACGAAAACAACCACACCCTCGCGCCAAATTTATATAAACTGTAGCTCAAGCAATTTGGAAAGAAAGTTTTGAAAAGGGATTTGAAAATTCATGGTCAAGACGTGTTTCCAGTGAAATGTAAATGTTGCAACTAGAACCAGGGCAATGAGAGCAACACAATGATATCAGAGATTTGAAGAATTGATGAAGGAATCTACCTATTGAAGTTGAGTTGCAGAGCTCTGAAAATGGACTTCCATGGAACAGTAAAAGGCACAATTCTTGAATGTAATTATATGGTTAGCTTCAGGGAAGATCAAGGAAGGTGAATTGAGGGAAAAATGGATTGAAAAAGGCTAGAGAATAGATTTCGAAGTTGCTGAATTATGTGTTGTGAAGGAAGTTTGGCAGCGTGATTCTGGTTATCTAAGCTTGGGAAATTGAATGGGGGATGACCCTCTATTTATAGGGAAGCAAATGGAATCAAAAGGAATAGCAAATGATGCGTTTTGGAGGGAATTCGTGTGGGTTTGCATCATGAAGAAAGTGTGACTCAAACTTGATCAAAACTCATCCAAATCATGTGTTTCATGATGCTTATCACTTCTGGAAAATTGCTAAACATGATTAGAAACAAAAACTCGTGGAAATCCTGTTATTAGAAGCCAAAACAAAGATTTCAAAATTCTGACTTTGTGCAAGATTCAGTTTCAAACTACCAAATTCAAATCCATGGTATTTCCACCTCAAGGGGTCTTAGGGCATAATTCTTGATGCTTTGGAAAGATGTGGTTACAAGCTCTGCAATTGAAAAATAATGGAATCAAATGGATGCTTGAGCTGAAAGTTACATGGAGTCAAAATTGAAGAAAAAGAGTTGACTTTCCATACTTAGAAATATTTCAAATTCTTCTTTAAAAATGACCTATAATCTTTTGCATCCAAACATGGCCTTACACTAAGAATTTTATCTTGACCAAAAAAGATAGAATGAAGTAGACCTCTTGAATGATATTTTTCAATTTGAACCACTCAAAAACTCTAAAAATTGAGCAACGTATGACTTGTTGAAGTTGGCCAAAAATCATGAAATGACCTATAATCTTTTGCATTCTTAAGGCAACTTCCATCCATTTTATTACTTTGCACATAAAAGAAGGCATGAAGTACACCTCCTTAAGATCATCATGAAAAATTAATGGGCTCAAGGTGATAAAAATTGACCAAGTTATGACCATTTGAAATCACATATGGAAAATTGTGGATTCATCTGGGTGACTTGTAATCTTTCTTCTTCACCAAGTTCCTTCCACATGAAAACTCCATGGAACTTTTGAAGTGATTTGTTGGTAACTTTTTGAAGAGAAGGATGCTTTTGGAATCACTCAAAAATACCAAAAGATGAGCAAGATATGCTCCTTTGAAGTTCAAAACCCTAGCCTCTAGATCAAGAGAATGCTTTGAGGAACTTTGCCAAAGTTGAACAAACTTTTTGTGCCAATATTCTTCCTTTGTGAATAGAAATTGTTCAGGATGATGATGAGGACTCGTGGCCACCAAAACAACTTCCATACTAATTCTTCCAAAACATCTTCAATGGTGAGGTTTGAAGTTCTCAAGCTATTGACTAGGGCATGGAAATAAACTCATGAACTCAAAATGCGTTAGTAATCAAATCCAAGGGATCTGGCGTGCTGTTCTTATCATGGTCATTAATGAATAATGTACAAAATCAATAATAAATCAGATTTTTGAAAAACACAAATGGCACGCCATCATTGGTTAGAAGATGACACGTAGGTCATCTTCAACTTCCAGCCAACATGATTTGCAGGTCTCTCAAACTGTAAAATCAGAAGCTCATACCTATGCCAATCGCTTCGTCTCTTCAATACGAAAACAACCACACCCTCGCGCCAAATTTATATAAATTGTAGCTCAAGAAATTTGGAAAGAAAGTTTTGAAAAGGGATTTGAAAATTCATGGTCAAGACATGTTTCTAGTGAACTGTAAATGTTGCGACTAGAACCAGGGCAATGAGAGCAACACAATGATATCAGAGTTTTGAAGAATTGATGAAGGAATCTACCTATTGAAGTTGAGTTGCAGAGCTCTGGAAATGGACTTCTATGGAACAGTATAGGGCGTAATTCTTGAATGTAATTATATGGTTAGCTTCAGGGAAGATCAAGGAAGGTGAATTGAGGGGAAAATTGATTGAAAAAGGCTAGAGAATGGATTTCGAAGTTGCTGAATTCTGTGTTGTGAAGCAAGTTTGGCAGGGTGATTCTGGCTATCTAAGCTTGGTAAATTGAATGGGGGATGACCCTCTATTTATAGGGAAGCAAATGGCATCAAAAGGAATAGCAAATGATGCGTTTTGGAGGGAATTCGTGTGGGTTTGCATCATGAAGAAAGTGTGAGTCAAACTTGATCAAAACTCATCCAAATCATGTGTTTCATGATGCTTATCACTTCTAGAAAATTGCTAAACATGATTAGAAACAAAAACTCGTGGAAATCCTGTTATTAGAAGCCAAAACAAAGATTTCAAAATTCTGACTTTGTGCAAGATTCAGTTTCAAACTACCAAATTCAAATCCATGGTATTTCCACCTCAAGGGGTCTTAGGGCATAATTCTTGATGCTTTGGAAAGATGTGGTTACAAGCTTTGCAATTTAAAAAGAATGGAATCAAATGGATGCTTGAGCTGAAAGTTACATGGAGTCAAAATTGAAGAAAAAGAGTTGACTTTCCATACCTAGAAATATTTCAAATTCTTCTTTAAAAATGACCTATAATCTTTTGCATCCAAACATGGTCTTACACTTATAATTTTATTTTGACCAAAAAAGATGGAATGAAATAGACCTCTTGAGTGACATTTTGCAATTTGAACTGCTCAAAATCTCTAAAAATTGAGCAAGTTATGACTTGTTGAATTTGGCCAAAAATCATGAAATGACCTATAATCTTTTGAATTCTTAAGGCAACTTCCATTCATTTTCTTACTTTGCACATAAAAGAAGGCATGAAGTACACCTCCTTAAGATCATCATGGAAAATTAATGGGCTCAAGGTGATAAAAATTGACCAAGTTATGACCATTTGAAATCACACATGGAAAATTGGGGAGTCATTTGGGTGACTAGTAATCTTTCTTCTTCACCAAGTTCCTTCCACATGAAAACTCCTTGGAAGTTTTGAAGTGATTTGTTGGTAACTTTTTAAAGAGAAGGATGCTTTTGGAATCACTCAAAAATACCAAAATATGAGCAAGATATGCTCCTTTGAAGTTCAAAACCCTAGCCTCTAGATTAAGAGAATGCTTTGAGGAACTTTGCCAAAGTTGAACAAACTTTTTGTCCCAATATTCTTCCTTTGTGAATAGAAATTGTTGAGGATGATGATGAGGACTCGAGGCCACCAAAACAACTTCCATACTAATTCTTCCAAAACAAATTCAATGGTGAGGTTTGAATTTCTAAAGCTATTGACTAGGGCATGGAAATAAACTCATGAACTCATGAACTCAAAACAAGTTAGTAATCAAATCCAAGGGATCTGGGGCGCTGTGCATATCATGGTCATTAATGAATAATGTACAGAATCAATAATAAATCATATTTTTGAAAAACACAAATGGCACGCCATCATTGGTTGGAAGATGACACGTAGGTCATCTTCAACATCCAGCCAACGTGATTTGTAGGTCTCTCAAACGATAAAATCAGAAGCTCAGACCTATGCCAATCGCTTCGTCTCTTCAAGACGAAAACAACCACACCCTCGCGCCAAATTTATATAAACTGTAGCTCAAGCAATTTGGAAAGAAAGTTTTGAAAAGGGATTTGAAAATTCATGGTCAAGACGTGTTTCCAGTGAACTGTAAATGTTGCAACTAGAACCAGCGCAATGAGAGCAACACAATGATATCAGAGATTTGTAGAATTGATGAAGGAATCTACCTATTGAAGTTGAGTTGCAGAGCTCTGAAAATGGACTTCTATGGAACAGTATAAGGCGCAATTCTTGAATGTAATTATATGGTTAGCTTCAGGGAAGATCAACGAAGGTGAATTGAGGGAAAAATGGATTGAAAAAGGCTAGAGAATAGATTTCGAAGTTGCTGAATTCTGTGTTGTGAAGCAAGTTTGGCAGGGTGATTCTGGCTATCTAAGCTTGGGAAATTGAATGGGGGATGACCCTCTATTTATAGGGAAGCAAATGGCATCAAAAGGAATAGCAAATGATGCGTTTTGGAGGGAATTCGTGTGGGTTTGCATCATGAAGAAAGTGTGACTCAAACTTGATCAAAACTCATCCAAGTCATGTGTTTCATGATGCTTATCACTTCTGGAAAATTGCTAAACATGATTAGAAACAAAAACTCGTGGAAATCCTGATATTAGAAGCCAAAACAAAGATTTCAAAATTCTGACTTTGTGCAAGATTCAGTTTCAAACTACCAAATTCAAATCCATGGTACTTCCACCTCAAGGGGTCTTAGGGCATAATTCTTGATGCTTTGGAAAGATGTGGTTACAAGCTTTGCAATTGAAAAATAATGGAATCAAATGGATGCTTGAGCTGAATGTTACATGGAGTCAAAATTGAAGAAAAAGATTTGACTTTCCATACTTAGAAATATTTCAAATTCTTCTTTAAAAATGACCTATAATCTTTTGCATCCAAACATGGCCTTACACTAAGAATTTTCTCTTGACCAAAAAAGATGGAATGAAGTAGACCTCTTGAATGACATTTTTCAATTTGAACCACTCAAAAACTCTAAAAATTGAGCAAGGTATGACTTGTTGAAGTTGGCCAAAAATCATGAAATGACCTATAATCTTTTGCATTCTTAAGGCAACTTCCATCCATTTTATTACTTTGCACATAAAAGAAGGCATGAAGTACACCTCCTTAAGATCATCATGAAAAAATAATGGGCTCAAGGTGATAAAAACTGACCAAGTTATGACCATTTGAAATCACATATGGAAAATTGGGGATTCATCTGGGTGACTCGTAATCTTTCTTCTTCACCAAGTTCCTTCCACATGAAAACTCCATGGAACTTTTGAAGTGATTTGTTGGTAACTTTTTGAAGAGAAGGATGCTTTTGGAATCACTCAAAAATACCAAAAGATGAGCAAGATATGCTCCTTTGAAGTTCAAAACCCTAGCCTCTAGATCAAGAGAATGCTTTGAGGAACTTTGCCAAAGTTGAACAAAGTTTTTGTGCCAATATTCTTCCTTTGTGAATACAAATTATTCAGGATGATGATGAGGACTCGTGGCCACCAAAACAACTTCCATACTAATTCTTCCAAAACATCTTCAATGGTGAGGTTTGAAGTTCTCAAGCTATTGACTAGGGCATGGAAATAAACTCATGAACTCATGAACTCAAAATGCGTTAGTAATCAAATCCACGGGATCTGGCGTGCTGTTCTTATCATGGTCATTAATGAATAATGTACAAAATCAATAATAAATCAGATTTTTGAAAAACACAAATGGCACGCCATCATTGGTTAGAAGATGACACGTAGGTCATCTTCAACTTCCAGCCAACGTGATTTGCAGGTCTCTCAAACTGTAAAATCAGAAGCTCATACCTATGCCAATCGCTTCGTCTCTTCAATACGAAAACACCCACACCCTCGCGCCAAATTTATATAAATTGTAGCTCAAGAAATTTGGAAAGAAAGTTTTGAAAAGGGATTTGAAAATTCATGGTCAAGACGTGTTTCCATTGAACTGTAAATGTTGCGACTAGAACCAGGGCAATGAGAGCAACACAATGATATCAGAGTTTTGAAGAATTGATGAAGGAATCTACCTATTGAAGTTGAGTTGCAGAGCTCTGAAAATGGACTTCTATGGAACAATATAGGGCGTAATTCTTGAATGTAATTATATGGTTAGCTTCAGGGAAGATCAAGGAAGGTGAATTGAGGGGAAAATGGATTGAAAAAGGCTAGAGAATGGATTTCGAAGTTGCTGAATTCTGTGTTGTGAAGCAAGTTTGGCAGGGTGATTCTGGCTATATAAGCTTGGGAAATTGAATGGGGGATGACCCTCTACTTATAGGGAAGCAAATGGCATCAAAAGGAATAGCAAATGATGCGTTTTGGAGGGAATTCGTGTGGGTTTGCATCATGAAGAAAGTGTGACTCAAACTTGATCAAAACTCATCCAAATCATGTGTTTCATGATGCTTATCACTTCTGGAAAATTGCTAAACATGATTAGAAACAAAAACTCGTGGAAATCCTGTTATTAGAAGCCAAAACAAAGATTTCAAAATTCTGACTTTGTGCAAGATTCAGTTTCAAACTACCAAATTAAAATCCATGGTATTTCCACCTCAAGTGGTCTTAGGCCATAATTCTTGATGCTTTGGAAAGATGTGGTTACAAGCTTTGCAATTTAAAAAGAATGGAATCAAATGGATGCTTGAGCTGAAAGTTACATGGAGTCAAAATTGAAGAAAAAGAGTTGACTTTCCATACTTAGAAATATTTCAAATTCTTCTTTAAAAATGACCTATAATCTTTTGCATCCAAACATGGCCTTACACTTATAATTTTATCTTGACCAAAAAAGATGGAATGAAATAGACCTCTTGAGTGACATTTTGCAATTTGAACCGCTCAAAATCTCTAAAAATTGAGCAAGTTATGATATGTTAAATTTGACCAAAAATCATGAAATGACCTATAATCTTTTGAATTCTTAAGGCAACTTCCATTCATTTTCTTACTTTGCACATAAAAGAAGGCATGAAGTACACCTCCTTAAGATCATCATGGAAAAATAATGGGCTCAAAGTGATAAAAATTGACCATGTTATGACCATTTGAAATCACACATGGAAAATTGGGGAGTCATTTGGGTGACTTGTAATCTTTCTTCTTCACCAAGTTCCTTCCACATGAAAACTCCTTGGAAGTTTTGAAGTGATTTGTTGGTAACTTTTTAAAGAGAAGGATGCTTTTGGAATCACTCAAAAATACCAAAAGATGAGCAAGATATGCTCCTTTGAAGTTCAAAACCCTATCCTCTAGATTAAGAGAATGCTTTGAGGAACTTTGCCAAAGTTGAACAAACTTTTTGTCCCAATATTCTTCCTTTGTGAATAGAAATTGTTGAGGATGATGATGAGGACTCATGGCCACCAAAACAACTTCCATACTAATTCTTCCAAAACAACTTCAATGGTGAGGTTTGAATTTCTAAAGCTATTGACTAGGGCATGGAAATAAACTCATGAACTCATGAACTCAAAACACGTTAGTAATCAAATCCAAGGGATCTGGTGCGTTGTGCATATCATGGTCATTAATGAATAATGTACAGAATCAATAATAAATCATATTTTTGAAAAACACAAATGGCACGCCATCATTGGTTGGAAGATGACACGTAAGTCATCTTCAACATCCAGCCAACGTGATTTGCAGGTCTCTCAAACTGTAAAATCAGAAGCTCAGACCTATGCCAATCGCTTCATCTCTTCAAGACGAAAACAACCACACCCTCGCGCCAAATTTATATAAACTGTAGCTCAAGCAATTTGGAAAGAAAGTTTTGAAAAGGGATTTGAAAATTCATGGTCAAGACGTGTTTCCAGTGAACTGTAAATGTTGCAACTAGAACCAGGGCAATGAGAGCAACACAATGATATCAGAGATTTGAAGAATTGATGAAGGAATCTACCTATTGAAGTTGAGTTGCAGAGCTCTGAAAATGGACTTCTATGGAACAGTATAAGGTGCAATTCTTGAATGTAATTATATGGTTAGCTTCAGGGAAGATCAAGGAAGGTGAATTGAGGGAAAAATGGATTGAAAAAGGATAGAGAATAGATTTCGAAGTTGCTGAATTTTGTGTTGTGAAGCAAGTTTGGCAGGGTGATTCTGGCTATATAAGCTTGGGAAATTGAATGGGGGATGACCCTCTATTTATAGGGAAGCAAATGGAATCAAAAGGAATAGCAAATGATGCGTTTTGGAGGGAATTCGTATGGGTTTGCATCATGAAGAAAGTGTGACGCAAACTTGATCAAAACTCATCCAAATCATGTGTTTCATGATGCTTATCACTTCTGGAAAATTGGTAAACATGATTAGAAACAAAATCTCGTGGAAATCCTGTTATTAGAAGCCAAAACAAAGATTTCATAATTCTTACTTTGTGCAAGATTCAGTTTCAAACTACCAAATTCAAATCCATGGTATTTCCACTTCAAGGGGTCTTAGGGCATAATTCTTGATGCTTTGGAAAGATGTGGTTACAACCTTTGCAATTGAAAAATAATGGAATCAAATGGATGCTTGAGCTGAAAGTTACATGGAGTCAAAATTGAAGAAAAAGAGTTGACTTTCCATACTTAGAAATATTTCAAATTCTTCTATAAAAATGACCTATAATCTTTTGCATCCAAACATGGACTTACACTTATAATTTTATCTTGACCAAAAAAGATGGAATGAAATAAACCTCTTGAGTGACATTTTTCAATTTGAACCGCTCAAAGTCTCTAAAAATTGATCAAGTTATGACTTGTTGAATTTGGCCAAAAATCATGAAATGACCTATAATCTTTTGAATTCTTAAGGCAACTTCCATTCATTTTCTTACTTTGTACATAAAAGAAGGCATGAAGTACACCTCCTTAAGATCATCATGGAAAAATAATGGGCTCAAGGTGATAAAAATTGACCAAGTTATGACCATTTGAAATCACACATGGAAAATTGGGGAGTCATCTGGGTGACTTGTAATCTTTCTTCTTCACCAAGTTCCTTCCACATGAAAACTCCTTGGAAGTTTTGAAGTGATTTGTTGGTAACTTTTTAAAGAGATGGATTCTTTTGGAATCACTCAAAAATACCAAAAGATGAGCAAGATATGCTCCTTTGAAGTTCAAAACCCTAGCCTCTAGATTAAGAGAATGCTTTGAGGAACTTTGCCAAAGTTGAACAAACTTTTTGTCCCAATATTCTTCCTTTGTGAATAGAAATTGTTGAGGATGATGATGAGGACTCGAGGCCACCAAGACAACTTCCATACTAATTCTTCCAAAACAACTTAAATGGTGAGGTTTGAATTTCTAAAGCTATTGACTAGGGCATGGAAATAAACTCATGAACTCATGAACTAAAAACACGTTAGTAATCAAATCCAAGGGATCTGGTGCGCTGTGCATATCATGGTCATTAATGAATAATGTACAGAATCAATAATAAATCATATTTTTGAAAAACACAAATGGCACGCCATCATTGGTTGGAAGATGACACGTAGGTCATCTTCAACCTCCAGCCAACGTGATTTGCAGGTCTCTCAAACTGTAAAATCAGAAGCTCAGACCTATGCCAATCGCTTCGTCTCTTCAAGACGAAAACAACCACACCCTCGCGCCAAATTTATATAAACTGTAGCTCAAGCAATTTGGAAAGAAAGTTTTGAAAAGGGATTTGAAAATTCATGGTCAAGACGTGTTTCTAGTGAACTGTAAATGTTGCGACTAGAACCAGGGCAATGAGAGCAACACAATGATATCAGAGATTTGAAGAATTGATAAAGGAATCTACCTATTGAAGTTGAGTTGCAGAGCTCTGGAAATGGACTTCTATGGAACAGTATAAGGCGCAATTCATGAATGTAATTATATCGTTAGCTTCAGGGAAGATCAAGGAAGGTGAATTGAGGGAAAAATGGATTGAAAAAGGCTAGAGAATAGATTTCGAAGTTGCTGAATTCTGTGTTGTGAAGCAAGTTTGGCAGGGTGATTCTGGCTACCTAAGCTTGGGAAATTGAATGGGGGATGAGCCTCTATTTATAGGGAAGCAAATGGCATCAAAAGGAATAGCAAATGATGCGTTTTGGAGGGAATTCGTGTGGGTTTGCATCATGAAGAAAGTGTGACTCAAACTTGATCAAAACTCATCCAAATCATGTGTTTCATGATGCTTATCACTTCTGGAAAATTGCTAAACATGATTAGAAACAAAAACTCGTGGAAATCCTGTTATTAGAAGCCAAAACAAAGATTTCAAAATTCTGACTTTGTGCAAGATTCAGTTTCAAACTACCAAATTCAAATCCATGGTATTTCCACCTCAAGGGGTCTTAGGGCATAATTCATGATGCTTTGGAAAGATGAGGTTACAAGATTTGCAATGGAAAAAGAATGGAATCAAATGGATGCTTGAGCTGAAAGTTACATGGAGTCAAAGTTGAAGAAAAAGAGTAGACTTTCCATACTTAGAAATATTTTAAATTCTTCTTTAAAAATGACCTATAATCCTTTGCATCCAAACATGGCCTTCCACTTAGAATTTGCTCTTGACCAAAAAAATGGAATGAAGTAGACCTCTAGAATAACATTTTGCAATTTGAACCGCAAAAAATCTCTAAAAATTGAGCAAGTTATGACTTGTTGAATTTGGCCAAAAATCATGAAATGACCTATAATCTTTTGCATTCTTAAGGCAACTTCCATCCATTTTCTTACTTTGCACATAAAAGAATGCATGAAGTACACCTCCTTAAGATCATAATGGAAAAATAATGGGCTCAAGGTGATAAAAATTGACCAAGTTATGACCATTTGAATTCACACATCGAAAATTGGGGAGTCATCTGGGTGACTTGTAATCTTTCTTCTTCACCAAGTTCCTTCCACATGAAAACTCCTTGGAACTTTTGAAGTGATTTATTGGTAACTTTTTGAAGAGAAGGATGCTTTTGGAATCACTCAAAAATACCAAAAGATGAGCAAGATATGCTCCTTTGAAGATCAAAACCCTAGCCTCTAGATCAAGAGAATGCTTTGAGGAACTTTGCCAAGTTTCAACAAACTTTTTGTGCCAATATTCTTCCTTTGTGAATGGAAATTGTTGAGGATGATTATGAGGACTCATGGCCACCAAAACCACTTCCATACTAATTCTTCCAAAACAACTTCAATGGTGAGGTTTGAATTTCTCAAGCTATTGACTAAGGCATGGAAATAAACTCATGAACTCATGAACTCAAAACGCATTAGTAATCAAATCCAAGGGATCTGGCGCGCTGTGCATATCATGGTCATTAACGAATAATGTACATAATCAATAATAAATTAGATTTTTGAAAAACACAAATGGCACGCCATCATTGGTTGGAAGATGACACATAGGTCATCTTCAACCTCCAGCCAACGTGATTTGCAGGTCTCTCAAACTGTAAAATCAGAAGCTCAGACCTATGCCAATCGCTTCGTCTCTTCAAGACGAAAACAACCACACCCTCGCGCCAAATTTATATAAACTGTAGCTCAAGCAATTTGGAAAGAAAGTTTTGAAAAGGGATTTGAAAATTCATGGTCAAGACGTGTTTCTAGTGAACTGTAAATGTTGCGACTAGAACCAGGGCAATGAGAGCAACACAATGATATCAGAGATTTGAAGAATTGATAAAGGAATCTACCTATTGAAGTTGAGTTGCAGAGCTCTGGAAATGGACTTCTATGGAACAGTATAAGGCGCAATTCATGAATGTAATTATATCGTTAGCTTCAGGGAAGATCAAGGAAGGTGAATTGAGGGAAAAATGGATTGAAAAAGGCTAGAGAATAGATTTCGAAGTTGCTGAATTCTGTGTTGTGAAGCAAGTTTGGCAGGGTGATTCTGGCTACCTAAGCTTGGGAAATTGAATGGGGGATGAGCCTCTATTTATAGGGAAGCAAATGGCATCAAAAGGAATAGCAAATGATGCGTTTTGGAGGGAATTCGTGTGGGTTTGCATCATGAAGAAAGTGTGACTCAAACTTGATCAAAACTCATCCAAATCATGTGTTTCATGATGCTTATCACTTCTGGAAAATTGCTAAACATGATTAGAAACAAAAACTCGTGGAAATCCTGTTATTAGAAGCCAAAACAAAGATTTCAAAATTCTGACTTTGTGCAAGATTCAGTTTCAAACTACCAAATTCAAATCCATGGTATTTCCACCTCAAGGGGTCTTAGGGCATAATTCATGATGCTTTGGAAAGATGAGGTTACAAGATTTGCAATGGAAAAAGAATGGAATCAAATGGATGCTTGAGCTGAAAGTTACATGGAGTCAAAGTTGAAGAAAAAGAGTAGACTTTCCATACTTAGAAATATTTTAAATTCTTCTTTAAAAATGACCTATAATCCTTTGCATCCAAACATGGCCTTCCACTTAGAATTTGCTCTTGACCAAAAAAATGGAATGAAGTAGACCTCTAGAATAACATTTTGCAATTTGAACCGCAAAAAATCTCTAAAAATTGAGCAAGTTATGACTTGTTGAATTTGGCCAAAAATCATGAAATGACCTATAATCTTTTGCATTCTTAAGGCAACTTCCATCCATTTTCTTACTTTGCACATAAAAGAATGCATGAAGTACACCTCCTTAAGATCATAATGGAAAAATAATGGGCTCAAGGTGATAAAAATTGACCAAGTTATGACCATTTGAATTCACACATCGAAAATTGGGGAGTCATCTGGGTGACTTGTAATCTTTCTTCTTCACCAAGTTCCTTCCACATGAAAACTCCTTGGAACTTTTGAAGTGATTTATTGGTAACTTTTTGAAGAGAAGGATGCTTTTGGAATCACTCAAAAATACCAAAAGATGAGCAAGATATGCTCCTTTGAAGATCAAAACCCTAGCCTCTAGATCAAGAGAATGCTTTGAGGAACTTTGCCAAGTTTCAACAAACTTTTTGTGCCAATATTCTTCCTTTGTGAATGGAAATTGTTGAGGATGATTATGAGGACTCATGGCCACCAAAACCACTTCCATACTAATTCTTCCAAAACAACTTCAATGGTGAGGTTTGAATTTCTCAAGCTATTGACTAAGGCATGGAAATAAACTCATGAACTCATGAACTCAAAACGCATTAGTAATCAAATCCAAGGGATCTGGCGCGCTGTGCATATCATGGTCATTAACGAATAATGTACATAATCAATAATAAATTAGATTTTTGAAAAACACAAATGGCACGCCATCATTGGTTGGAAGATGACACATAGGTCATCTGTAACCTCCAGCCAACGTGATTTGCAGGTCTCTCAAACTGTAAAATTAGAAGCCCAGACCTATGCCAATCGCTTTGTCTCTTCAAGACGAAAACAACCACACCCTCGCGCCAAATTTATATAAATTGTAGCTCAAGCAATTTGGAAAGAAAGTTTTGAAAAGGGATTTGAAAAATCATGGTCAAAACGTGTTTCCAGTGAACTGTTAGGGTTGCAACTCGAACCAGGGCAATGAGAGCAACACAATGATATCATAGTTTTGAAGAATTGATGAAGGAATCTACCTATTGAAGTTGAGTTGCGGAGCTCTGAAACTGGACTTCTATGGAACAGTATAGGGCACGATTCTTGAATGTAATTATATGGTTAGCTTCAGGGAAGATCAAGGAAGCTGAATTGAGGGGAAAATGGATTGAAAAAGGCTTGAGAATAGATTTCAAAGTTGTTGAATTCTAGGTTGTGAAGCAAGTTTGGCAGGGTGATTCTGGCTATCTAAGCTTGGGAAATTGAATCGGGGATGGCCCTATATTTGTAGGGAAGCAAGTGGCATCGAAAGGAATAGAAAATGATGTTTTTTGGAGGGAATTCGTGTGGGTTTGCATCATGAAGAAAGTGTGACTCAAACTTGATCAAAACTCATCCAAATCATGGGTTTCATGATGCTAATCACTTTTGGAAAGTTGCTAAACATGATTAGAAACAAAAACGCATGGAAATCCTGTGATTAGAAACCAAAACAAAGATTTCAAAATTCTGACTTTGTGCAAAATTCAGTTTCTAACTACCAAATTCAAATCCATGGTATTTCCACCTCAAGGGATCTTAGGGCATAATTCTTGATGCTTTGGAAAGATGATGTTACAAGCTTTGCAATGGAAAAAGAATGGAATCAAATGGATGCTTGAGCTGAAAGTTACATGGAGTCAAAGTTGAAGAAAAAGAGTAGACTTTCCATACTTAGAAATATTTAAATTCTTCTTTAGAAATGACCTATAATCCTTTGCATCCCAACATGGCCTTCCACTTAGAATTTGCTCTTGACCAAAAAAGATGGAATGAAGTAGACCTTTTGAATGGCATTTTTCAATTTGAACCACTCAAAATCTCCAAAAATTGAGCAGGTTATGACTTGTTGAAGTTGGCCAAAAATCATGAAATGACCTATAATCTTTTGCATTCTTAAGGCAACTTCCATCCATTTTCTTACTTTGCACATAAAAGAATGCATGAATTACACCTCCTTAAGATGATCATGGAAAAATAATGGGCTTAAGGTGATAAAAATTGACCAAGTTATGACCATTTGAACCCACATATGGAAAATTTGGGATTCATCTGGGTGACTTGTAATCTTTCTTCTTCACCAAGTTCCTTCCACATGAAAACTCGTTGGAACTTTTGAAGTGATTTGTTGGTAACTTTTTAAAGAGAAGGATGCTTTTGGAATCACTCAAAAATACCAAAAGATGAGCAAGATATTCTCCTTTGAAGTTCAAAACCCTTGCCTCTAGATCAAGAGAATGCTTTGAGGAACTTTGCCAAAGTTGAACAAACTTTTTGTGCCAATATTCTTCCTTTGTGAATAGAAATTGTTGAGGATGATGAGGAGGACTCGTGGCCACCAAAACAACTTCCATACTAATTCTTCCAAAACAACTTCAATGGTGAGGTTTGAATTTCTCAAGCTATTGACTAAGGCATGGAAATAAACTCATGAACTCATGAACTCAAAACGCATTAGTAATCAAATCCAAGGGATCTGGCGCGTTGTGCATATCATGGTCATTAATGAATAATGTACAGAATCAATAATAAATCAGATATTTGAAAAACACAAATGGCACGTCATCATTCGTTGGAAGATGACACGTAGGTCATCTTCAACATCCAGACAACGTGATTTGCAGGTCTCTCAAAGTGTAAAATCAGAAGCCCAGACCTCTGCCAGTCGCTTCGTCTCTTTAAGACGAAAACAACCACACCCTCGCACCAAATTTATATAAATTGTAGATCAAGCAATTTGGAAAGAAAGTTTTGAAAAGGGATTTGAAAAATCATGGTCAAAACGTGTTTCCAGTGAACTGTAAGTGTTGCGACTAGAACCAGGGCAATGAGAGAAACACTATGATATCAGAGTTTTGAAGAATTGATGAAGGAATTTACCTATTGAAGTTGAGTTGTGGAGCTCTGAAATTGGACTTCTATGGAACATTATAGGGCACGATTCTTGAATGTAATTATATGGTTAGCTTCAGGGAAGATCAAGGAAGCTGAATTGAGGGAAAATGGATTGAAAAAGGCTTGAGAATAGATTTCGAAGTTGCTGAATTCTGGGTTGTGAAGCAAGTTTGGCAGGGTGATTTTGGCTATCTAATATTTAAAAATTGAATGGGGGATGGTCCTATATTTATAGGGAAGCAAATGGCATCGAAAGGAATATCAAATGATGTGTTTTGGGGGGAATTCGTGTGGGTTTGCATCATGAAGAAAGTGTGACTCAAACTTGATCAAAACTCATCCAAATAATGTGTTTCATGATGCTAATCACTTCTGGAAAGTTGCTAAACATGATTAGAAACAAAAACGCGTGGAAATACTGTGATTAGAAACCAAAACAAAGATTTCAAAATTCTGACTTTGTGCAAAATTCAGTTTCAAACTACCAAATTCAAACCCATGGTATTTCCACCTCAAGGGGACTTAGGGCATAATTCTTGATGCTTTGGAAAGATGAGGTTACGAGCTTTGCAATGGAAAAAGAATGGAATCAAATGGATGCTTGAGCTGAAAGTTACATGGAGTCAAAGTTGAAGAAAAAGAGTAGACTTTCCATACTTAGAAATATTTTAAATTCTTCTTTAAAAATGACCTATAATCCTTTGCATCCAAACATGGCCTTCCACTTAAAATTTGCTCTTGACCAAAAAAGATGGAATGAAGTAGACCTCTTGAATGACATTTTTCAATTTGAACCACACAAAATCTCCAAAAATTGAGCAAGTTATGACTTGTTGAAGTTGGCCAAAAATCATTGAATGACCTATAATCTTTTGCATTCTTAAGGCAACTTCCATCCATTTTCTTACTTTGCACATAAAAGAAGGCATGAAGTACACCTCTTTAAGATCATAATGGAAAAATAATGGGCTCATGGTGATAAAAATTGACCAAGTTATGACCATTTGAAATCACATATGGAAAATTGGGGATTCATCTGGGTGACTTGTAATGTTTCTTCTTCACCAAGTTCCTTCCACATGAAAACTCCTTGGAACTTTTGAAGTGATTTGTTGGTAACTTTTTGAAGAGAAGGATGCTTTTGTAATCACTTAAAAATACAAAAATATGAGCAAGATATGCTCCTTTGATGTTCAAAACCCTAGCCTCTAGATCAAGAGAATGCTTTGAGGAACTTTGCCAAGTTTGAACAAACTTTTTGTGCCAATATTCTTCATTTGTGAATAGTAATTGTTGAGGATGATGATGAGGACTCATGGCCACCAAAACCACTTCCATACTAATTCTTCCAAAACAACTTCAATGGTGAGGTTTGAATTTCTCAAGCTATTGACTAAGGCATGGAAATAAACTCATGAACTCATGAACTCAAAACGCGATAGTAATCAAATCCAAGGAATCTGGCGCGCTGTGCATATCATGGTCATTAATGAATAATGTACATAATCAATAATAAATCAGATTTTTGAAAAACACAAATGGCACTCCATCATTGGTTGGAAGATGACACGTAGGTCATCTTCAACCTCCAGCAGACGTGATTTGCAGGTCTCTCAAACTATAAAATCAGAAGCCCAGACCTATGCCAATCGCTTCGTCTCTTCAAGACGAAAACAACCACACCCTCGCGCCAAATTTATATAAATTGTAGCTCAAGCAATTTGGAAAGAAAGTTTTTAAAAGGGATTTGAAAAATCATGGTCAAAACGTGTTTCCAGTGAACTGTAAGTGTTGCGACTAGAACCAGGGCAATGAGAGGAACCCAATGATATCAGAGTTTTGAAGAATTGATGAAGGAATCTACCTATTGAAGTTGAGTTGCGGAGCTCTGAAACTGGACTTCTATGGAACAGTATAGGGCACGATTCTTGAATGTAATTATATGGTTAGCTTCAGGGAAGATCAAGGAAGCTGAATTGAGGGAAAAATGGATTGAAAAAGGCTTGAGAATAGATTTCGAAGTTGCTGAATTCTGGGTTGTGAAGCAAGTTTGGCAGGGTGATTCTGGCTATCTAAGCTTGGGAAATTGAATGGGGGATGGCCCTATATTTATAGGGAAGAAAATGGCATCGAAAGGAATAGAAAATGATGTTTTTTGGAGGGAATTCATGTGCGTTTGCATCATGAAGAAAGTGTGACTCAAACTTGATCAAAACTCATCCAAATCATGTGTTTCATGATGCTAATCACTTCTGGAAAGTTGCTAAACATGATTAGAAACAAAAACGCGTGGAAATACTGTGATTATAAGCCAAAACAAAGATTTCAAAATTCTGACTTTGTGCAAAATTCAGTTTCAAACTACCAAATTCAAACCCATGGTATTTCCACCTCAAGGGGACTTAGGGAATAATTCTTGATGCTTTGGAAAGATGGGGTTACGAGCTTTGCAATGGAAAAAGAATGGAATCAAATGGATGATTGAGCTGAAAGTTACATGGAGTCAAAGTTGAAGAAAAAGAGTAGACTTTCCATACTTAGAAATATTTTAAATTCTTCTTTAAAAATGACCTATAATCCTTTGCATCCAAACATGGCCTTCCACTTAGAATTTGCTCTTGACCAAAAAAGATGGAATGAAGTAGACCTCTTGAATGACATTTTTCAATTTGAACCACACAAAATCTCCAAAAGTTGAGCAAGTTATGACTTGTTGAAGTTGGTCAAAAATCATGAAATGACCTATAACCTTTTGCATTCTTAAGGCAACTTCCATCAATTTTCTTACTTTGCACACAAAAGAAGGCATGAAGTACACCTCTTTAAGATCATAATGGAAAAATAATGGGCTCATGGTGATAAAAATTGACCAATTTATGACCATTTGAACCCACATATGGAAAATTTGGGATTCATCTGGGTGACTGGTAATCTTTCTTCTTCACCAAGTTCCTTCCACATGAAAACTCCTTGGAACTTTTGAAGTGATTTGTTGGTAACTTTTTGAAGAGAAGGATGCTTTTGTAATCACTCAAAAATACAAAAAGATGAGCAAGATATGCTCCTTTGATGTTCAAAACCCTAGCCTCTAGATCAAGAGAATGCTTTGAGGAACTTTTCCAAGTTTGAACAAACTTTTTGTGCCAATATTCTTCATTTGTGAATAGAAATTGTTGAGGATGATGATGAGGACTCATGGCCTCCAAAACCACTTCCATACTAATTCTTCCAAAACAACTTCAATGGTGAGGTTTGAATTTCTCAAGCTATTGACTAAGGCATGGAAATAAACTCATGAACTCATGAACTCAAAACGCGTTAGTAATCAAATCCAAGGGATCTGGCGCGCTGTGCATATCATGGTCATTAATGAATAATGTACAGAATCAATAATAAATCAGATTTTTTAAAAACACAAATGGCACGCCATCATTGGTTGGAAGATGACACGTAGGTCATCTTCAACCTCCAGACAACGTGATTTGCAGGTCTCTCAAACTATAAAATCAGAAGCCCAGACCTATGCCAATTGCTTCATCTATTCAAGACGAAAACAACCACACCCTCACGCCAAAATTATATAAATTATAGCTCAAGCAATTTGGAAAGAAAGTTTTGAAAAGGGATTTGAAAAATCATGGTCAAAACGTGTTTCCAGTGAACTGTAAGTGTTGCGACTAGAACCAGGGGAATGAGAAGAACACAATGATATCGGAGTTTTGAAGAATTGATGAAGGAATCTACCAATTGAAGTTGAGTTGCGGAGCTCTGAAAATGGAATTCTATGGAACACTATAGGGCAATATTCTTGAATGTAATTATATGGTTAGCTTCAGGGAAGATCAAGGAAGTTGAATTGAGGGAAAAATGGATTGAAAAAGGCTTGAGAATAGATTTCGAAGTTGCTGAATTCTGGGTTGTGAAGCAAGTTTAGCAGGGTGATTCTGGCTATCTAAGCTTGGGAAATTGAATGGGGGATGGCCCTATATTTATAGGGAAGAAAATGGCATCGAAAGGAATAGAAAATGATGTTTTTTGGAGGGAATTCATGTGCGTTTGCATCATCAAGAAAGTGTGACTCAAACTTGATCAAAACTCATCCAAATCATGTGTTTCATGATGCTAATCACTTCTGGAAAGTTGCTAAACATGATTAGAAACAAAAACGCGTGGAAATACTGTGATTATAAGCCAAAACAAAGATTTCAAAATTCTGACTTTGTGCAAAATTCAGTTTCAAACTACCAAATTCAAACCCATGGTATTTCCACCTCAAGGGGACTTAGGGAATAATTCTTGATGCTTTGGAAAGATGGGGTTACGAGCTTTGCAATGGAAAAAGAATGGAATCAAATGGATGATTGAGCTGAAAGTTACATGGAGTCAAAGTTGAAGAAAAAGAGTAGACTTTCCATACTTAGAAATATTTTAAATTCTTCTTTAAAAATGACCTATAATCCTTTGCATCCAAACATGGCCTTCCACTTAGAATTTGCTCTTGACCAAAAAAGATTGAATGAAGTAGACCTCTTGAATGACATTTTTCAATTTGAACCACACAAAATCTCCAAAAGTTGAGCAAGTTATGACTTGTTGAAGTTAGCCAAAAATCATGAAATGACCTATAACCTTTTGCATTCTTAAGGCAACTTCCATCAATTTTCTTACTTTGCACACAAAAGAAGGCATGAAGTACACCTCTTTAAGATCATAATGGAAAAATAATGGGCTCATGGTGATAAAAATTGACCAATTTATGACCATTTGAACCCACATATGGAAAATTTGGGATTCATCTGGGTGACTGGTAATCTTTCTTCTTCACCAAGTTCCTTCCACATGAAAACTCCTTGGAACTTTTGAAGTGATTTGTTGGTAACTTTTTGAAGAGAAGGATGCTTTTGTAATCACTCAAAAATACAAAAAGATGAGCAAGATATGCTCCTTTGATGTTCAAAACCCTAGCCTCTAGATCAAGAGAATGCTTTGAGGAACTTTTCCAAGTTTGAACAAACTTTTTGTGCCAATATTCTTCATTTGTGAATAGAAATTGTTGAGGATGATGATGAGGACTCATGGCCTCCAAAACCACTTCCATACTAATTCTTCCAAAACAACTTCAATGGTGAGGTTTGAATTTCTCAAGCTATTGACTAAGGCATGGAAATAAACTCATGAACTCATGAACTCAAAACGCGTTAGTAATCAAATCCAAGGGATCTGGCGCGCTGTGCATATCATGGTCATTAATGAATAATGTACAGAATCAATAATAAATCAGATTTTTTAAAAACACAAATGGCACGCCATCATTGGTTGGAAGATGACACGTAGGTCATCTTCAACCTCCAGACAACGTGATTTGCAGGTCTCTCAAACTATAAAATCAGAAGCCCAGGCCTATGCCAATTGCTTCATCTATTCAAGACGAAAACAACCACACCCTCACGCCAAAATTATATAAATTATAGCTCAAGCAATTTGGAAAGAAAGTTTTGAAAAGGGATTTGAAAAATCATGGTCAAAACGTGTTTCCAGTGAACTGTAAGTGTTGCGACTAGAACCAGGGGAATGAGAGCAACACAATGATATCGGAGTTTTGAAGAATTGATGAAGGAATCTACCAATTGAAGTTGAGTTGCGGAGCTCTGAAAATGGAATTCTATGGAACAATATAGGGCAATATTCTTGAATGTAATTATATGGTTAGCTTCAGGGAAGATCAAGGAAGCTGAATTGAGGGAAAAATGGATTGAAAAAGGCTTGAGAATAGATTTCGAAGTTGCTGAATTCTGGGTTGTGAAGCAAGTTTAGCAGGGTGATTCTGGCTATCTAAGCTTGGGAAATTGAATGGGGGATGGCCCTATATTTATAGGGAAGCAAATGGCATCGAAAGGAATAGAAAATGATGTTTTTAGGAGGGAATTCATGTGCGTTTGCATCATGAAGAAAGTGTGACTCAAACTTGATCAAAACTCATCCAAATCATGTGTTTCATGATGCTAATCACTTCTGGAAAGTTGCTAAACATGATTAGAAACAAAAACGCGTGGAAATACTGTGATTAGAAGCCAAAACAAAGATTTCAAAATTCTGACTTTGTGCAAAATTCAGTTTCAAATACCAAATTCAAACCCATGGTATTTCCACCTCAAGGGGACTTAGGGCATAATTCTTGATGCTTTGGAAATATGAGGTTACGAGCTTTGCAATGGAAAAAGAATGGAATCAAATGGATGCTTGAGATGAAAGTTACATGGAGTCAAAGTTGAAGAAAAACAGTAGACTTTCCATACTTAGAAATATTTCAAATTCTTCTTTAAAAATGACTTAAAATCCTTTGCATCCAAACATGGCCTTCCACTTAGAATTTGCTCTTGACCAAAAAAGATGGAATTAAGTAGACCTCTTGAATGACATTTTTCAATTTGAACCACTCAAAATCTCAAAAAATTGAGCAAGTTATGACTTGTTGAAGTTGGCCAAAAATCATGAAATGACCTATAATCTTTTGCATTCTTAAGGCAACTTCCATCCATTTTCTTACATTGCACATAAAAGAATGCATGAAGTACACCTCCTTAAGATAATCATGGAAAAATAACGGGCTTAATTTGATAAAAATTGACCAAGTTATGACCATTTGAACCCACATATGGAAAATTGGGGATTCATCTGGGTGACTTGTAATCTTTCTTCTTCACCAAGTTCCTTCCACATGAAAACTCCTTGGAACTTTTGAAGTGATTTGTTGGTAACTTTTTGAAGAGAAGGATACTTTTGGAATCACTCAAAAATACCAAAAGATGAGCAAGATATGCTCCTTTGAAGTTCAAAACCCTAGCCTCTAGATCAAGAGAATGCTTTGAGGAACTTTGCCAAGTTTCAACAAACTTTTTGTGCCAATATTCTTCCTTTTTGAATAGAAATTGTTGAGGATGATGATGAGGACTCATGGCCACCAAAACCAATTCCATACTAATTCTTCCAAAACAACTTCAATGGTGAGGTTTGAATTTCTCAAGCTATTGACTAAGGCATGGAAATAAACTCATGAACTCATGAACTCAAAACGCGTTAGTAATCAAATGCAAGGGATCTGGCGCGCTGTGCATATCATGGTCATTAATGAATAATGTACAGAATCAATAATAAATCAGATTTTTGAAAAACACAAATGGCACGCCATCATTGGTTGGAAGATGACACGTAGGTCATCTTCAACCTCCAGCCAACGTGATTTGTAGGTCTCTCAAACTGTAAAATCAGAAGCCCAGGCCTATGCCAATTGCTTCATCTATTTAAGACGAAAACAACCACACCCTCACGCCAAAATTATATAAATTATAGCTCAAGCAATTTGGAAAGAAAGTTTTGAAAAGGGATTTGAAAAATCATGGTCAAAACGTGTTTCCAGTGAACTGTAAGTGTTGCGACTAGAACCAGTGGAATGAGAGCAACACAATGATATTGGAGTTTTGAAGAATTGATGAAGGAATCTACCAATTGAAGTTGAGTTTCGGAGCTCTGAAATAGGAATTCTATGGAACAGTATAGGGCAATATTCTTGAATGTAATTATATGGTTAGCTTCAGGGAAGATCAAGGAAGCTGAATTGAGGGAAAAATGGATTGAAAAAGGCTTGAGAATAGATTTCGAAGTTGCTGAATTCTGGGTTTTGAAGCAAGTTTGGCAGGGTGATTCTGGCTATCTAAGCTTGGGAAATTTAATGGGGGATGGCCCTATATTTATAGGGAAGCAAATGGCATCGAAAGGAATAGAAAATGATGTTTTTAGGAGGGAATTCATGTGCGTTTGCATCATGAAGAAAGTGTGACTCAAATTTGATCAAAACTCATCCAAATCATGTGTTTCATGATGCTAATCACTTCTGGAAAGTTGCTAAACATGATTAGAAACAAAAACGCGTGGAAATACTGTGATTAGAAGCCAAAACAAAGATTTCAAAATTCTGACTTTGTGCAAAATTCAGTTTCAAATACCAAATTCAAACCCATGGTATTTCCACCTCAAGGGGACTTAGGGCATAATTCTTGATGCTTTGGAAATATGAGGTTACGAGCTTTGCAATGGAAAAATAATGGAATCAAATGGGTGCTTGAGATGAAAGTTACATGGAGTCAAAGTTGAAGAAAAAGAGTAGACTTTCCATACTTAGAAATATTTCAAATTCTTCTTTAAAAATGACTTATAATCCTTTGCATCCAAACATGGCCTTCCACTTAGAATTTGCTCTTGACCAAAAAAGATGGAATTAAGTAGACCTCTTGAATGACATTTTTCAATTTGAACCACTCAAAATCTCCAAAAATTGAGCAAGTTATGACTTGTTGAAGTTGGCCAAAAATCATGAAATGACCTATAATCTTTTGCATTCTTAAGGCAACTTCCATCCATTTTCTTACATTGCACATAAAAGAATGCATGAAGTACACCTCCTTAAGATAATCATGGAAAAATAACGGGCTTAATTTGATAAAAATTGACCAAGTTATGACCATTTGAACCCACATATGGAAAATTGGGGATTCATCTGGGTGACTTGTAATCTTTCTTCTTCACCAAGTTCCTTCCACATGAAAACTCCTTGGAACTTTTGAAGTGATTTGTTGGTAACTTTTTGAAGAGAAGGATACTTTTGGAATCACTCAAAAATACCAAAAGATGTGCAAGATATGCTCCTTTGAAGTTCAAAACCCTAGCCTCTAGATCAAGAGAATGCTTTGAGGAACTTTGCCAAGTTTCAACAAACTTTTTGTGCCAATATTCTTCCTTTTTGAATAGAAATTGTTGAGGATGATGATGAGGACTCATGGCCACCAAAACCAATTCCATACTAATTCTTCCAAAACAACTTCAATGGTGAGGTTTGAATTTCTCAAGCTATTGACTAAGGCATGGAAATAAACTCATGAACTCATGAACTCAAAACGCGTTAGTAATCAAATGCAAGGGATCTGGCGCGCTGTGCATATCATGGTCATTAATGAATAATGTACAGAATCAATAATAAATCAGATTTTTGAAAAACACAAATGGCACGCCATCATTGGTTGGAAGATGACACGTAGGTCATCTTCAACCTCCAGCCAACGTGATTTGTAGGTCTCTCAAACTGTAAAATCAGAAGCCCAGGCCTATGCCAATTGCTTCATCTATTCAAGACGAAAACAACCACACCCTCACGCCAAAATTATATAAATTATAGCTCAAGCAATTTGGAAAGAAAGTTTTGAAAAGGGATTTGAAAAATCATGGTCAAAACGTGTTTCCAGTGAACTGTAAGTGTTGCGACTAGAACCAGTGGAATGAGAGCAACACAATGATATCGGAGTTTTGAAGAATTGATGAAGGAATCTACCAATTGAAGTTGAGTTTCGGAGCTCTGAAATAGGAATTCTATGGAACAGTATAGGGCAATATTCTTGAATGTAATTATATGGTTAGCTTCAGGGAAGATCAAGGAAGCTGAATTGAGGGAAAAATGGATTGAAAAAGGCTTGAGAATAGATTTCGAAGTTGCTGAATTCTGGGTTTTGAAGCAAGTTTGGCAGGGTGATTCTGGCTATCTAAGCTTGGGAAATTTAATGGGGGATGGCCCTATATTTATAGGGAAGCAAATGGCATCGAAAGGAATAGAAAATGATGTTTTTAGGAGGGAATTCATGTGCGTTTGCATCATGAAGAAAGTGTGACTCAAACTTGATCAAAACTCATCCAAATCATGTGTTTCATGATGCTAATCACTTCTGGAAAGTTGCTAAACATGATTAGAAACAAAAACGCGTGGAAATACTGTGATTAGAAGCCAAAACAAAGATTTCAAAATTCTGACTTTGTGCAAAATTCAGTTTCAAATACCAAATTCAAACCCATGGTATTTCCACCTCAAGGGGACTTAGGGCATAATTCTTGATGCTTTGGAAATATGAGGTTACGAGCTTTGCAATGGAAAAATAATGGAATCAAATGGATGCTTGAGATGAAAGTTACATGGAGTCAAAGTTGAAGAAAAAGAGTAGACTTTCCATACTTAGAAATATTTCAAATTCTTCTTTAAAAATGACTTATAATCCTTTGCATCCAAACATGGCCTTCCACTTAGAATTTGCTCTTGACCAAAAAAGATGGAATTAAGTAGACCTCTTGAATGACATTTTTCAATTTGAACCACTCAAAATCTCCAAAAATTGAGCAAGTTATGACTTGTTGAAGTTAGCCAAAAATCATGAAATGACCTATAATCTTTTGCATTCTTAAGGCAACTTCCATCCATTTTCTTACATTGCACATAAAAGAATGCATGAAGTACACCTCCTTAAGATAATCATGGAAAAATAACGGGCTTAATTTGATAAAAATTGACCAAGTTATGACCATTTGAACCCACATATGGAAAATTGGGGATTCATCTGGGTGACTTGTAATCTTTCTTCTTCACCAAGTTCCTTCCACATGAAAACTCCTTGGAACTTTTGAAGTGATTTGTTGGTAACTTTTTGAAGAGAAGGATACTTTTGGAATCACTCAAAAATACCAAAAGATGAGCAAGATATGCTCCTTTGATGTTCAAAACCCTAGCCTCTAGATCAAGAGAATGCTTTGAGGAACTTTGCCAAGTTTCAACAAACTTTTTGTGCCAATATTCTTCCTTTTTGAATAGAAATTGTTGAGGATGATGATGAGGACTCATGGCCACCAAAACCACTTCCATACAAATTCTTCCAAAACAACTTCAATGGTGAGGTTTGAATTTCTCAAGCTATTGACTAAGGCATGGAAATAAACTCATGAACTCATGAACTCAAAACGCGTTAGTAATCAAATGCAAGGGATCTGGCGCGCTGTGCATATCATGGTCATTAATGAATAATGTACAGAATCAATAATAAATCAGATTTTTGAAAAACACAAATGGCACGCCATCATTGGTTGGAAGATGACACGTAGGTCATCTTCAACCTCCAGCCAACGTGATTTGTAGGTCTCTCAAACTGTAAAATCAGAAGCCCAAACCTATGCCAATTGCTTCATCTATTCAAGACGAAAACAACCACACCCTCACGCCAAAATTATATAAATTATAGCTCAAGCAATTTGGAAAGAAAGTTTTGAAAAGGGATTTGAAAAATCATGGTCAAAACGTGTTTCCAGTGAACTGTAAGTGTTGCGACTAGAACCAGTGGAATGAGAGCAACACAATGATATCAGAGTTTTAAAGAATTGATGAAGGAATCTATCAATTGAAGTTGAGTTGCGGAGCTCTGAAATAGGAATTCTATGGAACAGTATAGGGCAATATTCTTGAATGTAATTATATGGTTAGCTTCAGGGAAGATCAAGGAAGCTGAATTGAGGGAAAAATGGATTGAAAAAGGCTTGAGAATAGATTTCGAAGTTGCTGAATTCTGGGTTTTGAAGCAAGTTTGGCAGGGTGATTCTGGCTATCTAAGCTTGGGAAATTGAATGGGGGATGGCCCTATATTTATAGGGAAGCAAATGGCATCGAAAGGAATAGAAAATGATGTTTTTAGGAGGGAATTCGTGTGGGTTTGCATCATGAAGAAAGTGTGACTCAAACTTGATCAAAACTCGTCCAAATTATGTGTTTTATGATGCTAATCACTTCTGGAAAGTTGCTAAACATGATTAGAAACAAAAACGCGTGGAAATACTGTGATTAGAAGCCAAAACAAAGATTTCAAAATTCTGACTTTGTGCAAAATTCAGTTTCAAATACCAAATTCAAACCCATGGTATTTCCACCTCAAGGGGACTTAGGGCATAATTCTTGATGCTTTGGAAATATGAGGTTACGAGCTTTGCAATGGAAAAAGAATGGAATCAAATGGGTGCTTGAGATGAAAGTTACATGGAGTCAAAGTTGAAGAAAAAGAGTAGACTTTCCATACTTAGAAATATTTCAAATTCTTCTTTAAAAATGACTTATAATCCTTTGCATCCAAACATGGCCTTCCACTTAGAATTTGCTCTTGACCAAAAAAGATGGAATTAAGTAGACCTCTTGAATGACATTTTTCAATTTGAACCACTCAAAATCTCCAAAAATTGAGCAAGTTATGACTTGTTGAAGTTGGCCAAAAATCATGAAATGACCTATAATCTTTTGCATTCTTAAGGCAACTTCCATCCATTTTCTTACATTGCACATAAAAGAATGCATGAAGTACACCTCCTTAAGATAATCATGGAAAAATAACGGGCTTAATTTGATAAAAATTGACCAAGTTATGACCATTTGAACCCACATATGGAAAATTGGGGATTCATCTGGGTGACTTGTAATCTTTCTTCTTCACCAAGTTCCTTCCACATGAAAACTCCTTGAAACTTTTGAAGTGATTTGTTGGTAACTTTTTGAAGAGAAGGATACTTTTGGAATCACTCAAAAATACCAAAAGATGAGCAAGATATGCTCCTTTGAAGTTCAAAACCCTAGCCTCTAGATCAAGAGAATGCTTTGAGGAACTTTGCCAAGTTTCAACAAACTTTTTGTGCCAATATTCTTCCTTTTTGAATAGAAATTGTTGAGGATGATGATGAGGACTCATGGCTACCAAAACCACATCCATACTAATTCTTCCAAAACAACTTCAATGGTGAGGTTTGAATTTCTCAAGCTATTGACTAAGGCATGGAAATAAACTCATAAACTCATGAAGTCAAAACGCGTTAGTAATCAAATGCAAGGGATCTGGCGCGCTGTGCATATCATGGTCATTAATGAATAATGTACAGAATCAATAATAAATCAGATTTTTTAAAAACACAAATGGCACGCCATCATTGGTTTGAAGATGACACGTAGGTCATCTTCAACCTCCAGCCAACGTGATTTGTAGGTCTCTCAAACTGTAAAATCAGAAGCCCAGACCTATGCCAATTGCTTCATCTATTCAAGACGAAAACAACCACACCCTCACGCCAAAATTATATAAATTATAGCTCAAGCAATTTGGAAAGAAAGTTTTGAAAAGGGATTTGAAAAATCATGGTCAAAACGTGTTTCCAGTGAACTGTAAGTGTTGCGACTAGAACCAGGGGAATGAGAGCAACACAATGATATCGGAGTTTTGAAGAATTGATGAAGGAATCTACCAATTGAAGTTGAGTTGTGGAGCTCTGAAAATGGAATTCTATGGAACAGTATATGGCAAGATTCTTGAATTTAATTATATGGTTAGCTTCAGGGAAGATCAAGGAAGCAGAATTGAGGGGAAAATGGAATGAAAAAGGCTTGAGAATAGATTTTGAAGTTGCTGAATTCTGGGTTGTGAAGCAAGTTTTGAAGGGTGATTCTGGCTATCTAAGCTAGGGAAATTAAATGGGGGATGGCCCTATATTTATAGGGAAGCAAATGGAATCAAAAGGAATAACAAATGATGTGTTTTGGAGGGAATTCGTGTGGGTTTGCATCATGAAGAAAGTGTGACTCAAACTTGATCAAAACTCATCCAAATCATGTGTTTTATGATGCTAATCACTTCTGGAAAGTTGCTAAACATGATTAGAAACAAAAACGCGTGGAAATCCTGTGATTAGAAGCCAAAACAAAGATTTCAAAATTCTGACTTTGTGCAAAATTCAGTTTCAAGCTACCAAATTCAAACCCATGGTATTTCCACCTCAAGGGGTCTTAGGGAATAATTCTTGATGCTTTGGAAAGATGAGGTTACGAGCTTTGCAATGGAAAAATAATGGAATCAAATGGATGCTTGAGCTGAAAGTTACATGGAGTCAAATTTGAATAAAAAGAGTAGACTTTCCATACATAGAAATATTTCAAATTCTTCTTTAAAAATGACTTATAATCCTTTGCATCCAAACATGGCCTTCCACTTAGAATTTGCTCTTGACCAAAAAAGATGGAATGAAGCAGACATCTTGAATGACATTTTTCAATTTGAACCATTCAAAATCTCCAAAAATTGAGCAAGTTATGACTTGTTGAAGTTGGCCAAAAATCATGAAATGACCTATAATCTTTTGCATTCTTAACGAAACTTCCATCCATTTTCTTACTTTGCACACAAAAGAATGCATGAAGTACACCTCCTTAAGATCATCATGGAAAAATAATGGGCTCAAGGTGATAAAAATTGACCAAGTTATGACCATTTGAACCCACATATGGAAAATTGGGGATTCATCTGGGTGACTTGTAATCTTTCTTCTTCACCAAGTTCCTTCCACATGAAAACTCCTTGGAACTTTTGAAGTGATTTGTTGGTAACTTTTTGAAGAGAAGGATACTTTTGGAATCACTCAAAAATACCAAAAGATGAGCAAGATATGCTCCTTTGAAGTTCAAAACCCTAGCCTCTAGATCAAGAGAATGCTTTGAGGAACTTTGCCAAGTTTCAACAAACTTTTTGTGCCAATATTCTTCCTTTTTGAATAGAAATTGTTGAGGATGATGATGAGGACTCATGGCCACCAAAACCACTTCCATACTAATTCTTCCAAAACAACTTCAATGGTGAGGTTTGAATTTCTCAAGCTATTGACTAAGGCATGGAAATAAACTCATGAACTCATGAACTCAAAACGCGTTAGTAATCAAATGCAAGGGATCTGGCGCGCTGTGCATATCATGGTCATTAATGAATAATGTACAGAATCAATAATAAATCAGATTTTTGAAAAACACAAATGGCACGCCATCATTGGTTGGAAGATGACACGTATGTCATCTTCAACCTCCAGCCAACGTGATTTGTAGGTCTCTCAAACTGTAAAATCAGAAGCCCAGACCTATGCCAATTGCTTCATCTATTCAAGACGAAAACAACCACACCCTCACGCCAAAATTATATAAATTATAGCTCAAGCAATTTGGAAAGAAAGTTTTGAAAAGGGATTTGAAAAATCATGGTCAAAACGTGTTTCCAGTGAACTGTAAGTGTTGCGACTAGAACCAGGGGAATGAGAGCAACACAATGATATCGGAGTTTTGAAGAATTGATGAAGGAATCTACCAATTGAAGTTGAGTTGCGGAGCTCTGAAAATGGAATTCTATGGAACAATATATGGCAAGATTCTTGAATTTAATTATATGGTTAGCTTCAGGGAAGATCAAGGAAGCAGAATTGACGGGAAAATGGAATGAAAAAGGCTTGAGAATAGATTTTGAAGTTGCTGAATTCTGGGTTGTGAAGCAAGTTTTGAAGGGTGATTCTGGCTATCTAAGCTTGGGAAATTGAATGGGGGATGGCCCTATATTTATAGTGAAGCAAATGGAATCAAAAGGAATAACAAATGATGTGTTTTGGAGGGAATTCGTGTGGGTTTGCATCATGAAGAAAGTGTGACTCAAACTTGATCAAAACTCGTCCAAATTATGTGTTTTATGATGCTAATCACTTCTGGAAAGTTGCTAAACATGATTAGAAACAAAAACGCGTGGAAATCCTGTGATTAGAAGTCAAAACAAAGATTTCAAAATTCTGACTTTGTGCAAAATTCAGTTTCAAACTACCAAATTCAAACCCATGGTATTTCCACCTCAAGGGGTCTTAGGGAATAATTCTTGATGCTTTGGAAAGATGAGGTTACGAGCTTTGCAATGGAAAAATAATGGAATCAAATGGATGCTTGAGCTGAAAGTTACATGGAGTCAAATTTGAAAAAAAAGAGTAGACTTTCCATACATAGAAATATTTCAAATTCTTCTTTAAAAATGACTTATAATCCTTTGCATCCAAACATGGCCTTCCACTTAGAATTTGCTCTTGACCAAAAAAGATGGAATGAAGTAGACATCTTGAATGACATTTTTCAATTTGAACCATTCAAAATCTCCAAAAATTGAGCAAGTTATGACTTGTTGAAGTTGGCCAAAAATCATGAAATGACCTATAATCTTTTGCATTCTTAACGAAACTTCCATCCATTTTCTTACTTTGCACACAAAAGAATGCATGAAGTACACCTCCTTAAGATCATCATGGAAAAATAATGGGCTCAAGGTGATAAAAATTGACCAAGTTATGACCATTTGAACCCACAAATGGAAAATTTGGGATTCATTTGGGTGACTTGTAGTCTTTCTTCTTCACCAAGTTCCTTCCACATGAAAACTCCTTGGAACTTTTGAAGTGATTTATTGGAAACTTTTTGAAGAGAAGGATGATTTTGGAATCACTCAAAAATACCAAAAGATGAGCAAGATATGCTCCTTTGAAGTTCAAAACCCTAGCCTCTAGATCAAGAGAATGCTTTGAGGAACTTTGCCAAGTTTCAACAAAATTTTTGTGCCAATATTCTTCCTTTGTGAATAGAAATTGTTGAGGATGATGATGAGGACTCATGGCCACCAAAACCACTTCCATACTAATTATTCCAAAACAACTTCAATGGTGAGGTTTGAATTTCTCAAGCTATTGACTAAGGCATGGAAATAAACTCTTGAACTCATGAACTCAAAACGCGTTAGTAATCAAATCCAAGAGATATGGTGCACTGTGCATATCATGGTCATTAATGAATAATGTACATAATCAATAATAAATCATATTTTTGAAAAACACAAATGGCACGCCATCATTGGTTGGAAGATGACACGTAGGTCATCTTCAACCTCCAGCCAATGTGATTTGCAGGTCTCTCAAACTGTAAAATCAGAAGCCCAGACCTATGCCAATCGCTTCGTCTCTTCAAGACGAAAACAACCACACCCTCGCGCCAAATTTATATAAATGGTAGCTCAAGCAATTTGGAAAGAAAGTTTTGAAAAGGGATTTGAAAAATCATGGTCAAAATGTGTTTCCAGTGAATTGTAAGTGTTGCGACTAGAACCAGTGCAGTGAGAGCAACACAATGATATCAGAGTTTTGAAGAATTGATGAAGATTGAAGTTGAGTTACGGAGCTCTGAAACTGGACTTCTATGGAACAGTATAGGGCAAGATTCTTGAATGTAATTATATGGTTAGCTTCAGGGAAGATCAAGGAAGCTGAATTGAGGGAAAAATGGAATGAAAAAGGCTTGATAATAGATTTCGAAGTTGTTGAATTATGGGTTGTGAAGCAAGTAGGGAAGGGTGATTCTGGCTATCTAAGCTTGGGAAATTGAATGGGGGATGGCCCTATATTTATAGGGAAGCAAATGGCATCAAAAGGAATAACAAATGATGTGTTTTGTAGGGAATTCGTGTGGGTTTTCATCATGAAGAAAGTGTGACTCAAACTTGATCAAAACTCATCCATATCATGTGTTTCATGATGCTAATCACTTCTGGAAAGTTGCTAAACATGATTAGAAACAAAAACGCGTGGAAATCCTGTGATTAGAAGCCAAAACAATGATTTCAAAATTCTGACTTTGTGCAAAATTGAGTTTCAAACTACCAAATTCAAACCCATGGTATTTCCACCTCAAGGGGTCTTAGGGCATAATTCTTGATGCTTTGGAAAGATGAGCTTACGAGTTTTGCAATGGAAAAAGAATGGAATCAAATGGATGCTTGAGCTGAAAATTACATGGAGTGAAAGTTGAAGAAAAAGAGTAGACTTTCCATACTTAGAAATATTTCAAATTCTTCTTTAAAAATGACTTATAATCCTTTGCATCCAAACATGGCCTTCCACTTAGAATTTTCTCTTGACCAAAAAAGATGGAATGAAGTAGACCTCTTGAATGACATTTTTAAATTTGAACCACTCAAAATTTCCAAAAATTGAGCAAGTTATGACTTGTTGAAGTTGGCCAAAATTCATGAAATGACCTATAATCTTTTGCATTCTTAAGGAAACTTCCATCCATTGTCTTACTTTGCACATAAAAGAATGCATAAAGTACACCTCCTTAAGATCATCATGGAAAAATAATGGGCTCAAGGTGATAAAAATTGACCAAGTTATGACCATTTGAACCCACATATGGAAAATTTGGGATTCATCTGGGTGACTTGTAAACTTTCTTCTTCACCAAGTTCCTTCCACATGAAAACTCCTTGGAACTTTTGAAGTGATTTGTTGGTAACTTTTTGAAGAGAAGCATGATTTTGGAATCACTCAAAAATACCAAAAGATGAGCAATATATGCTCCTTTGAAGTTCAAAACCCTAGCCTCTAGATCAAGAGAATGCTTTGGGGAACTTTGCCAAGTTTCAACAAACTTTTTGTGCCAATATTCTTCCTTTGTGAATAGAAATTGTTGAGGATGATGATGAGGACTCATGGCCACCAAAACCACTTCCATACTAATTCTTCCAAAACAACTTCAATGGTGAGGTTTGAATTTCTCAAGATATTGACTAAGGCATGGAAATAAACTCATGAACTCATGAACTCAAAACGCGTTAGTAATCAAATCCAAGGGATCTGGCGCGCTGTGCATATCATGGTCATTAATGAATAATGTACAGAATCAATAATAAATCAGATTTTTGAAAAACACAAATGGCACGCCATCATTGGTTGGAAGATGACACGTAGGTCATCTTCAACCTCCAGCCAACGTGATTTGCAGGTCTCTCAAACTGTAAAATCAGAAGCCTAGACCTATGCCAATCGCTTCGCCTCTTCAAGACGAAAACAACCACACCCTCGCGCCAAATTTATATCAATTGTAGCTCAAGCAATTTGGAAAGAAAGTTTTGAAAAGGGATTTGAAAAATCATGGTCAAAACGTGTTTCTAGTGAACTGTAAGTGTTGCAACTAGAACCAGGGAAATGAGAGCAACACAATGATATCAGAGTTTTGAAGAATTGATGAAGGAATCTACCTATTGAAGTTGAGTTGCGGAGCTCTGAAACTGGACTTCTATGGAACAGTATAGGGCAAGATTCTTGAATGTAATTATATGGTTAGCTTCAGGGAAGATAAAGGAAGCTGAATTGAGGGGAAAAAGGCTTGAGAATAGATTTCGAAGTTGCTGAATTCTGGGTTGTGAAGCAAGTTTGGAAGCGCGATTCTGGCTATCTAAGCTTGGGAAATTGAATGGGGGATGGCCCTATATTTATAGGGAAGCAAATGGCGTCAAAAGGAATAACAAATGATGTGTTTTGGAGGGAATTCATATGGGTTTGCATCATGAAGAAAGTGTGACTCAAACTTGATCAAAACTCATCCAAATCATGTGTTTCATGATGCTAATCACTTCTGGAAAGTTGCTAAACATGATTAGAAACAAAAACGCATGGAAATCCTGTGATTAGAAGCCAAAACCAAGATTTCAAAATTCTGACTTTGTGTAAAATTCAGTTTCAAACTACCAAATTCAAACCCATGGTATTTCCACCTCAAGGGGTCTTAGGGCATAATTCTTGATGCTTTGGAAATATGAGGTTACGAGCTTTGCAATGGAAAAAGAATAGAATCAAATGGATGCTCTAGCTGAAATTTACATGGAGTCAAAGTTGAAGAAAAAGAGTAGACTTTCCATACTTAGAAATATTTCAAATTCTTCTTTAAAAATGACTTATAATCCTTTGCATCCAAACATGGCCTTCCACTTAGAATTTGCTCTTGACCAAAAAAGATGGAATGAAGTAGACCTCTTGAACGGCATTTTTCAATTTGAACCACTCAAAATCTCCAAAAATTGAGCAAGTTATGACTTGTTGAAGTTGGCCAAAAATCATGAAATGACCTATAATCTTTTGCATTCTTAAGGCAACTTCCATCCATTTTCTTACTTTGCACACAAAAGAATGCATGAAGTACACCTCCTTAAGATCATCATGGAAAAATAATGGGCTCAAGGTGATAAAAATTGACCAATTTATGACCATTTGAACACACATATGAAAAATTTGGGATTCATCTGGGTGACTTGTAATCTTTCTTCTTCACCAAGTTCCTTCCACATGAAAACTCCTTGGAACTTTTGAAGTGATTTGTTGGTAACTTTTTTAAGAGAAGGATGCTTTTGGAATCACTCAAAAATACCAAAAGATGAGCAAGATATGCTCCTTTGAAGTTCAAAACCCTAGCCTCTAGATCAAGAGAATGCTTTGAGGAACTTTGCCAAGTTTCAACAAACTTTTTGTGCCAATATTCTTCCTTTGTGAATAGAAATTGTTGAGGATGATGATGAGGACTCATGGCCACCAAAGCCACTTCCATACTAATTCTTCCAAAACAACTTCAATGGTGAGGTTTGAATTTCTCAAGCTATTGACTAAGGCATGGAAATAAACTCATGAACTCATGAACTCAAAACGCGTTAGTAATCAAATCCAAGGGATCTAGCGCGCTGTGCGTATCATGTTCATTAATGAATAATGTACAGATTCAATAATAAATCAGATTTTGAAAAACACAAATGGCACGCCATCATTGGTTGGAAGATGACACGTAGGTCATCTTCAACCTCCAGCCAACGTGATTTGCAGGTCTCTCAAACTGTAAAATCAGAAGCCTAGACCTATGCCAATCGCTTCGTCTCTTCAAGACGAAAACAACCACACCCTCGCGCCAAATTTATATAAATTGTAGCTCAAGCAATTTGGAAAGAAAGTTTTCAAAAGGGATTTGAAAAATCATGGTCAAAATGTGTTTCCAGTGAACTGTAAGTGTTGCAACTAGAACCAGGGCAATGAGAGAAACACAATGATATCAGAGTTTTGAAGAATTGATGAAGGAATCTACCTATTGAAGTTGAGTTGTGGAGCTCTGAAACTGGACTTCTATGGAACAGTATAGGGCAAGATTCTTGAATGTAATTATATGGTTAGCTTCAGGGAAGATCAAGAAAGCTAAATTGAGGGGAAAATGGAATGAAAAAGGATTGAGAATAGATTTTGAAGTTGCTGAATTCTGGGTTGTGAAGCAAGTTTGAAGGGTGATTCTGGCTATCTAAGCTTGGGAAATTGAATGGGGGATGGCCCTATATTTATAGTGAAGCAAATGGCATCAAAAGGAATAACAAATGATGTGTTTTGGAGGGAATTCGTGTGGGTTTGCATCATGAAGAAAGTGTGACTCAAACTTGATCAAAACTCATCCAAATCATGTGTTTCATGATGCTAATCACTTCTAGAAAGTTGCTAAACATGATTAGAAACAAAAACTCCTGGAAATCCTGTGATTAGAAGCCAAAACAAAGATTTCAAAATTCTGACTTTGTGTAAAATTCAGTTTCAAACTACCAAATTCAAACCCATGGTATTTCCACCTCAAGGGGTCTTAGGGTATAATTCTTGATGCTTTGGAAAGATGAGGTTACGAGCTTTGCAAGGGAAAAAGAATGGAATCAAATGGATGCTTGAGCTTAAAGTTACATGGAGTCAAAGTTGAAGAAAAAGAGTAGACTTTCAATACTTAGAAATATTTCAAATTCTTCTTTAAAAATGACTTATAATCCTTTGCATCCAAACATGGCCTTCCACTTAGAATTTGCTCTTGACAAAAAAAGATGGAATGAAGTAGACCTCTTGAACGACATTTTTCAATTTGAACCACTCAAAATCTCCAAAAATTGAGCAAGTTATGACTTGTTGAAGTTGGCCAAAAAGCATGAAATGACCTATAATCTTTTGCATTCTTAAGGCAACTTCCATCCATTTTCTTAATTTGCACACAAAAGAATGCATGAAGTACACCTCCTTAAGATGATCATGGAAAAATAATGGGCTCAAGGTGATACAAATTGACCAATTTATGACCATTTGAACCCACATATCGAAGATTTGGGATTCATCTGGGTGACTTGTAATCTTTCTTCTTCACCAAGTTCCTTCCACATGAAAACTCCTTGGAACTTTTGAAGTGATTTGTTGGTAACTTTTTGAAGAGAAGGATGATTTTGGAATCACTCAAAAATACCAAAAGATGAGCAAGATATGCTCCTTTGAAGTTCAAAACCCTAGCCTCTAGATCAAGAGAATGCTTTGGGGAACTTTGCCAAGTTTCAACAAACTTTTTGTGCCAATATTCTTCCTTTGTGAAGAGAAATTGATGAGGATGATGATGAGGACTCATGGCCACCAAAACCACTTCCATACTAATTCTTCCAAAACAACTTCAATGGTGAGGTTTTAATTTCTCAAGCTATTGACTAAGGCATGGAAATAAACTCATGAACTCATGAACTCAAAACACGTTAGTAATAAAATCCAAGGGATCTGGCGCGCTGTGCATATCATGGTCATTAATGAATAATGTACAGAATCAATAATAAATCAGATTTTTGAAAAACACAAATGGCACGCTGTTGGACCCCAAAATTTGCTCTCCCATATTCTTAAAGATTTGCCAAGTCAAAACTTCAAAATTCCCCAAGGGTTGCACAGTGCAAAGATCTCCTATACAGTCAAAACTAGGGTTTGTGTTCTGATCAAGAAGATGAAGTTTTCAAGGGCCCAATCAAGTCTCACATGCCTACAAATAAGGTCAAGCATCCTCATATCAAGTTTCAAGGCTTTCAGCACAAAATTGCACAGTCAAAAACCCTAATTGCACTACAGTCAACTGCAGGGGCAAAATGGTCATTTGACAGTCAAAAGTTCAAATTTTTGGTCAACATATCATTTTGAAGCCACAAACATCATTTGATCAATGCTTGAGCATGATTCTCAAAATTTGGCTCAGAAGTCATCAAGATGCAAAAGTTTCCTTATTTGGACAGCTGAAAAAGTCAACTGAAATTGACCAGGGCATAACTTTCACATGGATTATCAGAAAAATTCCATCCAAAGCTCATTTTGAAGAGAAAGACATTTCCTACAACTCATCTTCATACTTCAAGTCCAAGAAATGCTCTCATAAAAAGTTATCAATTTCAACATTATAGGTCATTTTCAAAAGTCAACAAAAAGGGACTTTAAGTCAAAGGCCATAACTTGAGATTGGTAAATCAAAATGACATGGGACCAAAGAAATTGGTTATAGGACTCAAGGACCTTTCCAAAATGTCCAAGAACATGAGAAAATCTTAAAAATTGAGCAAGTTATGCCTTGTAGAAGTTGGGAAATTTTTGGATATTTTGAAAAGTCAACATTGATTCAAATGACCTAAAATTGCTAATGGGCCCATTTTTCTTCCACAATTCATCATTCCAAACATGTGCACGACCACTTGGCCCAAAGGGAAGTATTTTCTCATTTTTTATTTATTTATTTGAATTTTTATTTATATTAATTCATTTAAATCATTTAAATATATGAAAAATATTTAACTTAACATAACCAATCTTTTTATACATGTTTTAGCCTCAATAATTCGTGCCTAGCCAAATAAGGAAAGAATTGGACTGATTAGATCATAATTTGCACAAAAGCACATGGAAGAATATTTGAAAAAGATCCTAGAAAATCAATTTTTAAAATCAATGAATGCAATGGATTTGATTGAGTTTTTTTGACCTAATGCACTCACTACATATGCCTGAACACAACCCTAATCAGGATAGACACTAACCTGCGCAAAAGAACACAAAGCAACTTGAAATTTTCTCTAAAAAAGTCAAAACTGTAAACACCTTTGCAAGGCGATTCAGGCCTCAAGACTGGTTTCAATAGCTTCCTCAAGGTCCCCTGAACGATTCGCAATCAAGAATACTCATCAGAACCTCAAGGATTGGTAACACGAGTGCAGACTGTATCAAATAAATTTCATAATCGTACACCCCATTCCATGCTTTATTTATGAAATTTAATTATTGATTCATGTTGGTCATTTGATTCTGAAGCTAACCCATGTATTTAATTATGTTTTTATGCTGTACACGCGATTTCACCATGTTTGAGTTTTAGGGTTTACAGGACCTCCAATTGGGGATTTTGAAACCAAGAAAAATTGGCCTTCAAGAGTACCATGGTTGTATTCAGCAAGTCTGGACGAAGAAAAAGCCCCTATCGCGCCTAATTTATGAGTGACCTAGGCTTATTCGCTATTTTCTCAAAACTGACCTTAAACAACGCGTAAAAAACCGTGGCCTATGTGTTTAATATTTCAGGGATGATGAAGAAGATGAGTCCATGGCACACGCTGATTGGCTTGTTTAAATTTCGCGCACTAACCACCACTAACCGTTACTTTCTTATTATATTGTTCTTGGATTATTTAATATACAGATAAGCAAATTGGCACGGTTGGCAAGCGCGTTAGCTGGTGAAGTGCATGACCTGGGTTCGAGCCCCAGGTCTACGTGAATTTCCATATTATTTTGCAAAGCATATTCCTGTGCAATTTCAAAGGTGGAGCGCACCATACACTCCCAAGATCCAGTCATCCACGCGTTGGTTACATCAATCAAAAGGTTCAGATTTAAGGCATATGGTAGACCCTAGTCAAAGGTGCCACATGGTGTCTGGAAAAGTCAATGGACCTGAAGGTCATTGGGCTCAAATTCATGGGCTACACCTCCTATCTGGGGACTGATACCCCCTTGGTGTGCAACTTCTCTTAATTTTCTCCATTTTTTATTCTTGTTATAATTTTTTATTTTTTTCTTTTAATTACTGTTTGTTTAATTAATTATATTTTCATAAAATCATAAAACACATAAAAAAATCAGAAAAAAGAGCAAAATATAATAAGTGTTTTATTTTAATTATTTTCATAAACAAATTGTATATAATTGAATTTAGTATAAATTAGGGTTTAATTTTAATACTTTTAATAAAAAAAATCTAAAAAGAAGTAGAATTAGGTTTAATTAATGTTTTTTATTCCTTTTTAATTTTTCTTTCTTATAATAATATTTACTTATTTTATTTATTTTTATTATTTAATTTGCATGAAAATAACTTAGGGTTAATTTAGGTTAAATGCTAATGTTTTCTTAATAAATTAAAATAATTAGAATTAGGGTTTGCGCCGTATATTGATTAATTCCTTTTTTTCTATTAAATCTTAAAATACATAAAAATACCAAAAAAAAACAAAAACAATTTCTTTTCTTAATTAATTAATTCATGTAATTTTGATATTTTGCAAAAGGGTCCAACGCCCTTGTTCTTAATTTCTTATTTCTCCGCATATTTATTTTATGTCATTTAAATAATTATGTACCTCTCCCGAAGCCTTGTAATTACTTTTCGCACTTTAATTCTTTTATTTTCTTTACTTTCTTTATTTTTCTGTCAAATCGGGTCCTGGTTAATTTTGGCGATGTGGACCCGCGCCATTTGTAATAGCTTTAGATTTACTTTTCCCGCACATATTTTAATTGTTAAACAAAGCATGCAAGAATGAATGTCTAAATAAAAACAAGCGTAGAACACCGATAACATGACAAGATAAATGCAAATGAAAATGACACACAATTCGCACACACCACCCCTAGGGTACGCCTCACTGTTGCCTTGCCTTCGAAAGGTGATCGTCGAGTAGAGGATGTCTTAGTAAGTCCTCATGATCCGGGAACCTGGCATGAGGGTAGCTTCTAAGGTGTCTTCCCATTGCTCTGGTGATCACCATGTCCCGAACCTTCGAATTGACCCGAATACCTCCAATAGTAGTGCTACCTACCTCTCAATGGTGGGATGGCACTACTTTAAAGGACATTTACACAGACGAATTCCTTAGGGTAGGTAGACGACTCGTGGATACTTGCTCTAATTCAAAACAAAACAAATCAAAAATACTTTTCACGCCAACACATTTTCAAAAAGCTTTCGAAAGCATTTTTCAAACACTCTTGAGGACCGATACAAGAGTCGAACTGAAATTTTCAAAGAAACTTTTTAAAACCCACAGTTGAAAAGAAAACAAACCAATTTTGAAAACACAATGAGCAAGTATCTAAGAGCCCATGGATAACCATGGATAGAAAGGGTGCTAACACCTTCCCTTTCTATAATCTACCTCCCGAACCGAGAGCAATCTCTTTAAGGAATTTTTCTGTGCTTTTGTCCTTTCCATTTGGAGAAAATAAAAGACGGTGGCGACTCTTGCTTCCGCGACATTTCGCGAACCAACGTTAAACAGTCAGTTCCAGATCCACCGATCACAGAACTGGCGACTCTGCCGGGGACCCTTTATAAAGTGAGGTGTACCTTAGGGCTAGCTCATAACTATGTTTTCAATTGTTTTCCTTGTGTGTTTTAAATTGTGGGTTGCTTGGGAGTTCTATAGATCCTAACCCGGATCTGGGGGATACCTTCTTAAAAAGTAGCAACAAGGCTGTGAGGGAACTGTGCGGGGTATACCGACATGGTTGAAACAGTCCGCTACGTTGATGTGGCACTTTGGTGTGTACCGGTAACCCTTGAGTTCAGTCAAGGAGAGTACGGGGCCTCCGCGTGGTGTCGTGAAGCATCAACAGACCTTAGGAACCTTAATTGAACTATCTTGGCCTCTTTAGGGTAGTGAGATAACTGACTTTGGTGCAGTCCGAGGTTGGTTGATACTCGATACTACGCTCAATTGAGGGTTGCTTTCCTGGAATATTTCGGTCGCCAGTTTAGTGGCTAAATCGAAACGATGAACAATGAAAGCAATCCCGTGATATTGGGAACCTTAGAACCCGGTTACTTTGATTAGGACAGGTTGAACCCACCAACTTCAAAAGGGTACTACCCAGACCCCATGCTGGCCTTAAACCCTAAGGGCTTCTCTTGGGTGACTTGTGTGCCTTCGTACTTGACTACTTGTATGCTTGTTACCTGACACTAGTTTCTTGCAGGGTATGTTTTAAGTCCTTAACTGGGACTCATAACAGGGTGCTAAGTTTCTTGCAGGTTATGTTTTAAGTCCTTAACTAGGACTCATGACAGGTTTACTTGAGCTTCTTACAGGTTTTGGTTTGCAGTCCTTAAAAAGGGCTCATAACAGGGTTTATCCATACTACCCCATGCATCATAACATCATACCATTGCATACATCGTAACCCATTTCAAGGATCTCAAGGGCTTGTGATGCAGGTCGTGATGAATCAAACATCTAGCAAGGGGCAAAGAGGATTTATTTTCCTCTAGCCAAAGTAGTCAGAGGCTATGACCCACTTGACATGGTGAGCTTTGACTCCTGAAGAAGGTTCCCTTAACCAAGGTTGTTTGGAAATCAAAACCAGACATGATGACTTAAGTCAGGGGCTATGACCCACTGGATATGGTGAGCCTTTGACCCTTGAAGAAGGACTCTCAACAATATGCAGTGCCTTCAATCAAGCTACCGGTTTCAAATGCTAACAATTTTCTTGTTTACCCCGCGAGGTCCTTGAAAACATTGCATGCATACATACACATCATTGCATAGCAGGTATCCTTGTTGCAGGTCACTTACCCTTCTCGCTGTTTATTTCAGCAATGGCTTCCCAACAAGGTAACCAGGGTCTTCATGCTCAAGAGACTCAGTTCAGGGAAATCTTCCTAGGTCTATCCAAGGGGCAAGAAGAGTTGAGGACACTCCTCATGGGGAATCTGGTCAGAAAAAGTCCTGAGGATGACAAGGACGAACAGCTGAAACGTCTACAAGCTGAGGTGGGCACATTGAAAACCCAGATGCTGGGGCAAAGGGCCCTCATTCAAGGTTTAGCTCAGGAGCAAGGAGAGCTGAGAGCCATGATCAGTCAGCTTCCTCAAGGCATGAAGCAACCAGCCCAAATCAGGGACCAGGTCATGGAACAGCTTCCAAGAGGGCAAAGGTCGGGTCCAATGAATAGATCTCTCCGAGTTGCTACTACTTCACAGGTCCAACAACGACCTCGCCAAGAACAGCGGGTTGATCAGAACAGGCCAGACGAGCCCAAGAGACAATTCACCAACATCAACATGTCATGGTCACGAGCTTTGCAGCACATGTTAAGGATGAACCTGATTGCGGTGATCAACCCTCCTGCAAATCCAAAGACTTCCTCTCCAAATTACAACCCAGAAGCAAGGTGCGCTTACCATTCTGGTAGCCCGGGGCACGATACTGAGGACTGTTGGGCACTGAAGTACAAGATTCAGAATATGATCGATGCTAAAGAGATCGAGTTCGAGCCCGCCGAGACTCCCAACGTGATCACTGCTCCCTTGCCAAAACATGGCTAGGACTGAAAAGACTTTTGTTCATTTGAATGTTCAAGTTGCAATTTTCTTTCGTTCAAACATTTACTCATTGTTAAAAAATTGTTATTTCATTAATGCATCGCTTATGTCTATTTTGAATCAATATATTCGTATTCACTATACGTAAATTATTTTCATATTTTTTCTGATGATCAACTCTTAATTGATAATTCTAAGCCTCTTGAGGGAGGATGACGAAAACGATACCACAATCTACAGTATGCTTTTGAACAGACCCCGCTGATGAGGTACAGGCATTGTTTCAATCCCTAAACACTGGAGTTATAAGGATGATAATCCCTCGTCAACCCATCTGAGCCAAAGAAGTAGGAGTTTTTCTTTTCGAAATTTAAAACCCTTAATCATAACCTGGGGCAGGGTAGTCTCTCAGTTGATCCAAGTGCATAACGAATGGCACTAAAGAGGTCCTTACAAAAAAAAGAAAGACAGTGATGACTCTGAACAATCATAAAGACAGGCAGTCATTATCTCTCAAAATAAAAAGCCCAATAAGTCAAAACCTATGAAAGGGACTTATGAAACTGGGGCATCCCGCTGACTGTAAGGAAACAGTTCAGGCGAAAAAAAATAGGGATAACGAAATCAAAAAAGAAAGAGGTCCTACAAACCCTCAACAAAAAAGGAAATGACTGCCTAATCAAAATATACTGTCAACATCCGAACCATCGCTGGTACATCAAAGCAAAGACTCAACCAAGGTCTAACGCACGATCAACTGAGTTTAGGTTTGAAGAACATCACGAAGAGCGGGTGGGTACAAATAATTTGAGCCTTTATCCTTTGTTTCTTAAACCGTGAACCAGGCCACGTTATAACCCTCAAAAGTCCTAGCTGAAGCATGGGTTAGTTCGAAAGCATATTGTTACGAAGGTATCCTGACTCCTTAAGGCTACGGTAAATACAGAGTTGACATCATGTTTTACAAACATTCACATGTTTTATGAAAAAATGCATTTTCAAAATCTTCAAGACAGACATAAGCTTTGCATTTTTAACATAACTTTGTTTGCATACGACTTTTTGTTTGAACAACAGGAAAATTCGCACGATGAATACCTAGTGAACAAAAGCACTTCCAATCAAGGGGCAGACGTGATTATTGTCCATCATCTGGGGCAATTCAGTCAAGATTCGGAGAATCTCTCAAAGGCCAAATATCCTGGGGCAAATCTCCGCCTGAGCCACTTGGGGCATTTCAGCAATGAATCTTGTCTGATCAAACACCTTCTGATGGCATGGCAAAACACTTATAACAGGGGCAACTCCCTACTTTCTGAGAACGGACATAGTCGAAAAAATACTACGCATAATCAAAGACCCGCTAGGTTGACACACCTAGGCAAAAATAAGGGCTTCCCGGCGAACCAAAAGGGTTCGGGCAAAATGAAGGGATGAAATGAAAAATATGTACACCCGGCAAGTCGAAAACCTGAAAAGGTGGCTTGGGCAAAAATGGGCATCCCGGTGGACTGAAAACCCGAAAGGGCGGTCCAGGCAAAAGTTAGGGATTAAAGCGTATGACTATGTCTCGTCATCTTGTCATTTGCCTATCAGAAGGAGAGTTTGTCCATCAACAACTATCAGCGCCTCACAGGTCTTCCTCTCCCACATCAGAAACAAGGGCAATAAAGAGTTGCCTGAGCAACCTAATTGCTCCGTCCTCCAAGGTGCCAAGGTAGGTTCAGCTAAAGAACATGACCAGTACATCTTAATTCCCCAGAGGGTAAGTCAGCAGTCAGTACATTCTTCTCCACGCAGAGTTATCAAACATTAAGGAAATTGAGTATCCTCCAGTAGATCTTAATACCTCCCCAGCAGCATATTCTTAACAAGCATCCCCGGCAGTCTTGGTCTAAAGATTGTTCCCCAGCAGCATATATTCTTAACAAGCATCCCCGGCAGTCTTGGTCTAAAGATTGTTCCCCGGCGGCGTATCAACACTCAAAGGAATCACTCCCCCAGCATATCAAAACTTCCCCAGGAAAGTCCAATCTAGTTCCCCAGGAAAATTGGAATTCATCTCCCCAAGCAATAAGCTTATCCCCAGTAGATTCTGGAAGCTTATCCCTCGCAGAACACGAACGCGTCGCCCGGCTTTATTCAAAGAGTTATTTCTGTAACAGGATATAACTGGGTTATCCTCAGCCAAAAGCCACGGAAAGAGCGTCCTCGACGAAGTCTTCTTACCCCAGCGAAGTCCATCAACACTTCCAACAACAAGTGTATCCCCAGCAAAGTCTATCAACACTTCCAATACAGTAAAGAACATCCTCAGCGAGTTACTATCAACATTCAGCAAAGCATCTCTATTCCCACAGAGTATTGCTTCCCAGCATGGTCGCTAGAGTATCTTTTCTCCCCGCAGAATCTTCCATTTGCCAAGTTTATTCCGCAACGGAGTCATCTTCTCCTACCGGTATTCTTGTAGCTATCATCCCCAGCGGAAGCAAAAATCTATTCTTCAACATCAGCCCAGGAGCGACTTCCCGGCACCCGTCAAGGATTTATTTTCCTCAGACGAAAACATACATTCATAAAACATCACATACATCATTATAGCATGCATAGACGCATCATATAATACAAATCTCATTTATGATGAGAACATCATTGCTTGGTCCATATCATGCATTGCATATGACTGACCTTTACCTTCCAGGAAAGATGCAGTTAAATTCTCAATCATATTTCAAGACCTAGACCGGTTCAGTTAATCGACTCCAAAGATTTCTTATCCAGTCCCAGGCCTTCTCTAGTCCAGCTAAATCGACTCCCAACAGATTTTCCTGATGAAGACTCAGTAGAAGTTATCCCAGATGTTTCCCTCTCCGACGGTGAGTGAGGTGATAATCTCCTATGGTTCCCTCTCCGACGGTGAGTGAGGTGGTAAGTCCTTTTCAGATGTTTCCCTCTCCGACGGTGAGTGAGGTGATAGTCTCCTATGGTTCCCTCTCCGACGGTGAGTGAGGTGGTAAGTCCTTTTCAGATGTTTCCCTCTCCGACGGTGAGTGAGGTGATAGTCTCCTATGGTTCCCTCTCCGACGGTGAGTGAGGTGGTAAGTCCTTTTCAGATGTTTCCCTCTCCGACGGTGAGTGAGGTGATAGTCTCCTATGGTTCCCTCTCCGACGGTGAGTGAGGTGGTAAGTCCTTTTCAGATGTTTCCCTCTCCGACGGTGAGTGAGGTGATAGTCTCCTATGGTTCCCTCTCCGACGGTGAGTGAGGTGGTAAGTCCTTTTCAGATGTTTCCCTCTCTGACGGTGAGTGAGGTGATAGTCTCCTATGGTTCCCTCTCCGGCGGTGAGTGAGGTGGTAAGTCCTTTTCAGATGTTTCCCTCTCCGACGGTGAGTGAGGTGATAGTCTCCTATGGTTCCCTCTCCGGCGGTGAGTGAGGTGGTAAGTCCTTTTCAGATGTTTCCCTCTCCGACGGTGAGTGAGGTGATAGTCTCCTACGGTTCCCTCTCCGACGGTGAGTGAGGTGGTAAGTCCTTTTCAGATGTTTCCCTCTCCGACGGTGAGTGAGGTGATAGTCTCCTATGGTTCCCTCTCCGGCGGTGAGTGAGGTGGTAAGTCCTTTTCAGATGTTTCCCTCTCCGACGGTGAGTGAGGTGATAGTCTCCTACGGTTCCCTCTCCGACGGTGAGTGAGGTGGTAAGTCCTTTTCAGATGTTTCCCTCTCCGACGGTGAGTGAGGTGATAGTCTCCTATGGTTCCCTCTCCGACGGTGAGTGAGGTGGTAAGTCCTTTTCAGATGTTTCCCTCTCCGACGGTGAGTGAGGTGATAGTCTCCTACGGTTCCCTCTCCGACGGTGAGTGAGGTGGTAAGTCCTTTTCAGATGTTTCCCTCTCCGACGGTGAGTGAGGTGATAGTCTCCTACGGTTCCCTCTCCGACGGTGAGTGAGGTGGTAAGTCCTTTTCAGATGTTTCCCTCTCCGACGGTGAGTGAGGTGATAGTCTCCTATGGTTCCCTCTCCGACGGTGAGTGAGGTGGTAATTCCTTTTCAGATGGTTCCCTCTCCGACGGTGAGTGAGGTGATAATTCTTTGTCAGATGGTTCCCTCTCCGACAGTGAGTGAGGTGACGATCCCCTTTCAGATTATAATTTCCTATGGTTCTCTTCCCGATACTGCAAAGATGGTAATTCCCACCAAGATTTTCTCAACGAGCGTTGTTGAAGTTAAAGTCACCCAAGGTTCTCTTACCATTCATGCTAAGGTAGTAACCATCCCTGGTTCATTCATCATCTTGTGAAGCTCCAAACTCAGCTCCTGTAACCAGTCAGGACACATCTATACCACGCATCTGAAAACCAGCTCCTGCAACGTGTCATGTACTCATTGTTTCTTTTGCAGGTATGCAGGTTCTCGCTAAGGAATCTCTTACGCGATCAACATCCAGATGGCATCTATAAGCCCATCATCCTATCCAGCAACCTCTAAATGGCATCTATAAGCCCATTCCCACCACATCACGGCTACTATGTGAGCGCAAATTTCTGGGCACTCTAGTGTTCAATCACCTTCTACCCTCGGATTACGAAAGGCACGTCAGCCAATCTGCATCCTCAGGTCTAAGGAGATTGAACAGGGGCAACTGTTGTACCCCAAAATTTGCCCTCCCATATTCTTAAAGATTTGCCAAGTCAAAACTTCAAAATTCCCCAAGGGTTGCACAGTGCAAAGATCTCCTATACAGTCAAAACTAGGGTTTGTGTTCTGATCAAGAATATGAAGTTTTCAAGGGCCCAATCAAGTCTCAAATGCCTACAAATATGGTCAAGCATCCTCATATCAAGTTTCAAGGCTTTCAGCATAAAATTGCACAATCAAAAACCCTAATTGCACTACAGTCAACTGCAGGGGCAAAATGGTCATTTGACAGTCAAAAGTTCAAATTTTTGGTCAACATATCATTTTGAAGCCACAAAAATCATTTGATCAATGCTTGATCATGATTCTCAAAATTTGGCTCAGAAGTCATCAAGATGCAAAAGTTTCCTTATTTGGACAGTTGAAAAAGTCAACTGAAATTGACCAGGGCATAACTTTCACATGGATTATCAGAAAAATTCCATCCAAAGCTCATTTTGAAGAGAAAGACATTTCCTACAACTCATCTTCATACTTCAAGTCCAAGAAATGCTCTCATAAAAAGTTATCAATTTCAACATTATAGGTCATTTTCAAAAGTCAACAAAAAGGGACTTTAAGTCAAAGGCCATAACTTGCGATTGGTAAATCAAAATGACATGGGACCAAAGACATTGGTTAGAAGACTCAAAGACCTTTCCAAAATGTCCAAGAACATGAGAAAAGCTTAAACATTGAGCAAGTTATGCCTTGTAGAAGTTGGGAAAGTTTTGGATATTTTGAAAAGTCAACATTGATTCAAATGACCTAAAATTGCTAATGGGCCCATTTTTCTTCCACAATTCATCATTCCAAACATGTGCACGACCACTTGGCCCAAAGGGAAGTATTTTCTCATTTTTTATTTATTTATTTGAATTTTTATTTATATTAATTCATTTAAATCATTTAAATATATGAAAAATATTTAACTTAACATAACCAATCTTTTTATACATGTTTTAGCCTCAATAATTCGTGCCTAGCCAAATAAGGAAAGAATTGGACTGATTAGATCATAATTTGCACAAAAGCACATGGAAGAATATTTGAAAAAGATCCTAGAAAATCAATTTTTAAAATCAATGAATGTAATGGATTTGATTGAGTTTTTTTGACCTAATGCACTCACTACATATGCCTGAACACAACCCTAATCAGGATAGACACTAAGCTGCGCAAAAGAACACAAAGCAACTTGAAATTTTCTCTAAAAAAGTCAAAACTGTAAACACCTTTGCAAGGCGATTCAGGCCTCAAGACTGGTTTCAATAGCTTCCTCAAGGTCCCCTGAACGATTCCCAATCAAGAATACTCATCAGAACCTCAAGGATTGGTAACACGAGTGCAGACTGTATCAAATAAATTTCATAATCGTACACCCCATTCCATGCATTATTTATGAAATTTAATTATTGATTCATGTTGGTCATTTGATTCTGAAGCTCACCCATGTATTTAATTATGTTTTTATGATGTACACGCGATTTCACCATGTTTGAGTTTTAGGGTTTACAGGACCTCCAATTGGGGATTTTGAAACCAAGAAAAATTGGCCTTCAAGAGTACCATGGTTGTAATCAGCAAGTCTGGACGAAGAAAAAGCCCCTATCGCGCCTAATTTATGAGTGACCTAGGCTTATTCGCTATTTTCTCAAAACTGACCTTAAACAACGCGTAAAAAACAGTGGCCTATGTGTTTTATATTTCAGGGATGATGAAGAAGATGAGTCCGTGGCACACGCTGATTGGCTTGTTTAAATTTCGCGCGCTAACCACCACTAACCGTTACTTTCTTATTATATTGTTCTTGGATTATTTAATATACAGATAAGCAAATTGGCACGGTTGGCAAGCGCGTTAGCTGGTGAAGTGCATGACCTGGGTTCGAGCCCCAGGTCTACGTGAATTTCCATATTATTTTGCAAAGCATATTCCTGTGCAATTTCAAAGGTGGAGCGCACCATACACTCCCAAGATCCAGTCATCCACGCGTTGGTTACATCAATCAAAAGGTTCAGATTTAAGGCATATGGTAGACCCTGGTCAAAGGTGCCACATGGTGTCTGGAAAAGTCAATGGACCTGAAGGTCATTGGGCTCAAATTCATGGGCTACACCTCCTATCTGGGGACTGATACCCCCTTGGTGTGCAACTTCTCTTAATTTTCTCCATTTTTTATTCTTGTTATAATTTTTTATTTTTTTCTTTTAATTACTGTTTGTTTAATTAATTATATTTTCATAAAATCATAAAACACATAAAAAAATCAGAAAAAAGAGCAAAATATAATAAGTGTTTTATTTTAATTATTTTCATAAACAAATTGTATATAATTGAATTTAGTATAAATTAGGGTTTAATTTTAATACTTTTAATAAAAAAAATCTAAAAAGAAGTAAAATTAGGTTTAATTAATGTTTTTTATTCCTTTTTAATTTTTCTTTCTTATAATAATATTTACTTATTTTATTTATTTTTATAATTAAATTTGCATGAAAATAACTTAGGGTTAATTTAGGTTAAATGCTAATGTTTTCTTAATAAATTAAAATAATTAGAATTAGGGTTTGCGCCGTATTTTGATTAATTCCTTTTTTTCTATTAAATCTTAAAATACATAAAAATACCAAAAAAAAACAAAAACAATTTCTTTTCTTAATTAATTAATTCATGTAATTTTGATATTTTGCAAAAGGGTCCAACGCCCTTGTTCTTAGTTTCTTATTTCTCCGCATATTTATTTTATGTCATTTAAATAATTATGTACCTCTCCCGAAGCCTTGTAATTACTTTTCGCACTTTAATTCTTTTATTTTCTTTACTTTCTTTATTTTTCTGTCAAATCGGGTCCTGGTTAATTTTGGCGATGTGGACCCGCGCCATTTGTAATAGCTTTAGATTTACTTTTCCCGCACATATTTTAATTGTTAAACAAAGCATGCAAGAATGAATGTCTAAATAAAAACAAGCGTAGAACACCGATAACATGACAAGATAAATGCAAATGAAAACGACACACAATTCGCACACACCACCCCTAGGGTACGCCTCACTGTTGCCTTGCCTTCGAAAGGTGATTGTCGAGTAGAGGATGTCTTAGTAAGTCCTCATGATCCGAGAACCTGGCATGAGGGTAGCTTCTAAGGTGTCTTCCCATTGCTCTGGTGATCACCATGTCCCGAACCTTCGAATTGACCCGAATACCTCCAATAGTGGTGCTACCTACCTCTCAATGGTGGGATGGCACTACTTTAAAGGACATTTACACAGACAAATTCCTTAGGGTAGGTAGACGACTCGTGGATACTTTCTCTAATTCAAAACAAAACAAATCAAAAATACTTTTCACGCCAACACATTTTCAAAAAGCTTTCGAAAGCATTTTTCAAACACTCTTGAGGACCGATACAAGAGTCGAACTGAAATTTTCAAAGAAACTTTTTAAAACCCACAGTTGAAGAGAAAACAAACCAATTTTGAAAACACAATGAGCAAGTATCTAAGAGCCCATGGATAACCATGGATAGAAAGGGTGCTAACACCTTCCCTTTCTATAATCTTCCTCCCGAACCGAGAGCAATCTCTTTAAGGAATTTTTTTGTGCTTTTGTCTTTTCCATTTGGAGAAAATAAAAGACGGTGGCGACTCTTGCTTCCGCGACATTTCGCGAACCAGCGTTAAACAGTCAGTTCCAGATCCACCGATCACACACGCTATCATTGGTTGGAAGATGACACGTAGGTCATCTTCAACCTCCAGCCAACGTGATTTGCAGGTCTCTCAAACTGTAAAATCAGAAGCCTAGACCTATGACAATCGCTTCGTCTCTTCAAGACGAAAACAACCACACCCTCGCGCCAAATTTATATAAATTGTAGCTCAAGCAATTTGGAAAGAAAGTTTTGAAAAGGGATTTGAAAAATCATGGTCAAAACGTGTTTCTAGTGAACTGTAAGTGTTGCGACTAGAACTAGGGAAATGAGAGCAACACAATGATATCAGAGTTTTGAAGAATTGATGAAGGAATCTACCTATTGAAGTTGAGTTGCGAAGCTCTGAAACTGGACTTCTATGGAACAGTATAGGGCAAGATTCTTGAATGTAATTATATGGTTAGCTTCAGGGAAGATAAAGGAAGCTGAATTGAGGGGAAAAAGGCTTGAGAATAGATTTCGAAGTTGCTGAATTCTGGGTTGTGAAGCAAGTTTGGAAGCGTGATTCTGGCTATCTAAGATTGGGAAATTGAATGGGGGATGGCCCTATATTTATAGGGAAGCAAATGGCGTCAAAAAGAATAACAAATGATGTGTTTTGGAGGGAATTCGTGTGGGTTTGCATCATGAAGAAAGTGTGACTCAAACTTGATCAAAACTCATCCAAATCATGTGTTTCATGATGCTAATCACTTCTGGAAAGTTGCTAAACATGATTAGAAATAAAAACGCATGGAAATCCTGTGATTAGAAGCCAAAACAAAGATTTCAAAATTCTGACTTTGTGCAAAATTCAGTTTCAGACTACCAAATTCAAACCCATGGTATTTCCACCTCAAGGGGTCTTAGGGCATAATTCTTGATGCTTTGGAAAGATGAGGTTACGAGCTTTGCAATGGAAAAAGAATGGAATCAAATGGATGCTTGATATGAAAGTTACATGGAGTCAAAGTTGAAGAAAAAGAGTAGACTTTCAATACTTAGAAATATTTCAAATTCTTCTTTAAAAATGACTTATAATCCTTTGCATCCAAACATGGCCTTCCACTTAGAATTTGCTCTTGACCAAAAAAGATGGAATGAATTAGACCTCTTGAATGGCATTTTTCAATTTGAACCACTCAAAATCTCCAAAAATTGAGCAAGTTATGACTTGTTGAAGTTGGCCAAAAATCATGAAATGACCTATAATCTTTTGCATTCTTAAGGCAACTTCCATCCATTTTCTTACTTTGCACATAAAAGAATGCATGAATTACACCTCCTTAAGATCATCATGGAAAAATAATGTACTCAAGGTGATAAAAATTGACCAAGTTATGACCATTTGAACCCACATATGGAAAATTTGGGATTCATCTGGGTGACTTGTAATCTTTCTTCTTCACCAAGTTCCTTCCACATGAAAACTCCTTGGAACTTTTGAAGTGATTTATTGGTAACTTTTTGAAGAGAAGGATGCTTTTGGAATCACTCAAAAATACCGAAAGATGAGCAAGATATGCTCCTTTGAAGTTCAAAACCCTAGCCTCTAGATCAAGAGAATGCTTTGAGGAACTTTGCCAAGTTTCAACAAACTTTTTGTGCCAATATTCTTCCTTTGTGAATAGAAATTGTTGAGGATGATGATGAGGACTCATGGCCACCAAAACCACTTCCATACTAATTCTTCCAAAACAACTTCAATGGTGAGGTTTGAATTTCTCAAGCTATTGACTAAGGCATGGAAATAAACTCATGAACTCATGAACTCAAAACGCGTTAGTAATCAAATCCAAGGGATCTAGCGCGCTGTGCATATCATGTTCATTAATGAATAATGTACAGAATCAATAATAAATCAGATTTTGAAAAACACAAATGGCACACCATCATTGGTTGGAAGATGACACGTAGGTCATCTTTAACCTCCAGCCAACGTGACTTGCAGGTCTCTCAAACTATAAAATCAGAAGCCCAGACCTATGCCAATCGCTTCGTCTCTTCAAGATGAAAACAACCACACCCTCGCGCCAAATTTATATAAATTGTAGCTCAAGCAATTTGGAAAGAAAGTTTTCAAAAGGGATTTGAAAAATCATGGTCAAAACGTGTTTCCAGTGAACTGTAAGTGTTGCAACTAGAACCAGGGCAATGAGAGAAACACAATGATATCAGAGTTTTGAAGAATTGATGAAGGAATCTACCTATTGAAGTTGAGTTGCGAAGCTCTGAAACTGGACTTCAATGGAATAGTATAGGGCAAGATTCTTGAATGTAATTATATGGTTAACTTCAGGGAAGATCAAGAATGCTGAATTGAGGGGAAAATGGAATGAAAAAGGCTTGAGAATAGATTTTGAAGTTGCTGAATTCTAGGTTGTGAAGCAAGTTTGGAAGGGTGATTCTGGCTATCTAAGCTTGGGAAATTGAATGGGGGATGGCCCTATATTTATAGTGAAGCAAATGGCATCAAAAGGAATAACAAATGATGTGTTTTGGAGGGAATTCGTGTGGGTTTGCATCATGAAGAAAGTGTGACTCAAACTTGATCAAAACTCATCCAAATCATGTGTTTCATGATGCTAATCACTTCTGGAAAGTTGCTAAACATGATTAGAAACAAAAACGCATGGAAATCCTGTGATTAGAAGCCAAAACAAAGATTTCAAAATTCTGACTTTGTGTAAAATTCAGTTTCAAACTACCAAATTCAAACCCATGGTATTTCCACCTCAAGGGGTCTTAGGGCATAATTCTTGATGCTTTAGAAAGATGAGGTTACGAGCTTTGCAATGGAAAAAGAATGGAATCAAATGGATGCTTGAGCTGAAAGTTACATGGAGTCAAAGTTGAAGAAAAAGAGTAGACTTTCCATACTTAGAAATATTTCAAATTCTTCTTTAAAAATGACTTATAATCCTTTGCATCCAAACATGGCCTTCCACTTAGAATTTGCTCTTGACCAAAAAAGATGGAATGAAGTAGACCTCTTGAACGACATTTTTCAATTTGAACCACTCAAAATCTCCAAAAATTGAGCAAGTTATGACTTGTTGAAGTTGGCCAAAAATCATGAAATGACCTATAATCTTTTGCATGCTTAAGGCAACTTCCATCCATTTTCTTACTTTGCACATAAAAGAATGCATGAATTACACCTCCTTAAGATCATCATGGAAAAATAATGGACTCAAGGTGATAAAAATTGACCAAGTTATGACCATTTGAACCCACATATGGAAAATTTGGGATTCATCTGGGTGACTTGTAATCTTTCTTCTTCACCAAGTTCCTTCCACATGAAAACTCCTTGGAACTTTTGAAGTGATTTGTTGGTAACTTTTTGAAGAGAAGGATGCTTTTGGAATCACTCAAAAATACCAAAAGATGAGCAAGATATGCTCCTTTGAAGTTCAAAACCCTAGCCTCTAGATCAAGAGAATGCTTTGAGGAACTTTGCCAAGTTTCAACAAACTTTTTGTGCCAATATTCTTCCTTTGTGAATAGAAATTGTTGAGGATGATGATGAGGACTCATGGCCACCAAAACCACTTCCATACTAATTCTTCCAAAACAACTTCAATGGTGAGGTTTGAATTTCTCAAGCTATTGACTAAGGCATGGAAATAAACTCATGAACTCATGAACTCAAAACGCGTTAGTAATCAAATCCAAGGGATCTAGCGCGCTGTGCATATCATGTTCATTAATGAATAATGTACAGAATCAATAATAAATCAGATTTTGAAAAACACAAATGGCACCCCATCATTGGTTGGAAGATGACACGTAGGTCATCTTTAACCTCCAGCCAACGTGACTTGCAGGTCTCTCAAACTGTAAAATCAGAAGCCCAGACCTATGCCAATCGCTTCGTCTCTTCAAGACGAAAACAACCACACCCTCGCGCCAAATTTATATAAATTGTAGCTCAAGCAATTTGGAAAGAAAGTTTTCAAAAGGGATTTGAAAAATCATGGTCAAAACGTGTTTCCAGTGAACTGTAAGTGTTGCAACTAGAACTAGGGCAATGAGAGAAACACAATGATATCAGAGTTTTGAAGAATTGATGAAGGAATCTACCTATTGAAGTTGAGTTGCGAAGCTCTGAAACTGGACTTCAATGGAATAGTATAGGGCAAGATTCTTGAATGTAATTATATGGGTAGCTTCAGGGAAGATCAAGAATGCTGAATTGAGGGGAAAATGGAATGAAAAAGGCTTGAGAATAGATTTTGAAGTTGATGAATTCTAGGTTGTGAAGCAAGTTTGGAAGGGTGATTCTGGCTATCTAAGCTTGGTAAATTGAATGGGGGATGGCCCTATATTTATAGTGAAGCAAATGGCATCAAAAGGAATAACAAATGATGTGTTTTGGAGGGAATTTGTGTGGGTTTGCATCATGAAGAAAGTGTGACTCAAACTTGATCAAAACTCATCCAAATCATGTGTTTCATGATGCTAATCACTTCTGGAAAGTTGCTAAACATGATTAGAAACAAAAACGCATGGAAATCCTGTGATTAGAAGCCAAAACAAAGATTTCAAAATTCTGACTTTGTGTAAAATTCAGTTTGAAACTACCAAATTCAAACCCATGGTATTTCCACCTCAAGGGGTCTTAGGGCATAATTCTTGATGCTTTGGAAAGATGAGGTTACGAGCTTTGCAATGGAAAAAGAATGGAATCAAATGGATGCTTGAGCTGAAAGTTACTTGGAGTCAAAGTTGAAGAAAAAGAGTAGACTTTCCATACTTAGAAATATTTCAAATTCTTCTTTAAAAATGACTTATAATCCTTTGCATCCAAACATGGCCTTCCACTTAGAATTTGCTCTTGACCAAAAAAGATGGAATGAAGTAGACCTCTTGAACGACATTTTTCAATTTGAACCACTCAAAATCTCCAAAAATTGAGCAAGTTATGACTTGTTGAAGTTGGCCAAAAATCAAGAAATGACCTATAATCTTTTGCATTCTTAAGGCAACTTCCATCCATTTTCTTACTTTGCACACAAAATAATGCATGAAGCACACCTCCTTAAGATCATCATGGAAAAATAATGGGCTCAAAGTGATAAAAATTGACCAATTTATGACCATTTGAACCCACATATGGAAAATTTGGGATTCATCTGGGTGACTTGTAATCTTTCTTCTTCACCAAGTTCCTTCCACATGAAAACTCCTTGGAACTTTTGAAGTGATTTGTTGGTAACTTTTTGAAGAGAAGGATGCTTTTGAATCACTCAAAAATACCAAAAGATGAGCAAGATATGCTCCTTTGAAGTTCAAAACCCTAGCCTCTAGATCAAGAGAATGCTTTGAGGAACTTTGCCAACTTTCAACAAACTTTTTGTGCCAATATTCTTCCTTTGTGAATAGAAATTGTTGAGGATGATGATGAGGACTCATGGCCACCAAAACCACTTCCTTACTAATTCTTCCAAAACAACTTCAATGGTGAGGTTTGAATTTCTCAAGCTATTGACTAAGGCATGGAAATAAACTCATGAACTCATGAACTCAAAACGCGTTAGTAATCAAATCCAAGGGATCTGGCGCGCTGTGCATATCATGGTCATTAATGAATAGTGTACAGAATCAATAATAAATCAGATTTTTGAAAAACAAAAATGGCACGCCATCATTGGTTGGAAGATGACACGTAGGTCATCTTCAACCTCCAGCCAACGTGATTTGCAGGTCTCTCAAACTGTAAAATCAGAAGCCCAGACCTATGCCAATCGCTTCGTCTCTTCAAGACGAAAACAACCACACCCTCGCGCCAAATTTATATAAATTGTAGCTCAAGCAATTTGGAAAGAAAGTTTTCAAAAGGGATTTGAAAAATCATGGTCAAAACGTGTTTCCAGTGAACTGTAAGTGTTGCAACTAGAACCAGGGCAATAAGAGCAACACAATGATATCAGAGTTTTGAAGAATTGATGAAGGAATCTACCTATTGAAGTTGAGTTGCGGAGCTCTGAAACTGGACTTCTATGGAACAGTATAGGGCAAGATTCTTGAATGTAATTATATGGTTAGCTTCAGGGAAGATCAAGAAAGCTGAATTGAGGGGAAAATGGAATGAAAAAGGCTTGAGAATAGATTTTGAAGTTGCTGAATTCTGGGTTGTGAAGCAAGTTTGGAAGGGTGATTCTGGCTATCTAAGCTTGGGAAATTGAATGGGAGATGTCCCTATATTTATAGTGAAGCAAATGGCATCAAAAGGAATAACAAATGATGTGTTTTGGAGGGAATTCATATGGGTTTGCATCATGAAGAAAGTGTGACTCAAACTTGATCAAAACTCATCCAAATCATGTGTTTCATGAAGCTAATCACTTCAGGAAAGTTGCTAAAAATGATTAGAAACAAAAACGCGTGGAAATCCTGTGATTAGAAGCCAAAACAAAGATTTCAAAATTCTGACTTTGTGCAAGATTCAGTTTCAAACTACCAAATTCAAACCCATGGTATTTCCACCTCAAGGGGTCTTAGGGCATAATTCTTGATGCTTTGGAAAGATGAGGTTACGAGCTTTGCAATGGAAAAAGAATGGAATCAAATGGATGCTTGAGATGAAAGTTACATGGAGTCAAAGTTGAAGAAAAAGAGTAGACTTTCCAGACTTAGAAATATTCCAAATTCTTCTTTAAAAATGACTTATAATCCTTTGCATCCAAACATGGCCTTCCACTTAGAATTTGCTCTTGACCAAAAAAGATGGAATGAATTAGACCTCTTGAATGGCATTTTTCAATTTGAACCACTCAAAATCTCCAAAAATTGAGCATGTTATGACTTGTTGAAGTTGGCCAAAAAGCATGAAATGACCTATAATCTTTTGCATTCTTAAGGCAACTTCCATCCATTTTCTTACTTCGCACATAAAAGAATGCATGAATTACACCTCCTTAAGATCATCATGGAAAAATAATGGGCTCAAGGTGAAAAAAACTTGACCAAGTTATGACCATTTGAACCCACATATGGAATATTTGGGATTCATCTGGGTGACTTGTAATCTTTCTTCTTCACCAAGTTCCTTCCACATGAAAAATCCTTGGAACTTTTGAAGTGATTTATTGGTAACTTTTTGGAGAGAAGGATGCTTTTGGAATCACTCAAAAATACCAAAAGATGAGCAAGATATGCTCCTTTGAAGTTCAAAACCCTAGCCTCTAGATCAAGAGAATGCTTTGAGGAACTTTGCCAAGTTTCAACAAACTTTTTGTGCCAATATTCTTCCTTTGTGAATAGAAATTGTTGAGGATGATGATGAGAACTCATGGCCACCAAAACCACTTCCATACTAATTCTTCCAAAACAACTTCAATGGTGAGGTTTGAATTTCTCAAGCTATTGACTAAGGCATGGAAATAAACTCATGAACTCATGAACTCAAAACGCGTTAGTAATCAAATCCAAGGGATCTGGCGCGCTGTGCATATCATGGTCATTAATGAATAGTGTACAAAATCAATAATAAATCAGATTTTTGAAAAACAAAAATGGCACGCCATCATTGGTTGGAAGATGACACGTAGGTCATCTTCAACCTCCAGCCAACGTGATTTGCAGGTCTCTCAAACTGTAAAATCATAAGCCCAGACCTATGCCAATCGCTTCGTCTCTTCAAGACGAAAATAACCACACCCTCGCGCCAAATTTATATAAATTGTAGCTCAAGTAATTTGGAAAGAAAGTTTTCAAAAGGGATTTGAAAAATCATGGTCAAAACGTGTTTCCAGTGAACTATAAGTGTTGCAACTAGAACCAGGGCAATAAGAGCAACACAATGATATCAGAGTTTTGAAGAATTGATGAAGGAATCTACCTATTGAAGTTGAGTTGCGGAGCTCTGAAACTGGACTTCTATGGAACAGTATAGGGCAAGATTCTTGAATGTAATTATATGGTTAGCTTCAGGGAAGATCAAGAAAGCTGAATTGAGGGGAAAATGGAATGAAAAAGGCTTGAGAATAGATTTTGAAGTTGCTGAATTCTGGGTTGTGAAGCAAGTTTGGAAGGGTGATTCTGGCTATCTAAGCTTGGGAAATTGAATGGGGGATGTCCCTATATTTATAGTGAAGCAAATGGCATCAAAAGGAATAACAAATGATGTGTTTTGGAGGGAATTCGTGTGGGTTTGCATCATGAAGAAAGTGTGACTCAAACTTGATCAAAACTCATCCAAATCATGTGTTTCATGAAGCTAATCACTTCTGGAAAGTTGCTAAAAATGATTAGAAACAAAAACGCGTGGAAATCCTGTGATTAGAAGCCAAAACAAAGATTTCAAAATTCTGACTTTGTGCAAAATTCAGTTTCAAACTACCAAATTCAAACCCATGGTATTTCCACCTCAAGGGGTCTTAGGGCATAATTCTTGATGCTTTGGAAAGATGAGGTTACGAGCTTTGCAATGGAAAAAGAATGGAATCAAATGGATGCTTGAGATGAAAGTTACATGGAGTCAAAGTTGAAGAAAAAGATTAGACTTTCCAGACTTAGAAATATTCCAAATTCTTCTTTAAAAATGACTTATAATCCTTTGCATCCAAACATGGCCTTCCACTTAGAATTTGCTCTTGACCAAAAAAGATGGAATGAATTAGACCTCTTGAATGGCATTTTTCAATTTGAACCACTCAAAATCTCCAAAAATTGAGCAAGTTATGACTTGTTGAAGTTGGCCAAAAATCATGAAATGACCTATAATCTTTTGCATTCTTAAGGCAACTTCCATCCATTTTCTTACTTTGCACATAAAAGAATGCATGAATTACACCTCCTTAAGATGATCATGGAAACATAATGGGCTTAAGGTGATAAAAATTGACCAAGTTATGACCATATGAACCCACATATGGAAAATTTGGGATTCATCTGGGTGACTTGTAATCTTTCTTCTTCACCAAGTTCCTTCCACATGAAAACTCCTTGGAACTTTTGAAGTGATTTATTGGTAACTTTTTGAAGAGAAGGATGCTTTTGGAATCACTCAAAAATACCAAAAGATGAGCAAGATATGCTCCTTTGAAGTTCAAAACCCTAGCCTCTAGATCAAGAGAATGCTTTGAGGAACTTTGCCAAGTTTCAACAAACTTTTTGTGCCAATATTCTTCCTTTGTGAATAGAAATTGTTGAGGATGATGATGAGAACTCATGGCCACCAAAACCACTTCCATACTAATTCTTCCAAAACAACTTCAATGGTGAGGTTTGAATTTCTCAAGCTATTGACTAAGGCATGGAAATAAACTCATGAACTCATGAACTCAAAACGCGTTAGTAATCAAATCCAAGGGATCTGGCGCGCTGTGCATATCATGGTCATTAATGAATAGTGTACATAATCAATAATAAATCAGATTTTTGAAAAACAAAAATGGCACGCCATCATTGGTTGGAAGATGACACGTAGGTCATCTTCAACCTCCAGCCAACGTGATTTGCAGGTCTCTCAAACTGTAAAATCAGAAGCCCAGACCTATGCCAATCGCTTAGTCTCTTCAAGACGAAAACAACCACACCCTCGCGCCAAATTTATATAAATTGTAGCTCAAGCAATTTGGAAAGAAAGTTTTCAAAAGGGATTTGAAAAATCATGGTCAAAACGTGTTTCCAGTGAACTGTAAGTGTTGCAACTAGAACCAGGGCAATAAGAGCAACACAATGATATCAGAGTTTTGAAGAATTGATGAAGGAATCTACCTATTGAAGTTGAGTTGCGGAGCTCTGAAACTGGACTTCTATGGAACAGTATAGGGCAAGATTCTTGAATGTAATTATATGGTTAGCTTCAGGGAAGATCAAGAAAGCTGAATTGAGGGGAAAATGGAATGAAAAAGGCTTGAGAATAGATTTTGAAGTTGCTGAATTCTGGGTTGTGAAGCAAGTTTGGAAGGGTTATTCTGGCTATCTAAGCTTGGGAAATTGAATGGGGGATGTCCCTATATTTATAGTGAAGCAAATGGCATCAAAAGGAATAACAAATGATGTGTTTTGGAGGGAATTCGTGTGGGTTTGCATCATGAAGAAAGTGTGACTCAAACTTGATCAAAACTCATCCAAATCATGTGTTTCATGAAGCTAATCACTTCTGGAAAGTTGCTAAAAATGATTAGAAACAAAAACGCATGGAAATCCTGTGATTAGAAGCCAAAACAAAGATTTCAAAATTCTGACTTTGTGCAAAATTTAGTTTCAAACTACCAAATTCAAACCCATGGTATTTCCACCTCAAGGGGTCTTAGGGCATAATTCTTGATGCTTTGGAAAGATGAGGTTACGAGCTTTGCAATGGAAAAAGAATGGAATCAAATGGATGCTTGAGATGAAATTTACATGGAGTCAAAGTTGAAGAAAAAGAGTAGACTTTCCAGACTTAGAAATATTCCAAATTCTTCTTTAAAAATGACTTATAATCCTTTGCATCCAAACATGGCCTTCCACTTAGAATTTGCTCTTGACCAAAAAAGATGGAATGAATTAGACCTCTTGAATGGCATTTTTCAATTTGAACCACTCAAAATCTCCAAAAATTGAGCATGTTATGACTTGTTGAAGTTGGCCAAAAATCATGAAATTACCTATAATCTTTTGCATTCTTAAGGCAACTTCCATCCATTTTCTTACTTCGCACATAAAAGAATGCATGAATTACACCTCCTTAAGATAATCATGGAAAAATAATGGGCTCAAGGTGATAAAAATTGACCAAGTTATGACCATTTGAACCCACATATGGAATATTTGGGATTCATCTGGGTGACTTGTAATCTTTCTTCTTCACCAAGTTCCTTCCACATGAAAACTCCTTGGAACTTTTGAAGTGATTTATTGGTAACTTTTTGAAGAGAAGGATGCTTTTGGAATCACTCAAAAATACCAAAAGATGAGCAAGATATGCTCCTTTGAAGTTCAAAACCCTAGCCTCTAGATCAAGAGAATGCTTTGAGGAACTTTGCCAAGTTTCAACAAACTTTTTGTGCCAATATTCTTCCTTTGTGAATAGAAATTGTTGAGGATGATGATGAGAACTCATGGCCACCAAAACCACTTCCATACTAATTCTTCCAAAACAACTTCAATGGTGAGGTTTGAATTTCTCAAGCTATTGACTAAGGCATGGAAATAAACTCATGAACTCATGAACTCAAAACGCGTTAGTAATCAAATCCAAGGGATCTGGCGCGCTGTGCATATCATGGTCATTAATGAATAGTGTACAGAATCAATAATAAATCAGATTTTTGAAAAACAAAAATGGCACGCCATCATTGGTTGGAAGAGGACATGTAGGTCATCTTCAACCTCCAGCCAACGTGATTTGCAGGTCTCTCAAACTGTAAAATCAGAAGCCCAGACCTATGCCAATCGCTTAGTCTCTTCAAGACGAAAACAACCACACCCTCGCGCCAAATTTATATAAATTGTAGCTCAAGCAATTTGGAAAGAAAGTTTTCAAAAGGGATTTGAAAAATCATGGTCAAAACGTGTTTCCAGTGAACTGTAAGTGTTGCAACTAGAACCAGGGCAATGAGAGCAACACAATGATATCAGAGTTTTGAAGAATTGATGAAGGAATCTATCTATTGAAGTTGAGTTGTGGAGCTCTGAAACTGGACTTCTATGGAACAGTATAGGGCAAGATTCTTGAATGTAATTATATGGTTAGCTTCAGGGAAGATCAAGAAAGCTGAATTGAGGGGAAAATGGAATGAAAAAGGCTTGAGAATAGATTTTGAAGTTGCTGAATTCTGGGTTGTGAAGCAAGTTTGGAAGGGTGATTCTGGCTATCTAAGCTTGGGAAATTGAATGGGGGATGGCCCTATATTTATAGTGAAGCAAATGGCATGAAAAGGAATAACAAATGATGTGTTTTGGAGGGAATTCGTGTGGGTTTGCATCATGAAGAAAGTGTGACTCAAACTTGATCAAAACTCATCCAAATCATGTGTTTCATGAAGCTAATCACTTCTGGAAAGTTGCTAAAAATGATTAGAAACAAAAACGCATGGAAATCCTGTGATTAGAAGCCAAAACAAAGATTTCAAAATTCTGACTTTGTGCAAAATTCAGTTTCAAACTACCAAATTCAAACCCATGGTATTTCCACCTCAATGGGTCTTAGGGCATAATTCTTGATGCTTTGGAAAGATGAGGTTACGAGCTTTGCAATGGAAAAAGAATGGAATCAAATGGATGCTTGAGATGAAAGTTACATGGAGTCAAAGTTGAAGAAAAAGAGTAGACTTTCCAGACTTAGAAATATTCCAAATTCTTCTTTAAAAATGACTTATAATCCTTTGCATCCAAACATGGCCTTCCACTTAGAATTTGCTCTTGACCAAAAAATATGGAATGAATTAGACCTCTTGAATGGCATTTTTCAATTTGAACCACTCAAAATCTCCAAAAATTGAACATGTTATGACTTGTTGAAGTTGGCCAAAAATCATGAAATGACCTATAATCTTTTGCATTCTTAAGGCAACTTCCATCCATTTTCTTAGTTCGCACATAAAAGAATGCATGAATTACACCTCCTTAAGATCATCATGGAAAAATAATGGGCTCAAGGTGATAAAAATTGACCAAGTTATGACCATTTGAACCCACATATGGAATATTTGGGATTCATCTGGGTGACTTGTATTCTTTCTTCTTCACCAAGTTCCTTCCACATGAAAACTCCTTGGAACTTTTGAAGTGATTTATTGGTAACTTTTTGAAGAGAAGGATGCTTTTGGAATCACTCAAAAATACCAAAAGATGAGCAAGATATGCTCCTTTGAAGTTCAAAACCCTAGCCTCTAGATCAAGAGAATGCTTTGAGGAACTTTGCCAAGTTTCAACAAACTTTTTGTGCCAATATTCTTCCTTTGTGAATAGAAATTGTTGAGGATGATGATGAGAACTCATGGCCACCAAAACCACTTCCATACTAATTCTTCCAAAACAACTTCAATGGTGAGGTTTGAATTTCTCAAGCTATTGACTAAGGCATGGAAATAAACTCATGAACTCATGAAATCAAAACGCGTTAGTAATCAAATCCAAGGGATCTGGCGCGCTGTGCATATCATGGTCATTAATGAATAGTGTACAGAATCAATAATAAATCATATTTTTGAAAAACAAAAATGGCACGCCATCATTGGTTGGAAGATGACACGTAGGTCATCTTCAACCTCCAGCCAACGTGATTTGCAGGTCTCTCAAACTGTAAAATCAGAAGCCCAGACCTATGCCAATCGCTTCGTCTCTTCAAGACGAAAACAACCACACCCTCGCGCCAAATTTATATAAATTGTAGCTCAAGCAATTTGGAAAGAAAGTTTTCAAAAGGGATTTGAAAAATCATGGTCAAAACGTGTTTCCAGTGAACTGTAAGTGTTGCAACTAGAACCAGGGCAATGAGAGCAACACAATGATATCAGAGTTTTGAAGAATTGATGAAGGAATCTACCTATTGAAGTTGAGTTGTGGAGCTCTGAAACTGGACTTCTATGGAATAGTATAGGGCAAGATTCTTGAATGTAATTATATGGTTAGCTTCAGGGAAGATCAAGAAACCTGAATTGAGGGGAAAATGGAATGAAAAAGGCTTGAGAATAGATTTTGAAGTTGCTGAATTCTGGGTTGTGAAGCAAGTTTGGAAGGGTGATTCTGGCTATCTAAGCTTGGGAAATTGAATGGGGGATGTCCCTATATTTATAGTGAAGCAAATGGCATCAAAAGGAATAACAAATGATGTGTTTTGGAGGGAATTCGTGTGGGTTTGCATCATGAAGAAAGTGTGAGTCAAACTTGATCAAAACTCATCCAAATCATGTGTTTCATGAAGCTAATCACTTCTGGAAAGTTGCTAAAAATGATTAGAAACAAAAACGCGTGGAAATCCTGTGATTAGAAGCCAAAACAAAGATTTCAAAATTCTGACTTTGTGCAAAATTCAGTTTCAAACTACCAAATTCAAACCCATGGTATTTCCACCTCAAGGGGTCTTAGGGCATAATTCTTGATGCTTTGGAAAGATGAGGTTACGAGCTTTGCAATGGAAAAAGAATGGAATCAAATGGATGCTTGAGATGAAAGTTACATGGAGTCAAAGTTGAAGAAAAAAAGTAGACTTTCCAGACTTAGAAATATTCCAAATTCTTCTTTAAAAATGACTTATAATCCTTTGCATCCAAACATGGCCTTCCACTTAGAATTTGCTCTTGACCAAAAAAGATGGAATGAATTAGACCTCTTGAATGGCATTTTTCAATTTGAACCACTCAAAATATCCAAAAATTGAGCAAGTTATGACTTGTTGAAGTTGGCCAAAAATCATGAAATGACCTATAATCTTTTGCATTCTTAAGGCAACTTCCATCCATTTTCTTACTTTGCACATAAAAGAATGCATGAATTGCACCTCCTTAAGATCATCATGGAAAAATAATGGGCTCAAGGTGATAAAAATTGACCAAGTTATGACCATTTGAGCCCACATATGGAAAATTTGGGATTCATCTGGGTGACTTGTAATCTTTCTTCTTCACCAAGTTCCTTCCACATGAAAACTCCTTGGAACTTTTGAAGTGATTTATTGGTAACTTTTTGAAGAGAAGGATGCTTTTGGAATCACTCAAAAATACCAAAAGATGAGCAACATATGCTCCTTTGAAGTTCAAAACCCTAGCCTCTAGATCAAGAGAATGCTTTGAGGAACTTTGCCAAGTTTCAACAAACTTTTTGTGCCAATATTCTTCCTTTGTGAATAGAAATTGTTGAGGATGATGATGAGAACTCATGGCCACCAAAACCACTTCCATACTAATTCTTCCAAAACAACTTCAATGGTGAGGTTTGAATTTCTCAAGCTATTGACTAAGGCATGGAAATAAACTCATGAACTCATGAACTCAAAACGCGTTAGTAATCAAATCCAAGGGATCTGGCGCGCTGTGCATATCATGGTCATTAATGAATAGTGTACATAATCAATAATAAATCAGATTTTTGAAAAACAAAAATGGCACGCCATCATTGGTTGGAAGATGACACGTAGGTCATCTTCAACCTCCAGCCAACGTGATTTGCAGGTCTCTCAAACTGTAAAATCAGAAGCCCAGACCTATGCCAATCGCTTAGTCTCTTCAAGACGAAAACAACCACACCCTCGCGCCAAATTTATATAAATTGTAGCTCAAGCAATTTGGAAAGAAAGTTTTCAAAAGGGATTTGAAAAATCATGGTCAAAACGTGTTTCCAGTGAACTGTAAGTGTTGCAACTAGAACCAGGGCAATAAGAGCAACACAATGATATCAGAGTTTTGAAGAATTGATGAAGGAATCTACCTATTGAAGTTGAGTTGCGGAGCTCTGAAACTGGACTTCTATGGAACAGTATAGGGCAAGATTCTTGAATGTAATTATATGGTTAGCTTCAGGGAAGATCAAGGAAGCTGAATTGAGGGAAAAATGGAATGAAAAAGGCTTGAGAATAGATTTCGAAGTTGCTGAATTCTGGATTGTGAAGCAAGTTTGGAAGGGTGATTCTGGCTATCTAAGCTTGGTAAATTGAATGGGGGATGGCCCTATATTTATAGGGAAGCAAATGGAATCAAAAGGAATAACAAATGATGTGTTTTGGAGGGAATTCGTGTGGGTTTGCATCATGAAGAAAGTGTGACTCAAACTTGATCAAAACTCATCCAAATCATGTGTTTCATGATGCTAATCACTTATGGAAAGTTTATAAACATGATTAGAAACAAAAACGCATGGAAATCCTGTGATTAGAAGCCAAAACAAAGATTTCAAAATTCTGACTTTGTGCAAAATTCAGTTTCAAACTACCAAATTCAAACCCATGGTATTTCCACCTCAAGGGGTCTTAGGGCATAATTCTTGATGCTTTGGAAAGATGAGGTTACGAGCTTTGCAATGGAAAAAGAATGGAATCAAATGGATGCTTGAAAGTTACATGGAGTCAAAGTTGAAGAAAAAGAGTAGACTTTCCATACTTAGAAATATTTAAAATTCTTCTTTAAAAATGACTTATAATCCTTTGCATCCAAACATGGCCTTCCACTTAGAATTTGCTCTTGACCAAAAAAGATGGAATGAATTAGACCTCTTGAATGGCATTTTTCAATTTGAACCACTCAAAATCTCCAAAAATTGAGCAAGTTATGACTTGTTGAAGTTGGCCAAAAATCATGAAATGACCTATAATCTTTTGCATTCTTAAGGCAACTTCCATCCATTTTCTTACTTTGCACATAAAAGAATGCATGAATTACACCTCCTTAAGATCATCATGGAAAAATAATGGGCTTAAGGTGATAAAAATTGACCAAGTTATGACCATTTGAACCCACATATGGAAAATTTGGGATTCATCTGGGTGACTTGTAATCTTTCTTCTTCACCAAGTTCCTTCCGCATGAAAACTCCTTGGAACTTTTGAAGTGATTTGTTGGTAACTTTTTGAAGAGAAGGATGCTTTTGGAATCACTTAAAAATACTAAAAGATGAGCAAGATATGCTCCTTTGAAGTTCAAAACCCTAGCCTCTAGATCAAGAGAATGCTTTGAGGAACTTTGCCAAGTTTGAACAAACTTTTTGTGCCAATATTCTTCCTTTGTGAATAGAAATTGTTGAGGATGATGATGAGGACTCATGGCCACCAAAACCACTTCCATACTAATTCTTCCAAAACAACTTCAATGGTGAGGTTTCAATTTCTCAAGCTATTAACTAAGGCATGGAAATAAACTCATGAACTCATGAACTCAAAACGCGTTAGTAATCAAATCCAAGGGATCTGGCGCGCTGTGCATATCATGGTCATTAATGAATAGTGTACAGAATTAATAATAAATCAGATTTTTGAAAAACAAAAATGGCACGCCATCGTTGGTTGGAAGATGACACGTAGGTCATCTTCAACCTCCAGCCAACGTGATTTGCAGGTCTCTCAAACTGTAAAATCAGAAGCCCAGACCTATGCCAATCGCTTCGTCTCTTCAAGACGAAAACAACCACACCCTCGCGCCAAATTTATATAAATTGTAGCTCAAGCAATTTGGAAAGAAACTTTTGAAAAGGGATTTGAAAAATCATGGTCAAAACGTGTTTCCAGTGAACTGTAAGTGTTGCGACTAGAACCAGGGAAATGAGAGCAACACAATGATATCAGAGTTTTGAAGAATTGATGAAGGAATCTACCTATTGAAGTTGAGTAGCGGAGCTCTGAAACTGGACTTCTATGGAACAGTATAGGGCAAGATTCTTGAATGTAATTATATGGTTAGCTTCAGGGAAGATCAAGGAAGCTGAATTGAGGGAAAAATGGAATGAAAAAGGCTTGAGACTAGATTTTGAAGTTGCTGAATTCTGGGTTGTGAAGCAAGTTTGGAAGGGTGATTCTGGCTATCTAAGCTTGGTAAATTGAATGGGGGATGGCCCTATATTTATAGGTAAGCAAATGGAATCAAAAGGAATAACAAATGATGTGTTTTGGAGGGAATTCGTGTGGGTTTGCATCATGAAGAAAGTGTGACTCAAACTTGATCAAAACTCATCCAAATCATGTGTTTCATGATGCTAATCACTTCTGGAAAGTTTATAAACATGATTAGAAACAAAAACGCGTGGAAATCCTGTGATTAGAAGCCAAAACAAAGATTTCAAAATTCTGACTTTGTGCAAAATTCAGTTTCAAACTACCAAATTCAAACCCATGGTATTTCCACCTCAAGGGGTCTTAGGGCATAATTCTTGATGCTTTGGAAAGATGAGGTTACGAGCTTTGCAATGGAAAAAGAATGGAATCAAATGGATGCTTGAAAGTTACATGGAGTCAAAGTTGAAGAAAAAGAGTAGACTTTCCATACTTAGAAATATTTAAAATTCTTCTTTAAAAATGACTTATAATCCTTTGCATCCAAACATGGCCTTCCACTTTGAATTTGCTCTTGACCAAAAAAGATGGAATGAATTAGACCTCTTGAATGGCATTTTTCAATTTGAACCACTCAAAATCTCCAAAAATTGAGCAAGTTATGACTTGTTGAAGTTGGCCAAAAATCATGAAATGACCTATAATCTTTTGCATTCTTAAGGCAACTTCCATCCATTTTCTTACTTTGCACATAAAAGAATACATGAATTACACCTCCTTAAGATCATCATGGAAAGATAATGGGCTTAAGGTGATAAAAATTGACCAAGTTATGACCATTTGAACCCACATATGGAAAATTTGGGATTCATCTGGGTGACTTGTAATCTTTCTTCTTCACCAAGTTCCTTCCGCATGAAAACTCCTTGGAACTTTTGAAGTGATTTGTTGGTAACTTTTTGAAGAGAAGGATGCTTTTGGAATCACTTAAAAATACTAAAAGATGAGCAAGATATGCTCCTTTGAAGTTCAAAACCCTAGCCTCTAGATCAAGAGAATGCTTTGAGGAACTTTGCCAAGTTTGAACAAACTTTTTGTGCCAATATTCTTCCTTTGTGAATAGAAATTGTTGAGGATGATGATGAGGACTCATGGCCACCAAAACCACTTCCATACTAATTCTTCCAAAACAACTTCAATGGTGGGGTTTCAATTTCTCAAGCTATTAACTAAGGCATGGAAATTAACTCATGAACTCATGAACTCAAAACGCGTTAGTAATCAAATCCAAGGGATCCGGCGCACTGTGCATATCATGGTCATTAATGAATAATGTACAGAATCAATAATAAATCAGATTTTTGAAAAACACAAATGGCACGCCATCATTGGTTAGAAGATGACACGTAGGTCATCTTCAACCTCCAGCCAACGTGATTTGCAGGTCTCTCAAACTGTAAAATCAGAAGCCCAAACCTATGCCTATAGCTTCGTCTCTTCAAGACGAAAACAACCACACCCTCGCGCCAAATTTATATAAATTGTAGCTCAAGCAATTTGGAAAGAAACTTTTGAAAAGGGATTTGAAAAATCATGGTCAAAACGTGTTTCCAGTGAACTGTAAGTGTTGCGACTAGAACCAGGGAAATGAGAGCAACACAATGATATCAGAGTTTTGAAGAATTGATGAAGGAATCTACCTATTGAAGTTGAGTTACGGAGCCCTGAAACTGGACTTCTATGGAACAGTATAGGGCAAGATTCTTGAATGTAATTATATGCTTAGCTTCAGGGAAGATCAAGGAAGCTGAATTGAGGGAAAAATGGAATGAAAAAGGCTTGAGAATAGATTTCGAAGTTGCTGAATTCTGGGTTGTGAAGCAAGTTTGGAAGGGTGATTCTGGCTATCTAAGCTTGGTAAATTGAATGGGGGATGGCCCTATATTTATAGGGAAGCAAATGGAATCAAAAGGAATAACAAATGATGTGTTTTGGAGGGAATTCGTGTGGGTTTGCATCATGAAGAAAGTGTGACTCAAACTTGATCAAAACTCATCCAAATCATGTGTTTCATGATGCTAATCACTTCTGGAAAGTTTATAAACATGATTAGAAACAAAAACGCGTGGAAATCCCGTGATTAGAAGCCAAAACAAAGATTTCAAAATTCTGACTTTGTGCAAAATTCAGTTTCAAACTACCAAATTCAAACCCATGGTATTTCCACCTCAAGGGGTCTTAGGGCATAATTCCTGATGCTTTGGAAAGATGAGGTTACGAGCTTTGCAATGGAAAAAGAATGGAATCAAATGGATGCTTGAGCTGAAAGTTACATGGAGTCAAAAGCGAAGAAAAAGAGTAGACTTTCCATACTTAGAAATATTTAAAATTCTTCTTTAAAAATGACTTATAATCCTTTGCATCCAAACATGGCCTTCCACTTAGAATTTGCTCTTGACCAAAAAAGATGGAATGAATTAGACCTCTTGAATGGCATTTTTCAATTTGAACCACTCAAAATCTCCAAAAATTGAGCAAGTTATGACTTGTTGAAGTTGGCCAAAAATCATGAAATGACCTATAATCTTTTGCATTCTTAAGGCAACTTCCATCCATTTTCTTACTTTGCACATAAAAGAATGCATGAATTACACCTCCTTAAGATCATCATGGAAAAATAATGGGCTTAAGGTGATAAAAATTGACCAAGTTATGACCATTTGAACCCACATATGGAAAATTTGGGATTCATCTGGGTGACTTGTAATCTTTCTTCTTCACCAAGTTCCTTCCGCATGAAAATTCCTTGGAACTTTTGAAGTGATTTGTTGGTAACTTTTTGAAGAGAAGGATGCTTTTGGAATCACTTAAAAATACTAAAAGATGAGCAAGATATGCTCCTTTGAAGTTCAAAACCCTAGCCTCTAGATCAAGAGAATGCTTTGAGGAACTTTGCCAAGTTTGAACAAACTTTTTGTGCCAATATTCTTCCTTTGTGAATAGAAATTGTTGAGGATGATGATGAGGACTCATGGCCACCAAAACCACTTCCATACTAATTCTTCCAAAACAACTTCAATGGTGAGGTTTCAATTTCTCAAGCTATTAACTAAGGCATGGAAATTAACTCATGAACTCATGAACTCAAAACGCGTTAGTAATCAAATCCAAGGGATCCGGCGCACTGTGCATATCATGGTCATTAATGAATAATGTACAGAATCAATAATAAATCATATTTTTGAAAAACACAAATGGCACGCCATCATTGGTTGGAAGCTGACACGTAGGTCATCTTCAACCTCCAGCCAACGTGATTTGCAGGTCTCTCAAACTGTAAAATCAGAAGCCCAAACCTATGCCAATAGCATCGTCTCTTCAAGACGAAAACAACCACACCCTCGCGCCAAATTTATATAAATTGTAGCTCAAGCAATTTGGAAAGAAACTTTTGAAAAGGGATTTGAAAAATCATGGTCAAAACGTGTTTCCAGTGAACTGTAAGTGTTGCGACTAGAACCAGGGAAATGAGAGCAACACAATGATATCAGAGTTTTGAAGAATTGATGAAGGAATCTACCTATTGAAGTTGAGTTACGGAGCCCTGAAACTGGACTTATATGGAACAGTATAGGGCAAGATTCTTGAATGTAATTATATGCTTAGCTTCAGGGAAGATCAAGGAAGCTGAATTGAGGGAAAAATGGAATGAAAAAGGCTTGAGAATAAATTTCGAAGTTACTGAATTCTGGGTTGTGAAGCAAGCTTGGAAGGGTGATTCTGGCTATCTAAGCTTGGAAAATTGAATGGGGGATGGCCCTATATTTATAGGGAATCTAGTGGCATCAAAAGGAATAACAAATGATTTGTTTTGGAGGGAATTCGTGTGGGTTTGCATCATGAAGAAAGTGTGACTCAAACTTGATCAAAACTCATCCAAATCATGTGTTTCATGATGCTAATCACTTCTGGAAAGTTTCTAAACATGATTAGAAACAAAAACGCGTGGAAATCCTGTAATTAGAAGCCAAAACAAAGATTTCAAAATTCTGACTTTATGCAAAATTCAGTTTCAAACTACCAAATTCAAACCCATGGTATTTCCACCTCAAGGGGTCTTAGGGCATAATTCCTGATGCTTTGGAAAGATGAGGTTACGAGCTTTGCAATGGAAAAAGAATGGAATCAAATGGATGCTTGAGCTGAAAGTTACATGGAGTCAAAGTTGAAGAAAAAGAGTAGACTTTCCATACTTAGAAATATTTCAAATTCTTCTTTAAAAATGACTTATAATCCTTTGCATCCAAACATGGCCTTCCACTTAGAATTTGCTCTTGACCAAAAAAGATGGAATGAAGTAGACCTCTTGAATGACATTTTTCAATTTGAACCACTCAAAATCATCAAAAATTGTGCAAGTTATGACTTGTTGAAGTTGGCCAAAAATCATGAAATGACCTATAATCTTTTGCATTCTTAAGGCATCTTCCATCCATTTTCTTACTTTGCACATAAAAGAATGCATGAAGTACACCTCCTTAAGATCATCATGGAAAAATAATGGGCTTAAAGTGATAAAAATTGACCAAGTTATGACCATTTGAACCCACATATGGAAAATTTGGGATTCATCTGGGTGACTTGTAATCTTTCTTCTTCACCAAGTTCCTTCCACATGAAAACTCCTTGGAACTTTTGAAGTGATTTATTGGTATCTTTTTGAAGAGAAGGATGCTTTTGGAATCACTCAAAAATACCAAAAGATGAGCAAGATATGCTCATTTGAAGTTTAAAACCTTAGCCTCTAGATCAAGAGAATGCTTTGAAGAACTTTGCCAAGTTTCAACAAACTTTTTATGCCAATATTCTTCCTTTGTGAATAGAAATTGTTGAGGATGATGATGAGGACTCATGGCCACCTAAATCACTTCCATACTAATTCTTCCAAAATAACTTCAATGTTGAGGTTTGAATTTCTCAAGCTATTGACTAAGGCATGGAAATAAACTCATGAACTCATGAACTCAAAATGCGTTAGTAATCAAATCCAAGGGATCTGGTGCGCTGTGCATATCATGGTAATTAATGAATAATGTACAAAATCAATAATAAATCTGATTTTTGAAAAACACAAATGGCACGCCATCATTGGTTGGAAGATGACACGTAGGTCATCTTCAACCTCCAGCCAACGTGATTTGCAGGTCTCTCAAACTGTATAATCAGAAGCCCAGACTTATGCCAATCGCTTCGTCTCTTCAAGACGAAAACAACCATACCCTCGCGCCAAATTTATATAAATTATAGCTCAAGCAATTTGGAAAGAAAGTTTTGAAAAGGGATTTGAAAAATCATGGTCAAAACGTGTTTCTAGTGAACTGTAAGTGTTGCGACTAGAACCAGGGTAATGAGAGCAACACAATGATATCAGAGTTTTGAAGAATTGATGAAGGAATCTACCTATTGAAGTTGAGTTGCGGAGCTCTGAAACTGGACTTCTATGGAACAGTATAGGGCAAGATTCATGAATGTAATTGTATGGTTAGCTTCAGGGAAGATCAAGGAAGTTGAATTCAGGGAAAAATGGAATGAAAAAGGCTTGAGAATAGATTTCGAAGTTACTGAATTCTGGGTTGTGAAGCAAGCTTGGAAGGGTGATTCTGGCTATCTAAGCTTGGAAAATTGAATGGGGGATGGCCCTATATTTATAGGGAATCTAGTGGCATCAAAAGGAATAACAAATGATTTGTTTTGGAGGGAATTCGTGTGGGTTTGCATCATGAAGAAAGTGTGACTCAAACTTGATCAAAACTCATCCAAATCATGTGTTTCATGATGCTAATCACTTCTGGAAAGTTGCTAAACATGATTAGAAACAAAAACGCGTGGAAATCCTGTAATTAGAAGCCAAAACAAAGATTTCAAAATTCTGACTTTATGCAAAATTCAGTTTCAAACTACCAAATTCAAACCCATGGTATTTCCACCTCAAGGGGTCTTAGGGCATAATTCTTGATGCTTTGGAAAGATGAGGTTATGAGCTTTGCAATGGAAAAAGAATGGAATCAAATGGATGCTTGAGCTGAAAGTTACATGGAGTCAAAGATGAAGAAAAAGAGTAGACTTTCCATACTTAGAAATATTTCAAATTCTTCTTTAAAAATGACTTATAATCCTTTGCATCCAAACATGGCCTTCCACTTAGAATTTGCTCTTGACCAAAAAAGATGGAATGAAGTAGACCTCTTGAATGACATTTTTCAATTTGAACCACTCAAAATCATCAAAAATTGTGCAAGTTATGACTTGTTGAAGTTGGCCAAAAATCATGAAATGACCTATAATCTTTTGCATTCTTAAGGCATCTTCCATCCATTTTCTTACTTTGCACATAAAAGAATGCATGAAGTACACCTCCTTAAGATCATCATGGAAAAATAATGGGCTTAAAGTGATAAAAACTGACCAAGTTATGACCATTTGAACCCACATATGGAAAATTTGGGATTCATCTGGGTGACTTGTAATCTTTCTTCTTCACCAAGTTCCTTCCACATGAAAACTCCTTGGAACTTTTGAAGTGATTTGTTGGTAACTTTTTGAAGAGAAGGATGCTTTTTGAATCACTCAAAAATACCAAAAGATGAGCAAGATATGCTCCTTTGAAGTTCAAAACCCTAACCTCTAGATCAAGAGAATGTTTTAAAGAACTTTGCCATGTTTCAACAAACTTTTTGTGCCAATATTCTTCCTTTGTGAATAGAAATTATTGAGGATGATGATGAGGACTCATGGCCACCAATACCACTTCCATACTAATTCTTCCAAAACAACTTCAATGGTGAGGTTTGAATTTCTCAAGCTATTGACTAAGGCATAGAAATAAACTCATGAACTCATGAACTCAAAACGCGTTAGTAATCAAATCCATGGGATCTGGAACGCTGTGCATATCATGGTCATTAATGAATAATGTACAGAATCAATAATAAATCTGATTTTTGAAAAACACAAATGGCACGCCATCATTGGTTGGAAGATGACACGTAGGTCATCTTCAACCTCCAGCCAACGTGATTTGCAGGTCTCTCAAATTGTAAAATCAGAAGCCCAGACCTATGCCAATCGCTTCGTCTCTTCAAGACGAAAACAACCACACCCTCGCTCAAAATTTATATAAATTGTAGCTCAAGCAATTTGGAAAGAAAGTTTTGAAAAGGGATTTGAAAAATCATGGTCAAAACGTGTTTCCAGTGAACTGTAAGTGTTGCGACTAGAACCAGGGCAATGAGAGCAACACAATGATATTAGAGTTTTGAAGAATTGATGATGGAATGTACCTATTGAAGTTGAGTTGCGGAGCTCTGAAACTGGACTTCTATGGAACAGTATAGGGCAAGATTCTTGAATGTAATTATATGGTTAGCTTCAGGGAAGATCAAGGAAGCTGAATTGAGGGGAAATGGAATGAAAATGGCTTGAGAATAGATTTCAAAGTTGCTGAATTTTGTGTTGTGAAGCAAGTTTGGAAGGGTGATTCTGGCTATCTAAGCTTGGGAAATTGAATGGGGGATGGCCCAATATTTATAAGGAAGCAAATGGCATCAAAAGGAATAACAAATGATGTGTTTTGGAGGGAATTCGTGTGGGTTTGCATCATGAAGAGAGTGTGACTCAAACTTGATCAATACTCATCCAAATCATGTGTTTCATGATGCTAATCACTTCTGGAAAGTTTCTAAACATGATTAGAAACAAAAACGCGTGGAAATCCTGTGATTAGATGCCAAAACAAAGATTTCAAAATTCTGACTTTGTGCAAAATTCAATTTCAAACTCAAATTCAAACCCATGGTATTTCCACCTCAAGGGGTCTTAGGGCATAATTCTTGATGCTTTGGAAAGATGAGGTTACGAGCTTTGCAATGGAAAAAGAATGGAATCAAATGGATGCTTGAGATGAAAGTTACATGGACTCAAAGTTGAAGAAAAATAGTAGACTTTCCATACTTAGAAATATTTCAAATTCTTCTTTAAAAATGACTTATAATCCTTTGCATCCAAACAAGGCCTTCCACTTAGAATTTGCTCTTGACCAAAAAAGATGGAATGAAGTAGACCTCTTGAATGACATTTTACAATTTGAACCACTCAAAATATCCAAAAATTGAGCAAGTTATGACTTGTTGAAGTTGGCCAAAAATCATGAAATGACCTATAATCTTTTGCATTCTTAAGGCAACTTCCATCCATTTTCTTACTTTGCACATAAACGAATGCATGAAGTACACCTCCTTAAGATCATCATGGAAAAATAATGGGCTCAAGGTGATACAAATTGACTAATTTATGACCATTTGAACCCACATATGGAAAATTTGGGATTCATCTGGGTGACTTGTAATCTTTCTTCTTCACCAAGTTCCTTACACATGAAAACTCCTTGGAACTTTTGAAGTGATTTGTTGGTAACTTTTTGAAGAGAAGGATGCTTTTGGAATCACTCAAAAATACCAAAAGATGAGCAAGATATGCTCCTTTGAAGTTCAAAACCCTAGCCTCTAGATCAAGAGAATGCTTTGAGGAACTTTTCCAAATTTCAACAAACTTTTTGTTCCAATATTCTTCCTTTGTGAATAGAAATTGTTGAGGATGATGATGAGGACTCATGGCCACCAAAACCACTTCAATACTAATTCTTCCAAAACAACTTCAATGTTGAGGTTTGAATTTCTCAAGCTATTGACTAAGGCATGGAAATAAACTCATGAACTCTTGAACTCAAAACGCGTCAGTAATCAAATCCAAGGGATCTGGCGCACTGTGCATATCATGGTCATTAATGAATAATGTACATAATCAATAATAAATCAGATTTTTGAAAAACACAAATGACACGCCATCATTGGTTGGAAGATGACACGTAGGTCATCTTCAACCTCCATCCAACGTGATTTGTAGGTCTCTCAAACTATAAAATCAGAAGCCCAGACCTATGCCAATCGCTTCGTCTCTTCACGACGAAAACAACCACACCCTCGCGCCAAATTTATATAAATTGTAGCTCAAGCAATTTGGAAAGAAAGTTTTGAAAAGGGATTTGAAAAATCATGGTGAAAATGTGTTTCCAGTGAACTGTAAGTGTTGCGACTAGAACCAGGGCAATGAGAGCAACACAATGATATCAGAGTTTTGAAGAATTGATGAAGATTGAAGTTGAGTTGCGGAGATCTGAAACTGGACTTCTATGGAACAGTATAGGGCAAGATTCTTGAATGTAATTATATGGTTAGCTTCAGGGAAGATCAAGGAAGCTGAATTGAGGGAAAAATGGAATGAAAAAGGCTTGAGAATAGATTTCAAAGTTGCTGAATTCTGGGTTGTGAAGCAAGTTTGGAAGGGTGATTCTGGCTATCTAAGCTTGGGAAATTGAATGGGGGATGGCCCTATATTTATAGGGAAGCAAATGGCATCAAAAGGAATAACAAATGATTTGTTTTGGATGGAATTCGTGTGGGTTTGCATCATGAAGAAAGTGTGACTCAAACTTGATAAAAACTCATCTAAATCATGTGTTTCATGATGCTAATCACTTTTGGAAAGTTGCTAAACATGATTAGAAACAAAAACGCGTGGAAATCCTGTGATTAGAAGCCAAAACAAAGATTTCAAAATTTTGACTTTGTGCAAAATTCAGTTTCAAACTACCAAATTCAAACCCATGGTATTTCCACCTCAAGGGGTCTTAGGGCATAATTATTGATGCTTTGGAAAGATGAGGTTACAAGCTTTGCAATGGAAAAAGAATGGAATCAAATGGATGCTTGAGCTGAAAGTTACATGGAGTCAAAGTTGAAGAAAAAGAGTAGACTTTCCATACATAGAAATATTTTAAATTCTTCTTTAAAAATGACTTATAATCCTTTGCATCCAAACATGGCCTTCCACTTAGAATTTGCTCTTGACCAAAAAAGATGGAATGAAGTAGACCTCTTGAATGATATTTTTCAATTTGAACCACTCAAAATCTCCAAAAATTGAGCAAGTTATGACTTGTTGAAGTTGGCCAAAAATCATGAAATGACCTATAATCTTTTGCATTCTTAAGGAAACTTCCATCCATTTTCTTACTTTGCACATAAAAGAATGCATGAAGTACACCTCCTTAAGATCATCATGGAAAATTAATGGGCTCAAGGTGATAAACATTTACCATGTTATGACCATTTGAACCCACATATGGAAAATTTGGGATTCATCTGTGTGACTTGTAATCTTTCTTCATCACCAAGTTCCTTCCACATGAAAACTCCTTGGAACTTTTGAAGTGATTTGTTGGTAACTTTTTGAAGAGAAGGATGATTTTGGAATCACTCAAAAATACCAAAAGATGAGCAAGATATGGTCCTTTGAAGTTCAAAACCCTAGCCTCTAGATCAAGAGAATGCTTTGAGGAACTTTGCCCAGTTTCAACAAACTTTTTGTGCCAATATTCTTCCTTTGTGAATAGAAATTGTTGAGGATGATGATGAGGACTCATGGCCACCAAAACGACTTCCATACTAATTCTTCCAAAACAACTTCAATGGTGAGGTTTGAATTTCTCAAGCTATTGACTAAGGCATGGAAATAAACTCAAGAACTCATGAACTGAAAACGTGTTAGTAATCAAATCCAAGGGATCCGGCGCGTTACGCATATCATGGTCATTAATGAATAATGTACAGAATCAATAATAAATCAGATTTTTGAAAAACACAAATGGCACTCCATCATTGGTTGGAAGATGACACGTAGGTCATCTTCAACCTCCAGCCAATGTGATTTGCAGGTCTCTCAAACTGTAAAATCAGAAGCCCATACCTATGCCAATCGCTTCGTCTCTTCAAGACGAAAACAACCACACCCTCGCGACAAATTTATATAAATTGTAGCTCAAGCAATTTGGAAAGAAAGGTTTGAAAAGGGATTTGAAAAATCATGGTCAAAACGTGTTTCCAGTGAACTGTAAGTGTTGCGACTAGAACCAGGGCAATGAGAGCAACACAATGATATCAGAGTTTTGAAGAATTGATGAAGGAATCTACCTATTGAAGTTGAGTTGCGGAGCTCTGAAACTGGACTTCCATGGAACAGTATAGGGCAAGATTCTTGAATGTAATTATATGGTTAGCTTCAGGGAAGATCAAGGAAGCTGAATTGAGGGGAAAATGGAATGAAAAAGGCTTGAGAGTAGATTTCGAATTTGTTGAATTCTGGGTTGTGAAGCAAGTTTGAAAGGGTGATTCTGGCTATCTAAACTTGGGAAATTGAATGGGGGATGGGCCTATATTTATAGGGAAGAAAATGGCATCAAAAGGAATAACAAATGATGTGTTTTGGAGGGAATTCATGTGGGTTTGCATCATGAAGAAAGTGTGAGTCAAACTTGATAAAAACTCATCCAAATCATGTGTTTCATGATGCTAATCACTTCTGGAAAGTTGCTAAACATGATTAGTAACAAAAACGTGTGGAGATCCTGTGATTAGAAGCAAAAACAAAGATTTCAAAATTCTGACTTTGTGCAAAATTCAGTTTCAAACTACCAAATTCAAACCCATGGTATTTCGACCTCAAGGGGTCTTAGGGCCTAATTCTTGATGCTTTGGAAAGATGAGGTTACGAGCATTGCAATGGAAAAATAATGGAATCAAATGGATGCTTGAGCTGGAAGTTACATTGAGTCAAAGTTGAAGAAAAAGAGTAGACTTTCCATACTTAGAAATATTTCAAATTCTTCTTTAAATATGACTTATAATCCTTTGGATCCAAACATGTCCTTCCACTTAGAATTTGCTCTTGACCAAAAAAGATGGAATAAAGTAGACCTCTTGAATGACATTTTTAAATTTGAACCACTCAAAATATCCAAAAATTGAGCAAGTTATGACTTGTTGAAGTTGGCCAAAAATCATGAAATGAGCTATAATCTTTTGCATTCTTAAGGCAACTTCCATCCTTTTTATTACTTTGCACATAAAAGAATGCACGAAGTACACCTCCTTAAGATCATCATGGAAAAGTAATGGGCTCAAGGTGATAAAAATTGACCAATTTATGACCATTTGAACCCACATATGGAAAATTTGGGATTCATCTGGGTGACTTGTAATCTTTCTTCTTCACCAAGTTCCTTCCACATGAAAACTCCTTGGAACTTTTGAAGTGATTTGTTGGTAACTTTTTGAAGAGAAGGATGCTTTTGGAATCACTCAAAAATACCAAAATATGAGCAAGATATGCTCCTTTGTAGTTCAAAACCCTAGCCTCTAGATCAGGAGCATGCTTTGAGGAACTTTGCCAAGTTTCAACAAACTTTTTGTGCCAATATTCTTCCTTTGTGAATAGAAATTGTTGAGGATGATGATGAGGACTCATGGCCACAAAAACAACTTCCATACTAATTCTTCCAAAACAACTTCAATGGTGAGGTTTGAATTTCTCAAGCTATTGACTAAGGCATGGAAATAAACTCATGAACTCATGAACTCAAAACGCGTTAGTAATCAAATTCTAGGGATCTGGCGCGCTGTGCATATCATGGTCATTAATGAATAATGTACATAATCAATAATAAATCAGATTTTTGAAAAACACAAATGGCACGCCATCATTGGTTGGAAGATGACACGTAGGTCATCTACAACCTCCAGCCAACGTGATTTGCAGGTCTCTTAAACTGTAAAATCAGAAGCCCAGAACTATGCCAATCGCTTCGTCTCTTCAAGACAAAAACAACCACACCCTCACACCAAATTTATATAAATTGTAGCTCAAGAAATTTGGAAAGAATGTTTTGAAAAGGGATTTGAAAAATCATGGTCAAAATTTGTTTCCAGTGAACTGTAAGTGTTGCGACTAGAACCAGGGCAATGAGAGCAACACAATGATATCAGAGTTTTGAAGAATTGATGAAGATTGAAGTTGAGTTGCGGAGCTCTGAAACTGGACTTCTATGGAACAGTATAGGGCAAGATTCTTGAATGTAATTATATGGTTAGCTTCAGGGAAGATCAAGGAAGCTGAATAGAGGGAAAAATGGAATGAAAAAGGCTTGAGACTAGATTTCGAAGTTGCTGAATTCTGGGTTGTGAAGCAAGTTTGGAAGGGTGATTCTGGCTATCTAATCTTGGGAAATTGAATGGGGGATGGCCCTATATTTATAGGGAAGCAAATGGCATCAAAAGGAATAACAAATGATATGTTTTGGAGGGAATTCGTGTGGGTTTGCATCATGAAGAAAGTGTGACTCAAACTTGATCAAAACTCATCCAAATAATGTGTTTCATGATGCTAATCACTTCTGGAAAGTTGCTAAACATGATTAGAAACAAAAACGCGTGGAAATCCTGTTATTAGAAGCCAAAACAGAGATTTCAAAATTCTGACTTTGTGCAAAATTCAGTTTCAAACTACCAAATTCAAACCCATGGTATTTCCACCTCAAGGGGTCTTAGGGCATAATTCTTGATGCTTTGGAAAGATTAGGTTACGAGCTTTGCAATGTAAAAAGAATGGAATAAAATGGATGCTTGAGCTGAAATTTACATGGAGTCAAAGTTGGAAAAAAAGAGTAGACTTTCCATACATAGAAATATTTCAAATTCTTCTTTAAAAATGACTTATAATCCTTTGCATCCACACATGGCCTTCCACTTAGAATTTGCTCTTGACCAAAAAAGTTGGAATGAAGTAGACCTCTTGAATGACATTTTTCAATTTGAACCACTCAAAATCTTCAAAAATTGAGCAAGTTATGACTTGTTGAAGTTGGCCAAAAATCATGAAATGACCTATAATCTTTTGCATTCTTAAGGCAACTTCCATCCATTTTCTTACATTGCACATAAAAGAATGCATGAAGTACACCTCCTTAAGATCATCATGGAAAAATATTGGGCTCAAGGTGATAAAAATTGACCAATTTATGACCATTTGAACCCACATATGGAAAATTTGGGATTCATCTGGGTGACTTGTAATCTTTCTTCTTCACCAAGTTCCTTCCACATGAAAACTCCTTGGAACTTTTGAAGTGATTTGTTGGTAACTTTTTGAAGAGAAGGATGCTTTTGGAATCACAAAAATACCAAAATATGAGCAAGATATGCTCCTTTGAAGTTCAAAACCCTAGCCTCTAGATCAAGAGAATGCTTTGAGGAACTTTGCCAAGTTTCAACAAACTTTTTGTGCCAATATTCTTCCTTTGTGTATAGAAATTGTTGAGGATGATGATGAGGACTCATGGCCACCAAAACGATTTCCATACTAATTCTTCCAAAACAACTTAAATGGTGAGGGTTGAATTTCTCAAGCTATTGACTAAGGCATGGAAATAAACTCATGAACTCATGAACTCAAAACGCATTAGTAATCAAATCCAAGGGATCTGGCGCGTTGTGCATATCATGGTCATTAATGAATAATGTACAGAATCAATAATAAATCAGATTTTTGAAAAACACAAATGGCATGCTATCATTGGTTGGAAGATGACACGTAGGTCATCTTCAACCTCCAGCCAACGTGATTTGCAGGTCTCTCAAACTGTAAAATCAGAAGCCCAGACCTATGCCAATCGCTTCGTCTCTTCAAGAAGAAAACAACCACACCCTCGCGCCAAATTTATATAAATTGTAGCTCAAGCAATTTGGAAAGAAAGTTTTGAAAAGGGATTTGATAAATCATGGTCAAAACGTGTTTCCAGTGAACTGTAAGTGTTGCGACTAGAACCAGGGCAATGAGAGCAACACAATGATATCAGAGTTTTGAAGAATTGATGAAGGAATCTACCTATTGAAGTTGAGTTGCGGAGCTCTGAAACTAGACTTCTATGGAATAGTATAGGGCAAGATTCTTGAATGTAATTATATTGTTAACTTCAGGGAAGATAAAGGAAGCTGAATTGAGGGAAAAATGGAATGAAAAAGGCTTGAGAATCGATTTCGAAGTTGCTGAATTTTGGGTTGTGAAGCAAGTTTGGAAGGGTGATTCTGGCTATCTAAGCTTGGCAAATTGAATAGGGGATGGCCCTATATTTATAGGGAAGCAAATGGAATCAAAAGGAATAACAAATGATGTGTTTTGGAGGGAATTCGTGTGGGTTTGCATCATGAAGAAAGTGTGACTCAAACTTGATCAAAACTCATCCAAATAATGTGTTTCATGATGCTAATCACTTCTGGAAAGTTGCTAAACATGATTAGAAACAAAAACGCGTGGAAATCCTGTTATTAGAAGCCAAAACAGAGATTTCAAAATTCGGACTTTGTGCAAAATTCAGTTTCAAACTACCAAATTAAAACCCATGGTATTTCCACCTAAAGGGGTCTTAGGGCATAATTCTTGATGCTTTGGAAAGATTAGGTTATGAGCTTTGCAATGGAAAAAGAATGGAATAAAATGGATGCTTGAGCTGAAAGTTACATGGAGTCAAAGTTGGAAAAAAAGAGTAGACTTTCCATACATAGAAATATTTCAAATTCCCCTTTAAAAATGACTTATAATCCTTTGCATCCAAATATGGCCTTCCACTTAGAATTTTCTCTTGACCAAAAAAGATGGAATGAAGTAGACCTCTTGAATGACATTTTTCAATTTAAACCATTCAAAATCTCCAAAAATTGAGCAAGTTATGACTTGTTGAAGTTGGCCAAAAATCATGAAATGACCTATAATCTTTTGTATTCTTAAGGCAACTTCCATCCACTTTCTTACTTTGCACATAAAGGAATGCATGAAGTACACCTCCTTAAGATCATCATGGAAAAATAATGGGCTCAAGGTGATAAAAATTGACCAATTTATGACCATTTGAACCCACATATGGAAAATTTGGGATTCATCTGGGTGACTTGTAATCTTTCTTCTTCACCAAGTTCCTTCCACATGAAAACTCCTTTGAACTTTTGAAGTGATTTGTTGGTAACTTTTTGAAGAGAAGGATGCTTTTGGAATCACAAAAATACCAAAATATGAGCAACATATGCTCCTTTGAAGTTCAAAACCCTAGCCTCTAGATCAAGAGAATGCTTTGAGGAACTTTGCCAAATTTCAACAAACTTTTTGTGCCAATATTCTTCCTTTGAGAATAGAAATTGTTGAGGATGATGATGAGGGCTCATGGCCATCAAAACCACTTCCATACTAATTCTTCCAAAACAACTTCAATGGTGAGGTTTGAATTTCTCAAGCTATTGACTAAGGCATGGAAATAAACTCATGAACTCATGAACTCAAAACGCATTAGTAATCAAATCCAAGGGATCTGGCGCGCTGTGCATATCATGGTCATTAATGAATAATGTACAGAATCAATAATAAATCAGATTTTTGAAAAACACAAATGGCATTCTATCATTGGTTGGAAGATGACACGTAGGTCATCTTCAACCTCCAGCCAACGTGATTTGCAGGTCTCTCAAACTGTAAAATCAGAAGCCCAGACCTATGCCAATCGCTTCGTCTCTTCAAGAAGAAAACAACCACACCCTCGCGCCAAATTTATATAAATTGTAGCTCAAGCAATTTGGAAAGAAAGTTTTGAAAAGGGATTTGATAAATCATGGTCAAAACGTGTTTCCAGTGAACTGTAAGTGTTGCGACTAGAACCAGGGCAATGAGAGCAACACAATGATATCAGAGTTTTGAAGAATTGATGAAGGAATCTACCTATTGAAGTTGAGTTGCAAAGCTCTTAAACTGGACTTCTATGGAACAGTATAGGGTAATATTCTTGAATGTAATTATATGGTTAGCTTCAGGGAAGATCAAGGAAGCTGAATTGAGGGAAAAATGGAATGAAAAAGGCTTGAGAATAGATTTCGAAGTTGCTGAATTCTGGGTTATGAAGCAAGTTTGGAAGGGTGATTCTGGCTATCTAAGCTTTGGAAATTGAATGGGGGATGGCCCTATATTTATAGGGAAGCAAATGGCATCAAAAGGAATAACAAATGATGTGTTTTGGAGGGAATTCGTGTGGGTTTGCATCATGAAGAAAGTGTGACTCAAACTTGATCAAAACTCATCCAAATAATGTGTTTCATGATGCTAATCACTTCTGGAAAGTTGCTAAACATGATTAGAAACAAAAACGCATGGAAATCCTGTTATTAGAAGCCAAAACAGAGATTTCAAAATTCTGACTTTGTGCAAAATTCAGTTTCAAACTACCAAATTCAAACCCATGGTATTTCCACCTCAAGGGGTCTTAGGGCATAATTCTTGATGCTTTGGAAAGATTAGGTTACGAGCTTTGCAATGTAAAAAGAATGGAATAAAATGGATGCTTGAGCTGAAAGTTACATGGAGTCAAAGTTGGAAAAAAAGAGTAGACTTTCCATACATAGAAATATTTCAAATTCTTCTTTAAAAATGACTTATAATCCTTTGCATCCACACATGGCCTTCCACTTAGAATTTGCTCTTGACCAAAAAAGTTGGAATGAAGTAGACCTCTTGAATGACATTTTTCAATTTGAACCACTCAAAATCTTCAAAAATTGAGCAAGTTATGACTTGTTGAAGTTGGCCAAAAATCATGAAATGACCTATAATCTTTTGCATTCTTAAGGCAACTTCCATCCATTTTCTTACATTGCACATAAAAGAATGCATGAAGTACACCTCCTTAAGATCATCATGGAAAAATATTGGGCTCAAGGTGATAAAAATTGACCAATTTATGACCATTTGAACCCACATATGGAAAATTTGGGATTCATCTGGGTGACTTGTAATCTTTCTTCTTCACCAAGTTCCTTCCACATGAAAACTCCTTGGAACTTTTGAAGTGATTTGTTGGTAACTTTTTGAAGAGAATGATGCTTTTGGAATCACAAAAATACCAAAATATGAGCAAGATATGCTCCTTTGAAGTTCAAAACCCTAGCCTCTAGATCAAGAGAATGCTTTGAGGAACTTTGCCAAGTTTCAACAAACTTTTTGTGCCAATATTCTTCCTTTGTGTATAGAAATTGTTGAGGATGATGATGAGGACTCATGGCCACCAAAACGATTTCCATACTAATTCTTCCAAAACAACTTAAATGGTGACGGTTGAATTTCTCAAGCTATTGACTAAGGCATGGAAATAAACTCATGAACTCATGAACTCAAAACGCGTTAGTAATCAAATCCAAGGGATCTGGCGAGCTGTGCATATCATGGTCATTAATGAAAAATGTACAGAATCAATAATAAATCAGATTTTTGAAAAACACAAATGGCATGCTATCATTGGTTGGAAGATGACACGTAGGTCATCTTCAACCTCCAGCCAACGTGATTTGCAGGTCTCTCAAACTGTAAAATCAGAAGCACAGACCTATGCCAATCGCTTCGTCTATTCAAGAAGAAAACAACCACAACCTCGCGCCAAATTTATATAAGTTGTAGCTCAAGCAATTTGGAAAGAAAGTTTTGAAAATGGATTTGAAAAATCATGGTCAAAACGTGTTTCCAGTGAACTGTAAGTGTTGCGACTAGAACCAGGGAAATGAGAGCAACACAATGATATCAGAGTTTCGAAGAATTGATGAAGGAATCTACCTATTGAAGTTGAGTTGCGAAGCTCTGAAACTGGACTTCTATGGAACAGTATAGGGTAAGATTCTTGAATGTAATTATATGGTTAGCTTCAGGGAAGATCAAGGAAGCTGAATTGAGGGAAAAATGGAATGAAAAAGGCTTGAGAATAGATTTCGAAGTTGCTGAATTCTGGGTTATGAAGCAAGTTTGGAAGGGTGATTCTGGCTATCTAAGCTTTGGAAATTGAATGGGGGATGGCCCTATATTTATAGGGAAGCAAATGGCATCAAAAGGAATAACAAATGATGTGTTTTGGAGGGAATTCGTGTGGGTTTGCATCATGAAGAAAGTGTGACTCAAACTTGATCAAAACTCATCCAAATAATGTGTTTCATGATGCTAATCACTTCTAGAAAGTTGCTAAACATGATTAGAAACAAAAACGCGTGGAAATCCTGTTATTAGAAGCCAAAACAGAGATTTCAAAATTCTGACTTTGTGCAAAATTCAGTTTCAAACTACCAAATTCAAACCCATGGTATTTCCACCTCAAGGGGTCTTAGGGCATAATTCTTGATGCTTTGGAAAGATTAGGTTACGAGCTTTGCAATGGAAAAAGAATGGAATAAAATGGATGCTTGAGCTGAAAGTTACATGGAGTCAAAGTTGGAAAAAAAGAGTAGACTTTCCATACATAGAAATATTTCAAATTCTTCTTTAAAAATGACTTATAATCCTTTGCATCCACACATGGCCTTCCACTTAGAATTTGCTCTTGACCAAAAAAGTTGGAATGAAGTAGACCTCTTGAATGACATTTTTCAATTTGAACCACTCAAAATCTTCAAAAATTGAGCAAGTTATGACTTGTTGAAGTTGGCCAAAAATCATGAAATGACCTATAATCTTTTGCATTCTTAAGGCAACTTCCATCCATTTTCTTACATTGCACATAAAAGAATGCATGAAGTACACCTCCTTAAGATCATCATGGAAAAATATTGGGCTCAAGGTGATAAAAATTGACCAATTTATGACCATTTGAACCCACATATGGAAAATTTGGGATTCATCTGGGTGACTTGTAATCTTTCTTCTTCACCAAGTTCCTTCCACATGAAAACTCCTTGGAACTTTTGAAGTGATTTGTTGGTAACTTTTTGAAGAGAATGATGCTTTTGGAATCACAAAAATACCAAAATATGAGCAAGATATGCTCCTTTGAAGTTCAAAACCCTAGCCTCTAGATCAAGAGAATGCTTTGAGGAACTTTGCCAAGTTTCAACAAACTTTTTGTGCCAATATTCTTCCTTTGTGTATAGAAATTGTTGAGGATGATGATGAGGACTCATGGCCACCAAAACGATTTCCATACTAATTCTTCCAAAACAACTTAAATGGTGAGGGTTGAATTTCTCAAGCTATTGACTAAGGCATGGAAATAAACTCATGAACTCATGAACTCAAAACGCGTTAGTAATCAAATCCAAGGGATCTGGCGAGCTCTGCATATCATGGTCATTAATGAAAAATGTACAGAATCAATAATAAATCAGATTTTTGAAAAACACAAATGGCATGCTATCATTGGTTGGAAGATGACACGTAGGTCATCTTCAACCTCCAGCCAACGTGATTTGCAGGTCTCTCAAACTGTAAAATCAGAAGCACAGACCTATGCCAATCGCTTCGTCTCTTCAAGAAGAAAACAACCACACCCTCACGCCAAATTTATATAAGTTGTAGCTCAAGCAATTTGGAAAGAAAGTTTTGAAAATGGATTTGAAAAATCATGGTCAAAACGTGTTTCCAGTGAACTGTAAGTGTTGCGACTAGAACCAGGGAAATGAGAGCAACACAATGATATCAGAGTTTCGAAGAATTGATGAAGGAATCTACCTATTGAAGTTGAGTTGCGAAGCTCTGAAACTGGACTTCTATGGAACAGTATAGGGTAAGATTCTTGAATGTAATTATATGGTTAGCTTCAGGGAAGATCAAGGAAGCTGAATTGAGGGAAAAATGGAATGAAAAAGGCTTGAGAATAGATTTCGAAGTTGCTGAATTCTGGGTTATGAAGCAAGTTTGGAAGGGTGATTCTGGCTATCTAAGCTTTGGAAATTGAATGGGGGATGGCCCTATATTTATAGGGAAGCAAATGGCATCAAAAGGAATAACAAATGATGTGTTTTGGAGGGAATTCGTGTGGGTTTGCATCATGAAGAAAGTGTGACTCAAACTTGATCAAAACTCATCCAAATAATGTGTTTCATGATGCTAATCACTTCTGGAAAGTTGCTAAACATGATTAGAAACAAAAACGCGTGGAAATCCTGTTATTAGAAGCCAAAACAGAGATTTCAAAATTCTGACTTTGTGCAAAATTCAGTTTCAAACTACCAAATTCAAACCCATGGTATTTTAACCTCAAGGGGTCTTAGGGCATAATTCTTGATGCTTTGGAAGATTAGGTTACGAGCTTTGCAATGGAAAAAGAATGGAATAAAATGGATGCTTGAGCTGAAAGTTACATGGAGTCAAAGTTGGAAAAAAAGAGTAGACTTTCCATACATAGAAATATTTCAAATTCTTCTTTAAAAATGACTTATAATCCTTTGCATCCACACATGGCCTTCCACTTAGAATTTGCTCTTGACCAAAAAAGATGGAATGAAGTAGACCTCTTGAATGACATTTTTCAATTTGAACCACTCAAAATCTTAAAAAATTGAGCAAGTTATGACTTGTTGAAGTTGGCCAAAAATCATGAAATGACCTATAATCTTTTGCATTCTTAAGGCAACTTCCATCCATTTTCTTACATTGCACATAAAAGAATGCATGAAGTACACCTCCTTAAGATCATCATGGAAAAATATTGGGCTCAAGGTGATAAAAATTGACCAATTTTTATGACCATTTGAACCCACATATGGAAAATTTGGGATTCATCTGGGTGACTTGTAATCTTTCTTCTTCACCAAGTTCCTTCCACATGAAAACTCCTTGGAACTTTTGAAGTGATTTGTTGGTAACTTTTTGAAGAGAATGATGCTTTTGGAATCACAAAAATACCAAAATATGAGCAAGATATGCTCCTTTGAAGTTCAAAACCCTAGCCTCTAGATCAAGAGAATGCTTTGAGGAACTTTGCCAAGTTTCAACAAACTTTTTGTGCCAATATTCTTCCTTTGTGTATAGAAATTGTTGAGGATGATGATGAGGACTCATGGCCACCAAAACGACTTCCATATTAATTCTTCCAAAACAACTTAAATGGTGAGGGTTGAATTTCTCAAGCTATTGACTAAGGCATGGAAATAAACTCATGAACTCATGAACTCAAAACGCGTTAGTAATCAAATCCAAGGGATCTGGCGAGCTGTGCATATCATGGTCATTAATGAAAAATGTACAGAATCAATAATAAATCAGATTTTTGAAAAACACAAATGGCACGCTATCATTGGTTGGAAGATGACACGTAGGTCATCTTCAACCTCCAGCCAACGTGATTTGTAGGTCTCTCAAACTGTAAAATCATAAGCACAGACCTATGCCAATCGCTTCGTCTCTTCAAGAAGAAAACAACCACACCATCGCGCCAAATTTATATAAATTGTAGCTCAAGCAATTTGGAAAGAAAGTTTTGAAAATGGATTTGAAAAATCATGGTCAAAACGTGTTTCCAGTGAACTGTAAGTGTTGCGACTAGAACCAGGGAAATGAGAGCAACACAATGATATCAGAGTTTTGAAGAATTGATGAAGGAATCTACCTATTGAAGTTGAGTTGCGGAGCTCTGAAACTGGACTTCTATGGAACAGTATAGGGCAAGATTCTTGAATGTAATTATATGGTTAGCTTCGGGGAAGATCAAGGAAGCTGAATTTAGGGAAAAATGAAAAAGGCTTGAGAATAGATTTCGAAGTTGCTGAATTCTGGGTTATGAAGCAAGTTTGGAAGGGTGATTCTGGCTATCTAAGCTTTGGAAATTGAATGGGGGATGGCCCTATATTTATAGGGAAGCAAATGGCATCAAAAGGAATAACAAATGATGTGTTTTGGAGGGAATTCGTGTGGGTTTGCATCATGAAGAAAGTGTGACTCAAACTTGATCAAAACTCATCCAAATAATGTGTTTCATGATGCTAATCACTTCTGAAAAGTTGCTAAACATGATTAGAAACAAAAACGCATGGAAATCCTGTTATTAGAAGCCAAAACAGAGATTTCAAAATTCTGACTTTGTGCAAAATTCAGTTTCAAACTACCAAATTCAAACCCATGGTATTTCCACCTCAAGGGGTCTTAGGGCATAATTCTTGATGCTTTGGAAAGATTAGGTTACGAGCTTTGCAATGGAAAAAGAATGGAATAAAATGGATGCTTGAGTTGAAAGTTACATGGAGTCAAAGTTGGAAAAAAAGAGTAGACTTTCCATACATAGAAATATTTCAAATTCTTCTTTAAAAATGACTTATAATCCTTTGCATCCACACATGGCCTTCCACTTAGAATTTGCTCTTGACCAAAAAAGATGGAATGAAGTAGACCTCTTGAATGACATTTTTCAATTTGAACCACTCAAAATCTTCAAAAATTGAGCAAGTTATGACTTGTTGAAGTTGGCCAAAAATCATGAAATGACCTATAATCTTTTGCATTCTTAAGGCAACTTCCATCCATTTTCTTACATTGCACATAAAAGAATGCATGAAGTACACCTCCTTAAGATCATCATGGAAAAATATTGGGCTCAAGGTGATAAAAATTGACCAATTTATGACCATTTGAACCCACATATGGAAAATTTGGGATTCATCTGGGTGACTTGTAATCTTTCTTCTTCACCAAATTCCTTCCACATGAAAACTCCTTGGAACTTTTGAAGTGATTTGTTGGTAACTTTTTGAAGAGAATGATGCTTTTGGAATCACAAAAATACCAAAATATGAGCAAGATATGCTCCTTTGAAGTTCAAAACCCTAGCCTCTAGATCAAGAGAATGCTTTGAGGAACTTTGCCAAGTTCAACAAACTTTTTGTGCCAATATTCTTCCTTTGTGTATAGAAATTGTTGAGGATGATGATGAGGACTCATGGCCACCAAAACCACTTCCATACTAATTCTTCCAAAACAACTTAAATGGTGAGGGTTGAATTTCTCAAGCTATTGACTAAGGCATGGAAATAAACTCATGAACTCATGAACTCAAAACGCGTTAGTAATCAAATCCAAGGGATCTGGCGAGCTGTGCATATCATGGTCATTAATGAAAAATGTACAGAATCAATAATAAATCAGATTTTTGAAAAACACAAATGGCACGCTATCATTGGTTGGAAGATGACACGTAGGTCATCTTCAACCTCCAGCCAACGTGATTTGCAGGTCTCTCAAACTGTAAAATCATAAGCACAGACCTATGCCAATCGCTTCGTCTCTTCAAGAAGAAAACAACCACACCATCGCGCCAAATTTATATAAATTGTAGCTCAAGCAATTTGGAAAGAAAGTTTTGAAAATGGATTTGAAAAATCATGGTCAAAACGTGTTTCCAGTGAACTGTAAGTGTTGCGACTAGAACCAGGGAAATGAGAGCAACACAATGATATCAGAGTTTTGAAGAATTGATGAAGGAATCTACCTATTGAAGTTGAGTTGCGGAGCTCTGAAACTGGACTTCTATGGAACAGTATAGGGCAAGATTCTTGAATGTAATTATATGGTTAGCTTTAGGGAAGATCAAGGAAGCTGAATTGAGGGAAAAATGGAATGAAAAAGGCTTGAGAATAGATTTCGAAGTTGCTGAATTCTGGGTTGTGAAGCAAGTTTGGAAGGGTGATTCTGGCTATCTAAGCTTTGGAAATTGAATGGGGGATGGCCCTATATTTATAGGGAAGCAAATGGCATCAAAAGGAATAACAAATGATGTGTTTTGGAGGGAATTCGTGTGGGTTTGCATCATGAAGAAAGTGTGACTTAAACTTGATCAAAACTCATCCAAATCATGTGTTTCATGATGCTAATCACTTCTGGAAAGTTGCTAAACATGATTAGAAACAAAAACCCTTGGAAATCCTGTTATTAGAAGCCAAAACTAAGATTTCAAAATTCTGACTTTGTGCAAAATTCAGTTTCAAACTACCAAATTCCAACCCATGGTATTTCCACCTCAAGGGGTCTTAGGGCATAATTCTTGATGCTTTGGAAAGATGAGGTTACGAGCATTGCAATGGAAAAAGAATGGAATCAAATGGATGCTTGAGCTGAAAGTTACATGGAGTCAAAGTTGAAGAAAAAGAGTAGACTTTCCATACTTAGAAATATTTCAAATTCTTCTTTAAAAATGACTTATAATCCTTTGCATCCAAACATGGCCTTCCACTTAGAATTTGCTCTTTACCAAAAAAGATGGAACGAAGTAGACCTATTGAATGACATTTTTCAATTTGAACCATTCAAAATCTCCAAAAATTGAGCAAGTTAAGACTTGTTGAAGTTGGCCAAAAATCATGAAATGACCTATAATCTTTTGCATTCTTAAGGCAACTTCCATCCATTTTCTTACTTTGCACATAAAGGAATGCATGAAGTACACCTCCTTAAGATCATCATGGAAAAATAAAGGGCTCAAGGTGATAAAAATTGACCAATTTATGACCATTTGAACCCACATATGGAAAATTTGGGATTCATCTGGGTGACTTGTAATCTTTCTTCTTCACCAAGTTCCTTCCACATGAAAACTCCTTGGAACTTTTGAAGTGATTTGTTGGTAACTTTTTAAAGAGAAGGATGCTTTTGGAATCACAAAAATACCAAAATATGAGCAAGATATGCTCCTTTGAAGTTCAAAACCCTAGCCTCTAGATCAAGAGAATGATTTGAGGAACTTTGCCAAATTTCAACAAACTTTTTGTGCCAATATTCTTCCTTTGTGAATAGAAATTGTTGAGGATGATGATGAGGACTCATGGCCATCAAAACCACTTCCATACTAATTCTTCCAAAACAACTTCAATGGTGAGGTTTGAATTTCTCAAGCTATTGACTAAGGCATGGAAATACACTCATGAACTCATGAACTCAAAACGCATTAGTAATCAAATCCAAGGGATCTGGCGCGCTGTGCATATCATGGTCATTAATGAATAATGTACAGAATCAATAATAAATCAGATTTTTGAAAAACACAAATGGCACGCCATCATTGGTTGGAAGATGACACGTAGGTCATCTTCAACCTCCAGCTAACGTGATTTGCAGGTCTCTCAAAATGTAAAATCAGAAGCCCAAACCTATGCCAATCGCTTCGTCTCTTCAAGACGAAAACAACCACACCCTCGCGCCAAATTTATATAAATGGTAGCTCAAGCAATTTGGAAAGAAAGTTTTGAAAAGGGATTTGATAAATCATGGTCAAAACGTGTTTCCAGTGAACTGTAAGTGTTGCAACTAGAACCAGGGCAATGAGAGCAACACAATGATATCAGAGTTTTGAAGAATTGATGAAGGAATCTACCTATTGAAGTTGAGTTGCGGAGCTCTGAAACTAGACTTCTATGGAATAGTATAGGGCAAGATTCTTGAATGTAATTATATTGTTAGCTTCAGGGAAGATAAAGGAAGCTGAATTGAGGGAAAAATGGAATGAAAAAGGCTTGAGAATAGATTTCGAAGTTGCTGAATTCTGGGTTGTGAAGCAAGTTTGGAAGGGTGATTCTGGCTATCTAAGCTTGGGAAATTGAATAGGGGATGGCCCTATATTTATAGGGAAGCAAATGGAATCAAAAGGAATAACAAATGATGTGTTTCGGAGGGAATTCGTGTGAGTTTGCATCATGAAGAAAGTGTGACTTAAACTTGATCAAAACTCATCCAAATCATGTGTTTCATGATGCTAATCACTTCTGGAAAGTTGTTAAACATGATTAGAAACAAAAACCCTTGGAAATCCTGTTATTAGAAGCCAAAACTAAGATTTCAAAATTCTGACTTTGTGCAAAATTCAGTTTCAAACTACCAAATTCCAACCCATGGTATTTCCACCTCAAGGGGTCTTAGGGCATAATTCTTGATGCTTTGGAAAGATGAGGTTACGAGCATTGCAATGGAAAAAGAATGGAATCAAATGGATGCTTGAGCTGAAAGTTACATGGAGTCAAAGTTGAAGAAAAAGAGTAGACTTTCCATACTTAGAAATATTTCAAATTCTTCTTTAAAAATGACTTATAATCCTTTGCATCCAAACATGGCCTTCCACTTAGAATTTGCTCTTTACCAAAAAAGATGGAACGAAGTAGACCTATTGAATGACATTTTTCAATTTGAACCATTCAAAATCTCTAAAAATTGAGCAAGTTAAGACTTGTTGAAGTTGGCCAAAAATCATGAAATGACCTATAATCTTTTGCATTCTTAAGGCAACTTCCATCCATTTTCTTACTTTGCACATAAAGGAATGCATGAAGTACACCTCCTTAAGATTATCATGGAAAAATAATGGGCTCAAGGTGATAAAAATTGACCAATTTATGACCATTTGAACCCACATATGGAAAATTTGGGATTCATCTGGGTGACTTGTAATCTTTCTTCTTCACCAAGTTCCTTCCACATGAAAACTCCTTGGAACTTTTGAAGTGATTTGTTGGTAACTTTTTAAAGAGAAGGATGCTTTTGGAATCACAAAAATACCAAAATATGAGCAAGATATGCTCCTTTGAAGTTCAAAACCCTAGCCTCCAGATCAAGAGAATGATTTGAGGAACTTTGCCAAATTTCAACAAACTTTTTGTGCCAATATTCTTCCTTTGTGAATAGAAATTGTTGAGGATGATGATGAGGACTCATGGCCATCAAAATCACTTCCATACTAATTCTTCCAAAACAACTTCAATGGTGAGGTTTGAATTTCTCAAGCTATTGACTAAGGCATGGAAATACACTCATGAACTCATGAACTCAAAACGCATTAGTAATCAAATCCAAGGGATCTGGCGCGCTGTGCATATCATGGTCATTAATGAATAATGTACAGAATCAATAATAAATCAGATTTTTGAAAAACACAAATGGCACGCCATCATTGGTTGGAAGATGACACGTAGGTCATCTTCAACCTCCAGCTAACGTGATTTGCAGGTCTCTCAAACTGTAAAATCAGAAGCCCAGACCTATGCCAATCGCTTCGTCTCTTCAAGACGAAAACAACCACACCCTCACGCCAAATTTATATAAATGGTAGCTCAAGCAATTTGGAAAGAAAGTTTTGAAAAGGGATTTGATAAATCATGGTCAAAACGTGTTTCCAGTGAACTGTAAGTGTTGCAACTAGAACCAGGGCAATGAGAGCAACACAATGATATTAGAGTTTTGAAGAATTGATGAAGGAATCTACCTATTGAAGTTGAGTTGCGGAGCTCTGAAACTAGACTTCTATGGAATAGTATAGGGCAAGATTCTTGAATGTAATTATATTGTTAGCTTCAGGGAAGCTAAAGTAAGCTGAATTGAGGGGAAAATGGAATGAAAAAGGCTTGAGAATAGATTTCGAAGTTGCTGAATTCTGGGTTGTGAAGCAAGTTTGGAAGGGTGATTCTGGCTATCTAAGCTTGGGAAATTGAATAGGGGATGGCCCTATATTTATAGGGAAGCAAATGGAATCAAAAGGAATAACAAATGATGTGTTTTGGAGGGAATTCGTGTGAGTTTGCATCATGAAGAAAGTGTGACTTAAACTTGATCAAAACTCATCCAAATCATGTGTTTCATGATGCTAATCACTTCTGGAAAGTTGCTAAACATGATTAGAAACAAAAACGCGTGGAAATCCTGTGATTAGAAGCCAAAACAAAGATTTCAAAATTCTGACTTTGTGCAAAATTCAGTTTCAAACTACCAAATTCCAACCCATGGTATTTCCACCTCAAGGGGTCTTAGGGCATAATTCTTGATGCTTTGGAAAGATGAGGTTACGAGCATTGCAATGGAAAAAGAATGGAATCAAATGGATGCTTGAGCTGAAAGTTACATGGAGTCAAAGTTGAAGAAAAAGAGTAGACTTTCCATACTTAGAAATATTTCAAATTCTTCTTTAAAAACGACTTATAATCCTTTGCATCCAAACATGGCCTTCCACTTAGAATTTTCTCTTTACCAAAAAAGATGGAATGAAGTAGACCTATTGAATGACATTTTTCAATTTGAACCATTCAAAATCTCCAAAAATTGAGCAAGTTAAGACTTGTTAAAGTTGGCCAAAAATCATGAAATGACCTATAATCTTTTGCATTCTTAAGGCAACTTCCATCCATTTTATTACTTTGCACATAAAGGAATGCATGAAGTACACCTCCTTAAGATCATAATGGAAAAATAATGGGCTCAAGGTGATAAAAATTGACCAATTTATGACCATTTGAACCCACATATGGAAAATTTGGGATTCATCTGGGTGACTTGTAATCTTTCTTCTTCACCAAGTTCCTTCCACATGAAAACTCCTTGGAACTTTTGAAGTGATTTGTTGGTAACTTTTTAAAGAGAAGGATGCTTTTGGAATCACAAAAATACAAAAATATGAGCAATATATGCTCCTTTGAAGTTCAAAACCCTAGCCTCTAGATCAAGAGAATGATTTGAGGAACTTTGCCAAATTTCAACAAACTTTTTGTGCCAATATTCTTCCTTTGTGAATAGAAATTGTTGAGGATGATGATGAGGACTCATGGCCATCAAAACCACTTCCAAACTAATTCTTCCAAAACAACTTCAATGGTGAGGTTTGAATTTCTCAAGCTATTGACTAAGGCATGGAAATACACTCATGAACTCATGAACTCAAAACGCATTAGTAATCAAATCCAAGGGATCTGGCGCGCTGTGCATATCATGGTCATTAATGAATAATGTACAGAATCAATAATAAATCAGATTTTTGAAAAACACAAATGGCACGCCATCATTGGTTGGAAGATGACACGTAGGTCATCTTCAACCTCCAGCTAACGTGATTTGCAGGTCTCTCAAACTGTAAAATCAGAAGCCCAGACCTATGCCAATCGCTTCGTCTCTTCAAGACGAAAACAACCACACCCTCGCGTCAAATTTATATAAATGGTAGCTCAAGCAATTTGGAAAGAAAGTTTTGAAAAGGGATTTGATAAATCATGGTCAAAACGTGTTTCCAGTGAACTGTAAGTGTTGCAACTAGAACCAGGGCAATGAGAGCAACACAATGATATCAGAGTTTTGAAGAATTAATGAAGGAATCTACCTATTGAAGTTGAGTTGCGGAGCTCTGAAACTAGACTTCTATGGAATAGTATAGGGCAAGATTCTTGAATGTAATTATATTGTTAGCTTCAGGGAAGATAAAGGAAGCTGAATTGAGGGGAAAATGGAATGAAAAAGGCTTGAGAATAGATTTCGAAGTTGCTGAATTCTGGGTTGTGAAGCAAGTTTGGAAGGGTGATTCTGGCTATCTAAGCTTGGGAAATTGAATAGGGGATGGCCCTATATTTATAGGGAAGCAAATGGAATCAAAAGGAATAACAAATGATGTGTTTTGGAGGGAATTCGTGTGAGTTTGCATCATGAAGAAAGTGTGACTTAAACTTGATCAAAACTCATCCAAATCATGTGTTTCATGATGCTAATCACTTCTGGAAAGTTGCTAAACATGATTAGAAACAAAAACCCGTGGAAATCCTGTTATTAGAAGCCAAAACTAAGATTTCAAAATTCTGACTTTGTGCAAAATTCAGTTTCAAACTACCAAATTCCAACCCATGGTATTTCCACCTCAAGGGGTCTTAGGGCATAATTCTTGATGCTTTGGAAAGATGAGGTTACGAGCATTGCAATGGAAAAAGAATGGAATCAAATGGATGCTTGAGCTGAAAGTTACATGGAGACAAAGTTGAAGAAAAAGAGTAGACTTTCCATACTTAGAAATATTTCAAATTTTTCTTTAAAAATGACTTATAATCCTTTGCATCCAAACATGGCCTTCCACTTAGAATTTGCTCTTTACCAAAAAAGATGGAATGAAGTAGACCTATTGAATGACATTTTTCAATTTGAACCATTCAAAATCTCCAAAAATTGAGCAAGTTAAGACTTGTTGAAGTTGGCCAAAAATCATGAAATGACCTATAATCTTTTGCATTCTTAAGGCAACTTCCATCCATTTTCTTACTTTGCACATAAAGGAATGCATGAAGTACACCTCCTTAAGATCATCATGGAAAAATAATGGGCTCAAGGTGATAAAAATTGACCAATTTATGACCATTTGAACCCACATATGGAAAATTTGGGATTCATCTGGGTGACTTGTAATCTTTCTTCTTCACCAAGTTCCTTCCACATGAAAACTCCTTGGAACTTTTGAAGTGATTTGTTGGTAACTTTTTAAAGAGAAGGATGCTTTTGGAATCACAAAAATACCAAAATATGAGCAAGATATGCTCCTTTGAAGTTCAAAACCCTAGCCTCTAGATCAAGAGAATGATTTGAGGAACTTTGCCAAATTTCAACAAACTTTTTGTGCCAATATTCTTCCTTTGTGAATAGAAATTGTTGAGGATGATGATGAGGACTCATGGCCATCAAAACCACTTCCATACTAATTCTTCCAAAACAACTTCAATGGTGAGGTTTGAATTTCTCAAGCTATTGACTAAGGCATGGAAATACACTCATGAACTCATGAACTCAAAACGCATTAGTAATCAAATCCAAGGGATCTGGCGCGCTGTGCATATCATGGTCATTAATGAATAATGTACAGAATCAATAATAAATCAGATTTTTGAAAAACACAAATGGCACGCCATCATTGGTTGGAAGATGACACGTAGGTCATCTTCAACCTCCAGCTAACGTGATTTGCAGGTCTCTCAAACTGTAAAATCAGAAGCCCAGACCTATGCCAATCGCTTCGTCTCTTCAAGACGAAAACAACCACACCCTCGCGCCAAATTTATATAAATGGTAGCTCAAGCAATTTGGAAAGAAAGTTTTGAAAAGGGATTTGATAAATCATGGTCAAAACGTGTTTCCAGTGAACTGTAAGTGTTGCAACTAGAACCAGGGCAATGAGAGCAACACAATGATATTAGAGTTTTGAAGAATTGATGAAGGAATCTACCTATTGAAGTTGAGTTGCGGAGCTCTGAAACTAGACTTCTATGGAATAGTATAGGGCAAGATTCTTGAATGTAATTATATTGTTAGCTTCAGGGAAGCTAAAGGAAGCTGAATTGAGGGGAAAATGGAATGAAAAAGGCTTGAGAATAGATTTCGAAGTTGCTGAATTCTGGGTTGTGAAGCAAGTTTGGAAGGGTGATTCTGGTTATCTAAGCTTGGGAAATTGAATAGGGGATGGCCCTATATTTATAGGGAAGCAAATGGAATCAAAAGGAATAACAAATGATGTGTTTTGGAGGGAATTCGTGTGAGTTTGCATCATGAAGAAAGTGTGACTTAAACTTGATCAAAACTCATCCAAATCATGTGTTTCATGATGCTAATCACTTCTGGAAAGTTGCTAAACATGATTAGAAACAAAAACGCGTGGAAATCCTGTGATTAGAAGCCAAAACAAAGATTTCAAAATTCTGACTTTGTGCAAAATTCAGTTTCAAACTACCAAATTCCAACCCATGGTATTTCCACCTCAAGGGGTCTTAGGGCATAATTCTTGATGCTTTGGAAAGATGAGGTTACGAGCATTGCAATGGAAAAAGAATGGAATCAAATGGATGCTTGAGCTGAAAGTTACATGGAGTCAAAGTTGAAGAAAAAGAGTAGACTTTCCATACTTAGAAATATTTCAAATTCTTCTTTAAAAACGACTTATAATCCTTTGCATCCAAACATGGCCTTCCACTTAGAATTTTCTCTTTACCAAAAAAGATGGAATGAAGTAGACCTATTGAATGACATTTTTCAATTTGAACCATTCAAAATCTCCAAAAATTGAGCAAGTTAAGACTTGTTAAAGTTGGCCAAAAATCATGAAATGACCTATAATCTTTTGCATTCTTAAGGCAACTTCCATCCATTTTATTACTTTGCACATAAAGGAATGCATGAAGTACACCTCCTTAAGATCATAATGGAAAAATAATGGGCTCAAGGTGATAAAAATTGACCAATTTATGACCATTTGAACCCACATATGGAAAATTTGGGATTCATCTGGGTGACTTGTAATCTTTCTTCTTCACCAAGTTCCTTCCACATGAAAACTCCTTGGAACTTTTGAAGTGATTTGTTGGTAACTTTTTAAAGAGAAGGATGCTTTTGGAATCACAAAAATACAAAAATATGAGCAATATATGCTCCTTTGAAGTTCAAAACCCTAGCCTCTAGATCAAGAGAATGATTTGAGGAACTTTGCCAAATTTCAACAAACTTTTTGTGCCAATATTCTTCCTTTGTGAATAGAAATTGTTGAGGATGATGATGAGGACTCATGGCCATCAAAACCACTTCCAAACTAATTCTTCCAAAACAACTTCAATGGTGAGGTTTGAATTTCTCAAGCTATTGACTAAGGCATGGAAATACACTCATGAACTCATGAACTCAAAACGCATTAGTAATCAAATCCAAGGGATCTGGCGCGCTGTGCATATCATGGTCATTAATGAATAATGTACAGAATCAATAATAAATCATATTTTTGAAAAACACAAATGGCACGCCATCATTGGTTGGAAGATGACACGTAGGTCATCTTCAACCTCCAGCTAACGTGATTTGCAGGTCTCTCAAACTGTAAAATCAGAAGCCCAGACCTATGCCAATCGCTTCGTCTCTTCAAGACGAAAACAACCACACCCTCGCGCCAAATTTATATAAATGGTAGCTCAAGCAATTTGGAAAGAAAGTTTTGAAAAGGGATTTGATAAATCATGGTCAAAACGTGTTTCCAGTGAACTGTAAGTGTTGCAACTAGAACCAGGGCAATGAGAGCAACACAATGATATCAGAGTTTTGAAGAATTAATGAAGGAATCTACCTATTGAAGTTGAGTTGCGGAGCTCTGAAACTAGACTTCTATGGAATAGTATAGGGCAAGATTCTTGAATGTAATTATATTGTTAGCTTCAGGGAAGATAAAGGAAGCTGAATTGAGGGGAAAATGGAATGAAAAAGGCTTGAGAATAGATTTCGAAGTTGCTGAATTCTGGGTTGTGAAGCAAGTTTGGAAGGGTGATTCTGGCTATCTAAGCTTGGGAAATTGAATAGGGGATGGCCCTATATTTATAGGGAAGCAAATGGAATCAAAAGGAATAACAAATGATGTGTTTTGGAGGGAATTCGTGTGAGTTTGCATCATGAAGAAAGTGTGACTTAAACTTGATCAAAACTCATCCAAATCATGTGTTTCATGATGCTAATCACTTCTGGAAAGTTGCTAAACATGATTAGAAACAAAAACCCGTGGAAATCCTGTTATTAGAAGCCAAAACTAAGATTTCAAAATTCTGACTTTGTGCAAAATTCAGTTTCAAACTACCAAATTCCAACCCATGGTATTTCCACCTCAAGGGGTCTTAGGGCATAATTCTTGATGCTTTGGAAAGATGAGGTTACGAGCATTGCAATGGAAAAAGAATGGAATCAAATGGATGCTTGAGCTGAAAGTTACATGGAGACAAAGTTGAAGAAAAAGAGTAGACTTTCCATACTTAGAAATATTTCAAATTTTTCTTTAAAAATGACTTATAATCCTTTGCATCCAAACATGGCCTTCCACTTAGAATTTGCTCTTTACCAAAAAAGATGGAATGAAGTAGACCTATTGAATGACATTTTTCAATTTGAACCATTCAAAATCTCCAAATATTGAGCAAGTTAAGACTTGTTGAAGTTGGCCAAAAATCATGAAATGACCTATAATCTTTTGCATTCTTAAGGCAACTTCCATCCATTTTCTTACTTTGCACATAAAGGAATGCATGAAGTACACCTCCTTAAGATCATCATGGAAAAATAATGGGCTCAAGGTGATAAAAATTGACCAATTTATGACCATTTGAACCCACATATGGAAAATTTGGGATTCATCTGGGTGACTTGTAATCTTTCTTCTTCACCAAGTTCCTTCCACATGAAAACTCCTTGGAACTTTTGAAGTGATTTGTTGGTAACTTTTTAAAGAGAAGGATGCTTTTGGAATCACAAAAATACCAAAATATGAGCAAGATATGCTCCTTTGAAGTTCAAAACCCTAGCCTCTAGATCAAGAGAATGATTTGAGGAACTTTGCCAAATTTCAACAAACTTTTTGTGCCAATATTCTTCCTTTGTGAATAGAAATTGTTGAGGATGATGATGAGGACTCATGGCCATCAAAACCACTTCCATACTAATTCTTCCAAAACAACTTCAATGGTGAGGTTTGAATTTCTCAAGCTATTGACTAAGGCATGGAAATACACTCATGAACTCATGAACTCAAAACGCATTAGTAATCAAATCCAAGGGATCTGGCGCGCTGTGCATATCATGGTCATTAATGAATAATGTACAGAATCAATAATAAATCAGATTTTTGAAAAACACAAATGGCACGCCATCATTGGTTGGAAGATGACACGTAGGTCATCTTCAACCTCCAGCTAACGTGATTTGCAGGTCTCTCAAACTGTAAAATCAGAAGCCCAGACCTATGCCAATCGCTTCGTCTCTTCAAGACGAAAACAACCACACCCTCGCGCCAAATTTATATAAATGGTAGCTCAAGCAATTTGGAAAGAAAGTTTTGAAAAGGGATTTGAAAAATCATGGTCAAAACGTGTTTCCAGTGAACTGTAAGTGTTGCAACTAGAACAGGGGCAATGAGAGCAACACAATGATATCAGAGTTTTGAAGAATTGATGAAGGAATCTACCTATTGAAGTTGAGTTGCGGAGCTCTGAAACTAGACTTCTATGGAATAGTATAGGGCAAGATTCTTGAATGTAATTATATTGTTAGCTTCAGGGAAGATAAAGGAAGCTGAATTGAGGGAAAAATGGAATGAAAAAGGCTTGAGAATAGATTTCGAAGTTGCTGAATTCTGGGTTGTGAAGCAAGTTTGGAAGGGTGATTCTGGCTATCTAAGCTTGGGAAATTGAATAGGGGATGGCCCTATATTTATAGGGAAGCAACTGGAATCAAAAGGAATAACAAATGATGTGTTTTGGAGGGAATTCGTGTGAGTTTGCATCATGAAGAAAGTGTGACTTAAACTTGATCAAAACTCATCCAAATCATGTGTTTCATGATGCTAATCACTTCTGGAAAGTTGCTAAACATGATTAGAAACAAAAACCCGTGGAAATCCTGTTATTAGAAGCCAAAACTAAGATTTCAAAATTCTGACTTTGTGCAAAATTCAGTTTCAAACTACCAAATTCCAACCCATGGTATTTCCACCTCAAGGGGTCTTAGGGCATAATTCTTGATGCTTTGGAAAGATGAGGTTACGAGCATTGCAATGGGAAAAGAATGGAATCAAATGGATGCTTGAGCTGAAAGTTACATGGAGTCAAAGTTGAAGAAAAAGAGTAGACTTTCCATACTTAGAAATATTTCAAATTCTTCTTTAAAAATGACTTATAATCCTTTGCATCCAAACATGGCCTTCCACTTAGAATTTGCTCTTTACCAAAAAAGATGGAATGAAGTAGACCTATTGAATGACATTTTTCAATTTGAACCATTCAAAATCTCCAAAAATTGAGCAAGTTAAGTCTTGTTGAAGTTGGCCAAAAATCATGAAATGACCTATAATCTTTTGCATTCTTAAGGCAACTTCCATCCATTTTCTTACTTTGCACATAAAGGAATGCATGAAGTACACCTCCTTAAGATCATCATGGAAAAATAATGGGCTCAAGGTGATAAAAATTGACCAATTTATGACCATTTGAACCCACATATGGAAAATTTGGGATTCATCTGGGTGACTTGTAATCTTTCTTCTTCACCAAGTTCCTTCCACATGAAAACTCCTTGGAACTTTTGAAGTGATTTGTTGGTAACTTTTTAAAGAGAAGGATGCTTTTGGAATCACAAAAATACCAAAATATGAGCAAGATATGCTCCTTTGAAGTTCAAAACCCTAGCCTCTAGATCAAGAGAATGATTTGAGGAACTTTGCCAAATTTCAACAAACTTTTTGTGCCAATATTCTTCCTTTGTGAATAGAAATTGTTGAGGATGATGATGAGGACTCATGGCCATCAAAACCACTTCCATACTAATTCTTCCAAAACAACTTCAATGGTGAGGTTTGAATTTCTCAAGCTATTGACTAAGGCATGGAAATACACTCATGAACTCATGAACTCAAAACGCATTAGTAATCAAATCCAAGGGATCTGGCGCGCTGTGCATATCATGGTCATTAATGAATAATGTACAGAATCAATAATAAATCAGATTTTTGAAAAACACAAATGGCACGCCATCATTGGTTGGAAGATGACACGTAGGTCATCTTCAACCTCCAGCTAACGTGATTTGCAGGTCTCTCAAACTGTAAAATCAGAAGCCCAGACCTATGCCAATCGCTTCGTCTCTTCAAGACGAAAACAACCACACCCTCGCGCCAAATTTATATAAATGGTAGCTCAAGCAATTTGGAAAGAAAGTTTTGAAAAGGGATTTGATAAATCATGGTCAAAACGTGTTTCCAGTGAAATGTAAGTGTTGCAACTAGAACCAGGGCAATGAGAGCAACACAATGATATCAGAGTTTTGAAGAATTGATGAAGGAATCTACCTATTGAAGTTGAGTTGCGGAGCTCTAAAACTAGACTTCTATGGAATAGTATAGGGCAAGATTCTTGAATGTAATTATATTGTTAGCTTCAGGGAAGATAAAGGAAGCTGAATTGAGGGAAAAATGGAATGAAAAAGGCTTGAGAATAGATTTCGAAGTTGCTGAATTTTGGGTTGTGAAGCAAGTTTGGAAGGGTGATTCTGGCTATCTAAGCTTGGGAAATTGAATAGGGGATGGCCCTATATTTATAGGGAAGCAAATGGAATCAAAAGGAATAACAAATGATGTGTTTTGGAGGGAATTCGTGTGAGTTTGCATCATGAAGAAAGTGTGACTTAAACTTGATCAAAACTCATACAAATCATGTGTTTCATGATGCTAATCACTTCTGGAAAGTTGCTAAACATGATTAGAAACAAAAACCCGTGGAAATCCTGTTATTAGAAGCCAAAACTAAGATTTCAAAATTCTGACTTTGTGCAAAATTCAGTTTCAAACTACCAAATTCCAACCCATGGTATTTCCACCTCAAGGGGTATTAGGGCATAATTCTTGATGCTTTGGAAAGATGAGGTTACGAGCATTGCAATGGGAAAAGAATGGAATCAAATGGATGCTTGAGCTGAAAGTTACATGGAGTCAAAGTTGAAGAAAAAGAGTAGACTTTCCATACTTAGAAATATTTCAAATTCTTCTTTAAAAATGACTTATAATCCTTTGCATCCAAACATGGCCTTCCACTTAGAATTTGCTCTTTACCAAAAAAGATGGAATGAAGTAGACCTATTGAATGACATTTTTCAATTTGAACCATTCAAAATCTCCAAAAATTGAGCAAGTTAAGTCTTGTTGAAGTTGGCCAAAAATCATGAAATGACCTATAATCTTTTGCATTCTTAAGGCAACTTCCATCCATTTTCTTACTTTGCACATAAAGGAATGCATGAAGTACACCTCCTTAAGATCATCATGGAAAAATAATGGGCTCAAGGTGATAAAAATTGACCAATTTATGACCATTTGAACCCACATATGGAAAATTTGGGATTCATCTGGGTGACTTGTAATCTTTCTTCTTCACCAAGTTCCTTCCACATGAAAACTCCTTGGAACTTTTGAAGTGATTTGTTGGTAACTTTTTAAAGAGAAGGATGCTTTTGGAATCACAAAAATACCAAAATATGAGCAAGATATGCTCCTTTGAAGTTCAAAACCCTAGCCTCTAGATCAAGAGAATGATTTGAGGAACTTTGCCAAATTTCAACAAACTTTTTGTGCCAATATTCTTCCTTTGTGAATAGAAATTGTTGAGGATGATGATGAGGACTCATGTCCATCAAAACCACTTCCATACTAATTCTTCCAAAACAACTTCAATGGTGAGGTTTGAATTTCTCAAGCTATTGACTAAGGCATGGAAATACACTCATGAACTCATGAACTCAAAACGCATTAGTAATCAAATCCAAGGGATCTGGCGCGCTGTGCATATCATGGTCATTAATGAATAATGTACAGAATCAATAATAAATCAGATTTTTGAAAAACACAAATGGCACGCCATCATTGGTTGGAAGATGACACGTAGGTCATCTTCAACCTCCAGCTAACGTGATTTGCAGGTCTCTCAAACTGTAAAATCAGAAGCCCAGACCTATGCCAATCGCTTCGTCTCTTCAAGACGAAAACAACCACACCCTCGCGCCAAATTTATATAAATGGTAGCTCAAGCAATTTGGAAAGAATGTTTTGAAAAGGGATTTGATAAATCATGGTCAAAACGTGTTTCCAGTGAACTGTAAGTGTTGCAACTAGAACCAGGGCAATGAGAGAAACACAATGATATCAGAGTTTTGAAGAATTGATGAAGGAATCTACCTATTGAAGTTGAGTTGCGGAGCTCTGAAACTAGACTTCTATGGAATAGTATAGGGCAAGATTCTTGAATGTAATTATATTGTTAGCTTCAGGGAAGATAAAGGAAGCTGAATTAAGGGAAAAATGGAATGAAAAAGGCTTGAGAATAGATTTCGAAGTTGCTGAATTCTGGGTTGTGAAGCAAGTTTGGAAGGGTGATTCTGGCTATCTAAGCTTGGGAAATTGAATAGGGGATGGCCCTATATTTATAGGGAAGCAAATGGAATCAAAAGGAATAACAAATGATGTGTTTTGGAGGGAATTCGTGTGAGTTTGCATCATGAAGAAAGTGTGACTTAAACTTGATCAAAACTCATCCAAATCATGTGTTTCATGATGCTAATCACTTCTGGAAAGTTGCTAAACATGATTAGAAACAAAAACCCGTGGAAATCCTGTTATTAGAAGCCAAAACTAAGATTTCAAAATTCTGACTTTGTGCAAAATTCAGTTTCAAACTACCAAATTCCAACCCATGGTATTTCCACCTCAAGGGGTCTTAGGGCATAATTCTTGATGCTTTGGAAAGATGAGGTTACGAGCATTGCAATGGGAAAAGAATGGAATCAAATGGATGCTTGAGCTGAAAGTTACATGGAGTCAAAGTTGAAGAAAAAGAGTAGACTTTCCATACTTAGAAATATTTCAAATTCTTCTTTAAAAATGACTTATAATCCTTTGCATCCAAACATGGCCTTCCACTTAGAATTTGCTCTTTACCAAAAAAGATGGAATGAAGTAGACCTATTGAATGACATTTTTCAATTTGAACCTTTCAAAATCTCCAAAAATTGAGCAAGTTAGGTCTTGTTGAAGTTGGCCAAAAATCATGAAATGACCTATAATCTTTTGCATTCTTAAGGCAACTTCCATCCATTTTCTTACTTTGCACATAAAGGAATGCATGAAGTACACCTCCTTAAGATCATCATGGAAAAATAATGGGCTCAAGGTGATAAAAATTGACCAATTTATGACCATTTGAACCCACATATGGAAAATTTGGGATTCATCTGGGTGACTTGTAATCTTTCTTCTTCACCAAGTTCCTTCCACATGAAAACTCCTTGGAACTTTTGAAGTGATTTGTTGGTAACTTTTTAAAGAGAAGGATGCTTTTGGAATCACAAAAATACCAAAATATGAGCAAGATATGCTCCTTTGAAGTTAAAAACCCTAGCCTCTAGATCAAGAGAATGATTTGAGGAACTTTGCCAAATTTCAACAAACTTTTTGTGCCAATATTCTTCCTTTGTGAATAGAAATTGTTGAGGATGATGATGAGGACTCATGGCCATCAAAACCACTTCCATACTAATTCTTCCAAAACAACTTCAATGGTGAGGTTTGAATTTCTCAAGCTATTGACTAAGGCATGGAAATACACTCATGAACTCATGAACTCAAAACGCATTAGTAATCAAATCCAAGGGATCTGGCGCGCTGTGCATATCATGGTCATTAATGAATAATGTACAGAATCAATAATAAATCAGATATTTGAAAAACACAAATGGCACACCATCATTGGTTGGAAGATGACACGTAGGTCATCTTCAACCTCCAGCTAACGTGATTTGCAGGTCTCTCAAACTGTAAAATCAGAAGCCCAGACCTATGCCAATCGCTTCGTCTCTTCAAGACGAAAACAACCACACCCTCGCGCCAAATTTATATAAATGGTAGCGCAAGCAATTTGGAAAGAAAGTTTTGAAAAGGGATTTGATAAATGATGGTCAAAACGTGTTTCCAGTGAACTGTAAGTGTTGCAACTAGAACCAGGGCAATGAGAGCAACACAATGATATCAGAGTTTTGAAGAATTGATGAAGGAATCTACCTATTGAAGTTGAGTTGCGGAGCTCTGAAACTAGACTTCTATGGAATAGTATAGGGCAAGATTCTTGAATGTAATTATATTGTTAGCTTCAGGGAAGATAAAGGAAGCTGAATTGAGGGGAAAATGGAATGAAAAAGGCTTGAGAATAGATTTCGAAGTTGCTGAATTCTGGGTTGTGAAGCAAGTTTGGAAGGGTGATTCTGGCTATCTAAGCTTGGGAAATTGAATAGGGGATGGCCCTATATTTATAGGGAAGCAAATGGAATCAAAAGGAATAACAAATGATGTGTTTTGGAGGGAATTCGTGTGAGTTTGCATCATGAAGAAAGTGTGACTTAAACTTGATCAAAACTCATCCAAATCATGTGTTTCATGATGCTAATCACTTCTGGAAAGTTGCTAAACATGATTAGAAACAAAAACCCGTGGAAATCCTGTTATTAGAAGCCAAAACTAAGATTTCAAAATTCTGACTTTGTGCAAAATTCAGTTTCAAACTACCAAATTCCAACCCATGGTATTTCCACCTCAAGGGGTCTTAGGGCATAATTCTTGATGCTTTGGAAAGATGAGGTTACGAGCATTGCAATGGAAAAAGAATGGAATCAAATGGATGCTTGAGCTGAAAGTTACATGGAGTCAAAGTTGAAGAAAAAGAGTAGACTTTCCATACTTAGAAATATTTCAAATTCTTCTTTAAAAATGACTTATAATACTTTGCATCCAAACATGGCCTTCCACTTAGAATTTGCTCTTTACCAAAAAAGATGGAATGAAGTAGACCTATTGAATGACATTTTTCAATTCGAACCATTCAAAATCTCCAAAAATTGAGCAAGTTAAGACTTGTTGAAGTTGGCCAAAAATCATGAAATGACCTATAATCTTTTGCATTCTTAAGGCAACTTCCATCCATTTTCTTACTTTGCACATAAAGGAATGCATGAAGTACACCTCCTTAAGATCGTCATGGAAAAATAATGGGCTAAAGGTGATAAAAATTGACCAATTTATGACCATTTGAACCCACGTATGGAAAATTTGGGATTCATCTGGGTGACTTGTAATCTTTCTTCTTCACCAAGTTCCTTCCACATGAAAAAATCCTTGGAACTTTTGAAGTGATTTGTTGGTAACTTTTTGAAGAGAAGGTTGCTTTTGGAATCACTCAAAAATACCAAAAGATGAGCAAGATATGCTCCTCTGAAGTTCAAAACCCTAGCCTCTAGATCAAGAGAATGCTTTGAGGAACTTTGCCAAGTTTCAACAAACTTTTTGTGCCAATATTCTTCCTTTGTGAATAGAAATTGTTGAGGATGATGATGAGGACTCATGGCCACCAAAACCACTTCCATACTAATTCTTCCAAAACAACTTCAATGGTGAGGTTTGAATTTCTCAAGCTATTGACTAAGGCATGGAAATAAACTCATGAACTCAAGAACTCAAAACGTGTTAGTAATCAAATCCAAGGGATATGGCGCGCTGTGCATATCATGGTCATTAATGAATAATGTACAGAATCAATAATAAATCAGATTTTTGAAAAACACAAATGGCACACCATCATTGGTTGGAAGATGACACGTAGGTCATCTTCAACCTCAAGCCAACGTGATTTGCAGGTCTCTCAAACTGTAAAATCAGAAGCCCAGACCTATGCCAATCGCTTCGTATCTTCAAGACGAAAACAACCACACCCTCGCGCCAAATATATATAAATTGTAGCTCAAGCAATTTGGAAAGAAAGTTTTGAAAAGGGATTTGAAAAATCATGGTCAAAACGTGTTTCGAGTGAACTGTAAGTGTTGCAACTAGAACCAGGGCAATGAGAGAAACACAATGATATCAGAGTTTTGAAGAATTGATGAAGGAATCTACCTATTGAAGTTTAGTTGTGGAGCTCTGAAACATGACTTCTATGGAACAATATAGGGCAAGATTCTTGAATGTAATTATATGGTTAGCTTCAGGGAAGATCAAGGAAGCTGAATTGAGGGAAAAATGGAATGAAAAAGGCTTGAGAATAGTTTTCGAAGTTGCTGAGTTCTGGGTTGTGAAGCAAGTTTGGAAGGGTGATTCTGGCTATCTAAGCTTGGGAAATTGAATGGGGGATGGCCCTATATTTATAGGGAAGCAAATGGCATCAAAAGTAATAAAAAATGATGTGTTTTGAAAGGAATTCGTGTGGGTTTGCATCATGAAGAAAGTGTGACTCAAACTTGATGAAAACTCATCCAAATCATGTGTTTCATGATGCTAATCACTTTTGGAATGTTTCTAAACATGATCAGAAACAAAAACGCTTGGAAATCCTGTGATTAGAAGCCAAAACAAAGATTTCAAAATTCTGACTTTGTGCAAAATTCAGTTTCAAACTACCAAATTCAAACCCATGGTATTTCCACCTCAAGGGGTCTTAGGGCATAATTCTTGATGCTTTGGAAAGATGAGGTTACGAGCTTTGCAATGGAAAGAGAGTGGAATCAAATGGATGCTTGTGCTTGAAGTTACATGGAGTCAAAGTTGAATAAAAAGAGTAGACTTTCCATACTTAGAAATATTTCAAATTCTTCTTTAAAAATGACTTATAATCCTTTGCATCCAAACATGGCCTTCCACTTAGAATTTTCCCTTGACCTAAAAAGATGGAATGAAGTAGACCTCTTGAATGACATATTTCCATTTGAAACACTCAAAATCTCAAAAAATTGAGAAGTTATGACTTGTTGAAGTTGGCCAAAAATCATGAAATGACCTATAATCTTTTGCATTCTTAAGGAAACATCCATCCATTTTCTTACTTTGCACATCAAAGAATGCATGAAGTACACCTCCTTAAGATCATCATGGAAAAATAATGGGCTAAAGGTGATAAAAATTGACCAATTTATGACCATTTGAACCCACATATGGAAAATTTGGGATTCATCTGGGTGACTTGTAATCTTTCTTCTTCACCAAGTTCCTTCCACATGAAAAAATCCTTGGAACTTTTGAAGTGATTTGTTGGTAACTTTTTGAAGAGAAGGATGCTTTTGGAATCACTCAAAAATACCAAAAGATGAGCAAGATATGCTCCTCTGAAGTTCAAAACCCTAGCCTCTAGATGAAGAGAATGCTTTGAGGAACTTTGCCAAGTTTCAACAAACTTTTTGTGCCAATATTCTTCCTTTGTGAATAGAAATTGTTGAGGATGATGATGAGGACTCATGGCCACCAAAACCACTTCCATACTAATTCTTCCAAAACAACTTCAATGGTGAGGTTTGAATTTCTCAAGCTATTGACTAAGGCATGGAAATAAACTCATGAACTCAAGAACTCAAAACGTGTTAGTAATCAAATCCAAGGGATCTGGCGCGCTGTGCATATCATGGTCATTAATGAATAATGTACAGAATCAATAATAAATCAGATTTTTGAAAAACACAAATGGCATGCCATCATTGGTTGGAAGATGACACGTAGGTCATCTTCAACCTCAAGCCAACGTGATTTGCAGGTCTCTCAAACTATAAAATCAGAAGCCCAGACCTATGCCAATCGCTTCGTATCTTCAAGACGAAAACAACCACACCCTCGGGCCAAATATATATAAATTGTAGCTCAAGCAATTTGGAAAGAAAGTTTTGAAAAGGGATTTGAAAAATCATGGTCAAAATGTGTTTCGAGTGAACTGTAAGTGTTGCGACTAGAACCAGGGCAATGAGAGAAACACAATGATATCAGAGTTTTGAAGAATTGATGAAGGAATCTACCTATTGAAGTTGAGTTGTGGAGCTCTGAAACATGACTTCTATGGAACAGTATAGGGCAAGATTCTTGAATGTAATTATATGGTTAGCCTCAGGGAAGATCAAGGAAGCTGAATTGAGGGAAAAATGGAATGAAAAAGGCTTGAGAATAGTTTTCGAAGTTTCTAAGTTCTGGGTTGTGAAGCAAGTTTGGAAGGGTGATTCTGGCTAACTAAGCTTGGGAAATTGAATGGGGGATGGCCCTATATTTATAGGGAAGCAAATGGCATCAAAAGTAATAAAAAATGATGTGTTTTGGAGGGAATTCGTATGGGTTTGCATCATGAAGAAAGTGTGACTCAAACTTGATCAAAGCTCATCCAAATAATGTGTTTCATGATGCTAATCACTTATGGAAAGTTGCTAAACATGATCAGAAACAAAAACGCGTGGAAATCCTGTGATTAGAAGCCAAAACAAAGATTTCAAAATTCTGACTTTGTGCAAAATTCAGTTTCAAACTACCAAATTCAAACCCATGGTATTTCCACCTCAAGGGGTCTTAGGGCATAATTCTTGATGCTTTGGAAAGATGAGGTTACGAGCTTTGCAATGGAAAAAGAATGGAATCAAATGGATGCTTGAGCTGAAAGTTACATGGAGTCAAAGTTGAATAAAAAGAGTAGACTTTCCATACTTAGAAATATTTCAAATTCTTCTTTAAAAATGACTTATAATCCTTTGCATCCAAACATGGCCTTTCACTTAGAATTTTCCCTTGACCAAAAAAGATGGAATGAAATAGACCTCTTGAATGACATTTTTAAATTTGAAACACTCAAAATCTCTAAAAATTGAGCAAGTTATGACTTGTTGAAGTTGGCCAAAAATCATGAAATGACCTATAATCTTTTGCATTATTAAGGAAACTTCGATCAATTTTCTTACTTTGCACATAAAAGAATGCATGAAGTAAACCTCCTTAAGATCATCATGGAAAAATAATGGGCTCAAGGTGATAAAAATTGACCAAGTTATGACCATTTGAACCCACATATGGAAAATTTGGGATTTATCTGGGTGACTTGTAATCTTTCTTCTTCACCAAGTTCCTTCCACATGAAAAATCCTTGGAACTTTTGAAGTGATTTGTTGGTAACTTTTTGAAGAGAAGGATGCTTTTGGAATCACTCAAAAATACCAAAAGATGAGCAAGATATGCTCCTTTGAAGTTCAAAACCCGAGCCTCTAGATAAAGAGAATGCTTTGAGGATCTTTGCCAAGTTTCAACAAACTTTTTGTGCCAATATTCTTCCTTTGTGAATAGAAATTGTTGAGGATGATGATGAGGACTCATGGCCACCAAAACCACTTCCATACTAATTCTTCCAAAACAACTTCAATGGTGAGGTTTGAATTTCTCAAGCTATTGACTAAGGCATGGAAATAAACTCATGAACTCAAGAACTCAAAACGTGTTAGTAATCAAATCCAAGGGATCTGGCGCGCTGTGCATATCATGGTCATTAATGAATAATGTACAGAATCAATAATAAATCAGATTTTTGAAAAACACAAATGGCATGCCATCATTGGTTGGAAGATGACACGTAGGTCATCTTCAACCTCAAGCCAACGTCATTTGCAGGTCTCTCAAACTGTAAAATCAGAAGCCCAGACCTATGCCAATCGCTTCGTCTCTTCAAGACGAAAACAACCACACCCCCGCGCCAAATTTATATAAATTGTAGCTCAAGCAATTTGGAAAGAAAGTTTTGAAAAGGGATTTGAAAAATCATGGTCAAAATGTGTTTCGAGTGAACTGTAAGTGTTGCGACTAGAACCAGGGCAATGAGAGAAACACAATGATATCAGAGTTTTGAAGAATTGATGAAGGAATCTACCTATTGAAGTTGAGTTGTGGAGCTCTGAAACATGACTTCTATGGAACAGTATAGGGCAAGATTCTTGAATGTAATTATATGGTTAGCTTCAGGGAAGATCAAGGAAGCTGAATTGAGGGAAAAATGGAATGAAAAAGGCTTGAGAATAGTTTTCGAAGTTGCTGAGTTCTGGGTTGAGAAGCAAGTTTGGAAGGGTGATTCTGGCTAACTAAGCTTGGGAAATTGAATGGGGGATGGCCCTATATTTATAGGGAAGCAAATGGCATCAAAAGTAATAAAAAATGATGTGTTTTGGAGGGAATTCGTATGGGTTTGTATCATGAAGAAAGTGTGACTCAAACTTGATCAAAGCTCATCCAAATCATGTGTTTTATGATGCTAATCACTTATGGAAAGTTTCTAAACATGATTAGAAACAAAAACGCGTGGAAATCCTGTGATTAGAAACCAAAACAAAGATTTCAAAATTCTGACTTTGTCCAAAATTCAGTTTCAAACTACCAAATTCAAACCCATGGTATTTCCACCTCAAGGGGTCTTAGGGCATAATTCTTGATGCTTTGGAAAGATGAGGTTACGAGCTTTGCAATGGAAAAAGAATGGAATAAAATGGATGCTTGAGCTGAAAGTTACATGGAGTCAAAGTTGAATAAAAAGAGTAGACTTTCCATACTTAGAAATATTTCAAATTCTTCTTTAAAAATGACTTATAATCCTTTGCATCCAAACATGGCCTTTCACTTAGAATTTTCCCTTGACCAAAAAAGATGGAATGAAATAGACCTCTTGAATGACATTTTTCAATTTGAAACACTCAAAATCTCCAAAAATTGAGCAAGTTATGACTTGTTGAAGTTGGCCAAAAATCATGAAATGACCTATAATCTTTTGCATTATTAAGGAAACTTCGATCAATTTTCTTACTTTGCACATAAAAGAATGCATGAAGTAAACCTCCTTAAGATCATCATGGAAAAATAATGGGCTCAAGGTGATAAAAATTGACCAAGTTATGACCATTTGAACCCACATATGGAAAATTTGGGATTTATCTGGGTGACTTGTAATCTTTCTTCTTCACCAAGTTCCTTCCACATGAAAAATCCTTGGAACTTTTGAAGTGATTTGTTGGTAACTTTTTGAAGAGAAGGATGCTTTTGGAATCACTCAAAAATACCAAAAGATGAGCAAGATATGCTCCTTTGAAGTTCAAAACCCTAGCCTCTAGATAAAGAGAATGCTTTGAGGAACTTTGCCAAGTTTCAACAAACTTTTTGTGCCAATATTCTTCCTTTGTGAATAGAAATTGTTGAGGATGATGATGAGGACTCATGGCCACCAAAACCACTTCCATACTAATTCTTCCAAAACAACTTCAATGGTGAGGTTTGAATTTCTCAAGCTATTGACTAAGGCATGGAAATAAACTCATGAACTCATGAACTCAAAACGCGTTAGTAATCAAATCCAAGGGATCTGGCGCGTTGTGCATATCATGGTCATTAATGAATAATGTACATAATCAATAATAAATCAGATTTTTAAAAAACACAAATGGCATGCCATCATTGGTTGGAAGATGACACGTAGGTCATCTTCAACCTCCAGCCAACGTGATTTGCAGGTATCCCAAACTGAAAAATCAGAAGCTTAGACCTATGCCAATCACTTCGTCTCTTCAGGACGAAAACAACCACAACCTCGCACCAAATTTATATAAATTGTAGCTCAAGCAATTTGAAAAGAAAGTTTGAAAAGGGATTTGAAAAATCATGGTCAAAACGTGTTTCCATTGAACTGTAAGTATTGCAACTAGAACCAGGGCAATGAGAGAAACACAATGATATCAGAATTTTGAAGAATTGATGAAGGAATCTACCTATTGAAGTTGAGTTGCGGAGCTCAGAAACTGAACTTCTATGGAACAGTATAGGGCATGATTCTTGAATGTAATTATATGGTTAGCTTCAGGGAAGATCAAGGAAGCTGAATTAAGGGAAAATGGATTGAAAAAGGCTTGAGAATAGATTTCAAAGTTGCTGAATTCTGGGTTGTGAAGCAAGTTTGGTAGGGTGATTCTGGCTATCTAAGCTTGGGAAATTGAATGGGGGATGGCCCTATATTTATAGGGAAGCAAATGGCAGCGAAAGGAATAGTAAATGATGTGTTTTGGAGGGAATTCGTGTGGGTTTGCATCATGAAGAAAGTGTGACTCAAACTTGATCAAAACTCATCCAAATCATGTGTTTCATGATGCTAATCACTTCTGGAAAGTTGCTAAACATGATTAGAAACAAAAACGTGTGGAAATCCTGTGATTAGAAACTGATAACACAATTTTATATAGTATATTTGATTTAATTTTCATAGATAATGTTAGTATTTTTATTTAATTATTTCATTTTATTTCCATATTACGCCGGTATTTTTATTGTTTCAGGTATTTTATTTTAATTAGACAAATTGAGCAAAGTGAAGAAATTAAGAGAGTTATTGGACTAAATATGCAAGAAATGAAGAAAAGGGGTGTGCAAAGCAATAATGATGGACCAAAAGATTTATCATCTCCAAACTGGGCCCAAACGAATTCAGACCCACGCAAGCAAGAGAACCCTAATGTCACATGCAAGAGTGAGACGCATGTCTCATCTCTTCTCCTACAATTGAGGCGCCCGCCTCGGACTTTCCCCTTAGTGGGAGGCGCCCGTCTCAACGTGGGCAAGTTAAAACGAGAAATTAAAGGATAAGTGGTACGAAAATATCTCAAGAGGTGGTTACAATCTACCACTATAAAAGGACATCAGGAAATCAAAATTGGCACCGTTTTTTGCTTAGATTATTTTTCCAGTTTCAAAATTTACTTTCATCGCATTATTAGTTTCCATTGTAATTCAATTTCCAGTAGTTATTTTCCAGCCATTTCCTTTTCGAATACTTAGATTTTATTTCCGTTGAAGAACCGGGATTCTGTACGAATTGATTCAAGCTTCAAGAATTATATCCAGCATTTATTTAATTCAGGTTCCTTATTTACATCGCTTTAATTTATTATTTGCATGAGAGATATTTATTTAGCCATGAATTTATTTATGAATGTTAATTCCTTTAATGTATCCATGTCTGCTTTTATGAGTATGTCTGGCTAAATTATTTAAATATCGATATGTAACGAGTTAATTTGAATGGATCCGGAATAAACAGGCTTGATTATATTTTATAAAATAAACACTTTTTCTGATTTAGTTATCTAGTTTATTTTGTTAAAAAGGTTTAGAAACCAACAGAGCGAAAGTTTGAGGTTAATAAACCGACAAAGATTAGAAACCAATAGAGCGACAGTTTGAGGTTTAGAATAAGATAGTAGATACTAGGTATTGTTTTTAAAGACTGCGACAGCGTTTTAAAACCAATTAAACTTTATTTATTTTCAAAAAGTAATTTTAAAATCAATGGGATAGCGAAAGCATACATCAGAGTTTAAAATTATAATTTACTTCAATAGAGAGAAAGTTTGAGAATAGATTTTTGAATAAATACTTTTTGCTGAAAAAGATATTATTATCATTTTTTGAAGACGAGCCAGTGGAAAGCCGGATTCTTTAATGTTAACAAAGTACATACCGATATTCGCATTATTATTATTATTTCAATTAGAATTAATTTTTATTACCAAGAAATTCCCCTAATCAATTATTCGATAGCTATAGGTTTACACAGTAGTTTAGGTTACGTTAGTTCGATTTATAGTCCCTTAGGTTCGATATCTTTTAAAACTACGCGATAGGGCTGTATACTTGCAGTCTCCCGATTAATTTAGACGATAAAGTCGCGATCAAGTTTTTGGCGCTGTTGCCGGGGACTATTTAAGTTGATATCGTGATTTTATTACGAAGTATAGACTATAGCAACTATTTCTTTTCCCTCTGTGTATGCCAAATACTCGCTCTCAAGGCGCGCCTTTGCATATACCTATATACGATATCGAGCGTTACCTTAGATTAAGAAGACGAATTCAAGAGTATTTAGAACGCAACAACCTTCCTTCGACCAAACTTCCTGACGTTGAAGAACTCAAGAAGATGGCTGATCCTGATGCTCCTGCTCCTCGTCCTCTTATGGACTACGCTGTTCCTTCTCAAGCAGAGCCTCATAATAGTATTGCTGCTCCTGCTATCGCTCGAAACGATTTCGAGCTAAAACCTTCGCTTCTTTCCGCCGTTCAGCAGAACCAGTTTTCTGGAGCTCCTACTGACGACCCGAATCTTCATCTGTCAGTGTTTGTGCAGTACACAGACACTGTGAAAGCAAATGGTGTTAACCCCGAGGCGATACGATTGCGCCTATTTCCTTTTTCTCTCAGAGACTGAGCTCGCACATGGCTCCAATCTCTTCCTTCCAACTCAATCACCACATGGGATGAGTTGAAGAAAGTCTTCTTGGCTAGATATTTTCCTCCAAGCAAAACTGCTATGCTCAGAGCCAATATCAATGGTTTCAGACAAAAAGACAATGAATCACTCTTTGAAGCTTGGGAACGTTATAAAGACATGCTTAGACTTTGTCCTCATCATGGTTTAGAAGAATGGATGATCATTCACACGTTCTACAATGGTCTCTTGTACAATACGAGATTGACTATAGACGCCGCAGCGGGTGGCGCACTGATGAATAAACCATATACTGAAGCAAGACAACTTATCGAAAGCATGGCTTAAAACCATTACCAATGGGGTACGGAGAGAGTTAGCGTAGAGAAATCTCAAACGAAAGGTGCCATGGTTGAAGTGAATAGTCTGGATCAAGTCAACGCTAAAGTGGAAGCTCTCACTCAAAAGCTCGAGAATCTTACCACCGCTCCCGCAGCTACTGTTGCTGCAATTGCTCAAACTTGCGAATTATGTGGTATTCAATCACATCTTGCTCCAGAATGCCCACTTTTAACAGGAGTTCCAGTTGAACAAGCGAATTACGTACAGGGTAATCCTTACAGCAACACATATAACCCTGGCTGGAAGAATCATCCTAACTTTTCATACAAGAGTAACAACGCGTTATAAGCACCTGGACAAGCTCCTGCTACACCACCTGGTTATCCTAAGGCTATCCCAAATCATCCTAATAATGGTCCTAACACGTCTAATGCTCCTAGGAAGTCTAATTTGGAAGTCATGATAGAGCATTTCATCGCTACTCAATCCCAAACCAATAATACTCAATCCCAGACTAATAAGGATGTTCAAAATCAGAATATACACATAAATGAGCAGATTAAGCAATTATCTAACAAACTTGATGCTTTAGCTACACATAATAAAATGTTAGAAACACAAATCTCTCAGGTAGCTCAACAACAAGCGGCTTCTACTGCTCCTGCTGGCTCATTTCCTAGACAGCCTCAACCTAATCCCAAAGGACATGCAAATGCTATTATCTTAAGAAGCGGAACATAGTATGATGGACCTGTAGATCCCAGAAACAATAGCCCAGCTATGCAACAAAATTATGATAAACAATCTGAAACTAAAGATAAAGAAGAAAAGGAAAATCAGAGAGATAATAATGAAGATACCACGCAAAAAGATGAAACTTGTAGGTGTTTAGGTATTGGCTTGCATTTTTGGTAAATTCCAAGTTTATGTGTGAATGTCATGACTGATGTCATAACATTCTAGTTTAGGTTGTACTAACTCTTTAGGTACATATGCAGAAAAATATTGTAACTCAAATACTGATGTTTATAAGTGTGTATCTGAGCATGTTTGCAAAATGATCACATTTAGCTAATCAGTAGACAGGTTTTCTCAGATGTCATAACAGATGTTATGACATCCTGTTCTGAACTAGCAGGATTACAGGATTGGATAAGTCTGAGTTTTTTCAGGAAATAACTCAGTCCTTCTTAAACAGAATCCTGCGTTTTCTGAGGAGTAACCTCGCTCAATCCTAACCTGATCAACAAAGTACTGTGACCTGGTCATTAGGTCAAAAGGAATCAACCCTAGGTTTTTGGAAACCCTAACTGAAGTTGCAGCTGCTATATATTCAACAGAGCTGCGGTTTTTGAAGTGATCCCTGCTGATTGATTAGAAGATCAAGTTTGTAATCTGTATAGATTTGTTAATTGTACTCCAAGCAATTATCATTGTGATAAGTGTCTTGGAATAGGTTTCAATTGTAAGGGTTGTGTAGCACTCAAAGCTTTGAAGCAAGAGTGTTTGAATGTTACTTGACTAAAGCTGTGAAGCAGAGTCAAGATAGTTGTGTACATTACTCAAAGCTGTGAAGCACGAGTGATTGTGTTACTTGATTAAAAAGCTGTGAAGCTTAATCAAGTGTGTGTTTTGAAGAGTGTCTTCAACAATTCTCAAGTCAAATCTGTTTATGTATCACTGCTGTGATTGAGGGGGAGTGAGTAGGAACTCAGGTTTAAGTTGTACTTAGATTAGAATTGCATTGGGTAGGTCTTAAGTGAAGGAGATAAACTGGTTGGTTTATTCCTGAATTAACATCTCTTATAGTGGATTCTCTCCCTGGCTTGGTAGCCCCCAGAGTAGGTGTTGTTGCACACTGAACTGGGTAAACAATTGACTGTGTTATTTACTGCTTTTGTATTTGCTGTCATATAGTAAGTCAGATACGGTGTCATAACATTGGACGTGACATTGAGTATCTGTAGCCAGAAATTTTCAATTGGCATCAGAGCAGGCACCCTGCCTGTATTACTGGGTGAGATCTAGGGATATCACTTTCTGGCACTATGGACAAAGAAGGAGTTTTTGGAAACAGACCACCCATTCTGGATGGAACTAATTATGACTACTGGAAACCTCGTATGATTGCCTTCCTAAAATCTCTGGACAAAAAGGCTTGGAGAGCTGCTGACAAAGGATGGATTCATCCCACCATATCTGAGGAAGATGGGACAATCAGTCTGAAGCCTGAGGAAGATTGGAGTAAAGAAGAAGATGAGCTAGCCCTGGGAAATTCCAAAGCTCTAAATGCCTTGTTCAATGGAATTGACAGAAATATTTTCAGATTAGTTCATCAATATGAACTGGCCAAGGAAGTTTGGGACACTCTCAAAACTACTCATGAGGGAACTTCCAAAGTAAAAATGTCAAGGCTTCAGATGTTGACCACTAAGTTTGAGAATCTAAAAATGATGGAAGATGAAACCATTCATGAGTTTCACATGAACATCTTGGAGATTGCCAACACCTCAGGAGCACTGGGAGAAAAAATGTCAGAAGAAAAACTGGTGAGGAAGATTCTCAGATCCTTGCCTAAAAGATTTGCAATGAAGGTGACTGCCATAGAGGAAGCCCAGGACATTAGCAAGTTGAAAGTAGATGAACTTATTGGGTCTCTTCAGACTTTTGAGATGGGAATCACTAATGATGATGTCAAAAAGAACAAGAGCATAGCACTTATGTCCAACACTGATGTTGAAGAAAACATTTCAGAAGCTATAGCCATGCTAGGAAGACAGTTCAACAAACTCATCAAAAGAATAGATCCAAAGTCAAGGTCTAATGTTCATAACATTTCCTCTGACATTGACAGTTCCAGCAAAAGACCAAGGTCAGATGGGAAGGGAGTTCAAGGCAGAGGAATTCAATGCCATGGTTGTGAAGGATATGGGCATATTCGAGCTGAATGTCCTACCTTTCTTAAGAAACAAAAAGGAATGACAGTTACTTGGTCCGACTGTGATTCAGAAAGTAATTCTGAAGAAGAGACTGCCAAACGAGTTACTGCTTTAACTGGTGTTTGTACCTCTGAAAGTGATGAAGAGGTGACTTTTGAAGAACTGGCTGAAACATACAAGGAATTGTGTATCAGAAGTACTGAAGTCTGTGTGCAGAATAAGAAACAATCAAAACTCATCATAAAGATGGAGGCTGAAAAACGAGAAAACCTTGAAACTATAAGTCTTCTAGAAGGAGAAGTTCAACTGCTGAACTCACAACTGGATCAAATGACAAAATCTGTCAAGATGTTGACAAATGGAACTGACAAATTGGAAGAGATCCTACAGATTGGACAAAATGTGGGAAATAAATCTGGTCTAGGATTTATGAAAGCAACGAAATCTGGTTCTGGTAGGCAAATGTCAAAACAGATGTCTCAACACAACTCTCGACATCAGGAACAGAAACATATGAGGAAAAGGTACCAAAGATGGAAATGTTATCATTGTGGTAGATATGGCCACATAAAGCGTTTCTGCTTCAGATTACATGGATACCCTAATCAGAATTCAGGTGTCAAACTTAAGTCTAAAAAGGTACCACATGCTCCTCAATGGAAGAAAAAGGCTACTGCACTGATAGCTCACACTTCCCTGAGGGTCTCTGCAAAAGAAGACTGGTATTTTGACAGTGGATGTTCCAGACATATGACTGGAATCAAGAACCTCCTCAATAATGTTAAGCCTCACACCACCAGTTTTGTGACCTTTGGAGATGGGGCTAAAGGTGAAATCAAAGGAGTTGGTGATTTGAACTTCCCTGGAGTTCCAAGTCTAAATGAAGTACTGCTGGTGAAAGGACTGACCGCTAATCTCATTAGTATCAGTCAACTGTGTGATCTAGGATTCAAGGTCAATTTCTCAAAATCTGAATGCCTTGTAATCAATGACAAACAAGAGATAGTAATGAAAGGAGTCAGATCCAAAGACAACTGTTACTTATGGGAGGCTGAGAACACTAATTTCTCATCTGTGTGTTGCATTGCAAAAGAAGAAAAAGAGGTGAAACTGTGGCACCAAAAACTTGGCCATCTTCACCTAAGAGGAATGAAGAGGATCATCTCCTTGGAGGCAGTCAGAGGGATTCCAAAACTGCTAATTGATGAAGGAAGAGTTTGCGGTGAATGTCAGGTGGGCAAGCAGACAAGGATGTCACATCCAAAGTCAAGACATCTGACCACCACTAAGGTTCTAGAACTCCTCCATATGGATCTGATGGGACCAATGCAAGTAGAAAGCCTTGGTGGTAAAAGATATGCCTATGTGGTTGTGGATGATTTTTCCAGATTCACCTGGATTAATTTCATTAGAGAAAAATCAGATGCATTTGAAGTCTTTAGAGAACTGTGCAAAAGAATTCAGAGAGAGAAGGAAGTATGTATTGTCAGAATCAGAAGTGATCATGGCAAGGAATTTGAAAACAGCAGGTTTGATGACTTCTGTGCTTCAGAAGGAATCAGTCATGAGTTTTCTTCTCCCATAACACCTCAGCAAAATGGAGTTGTGGAAAGAAAAAACAGGACCATACAAGAATCTGCCAGAGCAATGTTACATGCCAAAAAACTTCCTATGTATTTCTGGGCTGAAGCTATGAATACAGCTTGTTATGTTCATAACAGGGTCACCTTGAGAAAGGGAACCTCATCCACCATATATGAACTCTGGAAAGGAAGAAAACCAACTGTGAAGTACTTCCATGTGTTTGGCAGCAAATGCTATATCCTGTCTGATCGGGAACAGAGAAGAAAACTGGACTCCAAAAGTGATGAAGGCATATTTCTAGGATACTCCTCAAACAGCAGAGCTTATAGAGTATTCAACTCCAGAACCAAAACCATGATGGAATCAATAAATGTCATAATTGATGACTATCATGAAGAAACAGATGTTCCTTGTACTGTTGAGACATTCTTTGAGACTTCAACCCAACAGGATGATCTACCCAACTCCACCACAACAGAATCAGAATCAAAGGAAGCTAGCAAGACTCCTTCCATCAGAATTCAGAAGGATCATCCAAAAGAGCTCATCATAGGAGATCCTAATAGTGGAGTCATCACAAGATCAAGAGAAATCATCTCAAATTCTTGTTTTGTGTCCAAAATAGAACCAAGAAATGTCAAGGAAGCCTTGACTGATGAATATTGGATTGGTGCAATGCAAGATGAACTGAACCAATTCAAGCAGCATGAAGTTTGGGAACTGGTTCCTAGACCTGAAGGAACTAACATCATTGGGACAAAATGGATATTCAAGAACAAGTCAGATGCTGAAGGAGTTGTCACCAGAAATAAGGCGAGACTTGTTGCTCAAGGATACACCCAAGTTGAAGGGGTTGACTTTGATGAAACCTTTACACCTGTAGCCAGGTTGGAATCAATCAGACTCTTGTTGTCAATTGCTTGTCTTCTGAAGTTCAAGTTATTTCAGATGGATGTGAAAAGTGCCTTTCTAAATGGGTACTTAAATGAGGAAGCTTATGTGGAACAACCTAAAGGTTTTGTGGATCCAACCCATCCTGATCATGTCTACAAATTGAGAAAAGCTCTATATGGGCTGAAACAAGCTCCTAGAGCATGGTATGACAGGTTAACAAAGTTTCTCTCAGACAAAGGCTACAGAAAAGGAGGCTTGGACAAAACTCTATTTGTCAAAACTGAAGGAGGGAAGTTGATGGTTGCCCAAATATATGTTGATGATATAGTGTTTGGCGGAATGTCAGAACATATGGTTAAACACTTTGCTGACCAGATGCAGGCTGAATTTGAAATGAGTCTCATGGGATAACTAACTTATTTTCTTGGACTACAAGTCTCACAGATGGAGGACTCAATCTTCTTATCTCAAAGCAAGTATGCTAAGAATATTGTAAAGAAGTTTGGTATGGAAAATGCAAGTCACAAAAGGACTTCTGCTCCTACTCATCTAAAGCTCTCCAAAGATTCAAGTGGGGTTAAGGTGGATCAAAGTCTGTACAGAAGCATGATAGGAAGCCTGTTGTACTTAACTGCCAGCAGACCTGATATTGCCTTTGCAGTTGGAGTTTGTGCTAGATACCAAGCTGATCCCAAAGTCAGTCATATCAATCAAGTGAAGAGAATTTTGAAGTATGTAAGTGGTACTTACAACTATGGATTGTTGTATACTCATGGCTGTGAACCGACTCTGACTGGCTACTGTGATGCTGATTGGGCTGGTAGTGCTGATGATAGAAAAAGCACCTCTGGAGGATGTTTCTTTTTGGGAAGTAATCTGGTTTCCTGGTTCAGCAAGAAACAGAATTGTGTGTCTCTTTCCACCGCTGAAGCTGAATATATTGCAGCTGGCAGTAGCTGCTCTCAAATGTTATGGATGAAACAGATGCTCACTGAGTATAACGTCACACAAGATGTTATGACATTATACTGTGACAATCTGAGTACAATCAACATATCCAAGAATCCCATTCAGCATAGCAGGACCAAACATATTGACATACGACATCACTTTATTAGAGACCTTGTAGAAGAAAAGACCATCAAATTGGAACATGTTGCCACTGAGCTACAGCTGGCTGACATTTTTACCAAGGCTTTGGATGCAAATCAATTTGAAAACTTAAGGGGTAAGCTGGGTATTTGCCAACATGAGGAATTGTAGCAATTAATTTTGCTTAAAACAAAGACCAAAGGACTTATGCCTGTTCTGATTGGTTTAAAATTGTATTTTCTCATTTCCTACAACTGTTTTAAGAAGTTGAATAGGCACTCCTTTGCTTTGTTCCTCTCTCGTCTTCTCATCAATCAGGAATTTCTTCTCATTTGCTGTTTGTCCTTCAAAACTGACAAAATGTCTCAAACGCCATCATCATCCAATACGACCATATCAACCTCTTCATCTGATCAAGATTCTGGGCCAATCTCTTCCTGTTTGGACTCTGATGTTCTGGAGATCTGTTCTCATAGAATTAACTCCACCAAGGCCAAAGAGGTGAGAACAAGACATACAGGTAATCCATCTCATCCTTCCTCTTCAATACCCCCTGAAATTGCAAATAGGGAAGGGACAGCCTATGTTAATCAAGCAATAGCAAAAATTGTTTCCCGAATTCTGAACGAGAACCACTCAGTTCCTGGCATTTCTGTTCCTCTGAATCAAGAAAACTCAAATGCTGAAACAAATCCAAATGTCTCTAAGAATGTTGAGACATCAAACAAAGAGAGAAATGCTGACATTACTCACAAGAAAAGAAAGAAGCCTGAATCCTCTGAGTCTGATGACAGTACTTGAAGGATGATTGCTGCTTGATGGTGTTGCTGGTGGAGTTTGGAAGTATGTTCTGCTGTTGTCTGCTGCTGATCTCATTATTTTGTCTTGGATAACTGTATTACTTTATAAACATGTAATCTTTGGCCCATTTGTGGCTAATGTGGGGGAGAATATTTGGTACTGCTTAATTAGTACTTAACACTATATTTTTCTGCTGTCGTCATTTATTTCTGCTGCTATCTATCTATCTCTGATTGTTTAGGGACTTTAGCCAAAAATCTGCCAAAGGGGGAGTTTGTAGGTGTTTAGGTATTGGCTTGCATTTTTGGTAAATTCCAAGTGTATGTGTGAATGTCATGACTGATGTCATAACATTCTAGTTCAGGTTGTACTAACTCTTTAGGTACATATGCAGAAAAATATTGTAACTCAAATACTGATGTTTATAAGTGTGTATCTGAGCATGTTTGCAAAATGATCACATTTAGCTAATCAGTAGACAGGTTTTCTCAGATGTCATAACAGATGTTATGACATCCTGTTCTGAACTAGCAGGATTACAGGATTGGATAAGTCTGAGTTTTTTCAGGAAATAACTCAGTCCTTCTTAAACAGAATCCTGCGTTTTCTGAGGAGTAACCTCGCTCAATCCTAACCTGATCAACAAAGTACTGTGACCTGGTCATTAGGTCAAAAGGAATCAACCCTAGGTTTTTGGAAACCCTAACTGAAGTTGCAGCTGCTATATATTCAACAGAGCTGCGGTTTTTGAAGTGATCCCTGCTGATTGATTAGAAGATCAAGTTTGTAATCTGTATAGATTTGTTAATTGTACTCCAAGCAATTATCATTGTGATAAGTGTCTTGGAATAGGTTTCAATTGTAAGGGTTGTGTAGCACTCAAAGCTTTGAAGCAAGAGTGTTTGAATGTTACTTGACTAAAGCTGTGAAGCAGAGTCAAGATAGTTGTGTACATTACTCAAAGCTGTGAAGCACGAGTGATTGTGTTACTTGATTAAAAAGCTGTGAAGCTTAATCAAGTGTGTGTTTTGAAGAGTGTCTTCAACAATTCTCAAGTCAAATCTGTTTATGTATCACTGCTGTGATTGAGGGGGAGTGAGTAGGAACTCAGGTTTAAGTTGTACTTAGATTAGAATTGCATTGGGTAGGTCTTAAGTGAAGGAGATAAACTGGTTGGTTTATTCCTGAATTAACATCTCTTATAGTGGATTCTCTCCCTGGCTTGGTAGCCCCCAGAGTAGGTGTTGTTGCACACTGAACTGGGTAAACAATTGACTGTGTTATTTACTGCTTTTGTATTTGCTGTCATATAGTAAGTCAGATACGGTGTCATAACATTGGACGTGACATTGAGTATCTGTAGCCAGAAATTTTCAAAACTTATGTACCCCCACCACCTTATAAGCCTCGTATCCCATACCCTCAAAGGATAGCTAAAACTAAGAATGTGGGTCAATTCAAGAAATTCGTGGATCTTCTGAAACAACTTAATGTTACAATTCCTTTTACCGAAGCTATAACTCAAATGCCCTCCTACGCTAAATTCCTTAAAGAGATTCTATCCAATAAGAAAAAGCTAGAGGATAATGAAACTGTCATGCTTACTGCTGAATGTAGTGCAATTATTCAAGACACAATGCCTCCTAAACTCAAAGACCCTGGAAGTTTCTCTATTCCATGTGTAATTGGCAAATTTGTCATAGATAAAGCTTTATGTGATCTTGGAGCCAGTATAAGTGTGATGCCGTTATCTATATGCAAGAAACTTGAAATGGGAGAACTCAGACCAACCAAAATGTCCGTTCAATTAGCAGATAGGTCAATTAAATATCCTGCAGGAGTTCTCGAGAATGTTCCTGTACGCATTGGCCAATTCTATATACCAACCGACTTCATTATTATGGACATAAGGCTGGACGAAGTTACCCCCATCATTCTTGGAAGGCCTTTCTTAGCTACAGCCGGTGCAATTATAGATGTAAAAAGAGGAAAACTTACTTTTGAAGTAGGTGAAGAGAAAATCGAATTTATCCTCTCTCAATTCCTGAAAGCACCTGCAATTGAAGATACTTGTTATTTTATGGATATCATCGATGAATGTAGAAAAGAAGCTGAGCTTGAAAATGAAGACAATCTCGATGAAAATCTGAGTAGTAATCTAAGTGAATGCTTAGCTATAGCACCAGATCCTACACAATGTTTAAGGAAACCACCCCTAGAACTGAAAACACTTCCTAAAAATCTAAGGTATGAATTCCTAGATCCCGAACTCGAACGACCAGTGATAGTCAACGCAGAACTTGGCGAAACCGAAACTGAAAAACTTTTACAAACTCTGAGAAAATATCCAACAGCCTTAGGATATAATATCACTGATCTTAAAGGAATAAGTCCCTCTATCTGTATGCATCGCATTATGCTAGAAGAAGATTGTAAAACTTCAAGAGAACACCAGAGGAGACTAAACCCGATTATGAGCGAGGTTGTGAAAAAGGAAGTTATGAAGTTATTAGAAGCAGGAATCATATATCCTATATCTGATAGCAAATGGGTTAGACCTGTGCATGTTGTACCTAAGAAAGGAGGTGTCACAGTAGTCGAAAATGAGAAAGGAGAAATCATAACTAAAAGAGTCGAATCTGGATGGAGGATGTGCATCGATTATCGAAAACTTAACAAAGCCACCAGAAAAGATCATTTCCCTTTACCATTTATTGATCAAATGTTGGAACGTTTAGCTAGACACTCTCATTTCTGTTTCTTGGACGGTTATTCAGGTTTCTTTCAGATACCTATTCATCCTAATGACCAAGAGAAAACAACTTTCACATGCCCTTTTGGAACCTTTGCTTATAGAAGAATGCCATTTGGTTTATGCAATGCTCCTGCAACTTTTCAAAGATGTATGATGGCAATATTTGCTGATTTTCTGGACAATATTATGGAAGTCTTCATGGACGATTTTTCCGTTTGTGGACAAAGCTTTGAAGGATGTTTAGAAAATTTAGAAAGGGTATTAGAACGTTGTGTGAAGGTTAATCTAGTGCTTAATTGGGAGAAATGCCATTTTATGGTACAAGAAGGAATTGTTTTAGGACACATTATATCCAAAAGAGGAATTGAAGTCGATTCTGCTAAAATTGAAGTTATTGAGAACCTTCAACCTCCAAAAACTGTTAGAGAAATCCGAAGCTTTTTGGGACACGCCGGTTTTTATCGACGATTCATTAAAGATTTCTCTAAGATAACTAAACCCCTAACTGAGATATTAATGAAAGACGCTGAATTTATCTTCGACGAAAAATGTTTAGAAGCATTTAAAACACTTAAGAAAGCATTAATTTATGCGCCTATCATGCAAACTCCAGATTGGAATGAACCTTTTGAAATAATGTGTGACGCAAGCGACTATGCCGTAGGAGCTGTTTTAGGACAGCGAAAGGATAAAAAACTCCACGTCATATATTATGCAAGCAGAACCCTGGACGAAGCGCAGATGAATTATGCTACAACCGAGAAAGAATTCTTAGCAGTGATCTTCGCATTAGACAAGTTTCGTTCCTACTTAGTAGGATCCAAAATAATCATATACACTGATCATGCTGCTATTAGATATCTCCTAACCAAAAAGGACGCTAAACCTAGACTCCTGAGATGGATATTGCTACTGCAAGAGTTTGATTTAGAAATCAAAGATAATAAAGGAACCGAAAACGTGGTAGCAGATCATCTCTCTAGACTAGAAAATCTTAAACATGAACAAGTGCCGATCGATGATAAATTCTAGTATGATAAACTAATTGCCCACTTAGAAGACACAGAACCAGATAAACTCATGGAAACCACCTTAGCCGTCTCCTCGGTGCCTTGGTATGCCGATTTCGTAAATTACCTCGCTGCAGGCGTTTTACCACCTGAACTTACCTACCAACAGAAGAACAAATTCTTCCATGATCTTAAACAGTATTATTGGGATGAACCTTTACTTTTCAAGAGAGGTCCCGATGGAATTTTCCGCCGATGTGTGCCAGAAGAAGAGATTGAAAACATTATAAAACACTGTCATTCTGCACCTTACGGAGGACATGCGAGTACATCCAAAACTTGTGCGAAGGTCTTACAATCCGGTCTTTATTGGCCTAATTTATGGAAAGACGTACATGCCACCATCTTAAAATGCGACAGGTGTCAACGCACCGGTAATATATCTAGACGTGACGAAATGCCACAAAAAGGCATTTTAGAAGTCGAAATCTTTGATGTGTGGGGGATAGACTTTATGGGACCCTTTCCATCTTCATCTGGTAACAAGTATATACTCGTGGCTGTGGATTATGTCTCAAAATGGATCGAAGCTATAGCTTCTCCAACAAATGACACCCGAGTGGTACTTAAGCTATTCAAGAACATAATATTTCCTAGGTTCGGTGTACCCAGACTCGTTATAAGTGATGGTGGATCTCATTTCATTTCCAAAATCATTGAAAAATTATTAGGAAAATATGGAGTTCGACATCGCATAGCTACACCTTACCATCCTCAAACTAGCGGACAAGTTGAAGTTTCAAATCGCGAGATAAAACAAATCCTTGAAAAAACTGTCGCTACGTCCAGAAAGGACTAGTCCTTTAAACTTCATGAAGCTTTATGGGCTTATAGAACTGCCTATAAAACTCCCATCGGTACTACTCCTTTCAAGCTTATTTATGGTAAGTCATGCCATCTCCCAGTTGAGTTAGAACACAAGGCCTATTGGGCCATTAAGAATCTGAACTTAAGTTACACTGCCGCTGGAGAGAAGCGTATCCTGGATATTAATGAATTGTAAGAACTTAGACAGGATGCGTACGAAAATGCTAGGATTTACAAAGAGCGCACAAAGAAATGGCACGATAAGCATATATCTAGGAAGAATTTTAACATAGGCGACTTGGTATTACTATTTAACTCACGATTGAAATTATTTCCTGGAAAATTACGATCTAGGTGGTCCGGACCTTTTGAAATTACTCAAGTTTATCCAAGTGGTGCGATAGAGATTAAGGGACCTTCGATTGAACCGTTTATAGTAAACGGGCAGCGTTTAAAACATTACCATCTCACTGAACTCGAGGGAAATTCTCAAATGATAAATCTAGACGAGCCACACGCTCGATTAGAAGCCTAGTCTTTAGTTTTATTTGTCGAGCTTACGACATAAAACAAAGCGCTTTGTGGGAGACAACCCACCGTTTTTTATATTTCCTTCCTCTTATTTTTCATTTCTTCTTTAGTCTATTTTTAACAAAAACAAAAACAAAAATATATCTATTTCTTTTCTTTATCTATTCATTATATTTCTCCTCTTTGTCTTATTTCTTTCTATTCTATGTTTTTTTTCTTCTTATCGGCATTTTGGCCAATGCTGATCTTCTTTATTTTCTTCTCTTCAGGATACTTATTGCTTCTTATTTCTCTTCCCACTATGTCTCGAGTTGACGATATGCCAGTTATTTTCAGAGGAAGAAATCAGCGCACCAAATATGGAGTTTTATCCGAGCTTGAGATGTTACCTACTATCTACCCTCATCACGGTGCTATGACTACTCTTGGTATTCGTGATAGTATGCTTTTTCTGCTGAATTAGATTGGGTGGGATAGTTCACGCTTGATGACTTGCTATGCCACTTATCGGAACCTCACTTTGGAGTTCCTCAGCTCTTTGATATACTTTCCTACTCATGGGTTCGCTTTACGCCGTGGACTTATTATCTTCAGACTTTTTGGCATCACTTTTAAGTTTAACCATAAGGAATTGGGTGAGCTTCTTGGTTTTCCTAATGGCATATGAGTTTATCATGAAACTCAGGAGGAGCATCTTGGATTTAGAGAGCTTGACTATTTTTGGGGATCTATTTCTGGAATCCTTAACCCTGATCCCGAGGACTTTGTATCAGAGAATATCCATAATCCGGCCTTCAGGTATTTCCATAAGATTCTGGCCCACACCATTTTTGGAAAACCCCAGAATGTCACCACTGTTTCTAAGGATGAGCTTTTTATCATGTTTTGTGCTTCGCAAAACCGTCCGGTTAATGCGATCACTTATCTGATCCGTACCTTTGTGGATCTCATTGATACTTATCATGCACCCATTCGGATGGGAGGTCTCGTCACTATGATTGCAAATGTTGTTGGACCTCGACAATCCTTTAAGCATCTGAATGCTTTTACTGGTATTACTTGCATGACCATCGAGTTCTGTTTCAACAATGGTATAATTGGTGATCTTGGCCCGACTCGGTTTACCTTGTTGATTAATGGTCAAGTTATGCAGCTGTTTACTTTGCCTAACCCTGCTACAAGTGTGCATAACAAAGCCAACTTGCTTTTTGGTCTTGATCAGCAACCTTCTCCGCCCCGCACTCCTGAGACTCCGCAAGATTATGAGGTTTTGGAAGATTCTGAGGAAGATCCCACTGCTCCTTCAGGTTATTATGATATGGGCCCTCCTCAGCACGATTCTACCGCTCACTCTGTTTCTCCTGACACCGTTATGCATGAGGCTCCTACCATTAATTATGCCCTTGTCATCCACGCTCTCCAGGTGGAACATCAGGCTTTGAGGGACGATTTGACTAGTTTGCGAGCCGATTTCTTTGGTTTTATGGATACTATTTCTGCGTAATTTCAAGAAGTTTTCGCTTACTTTCATTCTTCCTCCGCTCCTAAGGCAGGACCATGTAGTGGTTAGAGCTTTTAAGTAGTTCATTTTATTTAGTTTTGCTTAGTTTGATTTTGTTAGGAATTGCAATATTTTCGTATGTTCTTTTTATTATTATGTTTTACTTTCCAAACACTTGATTCTTAAAATTGTAAGCAACTTTGGTCCTCATATTAAAAGCAATTCATGTTATTTTCTTATAATTATAATATTGCAGCTTAAAATATTATATCATATAAATATTTTGTTATAAGAATACTAGAATTATTGCATGCATACTGTCATTCACACGCTTGCCTGCTCCCAACAAGCTGAGACGCACGCCTCAGCCTAACACGCTGACTGGAGACGCACGCCTCCAACTTTCCATGCAGCTTTGAGACGCACGCCTCACGCGTGGTCTCCTGTGTCAGGCAGGCGCCTCAGCATTTGTCTCGTGCAGTAAAAGTTGGTCTCCTTGCATTTACTTGTCTTGTCCGTTTCGTTTTCCCATTCACCCCAATTAATTCAAATTCAACACTCTTTATTCTCATTCAAATTATATTCTTTCCATTTCCCACCATTAATCCCCATTCAAATTTTCCCCTCCATTTTCCAACACCCACTTATTATAATTTATCACTCTTAACTCTCACTCCACTATAAATACCCTTCATCTTTCTTTCTCATTTCACAACATTTCTAAACATCTCTACAATTTCCTCTCCTACACCCATATTTTCTACCTTTTTCCTTCTTCAACCCATATCCATCTATGGCTCCACGAAACAACCAAAGACAAGTTAAGCCCGACCGACCACCACCCGACCTATCCAATATCATTTTCCGCGATAACGACGACGGTCAACAACAACAAAAGTATAACAAAATCTATACCCGTTCCGTCGTTCCTACAAAATACGTAAGTTCGGAGTGTTTGGAAACCTTAGGAATGACCGATAGCATCGTATTAATGCTCAATAACACCGGTTTAACCAGTCTCTGCACAAACCCATGTCCAACTTATGAACCACTCGTGCTCGAATTTCTTAGTTCCTTCTCTTACACAACACCTGTCGACGATCCCTACACAACCGGAACCGCCAACTTCTGCATGTTCAACCAAGAGTACTCTCTTGATCAAGAAAGAGTCGCCGAACTCTTATCTTTCACTCGCGGCGAGCATGTTCATTACAAGCCTTTCGACGATGACCACGATCTTTCTTGGGATCAAGTCGGCTTCTCCTTATGGAATGATCTAACCGGTCAAACAACGGAAAGTTGGCGCGACCTCTATGCTTCTCAAATACATAAACCTGCATTAAGGTACTTTCACCGCATTCTTGCTAACACCATCTTTGGTCGGACCAATAATCACAAGGTCAACCAAAATGAGTTGTTCATCATTTTCTGTGCCCTTAATGGTCAGGCTGTCAACGTCGCTCCTTTCATGCTCAGTCACATCCACACATGCGTGAACGCAGCAGGTACTAATCCCTTTGTTTTTGGAGGCATCATCACATCTTTAGCATATGCTTTAGGCCTTTCCGCCGAGCTACTTTCTTTGTTACAATATATGATGCCAGCCACTCTTCTTGATGTCATCTATTGCCGAGATTCCCATATAATCTCTCCAAGACATGATGGACGGTTTACAATAGTGATAAATCGTCGTCCAATTCCTGATTTTGTGTTGCCTTGTCCGAATCGTATCGACGTCCGAGACCGTGCAAATTGGCGTTATGCTCTTGATGCACCTGCCGCCCAACAACCAGATAATCCCGCTGCAAATTTCGCAGCCATTCAGGCTCATATGCTTCGTCAAGATCAGTTGTTCCATGCCATGCAACAAAACCAAGCTGAGACTCTACGTCTCGTACAAGAAGTGCAACGTGACCAACAAGAGATGTGACGCGAACAACAACAATATGCCTTTCGCCATGATCGTAACCTCGAATCTTTGCAAGCTCGCATAGCAGACGCACTACATCTTAATGTTTCTAATTCTGACGTACGACGAAGACCTCGTACTAGAGGACGAAGAACAAGAAATCATGATTCTCAAAGCAACGAGTGATCGCCTTTCTCTTTTCATCTGATTCTCCTTTGTTTTTATCGCATTGAGGACATTGCTCCTTTTAAGTATAGGGGAGTCAGATCATTTCCTTGTTCATTTCCATTTCCTTTGCTCTCTTTGTAGTATTTTTCCTTTTATTTCTTTTCTTGTATTGCAAAATTTCGATTCAATAAAATACTTATTTATGTAAATTTTAATCTCTTATGCAAAAATTTGTGCTTACTCGAATTCCCCATATTTCTTGAGCCATAACGAATAAAATTTTTAACACGCATTTATAAAACATTATTCAACTAGTATTAAGGTTGCCTATTATAAATAAGAATTCGAGCAACTTAGCAAAATTGCTATCGTCTTAACACTTCAAAACCCCCGATATGTTGGATAGATTTAAGTACTTATTATACCAAAACCTTTAAAACCTAGTTTTAGATTAGCCCCGAGTAGTTTATTAAGCAGTCGGCACCGCCATAAACACAAACTACGTGGGGATCTGATGAATATAAGTGATTGATCAAATACTCTTAAGAAATTGCTTTTATCTGAAGATGCACTTATTAAGTTAGATGGTCCTTACCAGATCATTTAATCCAACAGTTGCAGAAACTATAAATTTAAATGCATAATAATCCATTATAAATTGGTTCAGTGGTCCCTGGTGCTGAACTTGGTAGGGCGAATTACGGTTCGATCCCCCGCAATTTTTAATTGGAAAAAGGGAGTACCATATGATTAAATTACCAGAACTCCTAGCTGGCTTACTAAGATCAAATTCACTAACCAGTCACTCCACTATGTGCGTGTAAGGTAAAGGGCTTAATGTGATTGCACTAGAATGAAAACGGGTGAAATAAAACATAGTATTAGGTTAAGCTATAATGACATGACTTAAATTGATCTGCTTAAATGGGGTTGTCCAGTGTTCCTACCGTAACTTTGGTGTTTAAGTTCGACTTAAATTCTCTTACGAAAAAAATTCAACTTGCAACCTGGTACGAAGTGATGTATGTTCTTATATCTGTGTTTAATTGCGCGTCAGTGATTTTCACCTTTTTACTTTTGCTTGAGGACAAGCAACGGTTCAAGTATAGGGGAGTTTGATAACACAATTTTATATAGTATATTTGATTTAATTTTCATAGATAATGTTAGTATTTTTATTTAATTATTTCATTTTATTTCCATATTACGCCGGTATTTTTATTGTTTCAGGTATTTTATTTTAATTAGACAAATTGAGCAAAGTGAAGAAATTAAGAGAGTTATTGGACTAAATATGCAAGAAATGAAGAAAAGGGGTGTGCAAAGCAATAATGATGGACCAAAAGATTTATCATCTCCAAACTGGGCCCAAACGAATTCAGACCCACGCAAGCAAGAGAACCCTAATGTCACATGCAAGAGTGAGACGCACGTCTCATCTCTTCTCCTACAATTGAGGCGCCCGCCTCGGACTTTCCCCTTAGTGGGAGGTGCCCGTCTCAACGTGGTCAATTGAGGACGTGGTCAATTGAGGCGCCCGTCTCAACGTGGGCAAGTTAAAACGAGAAATTAAAGGATAAGTGGTACGAAAATATCTCAAGAGGTGGTTACATTCTACCACTATAAATGGACATCAGGAAATCAAAATTGGCACCGTTTTTTGCTTAGATTATTTTTCCAGTTTCAGAATTTACTTTCATCCCATTATTAGTTTCCATTTTAATTCAATTTCCAGTAGTTATTTTCCAGCCATTTCCTTTTCGAATACTTAGATTTTATTTCCGTTGAAGAATCGGGATTCTGTACGAATTGATTCAAGCTTCAAGAATTATATCCAGCATTTATTTAATTTAGGTTCCTTATTTACATCGCTTTAATTAATTATTTGCATGAGAGATATTTATTTAGCCATGAATTTATTTATGAATGTTAATTCCTTTAATGTATCCATGTCTGCTTTTATGAGTATGTCTGGCTAAATTATTTAAATATCGGTATGTAACGAGTTAATTTGAATGGATCCGGAATAAACAGGCTTGATTATATTTTATAAAATAAACACTTTTTCTGATTTAGTTATCTAGTTTATTTTGTTAAAAAGGTTTAGAAACCAACAGAGCGAAAGTTTGAGGTTAATAAACCGACTAAGATTAGAAAACAATAGAGCGACAGTTTGAGGTTTAGAATCAAATAGTAGATACTAGGTATTGTTTTTAAAGACTGCGACAGCGTTTTAAAACCAATTAAACTTTATTTATTTTCAAAAAGTAATTTTAAAATCAATGGGATAGCGAAAGCATACATCAGAGTTTAAAATTATATTTTTACTTCAATAGAGCGAAAGTTTGAGAATAGATTTTTGAATAAATACTTTTTGCTGAAAAAGATATTATTATCATTTTTTGAAGACGAGCCAGTGGAAAGCCGGATTCTTTAATGTTAACGAAGTACATACCGATATTCGCATTATTATTATTTCAATTAGAATTAGGTTTTATTACCAAGAAATTCCCCTAATCAATTATTCGATAGCTATAGCTTTACACAGTAGTTTAGGTTACGTTAGTTCGATTTATAGTCCCTTAGGTTCGATATCTTTTAAAACTACGCGATAGGGCTGTATACTTGCAGTCTCTCGATTAATTTAGACGATAAAGTCGCGATCAGAAACCAAAACAAAGATTTCAAAATTCTGACTTTGTGCAAAATTCAGTTTCAAACTACAAAATTCAAATCCATGGTATTTCCACCTCAAGGGGTCTTAGGGCATAATTCTTGATGCTTTGGAAAGATGAGGTTACAAGCTTTCCAATGGAAAAAGAATGGAATCAGATGGATGCTTGAGCTGAAAGTTACATGGAGTCAAAGTTGAAGAAAAAGAGTAGACTTTCCATACTTAGAAATATTTTAAATTCTTCTTTAAAAATGACCTATAATCCTTTGCATCTAAACATGGCCTTCCACTTAGAATTTTCTCTTGACCAAAAAAGATGGAATGAAGTATACCTCTTGAATGACATTTTTTCAATTTGAACCACTCAAAATCTCCAAAAATTGAGCAAGTTATGACTTGTTGAAGTTGGCCAAAAATCATGAAATGACCTATAATCTTTTGCATTCTTAAGGCAACTTCCATCCATTTTCTTACTTTGCACATGAAAGAATGCATGAAGTACACCTCCTTAAGATCATCATGGAAAAATAATGGGCTCAAGGTGATAAAAATTGGCCTAGTTATGACCATTTGAACCCACATATGGAAAATTTGGGATTCATCTGGGTGACTTGTAATCTTTCTTCTTCACCAAGTTCCTTCCACATGAAAAATCCTTGGAACTTTTGAAGTGATTTGTTGGTAACTTTTTGAAGAGAAGGATGCTTTTGGAATCACTCAAAAATACCAAAAGATGAGCAAGATATGCTCCTCTGAAGTTCAAAACCCTAGCCTCTAGATCAAGAGAATGCTTTGAGGAACTTTGCCAAGTTTCAACAAACTTTTTGTGCCAATATTCTTCCTTTGTGAATAGAAATTGTTGAGGATGATGATGAGGACTCATGGCCACCAAAACCACTTCCATACTAATTCTTCCAAAACAACTTCAATGGTGAGGTTTGAATTTCTCAAGTTATTGACTAAGGCATGGAAATAAACTCATGAACTCATGAACTCAAAACGCGTTAGTAATCAAATCCAAGGGATCTGGCGCGCTGTGCGTATCATGGTCATTAATGAATAATGTACAAAATCAATAATAAATCAGATTTTTGAATAACACAAATGGCACGCCATCATTGGTTGGAAGATGACACGTAGGTCATCTTCAACCTCCAGCCAACGTGATTTGCAGGTCTCTCAAACTGTAAAATCAGAAGCCCAGACCTATGCCAATCGCTTCGTCTCTTCAAGAAGAAAACAACCACACCCTCACGCCATATTTATATAAATTGTAGCTCAAGCAATTTGGAAAGAAAGTTTTGAAAAGGGATTTGAAAAATCATGGTCAAAACGTGTTTCCAGTGAACTGTAAGTGTTGCGACTAGAACGAGGGCAATGAGAGCAACACAATGATATCAGAGTTTTGAAGAATTGATGAAGGAATCTACCTATTGAAGTTGAGTTGCGGAGTTCTGAAACTGGACTTCTATGGAACAGTATAGGGCAAGATTCTTGAATGTAATTATATTGTTAGCTTCAGGGAAGATAAAGGAAGCTGAATTGAGGGAAAAATGGAATGAAAAAGGCTTGAGAATATATTTCGAAGTTGCTGAATTTTGGGTTGTGAAGCAAGTTTGGAAGGGTGATTCTGGCTATCTAAGCTTGGGAAATTGAATGGGGGATGGCCCTATATTTATAGGGAAGCAAATGGCATCAAAAGGAATAACAAATGATGTGTTTTGGAGGGAATTCGTGTGGGTTTGCATCATGAAGAAAGTGTGAATCAAACTTGATCAAAAATCATCCAAATCATGTGTTTCATGATGTTAATCACTTCTGGAAAGTTGCTAAACATGATTAGAAACAAAAACGCGTGGAAATCCTGTGATTAGAAGCCAAAACAAAGATTTCAAAATTCTGACTTTGTGCAAAATTGAGTTTCAAACTACCAAATCCAAACCCATGGTATTTCCACCTCAAGGGGTCTTAGGGCATAATTCTTGATGCTTTGGAAAGATGAGGTTACGAGCTTTGCAATGGAAAAATAATGGAATCAAATGGATGCTTGAGCTGGAAGTTACATGGAGTCAAAGTTGAAGAAAAAGAGTAGACTTTCCATACTGAGAAATATTTCAAATTCTTCTTTAAAAATGACTTATAATCCTTTGCATCCAAACATGGCCTTCCACTTAGAATTTGCTCTTGACCAAAAAAGATGGTATGAAGTAGACCTCTTGAATGACATTTTTAAATTTGAAACACTCAAATTCTCCAAAAAATGAGAAAGTTATGACTTGTTGAAGTTGGCCAAAAATCATGAAATGACCTATAATCTTTTGCATTCTTAAGGCAACTTCCATCCATTTTCTTACTTTGCACATAAAAGAATGCATGAAGTACACCTCCTTAAGATCATCATGGAAAAATAATGGGCTCAAGGTGATAAAAATTGACCAAGTTATGACCATTTGAACCCACATATGGAAAATTTGGGATTCATCTGGGTGACTTGTAATCTTTCTTCTTCACCAAGTTCCTTCCACATGAAAACTCCTTGGAACTTTTGAAGTGATTTGTTGGTAACTTTTTGAAGAGAAGGATGCTTTTGGAATCACTCAAAAATACCAAAAGATGTGCAAGATATGCTCCTCTGAAGTTCAAAACCCTAGCCTCTAGATCAAGAGAATGCTTTGAGGAACTTTGCCAAGTTTCAACAAACTTTTTGTGCCAATATTCTTCCTTTGTGAATAGAAATTGTTGAGGATGATGATGAGGACTCATGGCCACCAAAACCACTTCCATACTAATTCTTCCAAAACAACTTCAATGGTGAGGTTTGAATTTCTCAAGTTATTGACTAAGGCATGGAAATAAACTCATGAACTCATGAACTCAAAACGCGTTAGTAATCAAATCCAAGGGATCTGGCGCGCTGTGCGTATCATGGTCATTAATGAATAATGTACAAAATCAATAATAAATCAGATTTTTGAATAACACAAATGGCACGCCATCATTGGTTGGAAGATGACACGTAGGTCATCTTCAACCTCCAGCCAACGTGATTTGCAGGTCTCTCAAACTGTAAAATCAGAAGCCCAGACCTATGCCAATCGCTTCGTCTCTTCAAGAAGAAAACAACCACACCCTCACGCCATATTTATATAAATTGTAGCTCAAGCAATTTGGAAAGAAAGTTTTGAAAAGGGATTTGAAAAATCATGGTCAAAACGTGTTTCCAGTGAACTGTAAGTGTTGCGACTAGAACGAGGGCAATGAGAGCAACACAATGATATCAGAGTTTTGAAGAATTGATGAAGGAATCTACCTATTGAAGTTGAGTTGCGGAGTTCTGAAACTGTACTTCTATGGAACAGTATAGGGCAAGATTCTTGAATGTAATTATATTGTTAGCTTCAGGGAAGATAAAGGAAGCTGAATTGAGGGAAAAATGGAATGAAAAAGGCTTGAGAATATATTTCGAAGTTGCTGAATTCTGGGTTGTGAAGCAAGTTTGGAAGGGTGATTCTGGCTATCTAAGCTTGGGAAATTGAATGGGGGATGGCCCTATATTTATAGGGAAGCAAATGGCATCAAAAGGAATAACAAATGATGTGTTTTGGAGGGAATTCGTGTGGGTTTGCATCATGAAGAAAGTGTGAATCAAACTTGATCAAAAATCATCCAAATCATGTGTTTCATGATGTTAATCACTTCTGGAAAGTTGCTAAACATGATTAGAAACAAAAACGCGTGGAAATCCTGTGATTAGAAGCCAAAACAAAGATTTCAAAATTCTGACTTTGTGCAAAATTGAGTTTCAAACTACCAAATCCAAACCCATGGTATTTCCACCTCAAGGGGTCTTAGGGCATAATTCTTGATGCTTTGGAAAGATGAGGTTACGAGCTTTGCAATGGAAAAATAATGGAATCAAATGGATGCTTGAGCTGGAAGTTACATGGAGTCAAAGTTGAAGAAAAAGAGTAGACTTTCCATACTGAGAAATATTTCAAATTCTTCTTTAAAAATGACTTATAATCCTTTGCATCCAAACATGGCCTTCCACTTAGAATTTGCTCTTGACCAAAAAAGATGGTATGAAGTAGACCTCTTGAATGACATTTTTAAATTTGAAACACTCAAATTCTCCAAAAAATGAGAAAGTTATGACTTGTTGAAGTTGGCCAAAAATCATGAAATGACCTATAATCTTTTGCATTCTTAAGGCAACTTCCATCCATTTTCTTACTTTGCACATAAAAGAATGCATGAAGTACACCTCCTTAAGATCATCATGGAAAAATAATGGGCTCAAGGTGATAAAAATTGACCAAGTTATGACCATTTGAACCCACATATGGAAAATTTGGGATTCATCTGGGTGACTTGTAATCTTTCTTCTTCACCAAGTTCCTTCCACATGAAAACTCCTTGGAACTTTTGAAGTGATTTGTTGGTAACTTTTTGAAGAGAAGGATTCTTTTGGAATCACTCATAAATACCAAAAGATGAGCAAGATATGCTCCTTTGAAGTTCAAAACCCTAGCCTCTAGATCAAGAGAATGCTTTGAGGAACTTTGCCAAGTTTCAACAAACTTTTTGTGCCAATATTCTTCCTTTGTGAATAGAAATTGTTGAGGATGATGATGAGGACTCATGGCCACCAAAACCACTTCCATACTAATTCTTCCAAAACAACTTCAATGGTGAGGTTTGAATTTCTCAAGCTATTGACTAAGCATGGAAATAAACTCATGAACTCAAGAACTCAAAACGTGTTAGTAATCAAATCCAAGGGATCTGGCGCGTTGTGCATATCATGGTCATTAATGAATAATGTACATAATCAATAATAAATCAGATTTTTGAAAAACACAAATGGCACGCCATCATTGGTTGGAAGATGATACGTAGGTCATCTTCAACCTCCAGCCAACGTGATTTGCAGGTCTCTCAAACTGTAAAATCAGAAGCCCAGACCTATGCCAATCTCTTCGTCTCTTCAAGACGAAAACAACCACACCATCACGCCAAATTTATATAAATTGTAGCTCAAGCAATTTGGAAAGAAAGTTTTGAAAAGGGATTTGAAAAATCATGGTCAAAATGTGTTTCTAGTGAACCGTAAGTGTTGCGACTAGAACCAGGGCAATGAGAGCAACACAATGATATCGGAGTTTTGAAGAATTGATGAAGGAATCTACCTATTGAAGTTGAGTTGCGGAGCTCTGAAACTGGACTTCTATGGAACAGTATAGGGCAAGATTCTTGAATGTAATTATATGGTTAGATTCAGGGAAGATCAAGGAATCTGAATTGAGGGAAAAATGGAATGAAAAAGGCTTGAGAATAGATTTTGAAGTTGCTGAATTCTGGGTGGTGAAGCAAGTTTGGAAGGGTGATTCTGGCTATCTAAGCTTGGGAAATTGAATGGGGGATGGCCCTATATTTATAGGGAAGAAAATGGCATCAAAAGGAATAACAAATGATGTGTTTTGAAGGGAATTCGTGTGGGTTTGCATCATGAAGAAAGTGTGACTCAAACTTGATCAAAACTCATCCAAATCATGTGTTTCATGATGCTAATCACTTCTGGAAAGTTGCTAAACATGATCAGAAACAAAAACGTGTGGAAATCCTGTGATTAGAAGCCAAAACAAAGATTTCAAAATTCTGACTTTGTGCAAAATTCAGTTTCAAACTACCAAATTCAAACCTATGGTATTTCCACCTCAAGGGGTCTTAGGGCATAATTCTTGATGCTTTGGAAAGATGAGGTTATGAGCTTTACAATGGAAGAAGAATGGAATCAAATGGATGCTTGAGCTGAAAGTTACATGGAGTCAAAGTTGAAGAAAAAGAGTAGACTTTCCATACTTAGAAATATTTCAAATTCTTCTTTAAAAATGACTTATAATCCTTTGCATCCAAACATGGCCTTCCACTTAGAATTTGCTCTTGACCAAAAAAGATGGAATGAAGTAGACCTCTTGAATGACATTTTTCAATTTGAACCACTCAAAATATCCAAAAATTGAGCAAGTTATGACTTGTTGAAGTTGGCCAAAAATCATGAAATGACCTATAATCTTTTGCATTCTTAAGGAAACTTCCATCCATTTTCTTACTTTGCACATAAAAGAATGCATGAAGTACACCTCCTTAAGATCATCATGGAAAAATAATGGGCTCAAGGTGATAAAAATTGACCAAGTTATGACTATTTGAACCCACATATGGAAAATTTGGGATTCATCTGGGTGACTTGTAATCTTTCTTCTTCACCAAGTTCCTTCCATATGAAAACTCCTTGGAACTTTTGAAGTGATTTGTTAGTAACTTTTTGAAGAGAAGTATGCTTTTGGAATCACTCAAAAATACAAAAAGATTAGCAAGATATGCTCCTTTGAAGTTCAAAACCCTAGCCTCTAGATCAAGAGAATGCTTTGAGGAACTTTGCCAAGTTTCAACAAACTTTTTGTGCCAATATTCTTCCTTTGTGAATAGAAATTGTTGAGGATGATAATGAGGACTCATGGCCACCAAAACCACTTCCATACTAATTCTTCCAAAACAACTTCAATGGTGAGGTTTGAATTTCTCAAGCTATTGACTAAGGCATGGAAATAAACTCATGAACTCATGAACTCAAAACGCGTTAGTAATCAATTCCAAGGGATCTGGCGGGCTGTGCATATCATGGTCGTTAATGAATAATGTACAGAATCAATATTAAATCAGATTTTTGAAAAACAAAAATGGCACGCCATCATTGGTTGGAAGATGACACGTAGGTTATCTTCAACCTTCAGCCAACGTGATTTGCATGTCTCTCAAACTGTAAAATCAGAAGCTCAGACCTATGCTAATCAGTTCGTCTCTTCAAGATGAAAACAACCACACCCTCGCACCAAATTTATATAAATTGTAGCTCAAGCAATTTGGAAATAATGTTTTGAAAAGGGATTTGAAAAATCATGGTCAAAACATGTTTCCAGTGAACTGTAAGTGTTGCGACTAGAACAAGGGCAATGAGAGCAACACAATGATATCAGAGTTTTGAAGAATTGATGAAGGAATCTAACTATTGAAGATGAGTTGCGGAGCTCTGAAACTGGACTTCTATGGAACAGTATAGGGCAAGATTCTTGAAGGTAATTATATGGTTAGTTTCAGGGAAGATCAAGGAAGCTGAATTGAGGGAAAAATGGAATGAAAAAGGCTTGAGAATGGATTTCGAAGTTGCTGGATTCTGGGTTGTGAAGCAAGTTTGGAAGGGTGATTCTGGGTATCTAAGCTTTGGAAATTGAATGGGGGATGGCCCTATATTTATAGGGAAGCAAATGGCATCAAAAGGAATAACAAATGATGTGTTTTGGAGGGAATTCGTGTGGGTTTGCATCATGAAGAAAGTGGGACTCAAACTTGATCAAAACTCTTCCAAATCATGTGTTTCATGATGCTAATCACTTCTGGAATGTTGCTAAACATGATTAGAAACAAAAACGCATGGAAATCCTGTGATTAGAAGCCAAAACAAAGATTTCAAAATTCTGACTTTGTCCAAAATTCAGTTTCAAACTACCAAATTCAAACCCATGGTATTTCCACCTTAAGGGGTCTTAGGGCATAATTCTTAATGCTTTGGAAAGACGAGGTTACAAGCTTTGCAATGGAAAAGGAATGGAATCAAATGGATGCTTAAGCTGAAAGTTACATGGAGTCAAAGTTGAAGAAAAAGAGTAGACTTTCCATACTTAGAAATATTTCAAATTCTTCTTTAAAAATGAACTATAATCCTTTGCATCCAAACATGGCCTTCCACTTAGAATTTGCTCTTGACCAAAAAAGATGGAATGAAGTAGACCTCTTGAATGACATTTTTCAATTTGAACCACTCAAAATATCCAAATATTGAGCAAGTTATGACTTGTTGAAGTTGGCCAAAAATCATGAAATGACCTATAATATTTTGCATTCTTAAAGCAACTTCCATCCATTTTCTTACTTTGCACATAAAAGAATGCATGAAGTACACCTCCTTAAGATCATCATGGAAAAATAATGGGCTCAAGGTGATAAAAATTGACCAAGTTATGACCATTTGAACCCACATTTGGAAAATTTGGGATTCATCTGGGTGACTTGTAATCTTTCTTCTTCACCAAGTTCCTTCCACATGAAAACTCCTTGGAACTTTTGAAGTGATTTGTTGGTAACTTTTTGAAGAGAAGGATGCTTTTGGAATCACTCAAAAATACCAAAAGATGAGCAAGATATGCTTCTTTGAAGTTCAAAACCCTAGCCTCTAGATCAAGAGAATGCTTTGAGGAACTATGCCAAGTTTCAACAAACTTTTTGTGCCAATATTGTTCCTTTGTGAATAGAAATTGTTGAGGATGATGATGAGGACTCATGGCCACCAAAACCACTTCCATACTAATTCTTCCAAAACAACTTCAATGGTGAGGTTTGAATTTCTCAAGCTATTGACTAAGGCATGGAAATAAACTCATGAACTCATGAACTCAAAACGCGTTAGTAATCAATTCCAAGGGATCTGGCGCATTGTGCATATCATGGTCATTAATGAATAATGTACAGAATCAATAATAAATCAGATTTTTGAAAAATAAAAATGGCACGCCATTATTGGTTGGAAAATGACATGTAGGTCATCTTCAACCTCCAGCCAACGTGATTTGCTGGTCTCTCAAACTGTAAAATCAGAAGCCCAGACCTATGCTAATCACTTATGGAAAGTTTCTAAACATGATTAGAAACAAAAACGCGTGGAAATCCTGTGATTAGAAACCAAAACAAAGATTTCAAAATTCTGACTTTGTCCAAAATTCAGTTTCAAACTACCAAATTCAAACCCATGGTATTTCCACCTCAAGGGGTCTTAGAGCATAATTCTTAATGCTTTGGAAAGACGAGGTTACAAGCTTTGCAATGGAAAAGGAATGGAATCAAATGGATGCTTAAGCTGAAAGTTACATGGAGTCAAAGTTGAAGAAAAAGAGTAGACTTTCCATACTTAGAAATATTTCAAATTCTTCTTTAAAAATGAACTATAATCCTTTGCATCCAAACATGGCCTTCCACTTAGAATTTTCTCTTGACCAAAAAAGATGGAATGAAGTAGACCTCTTGAATGACATTTGTCAATTTGAACCACTCAAAATATCCAAATATTGAGAAAGTTATGACTTGTTGAAGTTGGCCAAAAATCATGAAATGACCTATAATATTTTGCATTCTTAAGGCAACTTCCATCCATTTTCTTACTTTGCACATAAAAGAATGCATGAAGTACACCTCCTTAAGATCATCATGGAAAAATAATGGGCTCAAGGTGATAAAAATCGACCAAGTTATGACCATTTGAACCCACATTTGGAAAATTTGGGATTCATCTGGGTGACTTGTAATCTTTCTTCTTCACCAAGTTCCTTCCACATGAAAACTCCTTGGAACTTTTGAAGTGATTTGTTGGTAACTTTTTGAAGAGAAGGATGCTTTTGGAATCACTCAAAAATACCAAAAGATGAGCAAGATATGCTTCTTTGAAGTTCAAAACCCTAGCCTCTAGATCAAGAGAATGCTTTGAGGAACTTTGCCAAGTTTCAACAAACTTTTTGTGCCAATATTCTTCCTTTGTGAATAGAAATTGTTGAGGATGATAATGAGGACTCATGGCCACCAAAACCACTTCCATACTAATTCTTCCAAAACAACTTCAATGGTGAGGTTTGAATTTCTCAAGCTATTGACTAAGGCATGGAAATAAACTCATGAACTCATGAACTCAAAACGCGTTAGTGATCAATTCCAAGGGATCTGGCGCGCTGTGCATATCATGGTCATTAATGAATAATGTACAAAATCAATAATAAATCAGATTTTTGAAAAACAAAAATGGCACGCCATCATTGGTTGGAAGATAACACGTAGGTTATCTTCAACCTCCAGCCAACGTGATTTGCAGGTCTCTCACACTGTAAAATCAGAAGCTCAGACCTATGCCAATCAGTTCGTCTCTTCAAGATGAAAACAACCACACCCTCTCACCAAATTTATATAAATTGTAGCTCAAGCAATTTGGAAATAATGTTTTGAAAAGCGATTTCAAAAATCATGGTCAAAACGTGTTTCCAGTGAACTGTAAGTGTTGCGACTAGAACCAGGGCAATGAGAGCAACACAATGATATCAGAGTTTTGAAGAATTGATGAAGGAATCTACCTATTGAAGTTGAGTTGCGGAGCTTTGAAAGTGGACTTCTATGGAACAGTATAGGGCAAGATTCTTGAAGGTAATTATATGGTTCATTTCAGGGAAGATCAAGGAAGCTGAAATGAGGGAAAATGGAATGAAAAAGTCTTGAGAATAGATTTCGAAGTTGCTGAATTCTGGGTTGTGAAGCAAGTTTGGAAGGGTGATTCTGGGTATCTAAGCTTGGGAAATTGAATGGGGGATGGCCCTATATTTATAGGGAAGAAAATGGCATCAAAAGGAATAACAAATTATGTGTTTTGGAGGGAATTCGTGTGGGTTTGCATCATGAAGAAAGTGTGACTCAAACTTGATCAAAACTCATCCAAATCATGTGTTTCATGATGCTAATCACTTCTGGAAAGTTGCTAAACATGATTAGAAACAAAAACGCATGGAAATCCTATGATTAGAAGCCAAAACAAAGATTTCAAAATTCTGACTATGTCCAAAATTCAGTTTCAAACTACCAAATTCAAACCCATGGCATTTCCACCTCAAGGGGTCTTAGGGCATAATTCTTAATGCTTTGGAAAGACGAGGTTACAAGCTTTGCAATGGAAAGGGAATGGAATCAAATGGATGCTTGAGCAGAAAGTTACATGGAGTCAAAGTTGAAGAAAAAGAGTAGACTTTCCATACTTAGAAATATTTCAAATTCTTCTTTAAAAATGAACTATAATCCTTTGCATCCAAACATGGCCTTCCACTTAGAATTTGCTCTTGACCAAAAAAGATGGAATGAAGTAGACCTCTTGAATGACATTTTTAAATTTGAACCACTCTAAATCTCCAAAAATTGATCATGTTATGACTTGTTTAAGTTGGCCAAAAATCATGAAATGACCTATAATCTTTTGCATTCTTAAGGCATCTTCCATCCATTTTCTTACTTTGCACATAAAACAATGCATGAAGTACACCTCCTTAAGATCATCATGGAAAAATAATGGGCTCAAGGTGATAAAAATAGACCAAGTTATAACCATTTGAACGCACATATGGAAAATTTGGGATTCATCTGGGTGACTTGTAATCTTTCTTCTTCACCAAGGTCCTTCCACATGAAAACTCCTTGGAACTTTTGAAGTGATTTGTTGGTAACTTTTTGAAGAGAAGGATTCTTTTGGAATCACTCAGAAATACCAAAATATGAGCAAGATATGCTTCTTTGAAGTTCAAAACCCTAGCCTCTAGATCAAGAGAATGCTTTGAGGAACTTTGCCAAGTTTCAACAAACTTTTTGTGCCAATATTCTTCCTTTGTGAATAGAAATTTTTGAGGATGATGATGAGGAATCATGGCCACCGAAACCACTTCCATACTAATTCTTCCAAAACAACTTTAATAGTGAGGTTTGAATTTCTCAAGCTATTGACTAAGGCATGGAAATAAACTCATGAACTCATGAACTCAAAACGCGTTAATAATCAATTCCAAGGGATCTGGCGCGCTGTGCATATCATGGTCATTAATGAATAATGTACAGAATCAATAATAAATCAGATTTTTGAAAAATAAAAATGGCACGCCATCATTGGTTGGAAGATGACACGTAGGTCATCTTCAACCTCCAGCCAACGTGATTTGCAGGTCTCTCAAACTGTAAAATCAGAAGCCCATACCTATGCTAATCACTTATGGAAAGTTTCTAAACATGATTAGAAACAAAAACGCATGGAAATCCTGTGATTAGAAACCAAAACAAAGATTTCAAAATTCTGACTTTGTGCAAAATTCAGTTTCAAACTACCAAATTCAAATCCATGGTATTTCCACCTCAAGGGGTCTTAAGGCATAATTCTTGATGCTTTGGAAAGATGAGGTTACAAGCTTTGTAATGGAAAAAGAATGGAATCAAATGGATGCTTGAGGTGAAGGTTACATGGAGTCAAAGTTGAAGAAAAAGAGTAGACTTTCCATACTTAGAAATATTTTAAATTCTTCTTTAAAAATGACCTATAATCCTTTGCATCTAAACATGGCCTTCCACTTAGAATTTGCTCTTGAAAACGATGGAATGAAGTAGACCTCTTGAATAACATTTTTCAATTTGAACCACTCAAAATCTCCAAAAATTGAGCAAGTTATGACTTGTTGAAGTTGGCCAAAAATCATGAAATGACCTATAATCTTTTGAATTCTTAAGGCAACTTCCATCCATTTTCTTACTCTGCACATAAAAGAATGCATGAAGTACACCTCCTTAAGATCATCATGGAAAAATAATGGGCTCAAGGTGATAAAAATTGACCAATTTATTACCATTTGAACCCACATATGGAAAATTTGGGATTCATCTGGGTGACTTGTAATCTTTCTTCTTCACCAAGTTCCTTCCACATGAAAACTCCTTGGAACTTTTGAAGTGATTTGTTGGTAACTTTTTGAAGTGAAGGATGCTTTTGGAATCACTCAAAAATACCAAAAGATGAGCAAGATATGCTCCTTTGAAGTTCAAAACCCTAGCCTCTAGATCAAGAGAATGCTTTGAGGAACTTTGCCAAGTTTCAACAAACTTTTTGTGCCAATATTCTTCCTTTGTGAATAGAAATTGTTGAGGATGATGATGAGGACTCATGGCCACCAAAACCACATCCATACTAATTCTTCCAAAACAACTTCAATGGTGAGGTTTGAATTTCTCAAGCTATTGACTAAGGCATGGAAATAAACTCATGAACTCAAGAACTCAAAACGAGTTAGTAATCAAATCCAAGGGATCTGGCGCGCTGTGCATATCATGGTCATTAATGAATAATGTACAGAATCAATAATAAATCAGATTTTTGAAAAACACAAATGGCACGCCATCATTGGTTGGAAGATGACATGTGGGTCATCTTCATCCTCCAGCCAACGTGATGTGCAGGTCTCTCAAACTGTAAAATCAGAAGCCCAGACCTATGCCAATCGCTTCGACTCTTCAAGACGAAAACAACCACACCCTCGTGCCAAATTTATATAAATTGTAGCTCAAGCAATTTGGAAAGAAAGTTTTGAAAAGGGATTTGAAAAATCATGGTCAAAACGTGTTTCCAGTGAACTGTAAGTGTTGCGACTAGAACCAGGGAAATGAGAGCAACACAATGATATTAGAGTTTTGAAGAATTGATGAAGGAATCTACCTATTGAAGTTGAGTTGCGGAGCTCTGAAACTGGACTTCTATGGAACAGTATAGGGCAAGATTCTTGAATGTAATTATATGGTTAGCTTCAGGGAAGATCAAGGAAGCTGAATTGAGGGAAAAATGGAATGAAAAAGGCTTGAGAATAGATTTCGAAGTTGCTGAATTCTGGGTGGTGAAGCAAGTTTGGAAGGGTGATTCTGGCTATCTAAGCTTGGGCAATTGAATGGGGGATGGCCCTATATTTATAGGGAAGCAAATGGCATCAAAAGGAATAACAAATGATGTGTTTTGGAGGGAATTCGTGTGGGTTTGCATCATGAAGAAAGTGTGACTCAAACTTGATCAAAACTCATCCAAATCATGTGTTTCATGATGCTAATCACTTCTGGAAAGTTGCTAAACATGATCAGAAACAAAAACGCGTTGAAATCCTGTGATTAGAAGCCAAAACAAAGATTTCAAAATTCTGACTTTGTGCAAAATTCAGTTTCAAACTACCAAATTCAAACCCTTGGTATTTCCACCTCAAGGGGTCTTAGGGCATAATTCTTGATGCTTTGGAAAGATGAGGTTATGAGCTTTGCAATGGAAAAAGAATGGAATCAAATGGATGCTTGAGCTGAAAGTTACATGGAGTCAAAGTTGAAGAAAAAGAGTAGACTTTCCATACTTAGAAATATTTCAAATTCTTCTTTAAAAATGACTTATAATCCTTTGCATCCAAACATGGACTTCCACTTAGAATTTGCTCTTGAACAAAAAAGATGGAATGAAGTAGACCTCCTGAATGACATTTTTAAATTTGAACCACTTAAAATCTCCAAAAATTGAGAAAGTTATGACTTGTTGAAGTTGGCCAAAAATCATGAAATGACCTATAATCTTTTGCATTCTTAAGGCAACTTCCATACATTTTCATACTTTGCACATAAAATAATGCATGAAGTACACATCCTTAAGATCATCATGAAAAAATAATGGGCTCAAGGTGATAAAAATTGACCAAGTTATGACCATTTGAACCCACAAATGGAAAATTTGGGATTCATCTGGGTGACTTGTAATCTTTCTTCTTCACCAAGTTCCTTCCACAAGAAAACTCCTTGGAACTTTTGAAGTGATTTGTTGCTAACTTCTTTAAGAGAAGGATGCTTTTGGAATCACTCAAAAATACCAAAAGATGAGCAAGATATGCTACTTTGAAGTTCAAAACCCTAGCCTCTAGATCAAGAGAATGCTTTGAGGAACTTTGCCAAGTTTCAACAAACTTTTTGTGCCAATATTCTTCCTTTGTGAATAGAAATTGTTGAGGATGAAGATGAGGACTCATGGCCACCAAAACCACTTCCATACTAATTCTTCCAAAACAACTTCAATGGTGAGGTTTGAATTTCTCAAGCTATTGACTAAGGCATGGAAATAAACTCATGAACTCATGAACTCAAAACGCGTTAGTAATCAATTGCAAGGGATCTGGCGCACTGTGCATATCATGGTCATTAATGAATAATGTACAAAATCAATAATAAATCAGATTTTTGAAAAATAAAAATGGCACGCCATCATTGGTTGGAAGATGACACGTAGGTCATCTTCAATCTCCAGCCTACGTGATTTGCATGGCTCTCAAAATTTAAAATCAGAAGCTCAGACCTATGCCAATCTGTTCGTCTCTTCAAGACTAAAACAACCACACCTTCGCGCCAAATTTATATAAATTGTAGCTCAAGCAATTTGGAAAGAATGTTTTGAAAAGGGATTTGAAAAATCATGGTCAAAACGTGTTTCCAGTGAACTGTAAGTGTTGCGACTAGAACCAGGGCAATGAGAGCAACACAATGATATCAGAGTTTTGAAGAATTGATGATGGAATCTACCTATTGAAGTTGAGTTGTGGAGTTCTGAAACTGGATTTCTATGGAACAGTATAGGGCACGATTCTTGAATGTAATTATATGGTTAGCTTCAGGGAAGATCAAGGAAGCTGAATTGAGGGAAAAATGGAATGAAAAATGCTTGAGAATAGATTTCGAAGTTGCTGAATTCTGGGTTGTGAAGCAAGTTTGGAAGGGTGATTCTGGCTATCTAAGCTTGGGAAATTGAATGGGGGATGGCCCTATATTTATAGGGAAGCAAATGGCATCAAAAGGAATAAAAAATGACGTGTTTTTGGAGGGAATTCGTGTGGGTTTGCATCATGAAGAAAGTGTGACTCAAACTTGATCAAAACTCATCCAAATCATGTGTTTCATGATGCTAATCACTTCTGGAAAGTTGCTAAACATGATCATAAACAAAAACGCGTGGAAATCCTGTGATTAGAAGCCAAAACAAATATTTCAAAATTCTGAGTTTGTGCAAAATTCAGTTTCAAACTACCAAATTCAAACCCATTGTATTTCCACCTCAAGGGGTCTTAGGGCATAATTCTTGATGCTTTGGAAAGATGAGGTTATGAGCTTTGAAATGGAAAAAGAATGGAATCAAATGGATGCATGAGCTGAAAGTTACATGGAGTCAAAGTTGAAGAAAAAAAGTAGACTTTCCATAATTAGAAATATTTCAAATTCTTCTTTAAAAATGACTTATAATCCTTTGCATCCAAACATGGACTTCCACTTAGAATTTGCTCTTGACCAAAAAATATGGAATGAAGTAGACCTCTTGAATGACATTTTTCAATTTGAACCACTCCAAATCTCCAAAAATTGAGCAAGTTATGACTTGTTGAAGTTGGTCAAAAATCATGAAATGACCTATAATCTTTTGCATTCTTAAGGCAACTTCCATCCATTTTCATACTTTGCACATCAAAGAATGCATGAAGTACACCTCCTTAAGATCATCATGAAAAAATAATGGGCTCAAGGTGATAAAAATTGACCAAGTTATGACCATTTGAACCCACAAATGGAAAATTTGGGATTCATCTGGGTGACTTGTAATCTTTCTTCTACACCAAGTTCCTTCCACATGAAAACTCCTTGGAACTTTTGAAGTGATTTGTTGGTAACTTTTTGAAGAGAAGGATGCTTTTGGAATCACTCAAAAATACCAAAAGATGAGCAAGATATTCTCCTTTGAAGTCCAAAACCATAGCCTCTAGATCAAGAGAATGCTTTGAGGAACTTTGCCAAGTTTCAACAAACGTTTTGTGCCAATATTCTTCCTTTGTGAATAGAAATTGTTGAGGATGATGATGAGGACTCATGGCCACCAAAACCACTTCCATACTAATTCTTCCAAAACAACTTCAATGGTGAGGTTTGAATTTCTCAAGCTATTGACTAAGGCATGGAAATAAACTCATGAACTCATGAACTCAAAACGCGTTAGTAATCAATTCCAAGGGATCTGGCGGACTGTGCATATCATGGTCATTAATGAATAATGTACAGAATCAATAATAAATCAGATTTTTGAAAAATAAACATGGCACACCATCATTGGTTGGAAGATGACACGTAGGTCATCTTCAACCTCCAGCCAACGTGATTTTCAGGTCTCTCAAACTGTAAAATCAGAAGTTCAGACCTATGCCAATCGGTTCGTCTCTTCAAGATGAAAACAACCACACCCTCGCACCAAATTTATATAAATTGTAGCTCAATCAATTTGGAAAGAAAGTTTTGAAAAGGGATTTGAAAAATCATGGTCAAAACGTGTTTCTAGTGAACTGTAAGTGTTGCAACTAGAACCAGGGCAATGAGAGCAACACAATGATATCAGAGTTTTGAAGAATTGATGAAGAAATCTACCTATTGAAGTTGAGTTGCGGAGCTCTGAAACTAGACTTCAATGGAACAATATAGGGCAAGATTCTTGAAGGTAATTATATGGTTAGCTTCAGGGAAGATCAAGGAAGCTGAATTGAGGGAAAAATGGAATGAAAAAGGCTTGAGAATAGATTTCGAAGTTGCTGAATTCAGGGTTGTGAAGCAAGTTTGGAAGGGTGATTCTGGCTATCTAAGCTTGGGAAATTGAATGGGGGATGGCCCTATATTTATTGGGAAGCAAATGGCATCAAAAGGAATAACAAATGATGTGTTTTGGAGGGAATTCATGTGGGTTTGCATCATGAAGAAAGTGTGACTCAAACTTGATCAAAACTCATCCAAATCATGTGTTTCATGATGCTAATCATTTCTGGAAAGTTGCTAAACATGATTAGAAACAAAAACGCGTGGAAATCCTGTGATTAGAAGCCAAAACAAAGATTTCAAAATTCTGACTTTGTCCAAAATTCAGTTTCAAACTACCAAATTCAAACCCATGGTATTTCCACCTCAAGGGGTCTTAGGGCATAATTCTTGATGCTTTGGAAAGATGAGGTTACAAGCTTTTCAATGGAAAAGGAATGGAATCAAATGCATGCTTGAGCTGAAAGTTACATGGAGTCAAAGTTGAAGAAAAAGAGTAGACTTTCCATACTTAGAAATATTTCAAATTCTTCTTTAAAAATGAACTATAATCCTTTGCATCCAAACATGGCCTTCCACTTAGAATTTGCTCTTGACCAAAAAAGATGGAATGAAGTTGACCTCTTGAATGACATTTTTCAATTTGAACCACTCAAAATCTCCAAAAATTGAGCAAGTTATGACTTGTTGAAGTTGGCCAAAAATCATGAAATGACCTATAATCTTTTGCATTCTTAAGGCAACTTCCATCCATTTTCTTACTTTGCACATAAAACAATGCATCAAGTACACCTCCTTAAGATCATCATGTAAAAATAATGTGCTCAAGGTGATAAAAATTGACCAAGTTATGACAATTTGAACCCACATATGGAAAATTTGGGATTCATCTGGGTGACTTTTAATCTTTCTTCTTCACCAAGTTCCTTCCACATGAAAACTCCTTGGAACTTTTGAAGTGATTTGTTGGTAACTTTTTGAAGAGAAGGATGCTTTTGGAATCACTCAAAAATACCAAAAGATGAGCAAGATATGCTCCTTTGAAGTTCAAAACCCTAGCCTCTAGATCAAGAGAATGCTTTGAGGAACTTTGCCAAGTTTCAGCAAACTTTTTGTGCTAATAATCTTCCTTTGTGAATAGAAATTGTTGAGGATGATGATGAGGACTCATGGCCACCAAAACCACTTCCATACTAATTCTTCCAAAACAACTTCAATGGTGAGGTTTGAATTTCTCAAGCTATTGACTAAGGCATGGAAATAAACTCATGAACTCATGAACTCAAAACGCGTTAGTAATCAATTGCAAGGGATCTGGCGCGCTGTGCATATCATGGTCATTAATGAATAATGTACAAAATCAATAATAAATCAGATTTTTGAAAAACAAAAATGGCACGCCATCATTGGTTGGAAGATGACACGTAGGTCATCTTCAACCTCCAGCCAACGTGATTTGCAGGTCTCTCAAACTGTAAAATCAGAAGCTCAGACCTATGCCAATCGGTTCGTCTCTTCAAACGAAAACAACCACACCCTCGCGCTAAATTTATATAAATTGTAGCTCAAGCAATTTGGAAAGAATGTTTTGAAAAGGGATTTGAAAAATCATGGTCAAAACGTGTTTCCAGTGAACTGTAAGTGTTGCGACTAGAACCAGGGCAATGAGAGCAACACAATGATATCAGAGTTTTGAAGAATTGATGAAGGAATCTACCTATTGAAGTTGAGTTGCGGAGCTCTGAAACTGGACTTCTATGGAACAGTATAGGGCAAGATTCTTGAATGTAATTATATGGTTAGCTTCAGGGAAGATCAAGGAAGCTGAATTGAGGTAAAAATGGAATGAAAAAGGCTTGAGAATAGATTTCGAAGTTGCTGAATTCTGGGTGGTGAAGCAAGTTTGGAAGGGTGATTCTGGCTATCTAAGCTTGGGAAATGGCCCTATATTTATAGGGAAGCAAATGGCATCAAAAGGAATAACAAATGATGTGTTTTGGAGGGAATTCGTGTGGGTTTGCATCATGAAGAAAGTGTGACTCAAACTTGATCAAAACTCATCCAAATCATGTGTTTCATGATGCTAATCACTTCTAGAAAGTTGCTAAACATGATCAGAAACAAAAACGCGTTGAAATCCTGTGATTAGAAGCCAAAACAAAGATTTCAAAATTCTGACTTTGTGCAAAATTCAGTTTCAAACTACCAAATTCAAACCCTTGGTATTTACACCTCAAGGGGTCTTAGGGCATAATTCTTGATGCTTTGGAAAGATGAGGTTATGAGCTTTGCAATGGAAAAAGAATGGAATCAAATGGATGCTTGAGCTGAAAGTTACATGGAGTCAAAGTTGAAGAAAAAGAGTAGACTTTCCATACTTAGAAATATTTCAAATTCTTCTTTAAAAATGACTTATAATCCTTTGCATCCAAACATGGACTTCCACTTAGAATTTGCTCTTGAACAAAAAAGATGGAATGAAGTAGACCTCCTGAATGACATTTTTAAATTTGAACCACTTAAAATCTCCAAAAATTGAGCAAGTTATGACTTGTTGAAGTTGGCCAAAAATCATGAAATGACCTATAATCTTTTGCATTCTTAAGGCAACTTCCATACATTTTCATACTTTGCACATAAAATAATGCATGAAGTACACATCGTTAAGATCATCATGAAAAAATAATGGGCTCAAGGTGATAAAAATTGACCAAGTTATGACCATTTGAACCCACAAATGGAAAATTTGGGATTCATCTGGGTTACTTGTAATCTTTCTTCTTCACCAAGTTCCTTCCACAAGAAAACTCCTTGGAACTTTTGAAGTGATTTGTTGCTAACTTTTTTAAGAGAAGGATGCTTTTGGAATCACTCAAAAATACCAAAAGATGAGCAAGATATGCTCCTTTGAAGTTCAAAACCCTAGCCTCTAGATCAAGAGAATGCTTTGAGGAACTTTGCCAAGTTTCAACAAACTTTTTGTGCCAATATTCTTCCTTTGTGAATAGAAATTGTTGAGGATGAAGATGAGGACTCATGGCCACCAAAACCACTTCCATACTAATTCTTCCAAAACAACTTCAATGGTGAGGTTTGAATTTCTCAAGCTATTGACTAAGGCATGGAAATAAACTCATGAACTCATGAACTCAAAACGCGTTAGTAATCAATTGCAAGGGATCTGGCGTGCTGTGCATATCATGGTCATTAATGAATAATGTACAGAATCAATAATAAATCAGATTTTTGAAAAATAAAAATGGCACGCCATCATTGGTTGGAAGATGACACGTAGGTCATCTTCAACCTCCAGCCAACGTGATTTGCATGTCTCTCAAAATTTAAAATCAGAAGCTCAGACCTATGCCAATCGGTTCGTCTCTTCAAGACGAAAACAACCACACCTTCGCGCCAAATTTATATAAATTGTAGCTCAAGCAATTTGGAAAGAATGTTTTGAAAAGGGATTTGAAATATCATGGTCAAAACGTGTTTCCAGTGAACTGTAAGTGTTGCGACTAGAACCAGGGCAATGAGAGCAACACAATGATATCAGAGTTTTGAAGAATTGATGAAGGAATCTACCTATTGAAGTTGAGTTGTGGAGTTCTGAAACTGGATTTCTATGGAACAGTATAGGGCACGATTCTTGAATGTAATTATATGGTTAGCTTCAGGGAAGATCAAGGAAGCTGAATTGAGGGAAAAATGGAATGAAAAATGCTTGAGAATAGATTTCGAAGTTGCTGAATTCTGGGTTGTGAAGCAAGTTTGGAAGGGTGATTCTGGCTATCTAAGCTTGGGAAATTGAATGGGGGATGGCCCTATATTTATAGGGAAGCTAATGGCATCAAAAGGAATAACAAATGACGTGTTTTGGAGGGAATTCGTGTGGGTTTGCATCATGAAGAAAGTGTGACTCAAACTTGATCAAAACTCATCCAAATCATGTGTTTCATGATGCTAATCACTTCTGGAAAGTTGCTAAACATGATCATAAACAAAAACGCGTGGAAATCCTGTGATTAGAAGCCAAAACAAAGATTTCAAAATTCCGACTTTGTCCAAAATTCAGTTTCAAACTACCAAATTCAAACCCATGGTATTTCCACCTCAAGGGGTCTTAGGGAATAATTCTTGATGCTTTGGAAAGATGAGGTTATGAGCTTTGCAATGGAAAAAGAATGGAATCAAATGGATGCATGAGCTGAAAGTTACATGGAGTCAAAGTTGAAGAAAAAAAGTAGACTTTCCATAATTAGAAATATTTCAAATTCTTCTTTAAAAATGACTTATAATCCTTTGCATCCAAACATGGACTTCCACTTAGAATTTGCTCTTGACCAAAAAAGATGGAATGAAGTAGACCTCTTGAATGACATTTTTCAATTTGAACCACTCCAAATATCCAAAAATTGAGCAAGTTATGACTTGTTGAAGTTGGTCAAAAATCATGAAATGACCTATAATCTTTTGCATTCTTAAGGCAACTTCCATCCATTTTCATACTTTGCACATAAAAGAATGCATGAAGTACACCTCCTTAAGATCATCATGAAAAAATAATGGGCTCAAGGTGATAAAAATTGACCAAGTTATGACCATTTGAACCCACAAATGGAAAATTTGGGATTCATCTGGGTGACTTGTAATCTTTCTTCTTCACCAAGTTCCTTCCACATGAAAACTCCTTGGAACTTTTGAAGTGATTTGTTGGTAACTTTTTGAAGAGAAGGATGCTTTTGGAATCACTCAAAAATACCAAAAGATGAGCAAGATATGCTCCTTTGAAGTCCAAAACCATAGCCTCTAGATCAAGAGAATGCTTTGAGGAACTTTGCCAAGTTTCAACAAACTTTTTGTGCCAATATTCTTCCTTTGTGAATAGAAATTGTTGAGGATGATGATGAGGACTCATGGCCACCAAAACCACTTCCATACTAATTCTTCCAAAACAACTTCAATGGTGAGGTTTGAATTTCTCAAGCTATTGACTAAGGCATGGAAATAAACTCATGAACTCATGAACTCAAAACGCGTTAGTAATCAATTGCAAGGGATCTGGCGTGCTGTGCATATCATGGTCATTAATGAATAATGTACAGAATCAATAATAAATCAGATTTTTGAAAAATAAAAATGGCACGCCATCATTGGTTGGAAGATGACACGTAGGTCATCTTCAACCTCCAGCCAACGTGATTTGCATGTCTCTCAAAATTTAAAATCAGAAGCTCAGACCTATGCCAATCGGTTCGTCTCTTCAAGACGAAAACAACCACACCTTCGCGCCAAATTTATATAAATTGTAGCTCAAGCAATTTGGAAAGAATGTTTTGAAAAGGGATTTGAAATATCATGGTCAAAACGTGTTTCCAGTGAACTGTAAGTGTTGCGACTAGAACCAGGGCAATGAGAGCAACACAATGATATCAGAGTTTTGAAGAATTGATGAAGGAATCTACCTATTGAAGTTGAGTTGTGGAGTTCTGAAACTGGATTTCTATGGAACAGTATAGGGCACGATTCTTGAATGTAATTATATGGTTAGCTTCAGGGAAGATCAAGGAAGCTGAATTGAGGGAAAAATGGAATGAAAAATGCTTGAGAATAGATTTCGAAGTTGCTGAATTCTGGGTTGTGAAGCAAGTTTGGAAGGGTGATTCTGGCTATCTAAGCTTGGGAAATTGAATGGGGGATGGCCCTATATTTATAGGGAAGCTAATGGCATCAAAAGGAATAACAAATGACGTGTTTTGGAGGGAATTCGTGTGGGTTTGCATCATGAAGAAAGTGTGACTCAAACTTGATCAAAACTCATCCAAATCATGTGTTTCATGATGCTAATCACTTCTGGAAAGTTGCTAAACATGATCATAAACAAAAACGCGTGGAAATCCTGTGATTAGAAGCCAAAACAAAGATTTCAAAATTCCGACTTTGTCCAAAATTCAGTTTCAAACTACCAAATTCAAACCCATGGTATTTCCACCTCAAGGGGTCTTAGGGAATAATTCTTGATGCTTTGGAAAGATGAGGTTATGAGCTTTGCAATGGAAAAAGAATGGAATCAAATGGATGCATGAGCTGAAAGTTACATGGAGTCAAAGTTGAAGAAAAAAAGTAGACTTTCCATAATTAGAAATATTTCAAATTCTTCTTTAAAAATGACTTATAATCCTTTGCATCCAAACATGGACTTCCACTTAGAATTTGCTCTTGACCAAAAAAGATGGAATGAAGTAGACCTCTTGAATGACATTTTTCAATTTGAACCACTCCAAATCTCCAAAAATTGAGCAAGTTATGACTTGTTGAAGTTGGTCAAAAATCATGAAATGACCTATAATCTTTTGCATTCTTAAGGCAACTTCCATCCATTTTCATACTTTGCACATAAAAGAATGCATGAAGTACACCTCCTTAAGATCATCATGAAAAAATAATGGGCTCAAGGTGATAAAAATTGACCAAGTTATGACCATTTGAACCCACAAATGGAAAATTTGGGATTCATCTGGGTGACTTGTAATCTTTCTTCTTCACCAAGTTCCTTCCACATGAAAACTCCTTGGAACTTTTGAAGTAATTTGTTGGTAACTTTTTGAAGAGAAGGATGCTTTTGGAATCACTCAAAAATACCAAAAGATGAGCAAGATATGCTCCTTTGAAGTCCAAAACCATAGCCTCTAGATCAAGAGAATGCTTTGAGGAACTTTGCCAAGTTTCAACAAACTTTTTGTGCCAATATTCTTCCTTTGTGAATAGAAATTGTTGAGGATGATGATGAGGACTCATGGCCACCAAAACCACTTCCATACTAATTCTTCCAAAACAACTTCAATGGTGAGGTTTGAATTTCTCAAGCTATTGACTAAGGCATGGAAATAAACTCATGAACTCATGAACTCAAAACGCGTTAGTAATCAATTCCAAGGGATCTGGCGGACTGTGCATATCATGGTCATTAATGAATAATGTACAGAATCAATAATAAATCAGATTTTTGAAAAATAAAAATGGCACACCATCATTGGTTGGAAGATGACACGTAGGTTATCTTCAACCTCCAGCCAACGTGATTTTCAGGTCTCTCAAACTGTAAAATCAGAAGTTCAGACCTATGCCAATCGGTTCGTCTCTTCAAGATGAAAACAACCACACCCTCGCACCAAATTTATATAAATTGTAGCTCAAGCAATTTGGAAAGAAAGTTTTGAAAAGGGATTTGAAATATCATGGTCAAAACTTGTTTCTAGTGAACTGTAAGTGTTGCGACTAGAACCAGGGCAATGAGAGCAACACAATGATATCAGAGTTTTGAAGAATTGATGAAGAAATCTACCTATTGAAGTTGAGTTGCGGAGCTCTGAAACTAGACTTCTATGGAACAATATAGGGCAAGATTCTTGAAGGTAATTATATGGTTAGCTTCAGGGAAGATCAAGGAAGCTGAATTGAGGGAAAAATGGAATGAAAAAGGCTTGAGAATAGATTTCGAAGTTGCTGAATTCAGGGTTGTGAAGCAAGTTTGGAAGGGTGATACTGGCTATCTAAGCTTGGGAAATTGATTGGGGGATGGCCCTATATTTATTGGGAAGCAAATGGCATCAAAAGGAATAACAAATGATGTGTTTTGGAGGGAATTCATGTGGGTTTGCATCATGAAGAAAGTGTGACTCAAACTTGATCAAAACTCATCCAAATCATGTGTTTCATGATGCTAATTACTTCTGGAAAGTTGCTAAACATGATTAGAAACAAAAACGCGTGGAAATCCTGTGATTAGAAGCCAAAACAAAGATTTCAAAATTCTGACTTTGTCCAAAATTCAGTTTCAAACTACCAAATTCAAACCCATGGTATTTCCACCTCAAGGGGTCTTAGGGCATAATTCTTGATGCTTTGGAAAGATGAGGTTACAAGCTTTTCAATGGAAAAGGAATGGAATCAAATGCATGCTTGAGCTGAAAGTTACATGGAGTCAAAGAAGTAGACTTTCCATACTTAGAAATATTTCAAATTCTTCTTTAAAAATGAACTATAATCCTTTGCATCCAAACATGGCCTTCCACTTAGAATTTGCTCTTGACCAAAAAATATGGAATAAAGTAGACCTCTTGAATGACATTTTTCAATTTGAACCACTCAAAATCTCCAAAAATTGAGCAAGTTATGACTTGTTGAAGTTGGCCAAAAATCATGAAATGACCTATAATCTTTTGCATTCTTAAGGCAACTTCCATCCATTTTCATACTTTGCACATAAAACAATGCATGAAGTACACCTCCTTAAGATCATCATGTAAAAATAATGTGCTCCAGGTGATAAAAATTGACCAAGTTATGACAATTTGAACCCACATATGGAAAATTTGGGATTCATCTGGGTGACTTTTAATCTTTCTTCTTCACCAAGTTCCTTCCACATGAAAACTCCTTGGAACTTTTGAAGTGATTTGTTGGTAACTTTTTGAAGAGAAGGATGCTTTTGGAATCACTCAAAAATACCAAAAGATGAGCAAGATATGCTCCTTTGAAGTTCAAAACCCTAGCCTCTAGATCAAGAGAATGCTTTGAGGAACTTTGCCAAGTTTCAGCAAACTTTTTGTGCCAATAATCTTCCTTTGTGAATAGAAATTGTTGCGGATGATGATGAGGACTCATGGACACCAAAACCACTTCCATACTAATTCTTCCAAAACAACTTCAATGGTGAGGTTTGAATTTCTCAAGCTATTGACTAAGGCATGGAAATAAACTCATGAACTCATGAACTCAAAACGCGTTAGTAATCAATTCCAAGGGATCTGGCGCGCTGTGCATATCATGGTCATTAATGAATAATGTACAAAATCAATAATAAATCAGATTTTTGAAAAACAAAAATGGCACGCCATCATTGGTTGGAAGATGACACGTAGGTCATCTTCAACCTCCAGCCAACGTGATTTGCAGGTCTCTCAAACTGTAAAATCAGAAGCTCAGACCTATGCCAATCGGTTCGTCTCTTCAAGATGAAAACAACCACACCCTCGCACAAAATTTATATAAATTGTAGCTCAAGCAATTTGGAAAGAATGTTTTGAAAAGGGATTTGAAAAATCATGGTCAAAACGTGTTTCCAGTGAACTGTAAGTGTTGCGACTAGAACCAGGGCAATGAGAGCAACACAATGATATCAGAGTTTTGAAGAATTGATGAAGGAATCTACCTATTGAAGTTGAGTTGCGGAGCTCTGAAACTGGACATCTATGGAACAATATAGGGCAAGATTCTTGAATGTAATTATATGGTTAGCTTCAGGGAAGATCAAGGAAGCTGAATTGAGGGGAAAATGGAATGAAAAAGGCTTGAGAATAGATTTCGAAGTTGCTGAATTCTGGATTGTGAAGCAAGTTTAGAAGGGTGATTCAGGCTATCTAAGCTTGGGAAATTGAATGGGGGATGGCCCTATATTTATAGGGAAGCAAATGGCATCAAAACGAATAACAAATGATGTGTTTTGGAGGGAATTCGTGTGGGTTTGCATCATGAAGAAAGTGTGACTCAAACTTGATCAAAACTCATCCAAATCATGTGTTTCATGATGCTAATCATTTCTGGAAAGTTGCTAAACATTATTAGAAACAAAAAAGCGTGGAAATCCTGTGATTATAAGCCAAAACAAAGATTTCAAAATTCTGACATTGTGCAAAATTCAGTTTCAAACTACCAAATTCAAACCCATGGTATTTCCACCTCAAGGGGTCTTAGGGCATAATTCTTGATGCTTTGGAAAGATGAGGTTATGAGCTTTGAAATGGAAAAGGAATGGAATCAAATTGATGCTTGAGCTGAAAGTTACATGGAGTCAAAGTTGAAGAAAAAGAGTAGACTTTCCATACTTAGAAATATTATAAATTCTTCTTTAAAAATGACTTATAATCCTTTGCATCCAAACATGGACTTCCACTTAGAATTTGCTCTTGACCAAAAAATATGGTATGAATTACACCTCTTGAATGACATTTTTAAATTTGAACCACTCAAAATCTCCAAAAATTGAGCAAGTTATGACTTGTTGAAGTTGGCCAAAAATCATGAAATGACCTATAATCTTTTGCATTCTTAAGGAAACTTCCATCCATTTTCTTAATTTGCACATAAAAGAATGCATGAAGTACACCTCCTTAAGATCATCATGGAAAAATAATGGGCTCAAGGTGATAAAAATTGACCAAGTTATGACCATTTGAACCCACATATGGAAAATTTGGGATTCATCTGGGTGACTTGTAATCTTTCTTCTTCACCATGTTCCTTCCACATGAAAACTCCTTGGAACTATTGAAGTGATTTGTTGGTAACTTTTTCAAGAGAAGGATGCTTTTGGAATCACTCAAAAATACCAAAAGATGAGCAAGATATGCTCCTTTTAAGTTCAAATCCCTAGCCTCTAGATCAAGAGAATGCTTTGAGGAACTTTGCCAAGTTTCAACAAACTTTTTGTGCCAATATTCTTCCTTTGTGAATTGAAATTATTGAGGATGATGATGAGGACTCATGGCCACCAAAACCACTTCCATACTAATTCTTACAAAACAACTTCAATGGTGAGGTTTGAATTTCTCAAGCTATTGACTAAAGCATGGAAATAAACTCATGAACTCATGAGCTCAAAACGCATTAGTAATCAATTCCAATGGATCTGGCGCGCTGTGTATATCATGGTCATTAATGAATAATGTACAGAATCAATAATAAATCAGATTTTTGAAAAACAAAAATGGCACGCCATCATTGGTTGGAAGATGACACGTAGGTCATCTTGAACCTCCAGCCAACGTGATTTGCAGGTCTCTCAAACTGTAAAATCAGAAACTCAGACCTATGCCAATCGGTTCGTCTCTTCAAGACAAAAACAACCACACCCTCGCGCCAAATTTATATAAATTGTAGCTCAAGCAATTTGGAAAGAATGTTTTGAAAAGGGATTTGAAAAATCATGGTCAATACGTGTTTTCAAGTGAACTGTAAGTGTTGCGACTAGAACCAGGGCAATGAGAGCAACTCAATGATATCAGAGTTTTGAAGAATTGATGAAGGAATCTACCTATTGAAGTTGAGTTGCGGAGTTCTGAAATTGGATTTCTATGGAACAGTATAGGGCAAGATTCTTTAATGTAATTATATGGTTAGCTTCAGGGAAGATCAAGGAAGCTGAATTGAGGGGAAAATGGAATGAAAAAGGGTTGAGAATAGATTTCGAAGTTGCTGAATTATGGGTTGTGAAGCAAGTTTGGAAGGGTGATTCTGGCTATCTAAGCTTGGGAAATTGAATGGGGGATGGCCCTATATTTATAGGGAAGCAAATGGCATCAAAACGAATAACAAATGATGTGTTTTGGAGGGAATTCGTGTGGGTTTGCATCATGAAGAAAGTGTGACTCAAACTTGATCAAAACTCAACCAAATCATGTGTTTCATGATGCTAATCACTTCAGGAAAGTTGCTAAACATTATTAGAAACAAAAACGCGTGGAAATCCTGTGATTAGAAGCCAAAACAAAGATTTCAAAATTCTGACTTTGTCCAAAATTCAGTTTCAAACTACCAAATTCAAACCCATGGTATTTCCACCTCAAGGGGTCTTAGGGCATAATTATTGATGCTTTGGAAAGATGAGGTTACAAGCTTTGCAATGGAAAAGGAATGGAATCAAATGGATGCTTGAGCTGAAATTTACATGGAGTCAAAGTTGAAGAAAAAGAGTAGACTTTCCATACTTAGAAATATTTCAAATTCTTCTTTAAAAATGAACTATAATCCTTTGCATCCAAACATGGCCTTCCACTTAGAATTTGCTCTTGACCAAAAAATATGGAATGAAGTAGGCCTCTTGAATGACATTTTTCAATTTGAACCACTCAAAATATTCAAAAATTGAGCAAGTTATGACTTGTTGAAGTTGGCCAAAAATCATGAAATGACCTATAATATTTTGCATTCTTAAGGTAACTTCCATCCATTTTCTTACTTTGCACATAAAACAACGCATGAAGTACACCTCCTTAAGATCATCATGGAAAAATAATGGGCTCAAGGTGATAAAAATTGACCAAGTTATGACCATTTGAACCCACATATGGAAAATATGGGATTCATCTGGGTGACTTGTAATCTTTCTTCTTCACCAAGTTCCTTCCACATGAAAACTCCTTGGAACTATTGTAGTGATTTGTTGGTAACTTTTTTAAGAGAAGGATGCTTTTGGAATCACTCAAAAATACCAAAAGATGAGCAAGATATGCTCCTTTGAAGTTCAAAACCCTAACCTCTAGATCAAGAGAATGCTTTGAGGAACTTTGCCAAGTTTCAACAAACTTTTTGTTTCCTTTGTGAATAGAAATTATTGAGGATGATGATGAGGACTCATGGCCACCAAAACCACTTCCATACTAATTCTTCCAAAACAACTTCAATGGTGAGGTTTGAATTTCTCAAGCTATTGACTAAGGCATGGAAATAAACTCATGAACTCAAGAACTCAAAACGCGTTAGTAATCAAATCCAAGGGATCTGGCGCGTTGTGCATATCATGGTAATTAATGAATAATGTACAGAATCAATAATAAATCATATTTTTGAAAAATAAAAATGGCACGCCATCATTGGTTGGAAGATGACACGTAGGTCATCTTCAACCTCCAGCCAACGTGATTTGCAGGTCTCTCAAACTGTAAAATCAGAAGCTCAGACCTATGCCAATCGGTTCGTCTCTTCAAGAAGAAAACAACCACACCCTCGCGCCAAATTTATATAAATTGTAGCTCAAGCAATTTGGAAAGAATGTTTTGAAAAGGGATTTGAAAAATCATGGTCAAAACGTGTTTCCAATGAACTGTAAGTGTTGCAACTAGAACCAGGGCAATGAGAGCAACACAATGATATCAGAGTTTTGAAGAATTGATGAAGGAATCTACCTATTGAAGTTGAGTTGCGGATTTCTGAAACTGGATTTCTATGGAACAGTATAGGGAACGATTCTTGAATGTAATTATATGGTTAGCTTCAGGGAAGATCAAGGAAGGTGAATTGAGGGGAAAATGGAATGAAAAAGGCTTGAGAATAGATTTCGAAGTTGCTGAATTATGGGTTGTGAAGCAAGTTTGGAAGGGTGATTTTGGCTATCTAAGCTTGGGAAATTGAATGGGGGATGGCCCTATATTTATAGGGAAGCAAATGGCATCAAAACGAATAACAAATGATGTGTTTTGGAGGGAATTCGTGTGGGTTTGCATCATGAAGAAAGTGTGACTCAAACTTGATCAAAACTCATCCAAATCATGTGTTTCGTGATGCTAATCACTTCTGGAAAGTTTCTAAACATGATTAGAAACAAAAACGCGTGGAAATCCTGTGATTAGAAGCCAAAACAAAGATTTCAAAATTCTGACTTTGTCCAAAATTCAGTTTCAAACTACCAAATTCAAACCCATGGTATTTCCACCTCAAGGGGTCTTAGGGAATAATTCTTGATGCTTTGGAAAGATGAGGTTACAAGCTTTGCAATGGAAAAGGAATGGAATCAAATGGATGCTTGAGCTGAAAGTTACATGGAGTCAAAGTTGAAGAAAAAGAGTAAACTTTCCATACTCAGAAATATTTCAAATTCTTCTTTAAAAATGACCTATAATCCTTTGCATCCAAACATGGCCTTCCACTTAGAATTTGCTCTTGACCAAAAAAGATGGAATGAAGTAGACCTCTTGAATGACATTTTTCAATTTGAACCACTCAAAATATCCAAAAATTGAGCAAGTTAGGACTTGTTGAAGTTGGCCAAAAATTAAGAAATGACCCATAATCTTTTGCATTCTGAAGGAAACTTCCATCCATTTTCTTACTTTGCACATAAAACAATGTATGAAGTACACCTCCTTAAGATCATCATGGAAAAATAATGGGCTCAAGGTGATAAAAATTGACAAAGTTATGACCATTTGAACCCACATATGGAAAATTTGGGATTCATCTGGGTGACTTGTAATCTTTCTTCTTCACCAAGTTCCTTCCACATGAAAACTCCTTGGAACTATTGAAGTTATTTGTTGGTAACTTTTTGAAGAGAAGGATGCTTTTGGAATCACTCAAAAATACCAAAAGATGAGCAAGATATGCTCCTTTGAAGTTCAAAACCCTAGCCTCTAGATCAAGAGAATGCTTTGAGGAACTTTGCCAAGTTTCAACAAGCTTTTTGTTTCCTTTGTGAATAGAAATTGTTGAGGATGATGATGAGGACTCATGGCCCTCAAAACCACTTCCATACTAATTCTTCCAAAACAACTTCAATGGTGAGGTTTGAATTTCTCAAGCTATTGACTAAGGCATGGGAATAAACTCATGAACTCAAGAACTCAAAACGCGTTAGTAGTCAAATCCAAGGGATCTGGCGCGCTGTGCATATCATGGTCATTAATGAATAATGTACAGAATCAATAATAAATCATATTTTTGAAAAAAAAATGGCACGCCATCATTGGTTGGAAGATGACACGTAGGTCATCTTCAACCTCCAGCCAACGTGATTTGCAGGTCTCTCAAACTGTAAAATTAGAAGCTCAGACCTATGCCAATCGATTCCTCTCTTCAAGACGAAAACAACCACACCCTCGCACCAAATTTATATAAATTGTAGCTCAAGCAATTTGGAAAGATTGTTTTGAAAAGGGATTTGAAAAATTATGGTCAAAACGTGTTTCCAGTGAACTGTAAGTGTTGTGACTAGAACCAGGGCAATGAGAGCAACACAATCATATCAGAGTTTTGAAGAATTGATGAAGGAATCTACCTATTGAAGTTGAGTTGCGGAGTTCTGAAACTGGATTTCTATGGAACAGTATAGGGCACGATTCTTGAATGTAATTATATGGTTATCTCCAGGGAAGATCAAGGAAGGTGAATTGAGGGGAAAATGGAATGAAAAAGGCTTGAGAATAGATTTCGAAGTTGCTGAATTCTGGGTTGTGAAGCATGTTTGGAAGGGTGATTCTGGCTATCTAAGCTTGGGAAATTGAATGTGGGATGGCCCTATATTTATAGGGAAGCAAATGGCATCAAAAGGAATAACAAATGATGTGTTTTGGAGGGAATTCATGTGGGTTTGCATCATGAAGAAAGTGTGACTCAAACTTGATCAAAACTCATCCAAATCTTGTGTTTCATGATGCTAATCACTTCTGGAAAGTTTCTAAACATGATTAGAAACAAAAACGCGTGGAAATCCTGTGATTAGAAGCCAAAACAAAGATTTCAAAATTCCGACTTTGTCCAAAATTCAGTTTCAAACTACCAAATTCAAACCCATGGTATTTCCACCTCAAGGGGTCTTAGGGAATAATTCTTGATGCTTTGGAAAGATGAGGTTACAAGCTTTGCAATGGAAAAGGAATGGAATCAAATGGATGCTTGAGCTGAAGTTACATGGAGTCAAAGTTGAAGAAAAAGAGTAGACTTTCCATACTTAGAAATATTTCAAATTCTTCTTTAAAAATGACCTATAATCCTTCGCATCCAAACATGGCCTTCCACTTAGAATTTTCTCTTGACAAAAAAGATGGAATGAAGTAGACCTCTTGAATGACATTTTTCAATTTGAACCACTCAAAATCTCCATAAATTGAGCAAGTTATGACTTGTTTAAGTTGGCCAAATATCAAGAAATGACCTATAATCTTTTGTATTCTTAAGGCAACTTCCATCCATTTTCTTACTTTGCGCATAAAACAATGCATGAAGTACACCTCCTTAAGATCATCATGGAAAAATAATGGGCTCAAGGTGACAAAAATTGACCAAGTTATGACCATTTGAACCCACATTTGGAAAATTTGGGATTCATCTGGGTGACTTGTAATCTTTCTTCTTCACCAAGTTCCTTCCACATGAAAACTCCTTGGAACTATTAAAGTGATTTGTTGGTAACTTTTTGAAGAGAAGTATGCTTTTGGAATCACTCAAAAATACCAAAAGATGAGCAAGATATGCTCCTTTGAAGTTCAAAACCCTAGCCTCTACATCAAGAGAATGCTTTGAGGAACTTTGCCAAGTTTCAACAAACTTTTTGTTTCCTTTGTGAATAGAAATTGTTGAGGATGATGATGAGGACTCATGGCCACGAAAACCACTTCCATACTAATTCTTCCAAAACAACTTCAATGGTGAGGTTTGAATTTCTCAAGCTATTGACTAAGGCATGGAAATAAACTCATGAACTCAAGAACTCAAAACGCGTTAGTAATCAAATCCAAGGGATCTGGCGCACTGTGCAAATCATGGTCATTAATGAATAATGTACAGAATCAATAATAAATCAGATTTTTGAAAAATAAAAATGGCACGCCATCATTGGTTGGAAGATGACACGTAGGTCATATTCAACCTCCAGCCAACGTGATTTGCGAAGCTCAGACCTATGCCAATCGGTTCGTCTCTTCAAGACGAAAACAAGCACACCCTCGCGCCAAATTTATATAAATTGTAGCTCAAGCAATTTGGAAAGAATGTTTTGAAAAGGGATTTGAAAAATCATGGTCAAAACGTGTTTCCCGTGAACTGTAAATGTTGCGACTAGAACCAGGACAATGAGAGCAACACAATGATATCAGAGTTTTGAAGAATTGATGAAGGAATCTACCTATTGAAGTTGAGTTGCGGAGTTCTGAAACTGGATTTCTATGGAACAGTATAGGGCACGATTCTTGAATGTAATTATATGGTTATCTTCAGGGAAGATCAAGGAAGGTGAATTGAGGGGAAAATGGAATGAAAAAGGCTTGAGAATAGATTTCGAAGTTGCTGAATTCTGGGTTGTGAAGCAAGTTTGGAAGGGTGATTCTGGCTATCTATGCTTGGGAAATTGAATGGGGGATGGCCCTATATTTATAGGGAAGCAAATGGCATCAAAAGGAATAACAAATGATGTGTTTTGGAGGGAATTCGTGTGGGTTTGCATCATGAAGAAAGTGTGACTCAAACTTGGTCAAAACTCATCCAAATCATGTGTTTCATGATGCTAATCACTTCTGGAAAGTTTCTAAACATGATTAGAAACAAAAACGCGTGGAAATCCTGTGATTAGAAGCCAAAACAAATATTTCAAAATTTAGACTTTGTCCAAAATTCAGTTTCAAACTACCAAATTCAAACCCATGGTATTTCCACCTCAAGGGGTCTTAGGGCATAATTCTTGATGCTTTGGAAAGATGAGGTTACAAGCTTTGCAATGGAAAAGGAATGGAATCAAATGGATGCTTGAGCTGAAAGTTACATGGAGTCAAAGTTGAAGAAAAAGAGTAGACTTTCCATACTTAGAAATATTTCAAATTCTTCTTTAAAAATGACTTATAATCCTTTGCATCCAAACATGGCCTTCCACTTAGAATTTGCTCTTGACCAAAAAAGATGGAATGAAGTAGACCTCTTGAATGACATTTTTCAATTTAAACCACTCAAAATCTCCAAAAATTGAGCAAGTTATGACTTGTTGAAGTTGGCCAAAAATCAAGAAATGACCTATAATCTTTTGCATTCTTAATGCAACTTCCATCCATTTTCTTACTTTGCACATAAAACAATGCATGAAGTACACCTCCTTAAGATCATCATGGAAAAATAATGGGCTCAAGGTGATAAAAATTGACCAAGTTATGACCATTTGAACCCACATATGGAAAATTTGGGATTCATCTGGGTGACTTGTAATCTTTCTTCTTCACCAAGTTCCTTCCACATGAAAACTCCTTGGAACTATTGAAGTGATTTGTTGGTAACTTTTTGAAGAGAAGGATGCTTTTGGAATCACTCAAAAATACCAAAAGATGAGCAAGATATGCTCCTTTGAAGTTCAAAACCCTAGCCTCTAGATCAAGAGAATGCTTTGAGGAACTTTGCCAAGTTTCAACAAACTTTTTGTTTCCTTTGTGAATAGAAATTGTTGAGGATGATGATGAGGACTCATGGCCACCAAAACCACTTCCATACTAATTCTTCCAAAACAACTTCAATGGTGAGGTTTGAATTTCTCAAGCTATTGACTAAGGCATGGAAATAAACTCATGAACTCAAGAACTCAAAACGCGTTAGTAATCAAATCCAAGGGATCTGGCGCGTTGTGCATATCATGGTCATTAATGAATAATGTACAGAATCAATAATATATCAGATTTTTGAAAAACAAAAATGGCACGCCATCATTGGTTGGAAGATGACACGTAGGTCATCTTCAACCTCCAGCCATTGTGATTTGCAGGTCTCTCAAACTGTAAAATTAGAAGCTCATACCTATGCCAATCGGTTCGTCTCTTCAAAACGAAAACAACCACACCCTCGCGCCAAATTTATATAAATTGTAGCTCAAGCAATTTGGAAAGAATGTTTTGAAAAGGGATTTGAAAAATCATGGTCAAAACGTGTTTCCAGTGAACTGTAAGTGTTGCGACTAGAACCAGGGCAATGAGAGCAACACAATGATATCAGAGTTTTGAAGAATTGATGAAGGAATCTACCTATTGAAGTTTAGTTGCGGAGTTCTGAAACTGGATTTCTATGGAACAGTATAGGGCACGATTCTTGAATGTAATTATATGGTTAGCTTCAGGGAAGATCAAGGAAGGTGAATTGAGGGGAAAATGGAATGAAAAAGGCTTGAGAATAGATTTCGAAGTTGCTGAATTTTGGGTTGTGAAGCAAGTTTGGAAGGGTGATTCTGGCTATCTAAGCTTGGGAAATTGAATGGGGGATGGCCCTATATTTATAGGGAAGCAAATGGCATCAAAAGGAATAACAAATGATGTGTTTTGGAGGGAATTCGTGTGGGTTTGCATCATGAAGAAAGTGTGACTCAAACTTGATCAAAACTCATCCAAATCATGTGTTTCATGATGCTAATCACTTCTAGAAAGTTTCTAAACATGATTAGAAACAAAAAAGCGTGGAAACCTGTGATTAAAAGCCAAAACAATGATTTCAAAATTCTGACTTTGTCCAAAATTCAGTTTCAAACTACCAAATTCAAACCCATGGTATTTCCACCTCAAGGGGTCTTAGGGCATAATTCTTGATGCTTTGGAAAGATGATGTTACAAGCTTTGCAATGGAAAAGGAATGGAATCAAATGGATGCTTGAGCTGAAAGTTACATGGAGTCAAAGTTGAAGAAAAAGAGTAGACTTTCCATACTTAGAAATATTTCAAATTCTTCTTTAAAAATGACCTATAATCCTTTGCATCCAAACATGGCCTTCCACTTAGAATTTGCTCTTGACCAAAAAAGATGGAATGAAGTAGACCTCTTGAATGACATTTTTCAATTTGAACCACTCAAAATCTCCAAAAATTGAGCAAGTTATGACTTGTTGAAGTTGGCCAAAAATCAAGAAATGACCTATAATCTTTTGCATTCTTAATGCAACTTCCATCCATTTTCTTACTTTGCACATAAAACAATGCATGAAGTACACCTCCTTAAGATCATCATGGAAAAATAATGGGCTCAAGGTGATAAAAATTGACCAAGTTATGACCATTTGAACCCACATATGGAAAATTTGGGATTCATCTGGGTGACTTGTAATCTTTCTTCTTCACCAAGTTCCTTCCACATGAAAACTCCTTGGAACTATTGAAGTGATTTGTTGGTAACTTTTTGAAGAGAAGGATGCTTTTGGAATCACTCAAAAATACCAAAAGATGAGCAAGATATGCTCCTTTGAAGTTCAAAACCCTAGCCTCTAGATCAAGAGAATGCTTTGAGGAACTTTGCCAAGTTTCAACAAACTTTTTGTTTCCTTTGTGAATAGAAATTGTTGAGGATGATGATGAGGACTCATGGCCACCAAAACCACTTCCATACTAATTCTTCCAAAACAACTTCAATGGTGAGGTTTGAATTTCTCAAGCTATTGACTAAGGCATGGAAATAAACTCATGAACTCAAGAACTCAAAACGCGTTAGTAATCAAATCCAAGGGATCTGGCGCGTTGTGCATATCATGGTCATTAATGAATAATGTACAGAATCAATAATATATCAGATTTTTGAAAAACAAAAATGGCACGCCATCATTGGTTGGAAGATGACACGTAGGTCATCTTCAACCTCCAGCCATTGTGATTTGCAGGTCTCTCAAACTGTAAAATTAGAAGCTCATACCTATGCCAATCGGTTCGTCTCTTCAAAACGAAAACAACCACACCCTCGCGCCAAATTTATATAAATTGTAGCTCAAGCAATTTGGAAAGAATGTTTTGAAAAGGGATTTGAAAAATCATGGTCAAAACGTGTTTCCAGTGAACTGTAAGTGTTGCGACTAGAACCAGGGCAATGAGAGCAACACAATGATATCAGAGTTTTGAAGAATTGATGAAGGAATCTACCTATTGAAGTTTAGTTGCGGAGTTCTGAAACTGGATTTCTATGGAACAGTATAGGGCACGATTCTTGAATGTAATTATATGGTTAGCTTCAGGGAAGATCAAGGAAGGTGAATTGAGGGGAAAATGGAATGAAAAAGGCTTGAGAATAGATTTCGAAGTTGCTGAATTTTGGGTTGTGAAGCAAGTTTGGAAGGGTGATTCTGGCTATCTAAGCTTGGGAAATTGAATGGGGGATGGCCCTATATTTATAGGGAAGCAAATGGCATCAAAAGGAATAACAAATGATGTGTTTTGGAGGGAATTCGTGTGGGTTTGCATCATGAAGAAAGTGTGACTCAAACTTGATCAAAACTCATCCAAATCATGTGTTTCATGATGCTAATCACTTCTAGAAAGTTTCTAAACATGATTAGAAACAAGAAAGCGTGGAAACCTGTGATTAAAAGCCAAAACAATGATTTCAAAATTCTGACTTTGTCCAAAATTCAGTTTCAAACTACCAAATTCAAACCCATGGTATTTCCACCTCAAGGGGTCTTAGGGCATAATTCTTGATGCTTTGGAAAGATGATGTTACAAGCTTTGCAATGGAAAAGGAATGGAATCAAATGGATGCTTGAGCTGAAAGTTACATGGAGTCAAAGTTGAAGAAAAAGAGTAGACTTTCCATACTTAGAAATATTTCAAATTCTTCTTTAAAAATGACCTATAATCCTTTGCATCCAAACATGGCCTTCCACTGAGAATTTGCTCTTGACCAAAAAAGATGGAATGAAGTAGACCTCTTGAATGACATTTTTCAATTTGAACCACTCAAAATCTCCAAAAATTGAGCAAGTTATGACTTGTTGAAGTTGGCCAAAAATCAAGAAATGACCTATAATCTTTTGCATTCTTAATGCAACTTCCATCCATTTTCTTACTTTGCACATAAAACAATGCATGAAGTACACCTCCTTAAGATCATCATGGAAAAATAATGGGCTCAAGGTGATAAAAATTGACCAAGTTATGACCATTTGAACCCACATATGGAAAATTTGGGATTCATCTGGGTGACTTGTAATCTTTCTTCTTCACCAAGTTCCTTCCACATGAAAACTCCTTGGAACTATTGAAGTGATTTGTTGGTAACTTTTTGAAGAGAAGGATGCTTTTGGAATCACTCAAAAATACCAAAAGATGAGCAAGATATGCTCCTTTGAAGTTCAAAACCCTAGCCTCTAGATCAAGAGAATGCTTTGAGGAACTTTGCCAAGTTTCAACAAACTTTTCGTTTCCTTTGTGAATAGAAATTGTTGAGGATGATGATGAGGACTCATGGCCACCAAAACCACTTCCATACTAATTCTTCCAAAACAACTTCAATGGTGAGGTTTGAATTTCTCAAGCTATTGACTAAGGCATGGAAATAAACTCATGAACTCAAGAACTCAAAACGCGTTAGTAATCAAATCCAAGGGATCTGGCGCGTTGTGCATATCATGGTCATTAATGAATAATGTACAGAATCAATAATATATCAGATTTTTGAAAAACAAAAATGGCACGCCATCATTGGTTGGAAGATGACACGTAGGTCATCTTCAACCTCCAGCCATTGTGATTTGCAGGTCTCTCAAACTGTAAAATTAGAAGCTCATACCTATGCCAATCGGTTCGTCTCTTCAAAACGAAAACAACCACACCCTCGCGCCAAATTTATATAAATTGTAGCTCAAGCAATTTGGAAAGAATGTTTTGAAAAGGGATTTGAAAAATCATGGTCAAAACGTGTTTCCAGTGAACTGTAAGTGTTGCGACTAGAACCAGGGCAATGAGAGCAACACAATGATATCAGAGTTTTGAAGAATTGATGAAGGAATCTACCTATTGAAGTTTAGTTGCGGAGTTCTGAAACTGGATTTCTATGGAACAGTATAGGGCACGATTCTTGAATGTAATTATATGGTTAGCTTCAGGGAAGATCAAGGAAGGTGAATTGAGGGGAAAATGGAATGAAAAAGGCTTGAGAATAGATTTCGAAGTTGCTGAATTTTGGGTTGTGAAGCAAGTTTGGAAGGGTGATTCTGGCTATCTAAGCTTGGGAAATTGAATGGGGGATGGCCCTATATTTATAGGGAAGCAAATGGCATCAAAAGGAATAACAAATGATGTGTTTTGGAGGGAATTCGTGTGGGTTTGCATCATGAAGAAAGTGTGACTCAAACTTGATCAAAACTCATCCAAATCATGTGTTTCATGATGCTAATCACTTCTGGAAAGTTTCTAAACATGATTAGAAACAAAAAAGCGTGGAAACCTGTGATTAAAAGCCAAAACAATGATTTCAAAATTCTGACTTTGTCCAAAATTCAGTTTCAAACTACCAAATTCAAACCCATGGTATTTCCACCTCAAGGGGTCTTAGGGCATAATTCTTGATGCTTTGGAAAGATGATGTTACAAGCTTTGCAATGGAAAAGGAATGGAATCAAATGGATGCTTGAGCTGAAAGTTACATGGAGTCAAAGTTGAAGAAAAAGAGTAGACTTTCCATACTTAGAAATATTTCAAATTCTTCTTTAAAAATGACCTATAATCCTTTGCATCCAAACATGGCCTTCCACTTAGAATTTGCTCTTGACCAAAAAAGATGGAATGAAGTAGACCTCTTGAATGACATTTTTCAATTTGAACCACTCAAAATCTCCAAAAATTGAGCAAGTTATGACTTGTTGAAGTTGGCCAAAAATCAAGAAATGACCTATAATCTTTTGCATTCTTAATGCAACTTCCATCCATTTTCTTACTTTGCACATAAAACAATGCATGAAGTACACCTCCTTAAGATCATCATGGAAAAATAATGGGCTCAAGGTGATAAAAATTGACCAAGTTATGACCATTTGAACCCACATATGGAAAATTTGGGATTCATCTGGGTGACTTGTAATCTTTCTTCTTCACCAAGTTCCTTCCACATGAAAACTCCTTGGAACTATTGAAGTGATTTGTTGGTAACTTTTTGAAGAGAAGGATGCTTTTGGAATCACTCAAAAATACCAAAAGATGAGCAAGATATGCTCCTTTGAAGTTCAAAACCCTAGCCTCTAGATCAAGAGAATGCTTTGAGGAACTTTGCCAAGTTTCAACAAACTTTTTGTTTCCTTTGTGAATAGAAATTGTTGAGGATGATGATAAGGACTCATGGCCACCAAAACCACTTCCATACTAATTCTTCCAAAACAACTTCAATGGTGAGGTTTGAATTTCTCAAGCTATTGACTAAGGCATGGAAATAAACTCATGAACTCAAGAACTCAAAACGCGTTAGTAATCAAATCCAAGGGATCTGGCGCGTTGTGCATATCATGGTCATTAATGAATAATGTACAGAATCAATAATATATCAGATTTTTGAAAAACAAAAATGGCACGCCATCATTGGTTGGAAGATGACACGTAGGTCATCTTCAACCTCCAGCCATTGTGATTTGCAGGTCTCTCAAACTGTAAAATTAGAAGCTCATACCTATGCCAATCGGTTCGTCTCTTCAAAACGAAAACAACCACACCCTCGCGCCAAATTTATATAAATTGTAGCTCAAGCAATTTGGAAAGAATGTTTTGAAAAGGGATTTGAAAAATCATGGTCAAAACGTGTTTCCAGTGAACTGTAAGTGTTGCGACTAGAACCAGGGCAATGAGAGCAACACAATGATATCAGAGTTTTGAAGAATTGATGAAGGAATCTACCTATTGAAGTTGAGTTGCGGAGTTCTGAAACTGGATTTCTATGGAACAGTATAGGGCACGATTCTTGAATGTAATTATATGGTTAGCTTCAGGGAAGATCAAGGAAGGTGAATTGAGGGGAAAATGGAATGAAAAAGGCTTGAGAATAGATTTCGAAGTTGCTGAATTTTGGGTTGTGAAGCAAGTTTGGAAGGGTGATTCTGGCTATCTAAGCTTGGGAAATTGAATGGGGGATGGCCCTATATTTATAGGGAAGCAAATGGCATCAAAAGGAATAACAAATGATGTGTTTTGGAGGGAATTCGTGTGGGTTTGCATCATGAAGAAAGTGTGACTCAAACTTGATCAAAACTCATCCAAATCATGTGTTTCATGATGCTAATCACTTCTGGAAAGTTTCTAAACATGATTAGAAACAAAAAAGCGTGGAAACCTGTGATTAAAAGCCAAAACAATGATTTCAAAATTCTGACTTTGTCCAAAATTCAGTTTCAAACTACCAAATTCAAACCCATGGTATTTCCACCTCAAGGGGTCTTAGGGCATAATTCTTGATGCTTTGGAAAGATGATGTTACAAGCTTTGCAATGGAAAAGGAATGGAATCAAATGGATGCTTGAGCTGAAAGTTACATGGAGTCAAAGTTGAAGAAAAAGAGTAGACTTTCCATACTTAGAAATATTTCAAATTCTTCTTTAAAAATGACATATAATCCTTTGCATCCAAACATGGCCTTCCACTTAGAATTTGCTCTTGACCAAAAACGATGGAATGAAGTAGACCTCTTGAATGACATTTTTCAATTTGAACTACTCAAAATCTCCAAAAATTGAGCAAGTTATGACTTGTTGAAGTTGGCCAAAAATCAAGAAATGACCTATAATCTTTTGCATTCTAAAGGCAACTTCCATCCATTTTCTTACTTTGAACATAAAACAATGCATGAAGTACACCTCCTTAAGATCATCATGGAAAAATAATGGGATCAAGGTGATAAAAATTGACCAAGTTATGACAATTTGAACCCACATATGGAAAATTTGGGATTCATCTGGGTGACTTGTAATCTTTCTTCTTCACCAAGTTCCTTCCACATGAAAACTCCTTGGTACTATTGAAGTGATTTGTTGGTAACTTTTTGAAGAGAAGGATTCTTTTGGAATCACTCAAAAAAACCAAAAGATGAGCAAGATATGCTCCTTTGAAGTTCAAAACCCTAGCCTCTAGATCAAGAGAATGCTTTGAGGAACTTTGCCAAGTTTCAACAAACTTTTTGTTTCCTTTGTGAATAGAAATTGTTGAGGATGATGATGAGGACTCATGGCCACCAAAACCACTTCCATACTAATTCTTCCAAAACAACTTCAATGGTGAGGTTTGAATTTCTCAAGCTATTGACTAAGGCATGGAAATAAACTCATGAACTCAAGAACTCAAAACGCGTTAGTAATCAAATCCAAGTGATCTGGCGCGCTGTGCATATCATGGTCATTAATGAATTATGTACAGAATCAATAATAAATCAGATTTTTGAAAAACAAAAATGGCACGCCATCATTGGTTGGAAGATGACACGTAGGTCATCTTCAACCTCCAGCCAACGTGATTTGCAGGTCTCTCAAACTGTAAAATCAGAAGCTCAGACCTATGCCAATCGGTTCGTCTCTTCAAAACGAAAACAACCACACCCTCGCGCAAAATTTATATAAATTGTAGCTCAAGCAATTTGGAAAGAATGTTTTGAAAAGGGATTTGAAAAATCATGGTCAAAACGTGTTTCCGGTAAACTGTTAGTGTTGCGACTAGAACCAGGGCAATGAGAGCAACACAATGATATCAGAGTTTTGAAGAATTGATGAAGGAAACTACCTATTGAAGTTTAGTTTCGGAGTTCTGAAATTGGATTTCTATGGAACAGTATAGGGCACGATTCTTGAATGTAATTATATGGTTAGCTTCAGGGAAGATCAAGGAAAGTGAATAGAGGGGAAAATGGAATGAAAAAGGCTTGAGAATAGATTTCGAAGTTGCTGAATTCTGGGTTGTGAAGCAAGTTTGGAAGGGTGATTCTGGCTATCTAAGCTTGGGAAATTGAATGGGGGATGACCCTATATTTATAGGGAAGCAAATGGCATCAAAAGGAATAACAAATGATGTGTTTTGGAGGGAATTCGTGTGGGTTTGCATCATGAAGAAAGTGTGACTCAAACTTGATCAAAACTCATCCAAATCATGTGTTTCATGATGCTAATCACTTCTGGAAAGTTTCTAAACATGATTAGAAACAAAAAAGCGTGGAAATCCTGTGATTAAAAGCCAAAACAAAGATTTCAAAATTCTGACTTTGTCCAAAATTCAGTTTCAAACTACCAAATGCAATCCCATGGTATTTCCACCTCAAAGGGTCTTAGGGCATAATTCTTGATGCTTTGGAAAGATGAGGTTACAAGCTTTGAAATGGAAAAGGAATGGAATCAAATGGATGCTTGAGCTGAAAGTTACATGGAGTCAAAGTTGAAGAAAAAGAGTAGACTTTCCATACTTAGAAATATTTCAAATTCTTCTTTATAAATGACCTATAATCCTTTGCATCCAAACATGGCCTTCCACTTAGAATTTGCTCTTGACCAAAAACGATGGAATGAAGTAGACCTCTTGAATGACATTTTTCAATTTGAACCACTCAAAATCTCCAAAAATTGAGCAAGTTATGACTTGTTGAAGTTGGCCAAAAATCAAGAAATGACCTATAATCTTTTGCATTCTTAAGGCAACTTCCATCCATTTTCTTACTTTGAACATAAAACAATGCATGAAGTACACCTCCTTAAGATCATCATGGAAAAGTAATGGGCTCAAGGTGATAAAAATTGACCAAGTTATGACAATTTGAACCCACATATGGAAAATTTGGGATTCATCTGGGTGACTTGTAATCTTTCTTCTTCACCAAGTTCCTTCCACATGAAAACTCCTTGGAACTATTGAAGTGATTTGTTGGTAACTTTTTGAAGAGAAGGATGCTTTTGGAATCACTCAAAAATACCAAAAGATGAGCAAGATATGCTCCTTTGAAGTTCAAAACCCTAGCCTCTAGATCAAGAGAATGCTTTGAGGAACTTTGCCAAGTTTCAACAAACTTTTTGTTTCCTTTGTGAATAGAATTTGTTGAGGATGATGATGAGGACTCATGGCCACCAAAACCACTTCCATACTAATTCTTCCAAAATAACTTCAATGGTGAGGTTTGAATTTTTCAAGCTATTGACTAAGGCATGGAAATAAACTCATGAACTCAAGAACTCAAAACGCGTTAGTAATCAAATCCAAGGGATCTGGCGCGTTGTGCATATCATGGTCATTAATGAATTATGTACAGAATCAATAATAAATCAGATTTTTGAAAAACAAAAATGGCACGCCATCATTGGTTGGAAGATGACACGTAGGTCATCTTCAACCTCCAGCCAACGTGATTTGCAGGTCTCTCAAACTCTAAAATCAGAAGCTCAGACCTATGACAATCGGTTCGTCTCTTCAAAACGAAAACAACCACACCCTCGCGCAAAATTTATATAAATTGTAGCTCAAGCAATTTGGAAAGAATGTTTTGAAAAGGGATTTGAAAAATCATGGTCAAAACGTGTTTCCGGTGAACTGTAAGTGTTGCGACTAGAACCAGGGCAATGAGAGCAACACAATGATATCAGAGTTTTGAACAATTGATGAAGGAAACTACCTATTGAAGTTTAGTTTCAGAGTTCTGAAACTGGATTTCTATGGAACAGTATAGGGCACGATTCTTGAATGTAATTATATGGTTAGCTTCAGGGAAGATCAAGGAAGGTGAATTGAGGGGAAAATGGAATGAAAAAGGCTTGAGAATAGATTTCGAAGTTGCTGAATTCTGGGTTGTGAAGCAAGTTTGGAAGGGTGATTCTGGCTATCTAAGCTTGGGAAATTGAATGGGGGATGGCCCTATATTTATAGGGAAGAAAATGGCATCAAAAGGAATAACAAATGATGTGTTTTGGAGGGAATTCGTGTGGGTTTGCATCATGAAGAAAGTGTGACTCAAACTTGATCAAAACTCATCCAAATCATGTGTTTCATGATGCTAATCACTTCTAGAAAGTTTCTAAACATGATTAGAAACAAAAAGCGTGGAAATCCTGTGATTAAAAGCCAAAACAAAGATTTCAAAATTCTGACTTTGTCCAAAATTCAGTTTCAAACTACCAAATTCAAACCCATGGTATTTCCACCTCAAGGGTTCTTAGGGCATAATTCTTGATGCTTTGGAAAGATGAGGTTACAAGCTTTGCAATGGAAAAGGAATGGAATCAAATGGATGCTTGAGCTGAAAGTTACATGGAGTCAAAGTTGAAGAAAAAGAGTAGACTTTCCATACTTAGAAATATTTCAAATTCTTCTTTAAAAATGACCTATAATCCTTTGCATCCAAACATGGCCTTCCACTTAGAATTTGCTCTTGACCAAAAACGATGGAATGAAGTAGACCTCTTGAATGACATTTTTCAATTTGAACCACTCAAAATCTCCGAAAATTGAGCAAGTTATGACTTGTTGAAGTTGGCCAAAAATCAAGAAATGACCTATAATCTTTTGCATTCTTAAGGCAACTTCCATCCATTTTCTTACTTTGAACATAAAACAATGCATGAAGTACACCTCCTTAAGATCATCATGGAAAAATAATGGGCTCAAGGTGATAAAAAATGACCAAGTTATGACAATTTGAACCCACATATGGAAAATTTGGGATTCATCTGGGTGACTTGTAATCTTTCTTCTTCACCAAGTTCCTTCCACATGAAAACTCCTTGGAACTATTGAAGTGATTTGTTGGTAACTTTTTGAAGAGAAGGATGCTTTTGGAATCACTCAAAAATACCAAAAGATGAGCAAGATATGCTCCTTTGAAGTTCAAAACCCTAGCCTCTAGATCAAGAGAATGCTTTGAGGAACTTTGCCAAGTTTCAACAAACTTTTTGTTTCCTTTGTGAATAGAAATTGTTGAGGATGATGATGAGGACTCATGGCCACCAAAACCACTTCCATACTAATTCTTCCAAAACAACTTCAATGGTGAGGTTTGAATTTTTCAAGCTATTGACTAAGGCATGGAAATAAACTCATGAACTCAAGAACTCAAAACGCGTTAGTAATCAAATCCAAGGGATCTGGCGCGTTGTGCATATCATGGTCATTAATGAATTATGTACAGAATAAATAATAAATCAGATTTTTGAAAAACAAAAATGGCACGCCATCATTGGTTGGAAGATGACACGTAGGTCATCTTCAACCTCCAGCCAACGTGATTTGCCGGTCTCTCAAACTCTAAAATAAGAAGCTCAGACCTATGACAATCGGTTCGTCTCTTCAAAACGAAAACAACCACACCCTCGCGCAAAATTTATATAAATTGTAGCTCAAGCAATTTGGAAAGAATGTTTTGAAAAGGGATTTGAAAAATCATGGTCAAAACGTGTTTCCGGTGAACTGTAAGTGTTGCGACTAGAACCAGGGCAATGAGAGCAACACAATGATATCAGAGTTTTGAACAATTGATGAAGGAAACTACCTATTGAAGTTTAGTTTCGGAGTTCTGAAACTGGATTTCTATGGAACAGTATAGGGCACGATTCTTGAATGTAATTATATGGTTAGCTTCAGGGAAGATCAAGGAAGGTGAATTGAGGGGAAAATGGAATGAAAAAGGCTTGAGAATAGATTTCGAAGTTGCTGAATTCTGGGTTGTGAAGCAAGTTTGGAAGGGTGATTCTGGCTATCTAAGATTGGGAAATTGAATGGGGGATGGCCCTATATTTATAGGGAAGAAAATGGCATCAAAAGGAATAACAAATGATGTGTTTTGGAGGGAATTCGTGTGGGTTTGCATCATGAAGAAAGTGTGACTCAAACTTGATCAAAACTCATCCAAATCATGTGTTTCATGATGCTAATCACTTCTAGAAAGTTTCTAAACATGATTAGAAACAAAAAAGCGTGGAAATCCTGTGATTAAAAGCCAAAACAAAGATTTCAAAATTCTGACTTTGTCCAAAATTCAGTTTCAAACTACCAAATTCAAACCCATGGTATTTCCACCTCAAGGGGTCTTTGGGCATAATTCTTGATGCTTTGGAAAGATGAGGTTACAAGCTTTGCAATGGAAAAGGAATGGAATCAAATGGATGCTTGAGCTGAAAGTTACATGGAGTCAAAGTTGAAGAAAAAGAGTAGACTTTCCATACTTAGAAATATTTCAAATTCTTCTTTAAAAATGACCTATAATCCTTTGCATCCAAACATGGCCTTCCACTTAGAATTTGCTCTTGACCAAAAACGATGGAATGAAGTAGACCTCTTGAATGACATTTTTCAATTTGAACCACTCAAAATCTCCGAAAATTGAGCAAGTTATGACTTGTTGAAGTTGGCCAAAAATCAAGAAATGACCTATAATCTTTTGCATTCTTAAGGCAACTTCCATCCATTTTCTTACTTTGAACATAAAACAATGCATGAAGTACACCTCCTTAAGATCATCATGGAAAAATAATGGGCTCAAGGTGATAAAAAATGACCAAGTTATGACAATTTGAACCCACATATGGAAAATTTGGGATTCATCTGGGTGACTTGTAATCTTTCTTCTTCACCAAGTTCCTTCCACATGAAAACTCCTTGGAACTATTGAAGTGATTTGTTGGTAACTTTTTGAAGAGAAGGATGCTTTTGGAATCACTCAAAAATACCAAAAGATGAGCAAGATATGCTCCTTTGAAGTTCAAAACCCTAGCCTCTAGATCAAGAGAATGCTTTGAGGAACTTTGCCAAGTTTCAATAAACTTTTTGTTTCCTTTGTGAATAGAAATTGTTGAGGATGATGATGAGGACTCATGGCCACCAAAACCACTTCCATACTAATTCTTCCAAAACAACTTCAATGGTGAGGTTTGAATTTTTCAAGCTATTGACTAAGGCATGGAAATAAACTCATGAACTCAAGAACTCAAAACGCGTTAGTAATCAAATCCAAGGGATCTGGCGCGTTGTGCATATCATGGTCATTAATGAATTATGTACAGAATAAATAATAAATCAGATTTTTGAAAAACAAAAATGGCACGCCATCATTGGTTGGAAGATGACACGTAGGTCATCTTCAACCTCCAGCCAACGTGATTTGCCGGTCTCTCAAACTCTAAAATAAGAAGCTCAGACCTATGACAATCGGTTCGTCTCTTCAAAACGAAAACAACCACACCCTCGCGCAAAATTTATATAAATTGTAGCTCAAGCAATTTGGAAAGAATGTTTTGAAAAGGGATTTGAAAAATCATGGTCAAAACGTGTTTCCGGTGAACTGTAAGTGTTGCGACTAGAACCAGGGCAATGAGAGCAACACAATGATATCAGAGTTTTGAACAATTGATGAAGGAAACTACCTATTGAAGTTTAGTTTCGGAGTTCTGAAACTGGATTTCTATGGAACAGTATAGGGCACGATTCTTGAATGTAATTATATGGTTAGCTTCAGGGAAGATCAAGGAAGGTGAATTGAGGGGAAAATGGAATGAAAAAGGCTTGAGAATAGATTTCGAAGTTGCTGAATTCTGGGTTGTGAAGCAAGTTTGGAAGGGTGATTCTGGCTATCTAAGATTGGGAAATTGAATGGGGGATGGCCCTATATTTATAGGGAAGAAAATGGCATCAAAAGGAATAACAAATGATGTTTTTTGGAGGGAATTCGTGTGGGTTTGCATCATGAAGAAAGTGTGACTCAAGCTTGATCAAAACTCATCCAAATCATGTGTTTCATGATGCTAATCACTTCTAGAAAGTTTCTAAACATGATTAGAAACAAAAAAGCGTGGAAATCCTGTGATTAAAAGCCAAAACAAAGATTTCAAAATTCTGACTTTGTCCAAAATTCAGTTTCAAACTACCAAATTCAAACCCATGGTATTTCCACCTCAAGGGGTCTTAGGGCATAATTCTTGATGCTTTGGAAAGATGAGGTTACAAGCTTTGCAATGGAAAAGGAATGGAATCAAATGGATGCTTGAGCTGAAAGTTACATGGAGTCAAAGTTGAAGAAAAAGAGTAGACTTTCCATACTTAGAAATATTTCAAATTCTTCTTTAAAAATGACCTATAATCCTTTGCATCCAAACATGGCCTTCCACTTAGAATTTGCTCTTGACCAAAAACGATGGAATGAAGTAGACCTCTTGAATGACATTTTTCAATTTGAACCACTCAAAATCTACGAAAATTGAGCAAGTTATGACTTGTTGAAGTTGGCCAAAAATCAAGAAATGACCTATAATCTTTTGCATTCTTAAGGCAACTTCCATCCATTTTCTTACTTTGAACATAAAACAATGCATGAAGTACACCTCCTTAAGATCATCATGGAAAAATAATGGGCTCAAGGTGATAAAAAATGACCAAGTTATGACAATTTGAACCCACATATGGAAAATTTGGGATTCATCTGGGTGACTTGTAATCTTTCTTCTTCACCAAGTTCCTTCCACATGAAAACTCCTTGGAACTATTGAAGTGATTTGTTGGTAACTTTTTGAAGAGAAGGATGCTTTTGGAATCACTCAAAAATACCAAAAGATGAGCAAGATATGCTCCTTTGAAGTTCAAAACCCTAGCCTCTAGATCAAGAGAATGCTTTGAGGAACTTTGCCAAGTTTCAACAAACTTTTTGTTTCCTTTGTGAATAGAAATTGTTGAAGATGATGATGAGGACTCATGGCCACCAAAACCACATCCATACTAATTCTTCCAAAACAACTTCAATGGTGAGGTTTGAATTTCTCAAGCTATTGACTAAGGCATGGAAATAAACTCATGAACTCTAGAACTCAAAACGTGTTAGTAATCAAATCCAAGGGATCTGGCGCGCTGTGCATATCATGGTCATTAATGAATTATGTACAGAATCAATAATAAATCAGATTTTTGAAAAACAAAAATGGCACGCCATCATTGGTTGGAAGATGACACGTAGGTCATCTTCAACCTCCAGCCAACGTGATTTGCAGGTCTCTCAAACTGTAAAATCAGAAGCTCAGACCTATGACAATCGGTTCGTCTCTTCAAAACGAAAACAACCACACCCTCGCGCAAAATTTATATAAATTGTAGCTCAAGCAATTTGGAAAGAATGTTTTGAAAAGGGATTTGAAAAATCATGGTCAAAACGTGTTTCCGGTGAACTGTAAGTGTTGCGACTAGAACCAGGGCAATGAGAGCAACACAATGATATTAGAGTTTTGAAGAATTGATGAAGGAATCTACCTATTGAAGTTTAGTTTCGGAGTTCTGAAACTGGATTTCTATGGAACAGTATAGGGCACGATTCTTGAATGTAATTATATGGTTAGCTTCAGGGAAGATCAAGGAAGGTGAATTGAGGGGAAAATGGAATGAAAAAGGCTTGAGAATAGATTTCGAAGTTGCTGAATTCTGGGTTGTGAAGCAAGTTTGGAAGGGTGATTCTGGCTATCTATGCTTGGGAAATTGAATGGGGGATGGCCCTATATTTATAGGGAAGCAAATGGCATAAAAAGGAATAACAAATGATGTGTTTTGGAGGGAATTCGTGTGGGTTTGCATCATGAAGAAAGTGTGACTCAAACTTGATCAAAACTCATCCAAATCATGTGTTTCATGATGCTAATCACTTCTGGAAAGTTTCTAAACATGATTAGAAACAAAAAAGCGTGGAAATCCTGTGATTAAAAGCCAAAACAAAGATTTCAAAATTCTGACTTTGTCCAAAATTCAGTTTCAAACTACCAAATTCAAACCCATGGTATTTCCACCTCAAGGGGTCTTAGGGCATAATTCTTGATGCTTTGGAAAGATGAGGTTACAAGCTTTGCAATGGAAAAGGAATGGAATCAAATGGATGCTTGAGCTGAAAGTTACATGGAGTCAAAGAAGAAGAAAAAGAGTAGACTTTCCATACTTAGAAATATTTCAAATTCTTCTTTAAAAATGACCTATAATCCTTTGCATCCAAACATGGCCTTCCACTTAGAATTTGCTCTTGACCAAAAACGATGGAATGAAGTAGACCTCTTAAATGACATTTTTCAATTTGAACCACTCAAAATCTCCAAAAATTGAGCAAGTTATGACTTGTTGAAGTTGGCCAAAAATCAAGAAATGACCTATAATCTTTTGCATTCTTAAGGCAACTTCCTTCCATTTTCTTACTTTGAACATAAAACAATGCATGAAGTACACCTCTTTAAGATCATCATGGAAAAATAATGGGCTCAAGGTGATAAATATTGACCAAGTTATGACCATTTGAACCCACATATGGAAAATTTGGGATTCTTCTGGGTGACTTGTAATCTTTCTTCTTCACCAAGTTCCTTCCACATGAAAACTCCTTGGAACTATTGAAGTGATTTGTTGGTAACTTTTTGAAGAGAAGGATGCTTTTGGAATCACTCAAAAATACCAAAAGATGATCAAGATATGCTCCTTTGAAGTTCAAAACCCTAGCCTCTAGATCAAGAGAATCCTTTGAGGAACTTTGCCAAGTTTCAACAAACTTTTTGTTTCCTTTGTGAATAGAAATTGTTGAGGATGATGATGAGGACTCATGGCCACCAAAACCACTTCCATACTAATTCTTCCAAAACAACTTCAATGGTGAGGTTTGAATTTCTCAAGCTATTGACTAAGGCATGGAAATAAACTCATGAACTCAAGAACTAAAAACGCGTTAGTAATCAAATCCAAGGGATCTGGCGCGCTGTGCATATCATGGTCATTAATGAATTATGTACAGAATCAATAATAAATCAGATTTTTGAAAAACAAAAATGGCACGCCATCATTGGTTGGAAGATGACACGTAGGTCATCTTCAACCTCCAGCCAACGTGATTTGCAGGTCTCTCAAACTGTAAAATCAGAAGCTCAGACCTATGCCAATCGGTTCGTCTCTTCAAAACGAAAAAAACCACACCCTCGCGCCAAATTTATATAAATTGTAGCTCAAGCAATTTGGAAAGAATGTTTTGAAAAGGGATTTGAAAAATCATGGTCAAAACGTGTTTCCGGTGAACTGTAAGTGTTGCGACTAGAACCAGGGCAATGAGAGCAACACAATGATATTAGAGTTTTGAAGAATTGATGAAGGAATCTACCTATTGAAGTTTAGTTTCGGAGTTCTGAAATTGGATTTCTATGGAACAGTATAGGGCACGATTCTTGAATGTAATTATCTGGTTAGCTTCAGGGAAGATCAAGGAAGGTGAATTGAGGGGAAAATGGAATGAAAAAGGCTTGAGAATAGATTTCGAAGTTGCTGAATTCTGGGTTGTGAAGCAAGTTTGGAAGGGTGATTCTGGCTATCTATGCTTGGGAAATTGAATGGGGGGTGGCCCTATATTTATAGGGAAGCAAATGGCATAAAAAGGAATAACAAATGATGTGTTTTGGAGGGAATTCGTGTGGGTTTGCATCATGAAGAAAGTGTGACTCAAACTTGATCAAAACTCATCCAAATCATGTGTTTCATGATGCTAATCACTTCTGGAAAGTTTCTAAACATGATTAGAAACAAAAAAGCGTGGAAATCCTGTGATTAGAAGCCAAAACAAAGATTTCAAAATTCTGACTTTGTCCAAAATTCAGTTTCAAACTACCAAATTCAAACCCATGGTATTTCCACCTCAAGGGGTCTTAGGGCATAATTCTTGATGCTTTGGAAAGATGAGGTTACAAGCTTTGCAATGGAAAAGGAATGGAATCAAATGGAAGCTTGAGCTGAAAGTTACATGGAGTCAAAGTTGAAGAAAAAGAGTAGACTTTCCATACTTAGAAATATTTCCAATTCTTCTTTAAAAATGACCTATAATCCTTTGCATCCAAACATGGCCTTCCACTTAGAATTTGCTCTTGACCAAAAACGATGGAATGAAGTAGACCTCTTGAATGACATTTTTCAATTTGAACCACTCAAAATCTCCAAAAATTGAGCAAGTTATGACTTGTTGAAGTTGGCCAAAAATCAAGAAATGACCTATAATCTTTTGCATTCTTAAGGCAACTTCCATCCATTTTCTTACTTTGAACATAAAACAATGCATGAAGTACACCTCCTTAAGATCATCATGGAAAAATAATGGGCTCAAGGTGATAAATATTGACCAAGTTATGACCATTTGAACACATATATGGAAAATTTGGGATTCTTCTGGGTGACTTGTAATCTTTCTTCTTCACCAAGTTCCTTCCACATGAAAACTCCTTGGAACTATTGAAGTGATTTGTTGGTAACTTTTTGAAGAGAAGGATGCTTTTGGAATCACTCAAAAATACCAAAAGATGATCAAGATATGCTCCTTTGAAGTTCAAAACCCTAGCCTCTAGATCAAGAGAATCCTTTGAGGAACTTTGCCAAGTTTCAACAAACTTTTTGTTTCCTTTGTGAATAGAAATTGTTGAGGATGATGATGAGGACTCATGGCCACCAAAACCACTTCCATACTAATTCTTCCAAAACAACTTCAATGGTGAGGTTTGAATTTCTCAAGCTATTGACTAAGGCATGGAAATAAACTCATGAACTCAAGAACTCAAAACGCGTTAGTAATCAAATCCAAGGGATCTGGCGCGCTGTGCATATCATGGTCATTAATGAATTATGTATAGAATCAATAATAAATCAGATTTTTGAAAAACAAAAATGGCACGCCATCATTGGTTGGAAGATGACACGTAGGTCATCTTCAACCTCCAGCCAACGTGATTTGCAGGTCTCTCAAACTGTAAAATCAGAAGCTCAGACCTATGCCAATCGGTTCGTCTCTTCAAAACGAAAACAACCACACCCTCGCGCCAAATTTATATAAATTGTAGCTCAAGCAATTTGGAAAGAATGTTTTGAAAAGGGATTTGAAAAATCATGGTCAAAACGTGTTTCCAGTGAACTGTAAGTGTTGCGACTAGAACCAGGGCAATGAGAGCAACACAATGATATCAGAGTTTTAAAGAATTGATGAAGGAATCTACCTATTGAAGTTTAGTTGCGGAGTTCTGAAACTGGATTTCTATGGAACAGTATAGGGCACGATTCTTGAATGTAATTATATGGTTACCTTCAGGGAAGATCAAGGAAGGTGAATTGAGGGGAAAATGGGATGAAAAAGGCTTGAGAATAGATTTCGAAGTTGCTGAATTTTGGGTTGTGAAGCAAGTTTGGAAGGGTGATTCTGGCTATCTAAGCTTGGGAAATTGAATGGGGGATGGCCCTATATTTATAGGGAAGCAAATGGCATAAAAAGGAATAACAAATGATGTGTTTTGGAGGGAATTCGTGTGGGTTTGCATCATGAAGAAAGTGTGACTCAAACTTGATCAAAACTCATCCAAATCATGTGTTTCATGATGCTAATCACTTCTGGAAAGTTTCTAAACATGATTAGAAACAAAAAAGCGTGGAAATCCTGTGATTAAAAGCCAAAACAAAGATTTCAAAATTCTGACTTTGTCCAAAATTCAGTTTCAAACTACCAAATTCAAACCCATGGTATTTCCACCTCAAGGGGTCTTAGGGCATAATTCTTGATGCTTTGGAAAGATGAGGTTACAAGCTTTGCAATGGAAAAGGAATGGAATCAAATGGATGCTTGAGCTGAAAGTTACATGGAGTCAAAGAAGAAGAAAAAGAGTAGACTTTCCATACTTAGAAATATTTCAAATTCTTCTTTAAAAATGACCTATAATCCTTTGCATCCAAACATGGCCTTCCACTTAGAATTTGCTCTTGACCAAAAACGATGGAATGAAGTAGACCTCTTAAATGACATTTTTCAATTTGAACCACTCAAAATCTCCAAAAATTGAGCAAGTTATGACTTGTTGAAGTTGGCCAAAAATCAAGAAATGACCTATAATCTTTTGCATTCTTAAGGCAACTTCCTTCCATTTTCTTACTTTGAACATAAAACAATGCATGAAGTACACCTCCTTAAGATCATCATGGAAAAATAATGGGCTCAAGGTGATAAATATTGACCAAGTTATGACCATTTGAACACATATATGAAAAATTTGGGATTCTTCTGGGTGACTTGTAATCTTTCTTCTTCACCAAGTTCCTTCCACATGAAAACTCCTTGGAACTATTGAAGTGATTTGTTGGTAACTTTTTGAAGAGAAGGATGCTTTTGGAATCACTCAAAAATACCAAAAGATGATCAAGATATGCTCCTTTGAAGTTCAAAACCCTAGCCTCTAGATCAAGAGAATCCTTTGAGGAACTTTGCCAAGTTTCAACAAACTTTTTGTTTCCTTTGTGAATAGAAATTGTTGAGGATGATGATGAGGACTCATGGCCACCAAAACCACTTCCATACTAATTCTTCCAAAACAACTTCAATGGTGAGGTTTGAATTTCTCAAGCTATTGACTAAGGCATGGAAATAAACTCATGAACTCAAGAACTCAAAACGCGTTAGTAATCAAATCCAAGGGATCTGGCGCGCTGTGCATATCATGGTCATTAATGAATTATGTACATAATCAATAATAAATCAGATTTTGGAAAAACAAAAATGGCACGCCATCATTGGTTGGAAGATGACACGTAGGTCATCTTCAACCTCCAGCCAACGTGATTTGCAGGTCTCTCAAACTGTAAAATCAGAAGCTCAGACCTATGCCAATCGGTTCGTCTCTTCAAAACGAAAACAACCACACCCTCGCGCCAAATTTATATAAATTGTAGCTCAAGCAATTTGGAAAGAATGTTTTGAAAAGGGATTTGAAAAATCATGGTCAAAACGTGTTTCCAGTGAACTGTAAGTGTTGCGACTAGAACCAGGGCAATGAGAGCAACACAATGATATCAGAGTTTTGAAGAATTGATGAAGGAATCTACCTATTGAAGTTTAGTTGCGGAGTTCTGAAACTGGATTTCTATGGAACAGTATAGGGCATGATTCTTGAATGTAATTATATGGTTAGCTTCAGGGAAGATCAAGGAAGGTGAATTGAGGGGAAAATGGGATGAAAAAGGCTTGAGAATAGATTTCGAAGTTGCTGAATTTTGGGTTGTGAAGCAAGTTTGGAAGGGTGATTCTGGCTATCTAAGCTTGGGAAATTGAATGGGGGATGGCCCTATAATTATAGGGAAGCAAATGGCATCAAAAGGAATAACAAATGATGTGTTTTGGAGGGAATTCGTGTGGGTTTGCATCATGAAGAAAGTGTGACTCAAACTTGATCAAAACTCATCCAAATCATGTGTTTCATGATGCTAATCACTTCTGGAAAGTTTCTAAACATGATTAGAAACAAAAACGCGTGGAAATCCTGTGATTAGAAGCCAAAACAAAGATTTCAAAATTCTGACTTTGTCCAAAATTCAGTTTCAAACTACCAAATTCAAACCCATGGTATTTCCACCTCAAGGGGTCTTAGGGCATAATTCTTGATGCTTTGGAAAGATGAGGTTACAAGCTTTGCAATGGAAAAGGAATGGAATCAAATGGATGCTTGAGCTGAAAGTTACATGGAGTCAAAGTTGAAGAAAAAGAGTAGACTTTCCATACTTAGAAATATTTCAAATTCTTCTTTAAAAATGACCTATAATCCTTTGCATCCAAACATGGCCTTCCACTTAGAATTTGCTCTTGACCAAAAACGATGGAATGAAGTAGACCTCTTGAATGACATTTTTCAATTTGAACCACTCAAAATCTCCAAAAATTGAGCAAGTTATGACTTGTTGAAGTTGGCCAAAAATCAAGAAATGACCTATAATCTTTTGCATTCTTAAGGCAACTTCCATCCATTTTCTTACTTTGAACATAAAACAATGCATGAAGTACACCTCCTTAAGATCATCATGGAAAAATAATGGGCTCAAGGTGATAAAAATTGACCAAATTATGACCATTTGAACCCACATATGGAAAATTTGGGATTCTTCTGGGTGACTTGTAATCTTTCTTCTTCACCAAGTTCCTTCCACATGAAAACTCCTTGGAACTATTGAAGTGATTTGTTGGTAACTTTTTGAAGAGAAGGATGCTTTTGGAATCACTCAAAAATACCAAAAGATGATCAAGATATGCTCCTTTGAAGTTCAAAACCCTAGCCTCTAGATCAAGAGAATCCTTTGAGGAACTTTGCCAAGTTTCAACAAACTTTTTGTTTCCTTTGTGAATAGAAATTGTTGAGGATGATGATGAGGACTCATGGCCACCAAAACCACTTCCATACTAATTCTTCCAAAACAACTTCAATGGTGAGGTTTGAATTTCTCAAGCTATTGACTAAGGCATGGAAATAAACTCATGAACTCAAGAACTCAAAACGCGTTAGTAATCAAATCCAAGGGATCTGGCGCGCTGTGCATATCATGGTCATTAATGAATTATGTATAGAATCAATAATAAATCAGATTTTTGAAAAACAAAAATGGCACGCCATCATTGGTTGGAAGATGACACGTAGGTCATCTTCAACCTCCAGCCAACGTGATTTGCAGGTCTCTCAAACTGTAAAATCAGAAGCTCAGACCTATGCCAATCGGTTCGTCTCTTCAAAACGAAAACAACCACACCCTCGCGCCAAATTTATATAAATTGTAGCTCAAGCAATTTGGAAAGAATGTTTTGAAAAGGGATTTGAAAAATCATGGTCAAAACGTGTTTCCAGTGAACTGTAAGTGTTGCGACTAGAACCAGGGCAATGAGAGCAACACAATGATATCAGAGTTTTAAAGAATTGATGAAGGAATCTACCTATTGAAGTTTAGTTGCGGAGTTCTGAAACTGGATTTCTATGGAACAGTATAGGGCACGATTCTTGAATGTAATTATATGGTTACCTTCAGGGAAGATCAAGGAAGGTGAATTGAGGGGAAAATGGGATGAAAAAGGCTTGAGAATAGATTTCGAAGTTGCTGAATTTTGGGTTGTGAAGCAAGTTTGGAAGGGTGATTCTGGCTATCTAAGCTTGGGAAATTGAATGGGGGATGGCCCTATATTTATAGGGAAGCAAATGGCATCAAAAGGAATAACAAATGATGTGTTTTGGAGGGAATTCGTGTGGGTTTGCATCATGAAGAAAGTGTGACCCAAACTTGATCAAAACTCATCCAAATCATGTGTTTCATGATGCTAATCACTTCTGGAAAGTTTCTAAACATGATTAGAAACAAAAACGCATGGAAATCTTGTGATTAAAAGCCAAAACAAAGATTTCAAAATTCTGACTTTGTCCAAAATTTAGTTTCAAACTACCAAATTCAAACCCATGGTATTTCCACCTCAAGGGGTCTTAGGGCATAATTCTTGATGCTTTGGAAAGATGAGGTTACAAGCTTTGCAATGGAAAAGGAATGGAATCAAATGGATGCTTGAGCTGAAAGTTACATGGAGTCAAAGTTGAAGAAAAAGAGTAGACTTTCCATACTTAGAAATATTTCAAATTCTTCCTTAAAAATGACCTATAATCCTTTGCATCCAAACATGGCCTTCCACTTAGAATTTTCTCTTGACCAAAAACGATGGAATGAAGTAGACCTCTTGAATGAAATTTTTTAATATGAACCATTCAAAATCTCCAAAAATTGAGCAAGTTATGACTTGTTGAAGTTGGCCAAAAATCAAGAAATGACCTATAATCTTTTGCATTCTTAAGGCAACTTCCATCCATTTTCTTACTTTGAACATAAAACAATGCATGAAGTACACCTCCTTAAGATCATCATGGAAAAATAATGGGCTCAAGGTGATAAAAATTGACCAAGTTATGACCATTTGAACCCACATATGGAAAATTTGGGATTCATCTGGGTGACTTGTACTCTTTCTTCTTCACCAAGTTCCTTCCACATGAAAACTCCTTGGAACTATTGAAGTGATTTATTGGTAACTTTTCGAAGAGAAGGATGCTTTTGGAATCACTCAAAAATACCAAAAGATGAGCAAGATATGCTCCTCTGAAGTTCAAAACCCTAGCCTCTAGATCAAGAGAATGCTTTGAGGAACTTTGCCAAGTTTCAACAAACTTTTCGTTTCCTTTGTGAATAGAAATTGTTGAGGATAATGATGAGGACTCATGGCCACCAAAACCACTTCCATACTAATTCTTCCAAAACATCTTCAATGGTGAGGTTTGAATTTATCAAGCTATTGACTAAGGCATGGAAATAAACTCATGAACTCAAGAACTCAAAACGCGTTAGTAATCAAATCCAAGGGATCTGGCGCGTTGTGCATATCATGGTAATTAATGAATAATGTACAGAATCAATAATAAATCAGATTTTTGAAAAACAAAAATGGCACGCCATCATTGGTTGGAAGATGACACGTAGGTCATCTTCAACCTCCAGCCAATGTGATTTGCAGGTCTCTCAAACTATAAAATCAGAAGCTCAGACCTATGCCAATCGGTTCGTCTCTTCAAGATGAAAACAACCACACCCTCGCGCCAAATTTATATAAGTTGTAGCTCAAGCAATTTGGAAAGAATGTTTTGAAAAGGGATTTGAAAAATAATGGTCAAAACTTTTTTCCAGTGAACTGTAAGTGTTGCGACTAGAACCAGGGCAATGAGAGCAACACAATGATATCATAGTTTTGAAGAATTGATGAAGGAATCTTCCTATTGAAGTTTAGTTGCGGAGTTCTGAAACTGGATTTCTATGGAACAGTATAGGGCACGATTCTTGAATGTAATTATATGGTTAGCTTCAGGGAAGATCCAGGAAGGTGAATTGAGGGGAAAATGGAATGAAAAAGGCTTGAGAATAGATTTCGAAGTTGCTGAATTCTGGGTTGTGAAGCAAGTTTGGAAGGGTGATTATGGCTATCTAAGCTTGGGAAATTGAATGGGGGATGGCCCTATATTTATAGGGAAGTAAATGGCATCAAAAGGAATAACAAATGATGTGTTTTGGAGGGAATTCGTGTGGGTTTGCATCATGAAGAAAGTGTGACTCAAACTTGATCAAAACTCATCCAAATCATGTGTTTCATGATGCTAATCACATCTGGAAAGTTTCTAAACATGATTGGAAACAAAAACTCGTGGAAATCATGTGATTAGAAGCCAAAACAAAGATTTCAAAATTCTGACTTTGTCCAAAATTCAGTTTCAAACTACAAAATTCAAACCCATTGTATTTCCACCTCAAGGGGTCTTAGGGCATAATTCTGGATGCTTTGGAAAGATGAGGTTACAAGCTTTGCAATGGAAAAGGAATGGAATCAAATGGATGCTTGAGCTGAAAGTTACATAGAGTCAAAGTTGAAGAAAAAGAGTAGACTTTCCATACTTAGAAATATTTCAAATTCTTCTTTAAAAATGACCTATAATCCTTTGCATCCAAACATGGCCTTCCACTTAGAATTTTCTCTTGACCAAAAAAGATGGAATGAAGTAGACCTCTTGAATGACATTCTTCAATTTGAACCACTCAAAATCTCCAAAACTTGAGCATGTTATGACTTGTTGAAGTTGGCCAAAAATCAAGAAATGACCTATAATCTTTTGCATTCTTAAGGCAACTTCCATCCATTTTCCTACTTTGAACATAAAACAATGCATGAAGTACACCTCCTTAAGATCATAATGGAAAAATAATGGGCTCAAGGTGATAAAAATTGACCAAGTTATGACCATTTGAACCCACATATGGAAAATTTGGGATTCATATGGGTGACTTGTAATCTTTCTTCTTCACCAAGTTCCTTACACATGAAAACTCCTTGGAACTTTTGAAGTGATTTATTGGTAACTTTTTGAAGAGAAGGATGCTTTTGGAATCACTCAAAAATACCAAAAGATGAGCAAGATATGCTCCTTTGAAGTTCAAAACCCTAGCCTCTAGATCAAGAGAATGCTTTGAGGAACTTTGCCAAGTTTCAACAAAATTTTATGGCAATATTCTTCCTTTGTGAATAGAAATTGTTGAGGATGATGATGAGGACTCATGGCCACCAAAACCACTTCCATACTAATTCTTCCAAAACAACTTCAATAATGAGGTTTGAATTTCTCAAGCTATTGATTAAGGCATGGAAATAAACTCATGAACAGATGAACTCAAAACGCGTTAGTAATCAAATCCAAGGGATCTGGCGCGCTGTGCATATCATGGTCATTAATGAATAATGTACATAATCAATAATAAATCAGATTTTTTAAAAACAAAAATGGCACGCCATCATTGGTTGGAAGATGACACGTAGGTCATCTTCAACCTCCAGCCAACGTGATTTGCAGGTCTCTTAAACTGTAAAATCAGAAGCTCGTACCTATGACAATCGGTTTGTCTCTTCAAGACAAAAACAACCACACCCTCGCGCTAAATTTATGTAAATTGTAGCTCAAGCAATTTGGAAAGAATGTTTTGAAAAGGGATTTGAAAAATCATGGTCAAAACGTGTTTCCAGTGAACTGTAAGTGTTGCGACTAGAACCAGGGCAATGAGAGCAATACAATTATACCAGAGTTTTGAAGAATTGATGAAGGAATCTACCTATTGAAGTTGAGTTGCGGAGCTCTGAAACTGGACTTCTATGGTACAGTATAGGGCACGATTCTTGAATGTAATTATATGGTTAGCTTCAGGGAAGATCAAGGAAGGTGAATTGACGGAAAAAATGGATTAAAAAAAGGGTTGAGAATAGATTTCGAAGTTGTTGAGTTTTGGGTTGTGAAGCAAGTTTGGCAGGGTGATTCTGGCTATCTAAGCTTGGGAAATTGAATGGGGGATGTCCCTCTAGTTATAGGGAAGCAAATGGCATCGAAAGGAATAGCAAATGATGCTTTTTGGAGGGAATTCGTGTGGGTTTGCATCATGAAGAAAGTGTGACTCAAACTTGATCAAAACTCATCCAAATCATGTGTTTCATGATGCTAATCACTTCAGGAAAGTTGCTAAACATGATTAGAAACAAAAACGCGTGGAAATCCTGTGATTAGAAGCCAAAACAAAGATTTAAAAATTCTGACTTTGTGCAAAATTCAGTTTCAAACTACCAAATTCAAATCCATGGTATTTCCACCTCAAGGGGTCTTAGGGCATAATTCTTGATGCTTTGGAAAGATGAGGTTATAAGCTTTGCAATGGAAATAGAATGAAATCAAATAGATGCTTGAGCTGAAAATCACATGGAGTCAAAGTTGAAGAAAAATAGTTGACTTTCCATACTTAGAAATATTTCAAATTCTTCTTTAAAAAGGACCTATAATCTTTTGCATCCAAACATGGCCTTCCACTTAGAATTTTTTCTTGACCAAAAAAGATGGAATGAAGTAGACCTCTTGAATGACATTTTGCAATTTGAACCACTCAAAATCTCCAAAAATTGAGCAAGTTATGACTTGTTGAAGTTGGCCAAAAATCATGAAATGACCTATAATCTTTTTCATTCTTAAGGTAACTTCCATCCATTTTCTTACGTTGCACATAAAAGAATGCATGAAGTACACCTCCTTAAGATCATCATGGAAAAATAATGGGCTCAAGGTGATAAAAATTGACCAAGTTATGACCATTTGAACCCACATATGGAAAATTTGGGATTCATCTGGGTGACTTGTAATCTTTCTTCTTCACCAAGTTCCTTCCACATGAAAACTCCTTGGAACTTTTGAAGTGATTTGTTGGTAACTTTTTGAAGAGAAGGATGCTTTTGGAATCACTCAAAAATACCAAAATATGAGCAAGATATGCTCCTTTGAAGTTCAAAACCCTAGCCTCTAGATCAAGAGAATGCTTTGAGGAACTTTGCCAAATTTCAACAAACCTTTTGTGCCAATATTCTTCCTTTGTGAATAGAAATTGTTAAGGATGATGATGAGGACTCATGGCCACCAAAACCACTTCCATACTAATTGTTCCAAAACAACTTCAATGGTGAGGTTTGAATTTCTCAAGCTATTGACTAAGGCATGGAAATAAACTCATGAACTCAAAACGCGTTAGTATTCAAATACAAGGGATCTGGCGCGTTGTTCATATCATGGTCATTAATGAATAATGTACAAAATCAATAATAAATCAGATTTTTGAAAAACAAAAATGGCACGCCATCATTGGTTGGAAGATGCCACGTAGGTCATCTTCAACCTCCAGCCAACGTGATTTGCAGGTCTCTCAAACTGTAAAATCAGAAGCTCAGACCTATGCCAATCGGTTCGTCTCTTCAAACGAAAACAACCACACCCTCGCGCTAAATTTATATAAATTGTAGCTCAAGCAATTTGGAAAGAATGTTTTGAAAAGGGATTTGAAAAATCATGGTCAAAACGTGTTTCCAGTGAATTGTAAGTGTTGCGACTAGAACCAGGGCAATGAGAGAAACACAATGATATCAGAGTTTTGAAGAATTGATGAAGGAATCTACCTATTGAAGTTGAGTTGCGGAGCTCTGAAACTGGACTTCTATGGAACAGTATAGGGAACGATTATTGAATGTAATTATATGGTTAGCTTCAGCGAAGACCAAGGAAGGTGAATTGACGGAAAAAATGGATTAAAAAAAGGTTTGAGAATAGATTTCGAAGTTGATCAATTCTGGGTTGTGAAGCAAGTTTGGCAGAGTGATTCTTGCTATCTAAGCTTGGGAAATTGAATGGGGGATGTCCCGCTAGTTATAGGGAATAAAATGGCATCAAAAGGAATAGCAAATGATGCTTTTTGGAGGGAATTCGTGTGGGTTTGAATCATGAAGAAAGTGTGACTCAAACTTGATCAAAACTCATCCAAATCATGTGTTTCATGATGCTAATCACTTATGGAAAGTTGCTAAACATGATTAGAAACAAAAACACATGGAAATCCTGTGATTAGAAGCCAAAACAAAGATTTCAAAATTCGGACTTTGTGCAAAATTCAGTTTCAAACTACCAAATTCAAATCCATGGTATTTCCACCTCAAGGGGTCTTAGGGCATAATTCTTGATGATTTGGAAAGATGAGGTTATAAGCTTTGCAGTGGAAAAATAATGAAATCAAATAGATGCTTGAGCTGAAAATTACATGGAGTCAAAGTTGAAGAAAAAGAGTTGACTTTCCAAACTTAGAAATATTTCAAATTCTTCTTTAAAAAGGACATATAATCTTTTGCAACCAAACATGGCCTTCCAATTAGAATTTTTTCTTGACCAAAAAATATGTAATGAAGTAGACCTCTTGAATGACATTTTGCAATTTGAACCACTCAAAATCTCCAAAAATTGAGCAAGTTATGTCTTGTTGAAGTTGGCCAAAAATCATGAAATAACCTATAATCTTTTGCATTCTTAAGGCAACTTCCATCCATTTTCTTACTTTGCACATAAAAGAATGCATGAAGTACACCTCCTTAAGATCATCATCGAAAAATGATGGGCTCAAGGTTATAAAAATTGACCAAGTTATGACCATTTGAACCCACATATGGAAAATTTGGGATTCATCTAGGTGACTTGTAATCTTTCTTCTTCACCAAGTTCCTTCCACATGAAAACTCCTTGGAACTTTTGAAGTGATTTGTTGGTAACTTTTTGAAGAGAAGGATGCTTTTGGAATCACTCAAAAATACCAAAATATGAGCAAGATATGCTCCTTTGAAGTTCAAAACCCTAGCCTCTAGATCAAGAGAATGTTTTGAGGAACTTTGCCAAGTTTCAAAAAACTTTTTGTGCCAATATTCTTCCTTTGTGAATAGAAATTGTTAAGGATGATGATGAGGACTCATGGCCACCAAAACCACTTCCATACTAATTCTTCCAAAACAACTTCAATGGTGAGGTTTGAATTTCTCAAGCTATTGACTAAGGCATGGAAATAAACTCATGAACTCAAAACGCGTTAGTAATCAAATACAAGGGATCTGGCGCGTTGTTCATATCATGGTCATTAATGAATAATGTACATGATCAATAATAAATCAGATTTTTGAAAAACAAAAATGGCACGCCATCATTGGTTGGAAGATGACACGTAGGTCATCTTCAACCTCCAGCCAACGTGATTTGCAGGTCTCTCAAACTGTAAAATCAGAAGCTCAGACCTATGCCAATCGGTTCGTCTCTTCAAACGAAAACAACCACACCCTCGCGCTAAATTTATATAAATTGTAGCTCAAGCAATTTGGAAAGAATGTTTTGAAAAGTGATTTGAAAAATCATGGTCAAAACTTGTTTCCAGTGAATTGTAAGTGTTGCGACTAGAACTAGGGCAATGAGAGCAATACAATGATACCAGAGTTTTGAAGAATTGATGAAGGAATCTACCTATTGAAGTTGAGTTGCGGAGCTCTGAAACTGGACTTCTATGGAACAGTATAGGGAACGATTCTTGAATGTAATTATATGGTTAGCTTCAGCGAAGACCAAGGAAGGTGAATTGACGGAAAAAATGGATTAAAAAAAGGTTTGAGAATAGATTTCGAAGTTGTTCAATTTTGGGTTGTGAAGCAAGTTTGGCAGGGTTATTCTGGCTATCTAAGCTTGGGAAATTGAATGGGGGATGTCCCGCTAGTTATAGGGAATAAAATGGCATCAAAAGGAATAGCAAATGATGCTTTTTGGAGGGAATTCGTGTGGGTTTGAATCATGAAGAATGTGTGACTCAAACTTGATCAAAACTCATCCAAATCATGTGTTTCATGATGCTAATCACTTATGGAAAGTTGCTAAACATGATTAAAAACAAAAACGCATGGAAATCCTGTGATTAGAAGCCAAAACAAAGATTTCAAAATTCTGACTTTGTGCAAAATTCAGTTTCAAACTACCAAATTCAAATCCATGGTATTTCCACCTCAAGGGGTCTTAGGGCATAATTCTTGATGCTTTGGAAAGATGAGGTTATAAGCTTTGCAGTGGAAAAATAATGAAATCAAATAGATGCTTGAGCTGAAAATTACATGGAGTCAAAGTTGAAGAAAAAGAGTTGACTTTCCAAACTTAGAAATATTTCAAATTCTTCTTTAAAAAGGACATATAATCTTTTGCATCCAAACATGGACTTCCACTTAGAATTTTTTCTTGACCAAAAAAGATGGAATGAAGTAGACCTCTTGAATGACATTTTGCAATTTGAACCACTCAAAATCTCGAAAAATTGAGCAAGTTATGACTTGTTAAAGTTGGCCAAAAATCATGAAATGACCTATAATCTTTTGCATTCTTAAGGCAACTTCCATCCATTTTCTTACTTTGCACATAAAAGAATGCATGAAGTACACCTCCTTAAGATCATCATGGAAAATTAACGGGCTCAAGGTGATAAAAATTGACCAAGTTATGACCATTTGAACCCACATATGGAAAATTTGGGATTCATCTAGGTGACTTGTAATCTTTCTTCTTCACCAAGTTCCTTCCACATGAAAACTCCTTGGAACTTTTGAAGTGATTTGTTGGTAACTTTTTGAAGAGAAGGATGCTTTTGGAATCACTAAAAATACCAAAAGATGAGCAAGATATGCTCCTTTCAAGTTCAAAACCCTAGCCTCTAGATCAAGAGAATGCTTTGAGGAACTTTGCCAAGTTTCAACAAACTTTTTGTGCCAATATTCTTCCTTTGTGAATAGAAATTGTTAAGGATGATGATGAGGACTCATGGCCACCAAAACCACTTCCATACTAATTCTTCCAAAACAACTTCAATGGTGAGGTTTAAATTTCTAAAGCTATTGACTAAAGCATGGAAATAAACTCATGAACTCAAAACGCGTTAGTAATCAAATACAAGGGATCTGGCGCGTTGTTCATATCATGGTCATTAATGAATAATGTACAGAATCAATAATAAATCAGATTTTTGAAAAACAAAAATGGCACGCCATCATTGGTTGGAAGATGACACGTAGGTCATCTTCAACCTCCAGCCAACGTGATTTGCAGGTCTCTCAAACTGTAAAATCAGAAGCTCAGACCTATGCCAACGGTTCGTCTCTTCAAACGAAAACAACCACACCCTCGCGCTAAATTTATATAAATTGTAGCTCAAGCAATTTGGAAAGAATGTTTTGAAAAGGGATTTGAAAAATCATGGTCAAAACGTGTTTCCAGTGAATTTTAAGTGTTGCGACTAGAACCAGGGCAATGAGAGCAACACAATGATATCAGAGTTTTGAAGAATTGATGAAGGAATCTACCTATTGAAGTTGAGTTGCAGAGCTCTGAAACTGGACTTCTATGGAATAGTATAGGGAACGATTCTTGAATGTAATTATATGGTTAGCTTCAGCGAAGACCAAGGAAGGTGAATTGACGGAAAAAATGGTTAAAAAAAGGTTTGAGAATAGATTTCGAAGTTGTTCAATTCTGGGTTGTGAAGCAAGTTTTGCAGGGTGATTCTGGCTATCTAAGCTTGTTAAATTGAATGGGGGATGTCCCGCTAGTTATAGGGAATAAAATGGCATCGAAAGGAATAGCAAATGATGCTTTTTGGAGGGAATTCGTGTGGGTTTGAATCATGAAGAAAGTGTGACTCAAACTTGATCAAAACTCATCCAAATCATGTGATTCATGATGCTAATCACTTCTGGAAAGTTGCTAAACATGATTAGAAACAAAAACGCATGGAAATCCTGTGATTAGAAGCCAAAACAAAGATTTTAAAATTCTGACTTTGTGCAAAATTCAGTTTCAAACTACCAAATCAAATCCATGGTATTTCCACCTCAAGGTGTCTTAGGGCATAATTCTTGATTCTTTGGAAAGATGAGGTTATAAGCTTTGCAATGGAAAAAGAATGAAATCAAATAGATGCTTGAGCTGAAAATTACATGGATTCAAAGTTGAAGAAAAAGATTTGACTTTCCATACTTCGAAATATTTCAAATTCTTCTTTAAAAAGGACCTATAATCTTTTGCATACAAACATGGCCTTCCACTTAGAATTTTTTCTTGACCAAAAAAGAAGGAATGAAGTAGACCTCTTGAATGACATTTTGCAATTTGAACCACTCAAAATCTCCAAAAATTGAGCAAGTTATGACTTGTTGAAGTTGGCGAAAAATCATGAAATGACCTATAATCTTTTGCATTCTTAAGGCAACTTCCATCCATTATCTTACTTTGCACATAAAAGAATGCATGGAGTACACCTCCTTAAGATCATCATGGAAAAATAATGGGCTCAAGGTGATAAAAATTGACCATGTTATGACCATTTGAACCCACATATGGAAATTTTGGGATTCATCTAGGTGACTTGTAATCTTTCTTCTTCACCAAGTTCCTTCCACATGAAAACTCCTTGGAACTTTTGAAGTGATTTGTTGGTAACTTTTTGAAGAGAAGGATGCTTTTGGAATCACTAAAAATACCAAAAGATGAGCAAGATATGCTCCTTTGAAGTTGAAAACCCTAGCCTCTAGATCAAGAGAATGCTTTGAGGAACTTTGCCAAGTTTCAACAAACTTTTTGTGCCAATATTCTTCCTTTGTGAATAGAAATTGTTAAGGATGATGATGAGGACTCATGGCCACCAAAACCACTTCCATACTAATTCTTCCAAAACAACTTCAATGGTGAGGTTTGAATTTCTAAAGCTATTGACTAAGGCATGGAAATAAACTCATGAACTCATGAACTCAAAACGCGTTAGTAATCAAATCCAAGGGATCTGGCGCGCTGTGCATATCATGGTCATTAATGAATAATGTACAGAATCAATAATAAATCAGATTTTTGAAAAACAAAAATGGAACGCCATCATTGGTTGAAAGATGACACGTAGGTCATCTTCAACCTCCAGCCAACATGATTTGTAGGTCTCTCAAACTGTAAAATCAGAAGCTCAAACCTATGCCAATCGGTTCGTCTCTTCATAACGTATACAACCACACCCTCGCGCTAAATTTATATAAATTGTAGCTCAAGCAATTTGGAAAGAATGTTTTGAAAAGGGATTTGAAAAATCATGGTCAAAACGTGTTTCCAGTGAACTGTAAGTGTTGCAACTAGAACCAGGGCAATGAGAGCAACACAATGATATCAGAGTTTTGAAGAAATGATGAAGGAATCTACCTATTGAATTTGAGTTGCGGAGCTCTGAAACTGGACTTCTATGGAATAGTATAGGGCACGATTCTTGAATGTAATTATATGGTTAGCTTCATGGAAGATCAAGGAAGGTGAATTGATGGAAAAAACGAATTAAAAAAATACATGAGAATAGATTTCGAAGTTGTTGAATTCTGGGTTGTGAAGCAAGTTTGGCAGGGTGATTCTGGCTATCTAAGCTTGGGAAATTGAATGGGGGATGTCCCTCCAGTTATAGGGAAGCAAATGTCATCGAAAGGAATAACAAATGATGCTTTTTGGAGGGAATTCGTGTGGGTTTGCATCATGAAGAAAGTGTGACTCAAACTTGATCAAAACTCATCCAAATCATGTGTTTCATGATGCTAATCACTTATGGAAAGTTGCTAAACATGATTAAAAACAAAAACGCATGGAAATCCTGTGATTAGAAGCCAAAACAAAGATTTCAAAATTCTGACTTTGTGCAAAATTCAGTTTCAAACTACCAAATTCAAATCCATGGTATTTCCACCTCAAGGGCTCTTAGGGCATAATTCTTGATGCTTTGGAAAGATGAGGTTATAAGCTTTGCAGTGGAAAAATAATGAAATCAAATAGATGCTTGAGCTGAAAATTACATGGAGTCAAAGTTGAAGAAAAAGAGTTGACTTTCCAAACTTAGAAATATTTCAAATTCTTCTTTAAAAAGGACATATAATCTTTTGCATCCAAACATGGACTTCCACTTAGAATTTTTTCTTGACCAAAAAAGATGGAATGAAGTAGACCTCTTGAATGACATTTTGCAATTTGAACCACTCAAAATCTCCAAAAATTGAGCAAGTTATGACTTGTTGAAGTTGGCCAAAAATCATAAAATTACCTATAATATTTTGCATTCTTAAGGCAACTTCCATCCATTTTCTTACTTTGCACATAAAAGAATGCATGAAGTACACCTCCTTAAGATGATCATGGAAAAATAATCGGCTCATGGTGATAAAAATTGACCAAGTTATGACCATTTGAACCCACAAATGGAAAATTTGGGATTCATCTGGGTGACTTGTAATCTTTCTTCTTCACCAAGTTCCTTCCATATTAAAACTCCTTGGAACTTTTGAAGTGATTTGTTGGTAACTTTTTGAAGAGAAGGATTCTTTTGGAATCACTCAAAAATACCAAAATATGAGCAAGATATGCTCCTTTGAAGTTCAAAACCCTAGCCTCTAGATCAAGAGAATGTTTTGAGGAACTTTGCCAAGTTTCAACAAACTTTTTGTGCCAATATTCTTCCTTTGTGAATAGAAATTGTTAAGGATGATGATGAGGACTCATGGCCACCAAAACCACTTCCATACTAATTCTTCCAAAACAACTTTAATGGTGAGGTTTGAATTTCTAAAGCTTTTGACTAAGGCATGGAAATAAACTCATGAACTCAAAACGCGTTAGTAATCAAATACAAGGGATATGGCGCGTTGTTCATATCATGGTCATTAATGAATAATGTACAGAATCAATAATAAATCAGATTTTTGAAAAACAAAAATGGCACGCCATCATTGGTTGGAAGATGACACGTAGGTCATCTTCAACCTCCAGCCAACGTGATTTGCAGGTCTCTCAAACTGTAAAATTAGAAGCTCAGACCTATGCGAATCGGTTCGTCTCTTCAAACGAAAACAACCACACCCTCGCGCTAAATTTATATAAATTGTAGCCCAAGCAATTTCAAAAGAATGTTTTGAAAAGGGATTTGAAAAATCATGGTCAAAACGTGTTTCCAGTGAATTGTAAGTGTTGCGGCTAGAACCAGGGCAATGAGAGCAACACAATGATATCAGAGTTTTGAAGAATTGATGAAGGAATCTACCTATTGAAGTTGCGTTGCGGAGCTCTGAAACTGGACTTCTATGGAACAGTATAGGGAACGATTCTTAAATGTAATTATATGGTTAGCTTCAGCGAAGAACAAGGAAGGTGAATTGACGGAAAAAATGGATTAAAAAAAGGTTTGAGAATAGATTTCGAAGTTGTTCAATTCTGGATTGTGAAGCAAGTTTGGCAGGGTGATTCTGGATATCTAAGCTTGGGAAATTGAATGGGGGATGTCCCGCTAGTTATAGGGAATAAAATGGCATCAAAAGGAATAGCAAATGATGCTTTTTGGAGGGAATTCGTGTGGGTTTGAATCATGAAGAAAGTGTGACTCAAACTTGATCAAAAATCATCCAAATCATGTGTTTCATTATGCTAATCACTTATGGAAAGTTGCTAAACATGATTAGAAACAAAAACGCATGGAAATCCTGTGATTAGAAGCCAAAACGAAGATTTCAAAATTCTGACTTTGTGCAAAATTCAGTTTCAAACTACCAAATTCAAATCCATGGTATTTCCACCTCAAGGGGTCTTAGGGCATAATTCTTGATGCTTTGGAAAGATGAGGTTATAAGCTTTGCAATGGAAAAAGAATGAAATCAAATAGATGCTTGAGCTGAAAATTACATGGAGTCAAAGTTGAAGAAAAAGAGTTAACTTTCCATACTTAGAAATATTTCAAATTCTTCTTTAAAAAGGACCTATAATCTTTTGCATTCAAACATGGCCTTCCACTTAGAATTTTTTCTTGACCAAAAAAGAAGGAATGAAGTAGACCTCTTGAATGACATTTTGCAATTTGAACCACTCAAAATCTCCAAAAATTGAGCAAGTTATGACTTGTTGAAGTTGGCCAAAAATCATGAAATGACCTATAATCTTTTGCATTCTTAAGGCAACTTCCATCCATTATCTTACTTTGCACATAAAAGAATGCATGAAGTACACCTCCTTAAGATCATCATGGAAAAATAATGGCCTCAAGGTGATAAAAATTACCCAAGTTATGACCATTTGAACCCACATATGGAAAATTTGGGATTCATCTGGGTGACTTGTAATCTTTCTTCTTCACAAAGTTCCTTCCACATGAAAACTCCTTGGAACTTTTGAAGTGATTTGTTGGTAACTTTTTGAAGAGAAGGATGCTTTTGGAATCACTAAAAATACCAAAAGATGAGCAAGATATGCTCCTTTGAAGTTGAAAACCCTAGCCTCTAGATCAAGAGAATGTTTCAGGAACTTTGCCAAGTTTCAACAAACTTTTTGTGCCAATATTCTTCCTTTGTGAATAGAAATTGTTAAGGATGATGATAAGGACTCATGGCCACCAAAACCACTTCCATACTAATTCTTCCAAAACAACTTCAATGGTGAGGTTTGAATTTCTAAAGCTATTGACTAAGGCATGGAAATAAACTCATGAACTCAAAACGCGTTAGTAATCAAATACAAGGGATATGGCGCGTTGTTCATATCATGGTCATTAATGAATAATGTACAGAATCAATAATAAATCAGATTTTTGAAAAACAAAAATGGCACGCCATCATTGGTTGGAAGATGACACGTAGGTCATCTTCAACCTCCAGCCAACGTGATTTGCAGGTCTCTCAAACTGTAAAATCAGAAGCTCAGACCTATGCCAATCGGTTCGTCTCTTCAAACGAAAACAACCACACCCTCGCGCTAAATTTGTATAAATTGTAGCTCAAGCAATTTGGAAAGAATGTTTTGAAAAGGGATTTGAAAAATCATGGTCAAAACGTGTTTCCAGTGAACTGTAAGTGTTGCAACTAGAACCAGGGCAATGAGAGCAACACAATGATATCAGAGTTTTGAAGAATTGATGAAGGAATCTACCTATTGAAGTTCAGTTCCGAAGCTCTGAAACTGGACTTCTATGGAATAGTATAGGGCACGATTCTTGAATGTAATTATATGGTTAGCTTCAGGGAAGATCAAGGAAGGTGAATTGATGGAAAAAACAAATTAAAAAAATACTTGAGAATAGATTTCGAAGTTGTTGAATTCTGGGTTGTGAAGCAAGTTTGGCAGGGTGATTCTGGCTATCTAAGCTTGGGAAATTGAATGGGGGATGTCCCTCTAGTTATAGGGAAGCAAATGGCATCAAAAGGAATAGCAAATGATGCTTTTTGGAGGGAATTCGTGTGGGTTTGAATCATGAAGAAAGTGTGACTCAAACTTGATCAAAAATCATCCAAATCATGTGTTTCATGATGCTAATCACTTCTGGAAAGTTGCTAAACATGATTAGAAACAAAAACGCATGGAAATCCTGTGATTAGAAGCCAAAACGAAGATTTCAAAATTCTGACTTTGTGCAAAATTCAGTTTCAAACTACCAAATTCAAATCCATGGTATTTCCACCTCAAGGGGTCTTAGGGCATAATTCTTGATGCTTTGGAAAGATGAGGTTATAAGCTTTGCAATGGAAAAAGAATGAAATCAAATAGATGCTTGAGCTTAAAATTACATGGAGTCAAAGTTGAAGAAAAAGAGTTGACTTTCCATACTTAGAAATATTTCAAATTCTTCTTTAAAAAGGACCTATAATCTTTTGCATCCAAACATGGCCTTCCACTTAGAATCTTTTCTTGACCAAAAAAGACGGAATGAAGTAGACCTCTTGAATGACATTTTGCAATTTGAACCACTCAAAATCTCCAAAAATTGAGCAAGTTATGACTTGTTGAAGTTGGCCAAAAATCATGAAATGACCTATAATATTTTGCATTCTTAAGGCAACTTCCATCCATTATCTTACTTTGCACATAAAAGAATGCATGAAGTACACCTCCTTAAGATCATCATGGAAAAATAATGGCCTCAAGGTGATAAAAATTACCCAAGTTATGACCATTTGAACCCACATATGGAAAATTTGGGATTCATCTGGGTGACTTCTAATCTTTCTTCTTCACAAAGTTCCTTCCACATGAAAACTCCTTGGAACTTTTGAAGTGATTTGTTGGTAACTTTTTGAAGAGAAGGATGCTTTTGGAATCACTAAAAATACCAAAAGATGAGCAAGATATGCTCCTTTGAAGTTGAAAACCCTAGCCTCTAGATCAAGAGAATGTTTTGAGGAACTTTGCCAAGTTTCAACAAACTTTTTGTGCCAATATTCTTCCTTTGTGAATAGAAATTGTTAAGGATGATGATGAGGACTCATGGCCACCAAAACCACTTCCATACTAATTCTTCCAAAACAACTTCAATGGTGAGGTTTGAATTTCTCAAGCTATTGACTAAGGCATGGAAATAAACTCATGAACTCAAAACGCGTTAGTAATCAAATACAAGGGATATGGCGCGTTGTTCATATCATGGTCATTAATGAATAATGTACATAATCAATAATAAATCAGATTTTTGAAAAACAAAAATGGCACGCCATCATTGGTTGGAAGATGACACGTAGGTCATCTTCAACCTCCAGCCAACGTGATTTGCAGGTCTCTCAAACTGTAAAATCAGAAGCTCAGACCTATGCCAATCGGTTCGTCTCTTCAAACGAAAACAACCACACCCTCGCGCTAAATTTATATAAATTGTAGCTCAAGCAATTTGGAAAGAATGTTTTGAAAAGGGATTTGAAAAATCATGGTCAAAACGTGTTTCCAGTGAACTGTAAGTGTTGCAACTAGAACCAGGGCAATGAGAGCAACACAATGATATCAGAGTTTTGAAGAATTGATGAAGGAATCTACCTATTGAAGTTCAGTTGTGGAGCTCTGAAACTGGACTTCTATGGAATAGTATAGGGCACGATTCTTGAATGTAATTATATGGTTAGCTTCAGGGAAGATCAAGGAAGGTGAATTGATGGAAAAAACGAATTAAAAAAATACTTGAGAATAGATTTCGAAGTTGTTGAATTCTGGGTTGTGAAGCAAGTTTAGCAGGGTGATTCTGGCTATCTAAGCTTGGGAAATTGAATGGGGGATGTCCCTCTAGTTATAGGGAAGCAAATGTCATCGAAAGGATTAGCAAATGATGCTTTTTGGAGGGAATTCGTGTGGGTTTGCATCATGAAGAAAGTGTGACTCAAACTTGATCAAAACTCATCCAAATCATGTGTTTCATGATGCTAATCACTTCTGGAAAGTTGCTAAACATGATTAGAAACAAAAACGCATGGAAATCCTGTGATTAGAAGCCAAAACAAAGATTTCAAAATTCTGACTTTGTGCAAAATTCAGTTTCAAACTACCAAATTCAAATCCATGGTATTTCCACCTTAAGGGGTCTTAGGGCATAATTCTTGATGCTTTGGAAAGATGAGGTTATAAGCTTTGCAATGGAAAAGAATGAAATCAAATAGATGCTTGAGCTGAAAATTACATGGAGTCAAAGTTGAAGAAAAAGAGTTGACTTTCCATACTTAGAAATATTTCAAATTCTTCTTTAAAAAGGTCCTATAATCTTTTGCATCCAAACATGGCCTTCCACTTAGAATTTTTTCTTGACCAAAAAAGATGGAATGAAGTAGACCTCTTGAATGACATTTTGCAATTTGAACCACTCAAAATCTCCAAAAATTGAGCAAGTTATGACTTGTTGAAGTTGGCCAAAAATCATGAAATGACCTATAATCTTTTGCATTCTTAAGGAAACTTCCATCCATTTTCTTACTTTGCACATAAAAGAATGCATGAAGTACACCTCCTTAATATCATCATGGAAAAATAATGGGCTCAAGGTGATAAAAATTGACCAAGTTATGACCATTTGAACCCACATATGGAAAACTTGGGATTCATCTAGGTGACTTGTAATCTTTCTTCTTCACCATGTTCCTTCCACATGAAAACTCCTTGGAACTTTTGAAGTGATTTGTTGGTAACTTTTTGAAGAGAAGGATGCTTTTGGAATCACTAAAAATACCAAAAGATGAGCAAGATATGCTCCTTTGAAGTTCAAAACCCTAGCCTCTAGATCAAGAGAATGTTTTGAGGAACTTTGCCAAGTTTCAACAAACTTTTTGTGCCAATATTCTTCCTTTGTGAATAGAAATTGTTAAGGATGATGATGAGGACTCATGGCCACCAAAACCACTTCCATACTAATTCTTCCAAAACAACTTCAATGGTGAGGTTTGAATTTCTAAAGCTATTGACTAAGGCATGGAAATAAACTCTTGAACTCAAAACGCGTTAGTAATCAAATACAAGGGATATGGCGCGTTGTTCATATCATGGTCATTAATGAATAATGTACAGAATCAATAATAAATCAGATTTTTGAAAAACAAAAATGGCACGCCATCATTGGTTGGAAGATGACACGTAGGTCATCTTCAACCTCCAGCCAACGTGATTTGCAGGTCTCTCAAACTGTAAAATCAGAAGCTCAGACCTATGCCAATCGGTTCGTCTCTTCAAACGAAAACAACCACACCCTCGCGCTAAATTTATATAAATTGTAGCCCAAGCAATTTGGAAAGAATGTTTTGAAAAGGGATTTGAAAAATCATGGTCAAAACGTGTTTCCAGTGAATTGTAAGTGTTGCGGCTAGAACCAGGGCAATGAGAGCAACACAATGATATCAGAGTTTTGAAGAATTGATGAAGGAATCTACCTATTGAAGTTGAGTTGCGGAGCTCTGAAACTGGACTTCTATGGAACAGTATAGGGAACGATTCTTAAATGTAATTATATGGTTAGCTTCAGCGAAGACCAAGGAAGGTGAATTGACGGAAAAATGGATTAAAAAAAGGTTTGAGAATAGATTTCGATGTTGTTCAATTCTGGGTTGTGAAGCAAGTTTGGCAGGGTGATTCTGGCTATCTAAGCATGGGAAATTGAATGGGGGATGTCCCGCTAGTTATAGGGAATAAAATGGCATCAAAAGGAATAGCAAATGATGCTTTTTGGAGGGAATTCGTGTGGGTTTGAATCATGAAGAAAGTGTGACTCAAACTTGATCAAAACTCATCCAAATCATGTGTTTCATGATGCTAATCACTTCTGGAAAGATTCTAAACATGATTAGAAACAAAAACGCATGGAAATCCTGTGATTAGAAGCCAAAACAAAGATTTTAAAATTCTGACTTTGTGCAAAATTCAGTTTCAAACTACCAAATTCAAATTCATGGTATTTCCACCTCAAGGGGTCTTAGGGCATAATTCTTGATGCTTTGGAAAGATGAGGTTATAAGCTTTGCAATGGAAAAAGAATGAAATCAAATAGATGCTTGAGCTGAAAATTACATGGAGTCAAAGTTGAAGAAAAAGAGTTAACTTTCCATACTTAGAAATATTTCAAATTCTTCTTTAAAAAGGACCTATAATCTTTTGCATTCAAACATGGCCTTCCACTTAGAATTTTTTCTTGACCAAAAAAGATGGAATGAAGTAGACCTCTTGATTGACATTTTGCAATTTGAACCACTAAAAATCTCCAAAAATTGAGCAAGTTATGACTTGTTGAAGTTGGCCAAAAATCATGAAATGACCTATAATCTTTTGCATTCTTAAGGCAACTTCCATCCATTATCTTACTTTGCACATAAAAGAATGCATGAAGTACACCTCCTTAAGATCATCATGGAAAAATAATGGCCTCAAGGTGATAAAAATTACCCAAGTTATGACCATTTGAACCCACATATGGAAAATTTGGGATTCATTTGGGTGACTTGTAATCTTTCTTCTTCACAAAGTTCCTTCCACATGAAAACTCCTTGGAACTTTTGAAGTGATTTGTTGGTAACTTTTTGAAGAGAAGGATGCTTTTGGAATCACTAAAAATACCAAAAGATGAGCAAGATATGCTCCTTTGAAGTTCAAAACCCTAGCCTCTAGATCAAGAGAATGTTTTGAGGAACTTTGCCAAGTTTCAACAAACTTTTTGTGCCAATATTCTTCCTTTGTGAATAGAAATTGTTAAGGATGATGATGAGGACTCATGGCCACCAAAACCACTCCCATACTAATTCTTCCAAAACAACTTCAATGGTGAGGTTTGAATTTCTAAAGCTATTGACTAAGGCATGGAAATAAACTCATGAACTCAAAATGCGTTAGTAATCAAATACAAGGGATATGGCGCGTTGTTCATATCATGGTCATTAATGAATAATGTACAGAATCAATAATAAATCAAATTTTTGAAAAACAAAAATGGCACGCCATCATTGGTTGGAAGATGACACGTAGGTCATCTTCAACCTCCAGCCAACGTGATTTGCATGTCTCTCAAACTGTAAAATCAGAAGCTCAGACCTATGCCAATCGGTTCGTCTCTTCTAACGAAAACAACCACACCCTCGCGCTAAATTTATATAAATTGTAGCTCAAGCAATTTGGAAAGAATGTTTTGAAAAGGGATTTGAAAAATCATGGTCAAAACGTGTTTCCAGTGAACTGTAAGTGTTGCAACTAGAACCAGGGCAATGAGAGCAACACAATGATATCAGAGTTTTGAAGAATTGATGAAGGAGTCTACCTATTGAAGTTCAGTTGCGGAGCTCTGAAACTGGACTTCTATGGAATAGTATAGGGCACGATTCTTGAATGTAATTATATGGTTAGCTTCAGGGAAGATCAAGGAAGGTGAATTGATGGAAAAAACAAATTAAAAAAATACTTGAGAATAGATTTCAAAGTTGTTGAATTCTGGGTTGTGAAGCAAGTTTGGCAGGGTTATTCTGGCTATCTAAGCTTGGGAAATTGAATGGGGGATGTCCCTCTAGTTATAGGGAAGCAAATGTCATCGAAAGGATTAGCAAATGATGCTTTTTGGAGGGAATTCGTGTGGGTTTGCATCATGAAGAAAGTGTGACTCAAACTTGATCAAAACTCATCCAAATCATGTGTTTCATGATGCTAATCACTTCTGGAAAGTTGCTAAACATGATTAGAAACAAAAACGCATGGAAATCCTGTGATTAGAAGCCAAAACAAAGATTTCAAAATTCTGACTTTGTGCAAAATTCAGTTTCAAACTACCAAATTCAAATCCATGGTATTTCCACCTTAAGGGGTCTTAGGGCATAATTCTTGATGCTTTGGAAAGATGAGGTTATAAGCTTTGCAATGGAAAAAGAATGAAATCAAATAGATGCTTGAGCTGAAAATTACATGGAGTCAAAGTTGAAGAAAAAGAGTTGACTTTCCATACTTAGAAATATTTCAAATTCTTCTTTAAAAAGGTCCTATAATCTTTTGCATCCAAACATGGCCTTCCACTTAGAATTTTTTCTTGACCAAAAAAGATGGAATGAAGTAGACCTCTTGAATGACATTTTGCAATTTTAACCACTCAAAATCTCCAAAAATGGAGCAAGTTATGACTTGTTGAAGTTGGCCAAAAATCATGAAATGACCTATAATCTTTTGCATTCTTAAGGAAACTTCCATCCATTTTCTTACTTTGCACATAAAAGAATGCATGAAGTACACCTCCTTAAGATCATCATGGAAAAATAATGGGCTCAAGGTGATAAAAATTGACAAAGTTATGACCATTTGAACCCACATATTGAAAACTTGGGATTCATCTAGGTGACTTGTAATATTTCTTCTTCACCAAGTTCCTTCCACATGAAACTCCTTGGAACTTTTGAAGTGATTTGTTGGTAACTTTTTGAAGAGAATGATGCTTTTGGAATCACTAAAAATACCAAAAGATGAGCAAGATATGCTCCTTTGAAGTTCAAAACCCTAGCCTCTAGATCAAGAGAATGTTTTGAGGAACTTTGCCAAGTTTCAACAAACTTTTTGTGCCAATATTCTTCCTTTGTGAATAGAAATTGTTAAGGATGATGATGAGGACTCATGGCCACCAAAACCACTTCCATACTAATTCTTCCAAAACAACTTCAATGGTGAGGTTTGAATTTCTAAAGCTATTGACTAAGGCATGGAAATAAACTCATGAACTCAAAACGCGTTAGTAATCAAATACAAGGGATATGGTGCGTTGTTCATATCATGGTCATTAATGAATAATGTACAGAATCAATAATAAATCAGATTTTTGAAAAACAAAAATGGCACGCCATCATTGGTTGGAAGATGACACGTAGGTCATCTTCAACCTTCAGCCAACGTGATTTGCAGGTCTCTCAAACTGTAAAATCAGAAGCTCAGACCTATGCCAATCGATTCGTCTCTTCAAACGAAAACAACCACACCCTCGCGCTAAATTTATATAAATTGTAGCCCAAGCAATTTGGAAAGAATGTTTTGAAAAGGGATTTGAAAAATCATGGTCAAAACGTGTTTCCAGTGAATTGTAAGTGTTGTGGCTAGAACCAGGGCAATGAGAGCAACATAATGATATCAGAGTTTTGAAGAATTGATGAAGGAATCTACCTATTGAAGTTGTGTTGCGGAGCTCTGAAACTGGACTTCTATGGAACAGTATATGGAACGATTCTTAAATGTAATTATATGGTTAGCTTCAGCGAAGACCAAGGAAGGTGAATTGACGGAAAAAATGGATTAAAAAAAGGTTTGAGAATAGATTTCGAAGTTGTTCAATTCTGGGTTGTGAAGCAAGTTTGGCAGGGTGATTCTGGCTATCTAAGCTTGGGAAATTGAATGGGGGATGTCCCGCTAGTTATAGGGAATAAAATGGCATCAAAAGGAATAGCAAATGATGCTTTTTGGAGGGAATTCGTGTGGGTTTGAATCATGAAGAAAGTGTGACTCAAACTTGATCAAAACTCATCCAAATCATGTGTTTCATGATGCTAATAACTTATGGAAAGTTGCTAAACATGATTAGAAACAAAATCGCATGGAAATCCTGTGATTAGAAGCCAAAACAAAGATTTCAAAATTCTGACTTTGTGCAAAATTCAGTTTCAAACTACCAAATTCAAATCCATGGTATTTCCACCTCAAGGGGTCTTAGGGCATAATTCTTGATGCTTTGGAAAGATGAGGTTATAAGCTTTGCAATGGAAAAAGAATGAAATCAAATAGATGTTTGAGCTGAAAATTACATGGAGTCAAAGTTGAAGAAAAAGAGTTGACTTTCCATACTTAGAAATATTTAAAATTCTTCTTTAAAAAGGACCTATAATCTTTTGCATTCAAACATGGCCTTCCACTTAGAATATTTTCTTGACCAAAAAAGACGGAATGAAGTAGACCTCTTGAATGACATTTTGCAATTTGAACCACTCAAAATCTCCAAAAATTGAGCAAGTTATGACTTGTTGAAGTTGGCCAAAAATCATGAAATGACCTATAATCTTTTGCATTCTTAAGGCAACTTCCATCCATTATCTTACTTTGCACATAAAAGAATGCATGAAGTACACCTCCTTAAGATCATCATGGAAAAATAATGGGCTCAAGGTGATAAAAATTACCCAAGTTATGACCATTTGAACCCACATATGGAAAATTTGGGATTCATCTGGGTGACTTGTAATCTTTCTTCTTCACAAAGTTCCTTCCACATGAAAACTCCTTGGAACTTTTGAAGTGATTTGTTGGTAACTTTTTGAAGAGAAGGATGCTTTTGGAATCACTAAAAATACCAAAAGATGAGCAAGATATGCTCCTTTGAAGTTCAAAACCCTAGCCTCTAGATCAAGAGAATGCTTTGAGGAACTTTGCCAAGTTTCAACAAACTTTTTGTGCCAATATTTTTCCTTTATGAATAGAAATTGTTAAGGATGATGATGAGGACTCATGGCCACCAAAACCACTTCCATACTAATTCTTCCAAAACAACTTCAATGGTGAGGTTTGAATTTCTAAAGCTATTGACTAAGGCATGGAAATAAACTCATGAACTCAAAACGCGTTAGTAATCAAATACAAGGGATATGGCGCGTTGTTCATATCATGGTCATTAATGAATAATGTACAGAATCAATAATAAATCAGATTTTTGAAAAACAAAAATGGCACGCCATCATTGGTTGGAAGATGACACGTAGGTCATCTTCAACCTTCAGCCAACGTGATTTGCAGGTCTCTCAAACTGTAAAATCAGAAGCTCAGACCTATGCCAATCGATTCGTCTCTTCAAACGAAAACAACCACACCCTCGCGCTAAATTTATATAAATTGTAGCCCAAGCAATTTGGAAAGAATGTTTTGAAAAGGGATTTGAAAAATCATGGTCAAAACGTGTTTCCAGTGAATTGTAAGTGTTGTGGCTAGAACCAGGGCAATGAGAGCAACATAATGATATCAGAGTTTTGAAGAATTGATGAAGGAATCTACCTATTGAAGTTGTGTTGCGGAGCTCTGAAACTGGACTTCTATGGAACAGTATATGGAACGATTCTTAAATGTAATTATATGGTTAGCTTCAGCGAAGACCAAGGAAGGTGAATTGACGGAAAAAATGGATTAAAAAAAGGTTTGAGAATAGATTTCGAAGTTGTTCAATTCTGGGTTGTGAAGCAAGTTTGGCAGGGTGATTCTGGCTATCTAAGCTTGGGAAATTGAATGGGGGATGTCCCGCTAGTTATAGGGAATAAAATGGCATCAAAAGGAATAGCAAATGATGCTTTTTGGAGGGAATTCGTGTGGGTTTGAATCATGAAGAAAGTGTGACTCAAACTTGATCAAAACTTATCCAAATCATGTGTTTCATGATGCTAATAACTTATGGAAAGTTGCTAAACATGATTAGAAACAAAATCGCATGGAAATCCTGTGATTAGAAGCCAAAACAAAGATTTCAAAATTCTGACTTTGTGCAAAATTCAGTTTCAAACTACCAAATTCAAATCCATGGTATTTCCACCTCAAGGGGTCTTAGGGCATAATTCTTGATGCTTTGGAAAGATGAGGTTATAAGCTTTGCAATGGAAAAAGAATGAAATCAAATAGATGTTTGAGCTGAAAATTACATGGAGTCAAAGTTGAAGAAAAAGAGTTGACTTTCCATACTTAGAAATATTTCAAATTCTTCTTTAAAAAGGACCTATAATCTTTTGCATTCAAACATGGCCTTCCACTTAGAATATTTTCTTGACCAAAAAAGACGGAATGAAGTAGACCTCTTGAATGACATTTTGCAATTTGAACCACTCAAAATCTCCAAAAATTGAGCAAGTTATGACTTGTTGAAGTTGGCCAAAAATCATGAAATGACCTATAATCTTTTGCATTCTTAAGGCAACTTCCATCCATTATCTTACTTTGCACATAAAAGAATGCATGAAGTACACCTCCTTAAGATCATCATGGAAAAATAATGGGCTCAAGGTGATAAAAATTACCCAAGTTATGACCATTTGAACCCACATATGGAAAATTTGGGATTCATCTGGGTGACTTGTAATCTTTCTTCTTCACAAAGTTCCTTCCACATGAAAACTCCTTGGAACTTTTGAAGTGATTTGTTGGTAACTTTTTGAAGAGAAGGATGCTTTTGGAATCACTAAAAATACCAAAAGATGAGCAAGATATGCTCCTTTGAAGTTCAAAACCCTAGCCTCTAGATCAAGAGAATGCTTTGAGGAACTTTGCCAAGTTTCAACAAACTTTTTCTGCCAATATTCTTCCTTTGTCAATAGAAATTGTTAAGGATGATGATGAGGACTCATGGCCACCAAAACCACTTCCATACTAATTCTTCCAAAACAACTTCAATGGCGAGGTTTGAATTTCTCAAGCTATTGACTAAGGCATGGAAATAAACTCATGAAGTCATGAACTCAAAACGCGTTAGTAATCAAATCCAAGGGATCTGGCGCGCTGTGCATATCATGGTCATTAATGAATAATGTACAGAATCAATAATAAATCAGATTTTTGAAAAACAAAAATGGAACGCCATCATTGGATGAAAGATGACACGTAGGTCATCTTCAACCTCCAGCCAACGTGATTTGCAGGTCTCTCAAACTGTAAAATCAGAAGCTCAAACCTATGCCAATCGGTTCGTCTCTTCATAACGTATACAACCACACCCTCGCGCTAAATTTATATAAATTGTAGCTCAAGCAATTTGGAAAGAATGTTTTGAAAAGGGATTTGAAAAATCATGGTCAAAACGTGTTTCCAGTGAACTGTAAGTGTTGTAACTAGAACCAGGGCAATGAGAGCAACACAATGATATCAGAGTTTTGAAGAATTGAAGAAGGAATCTACCTATTGAAGTTGAGTTGCGGAGCTCTGAAACTGGACTTCTATGGAATAGTATAGGGAACGATTCTTGAATGTAATTATATGGTTAGCTTCAGGGAAGATCAAGGAAGGTGAATTGATGGAAAAAACGAATTAAAAAAATACTTGAGAATAGATTTCGAAGTTGTTGAATTCTGGGTTGTGAAGCAAGTTTGGCAGGGTGATTCTGGCTATCTAAGCTTGGGAAATTGAATGGGGGGTGTCCCTCTAGCTATAGGGAAGCAAATTTCATCGAAAGGAATAGCAAATGATGCTTTTTGGAGGGAATTCGTGTGGGTTTGCATCATGAAGAAAGTGTGACTCAAACTTGATCAAAACTCATCTAAATCATGTGTTTCATGATGCTAATCACTTCTGAAAAGTTGCTAAACATGATTAGAAACAAAAACACATGGAAATCCTGTGATTAGAAGCCAAAACAAAGATTTCAAAATTCTGACTTTGTGCAAAATTCAGTTTCAAACTACCAAATTCAAATCCATGGTATTTCCACCTTAAGGGGTCTTAGGGCATAATTCTTGATGCTTTGGAAAGATGAGGTTATAAGCTTTGCAATGGAAAAAGAATGAAATCAAATAGATGCTTGAGCTGAAAATTACATGGAGTCAAAGGTGAAGAAAAAGAGTTGACTTTCCATACTTAGAAATATTTCAAATTCTTCTTTAAAAAGGTCCTATAATCTTTTGCATCCAAACATGGCCTTCCACTTAGAATTTTTTCTTGACCAAAAAAGATGGAATGAAGTAGACCTCTTGAATGACATTTTGCAACTTTAACCACTCAAAATCTCCAAAAATTGAGCAAGTTATGACTTGTTGAAGTTGGCCAAAAATCATGAAATGACCTATAATCTTTTGCATTCTTAAGGAAACTTCCATCCATTTTCTTACTTTGCACATAAAAGAATGCATGAAGTACACCTCCTTAAGATCATCATGGAAAAATAATGGGCTCAAGGTGATAAAAATTGACCAAGTTATGACCATTTGAACCCACATATGGAAAACTTGGGATTCATCTAGGTGACTTGTAATCTTTCTTCTTCACCAAGTTCCTTCCACATGAAACTCCTTGGAACTTTTGAAGTGACTTGTTGGTAACTTTTTGAAGAGAAGGATGCTTTTGGAATCACTAAAAATACCAAAAGATGAGCAAGATATGCTCCTTTGAAGTTCAAAACCCTAGCCTCTAGATCAAGAGAATATTTTGAGGAACTTTGGCAAGTTTCAACAAACTTTTTGTGCCAATATTCTTCCTTTGTGAATAGAAATTGTTAAGGATGATGATGAGGACTCATGGCCACCAAAACCACTTCCATACTAATTCTTCTAAAACAACTTCAATGGTGAGGTTTGAATTTCTAAAGCTATTGACTAAGGCATGGAAATAAACTCATGAACTCAAAACGCGTTAGTAATCAAATACAAGGGATATGGCGCGTTGTTCATATCATGGTCATTAATGAATAATGTACAGAATCAATAATAAATCAGATTTTTGAAAAACAAAAATGGCACGCCATCATTGGTTGGAAGATGACACGTAGGTCATCTTCAACCTCCAGCCAACGTGATTTGCAGGTCTCTCAAACTGTAAAATCAGAAGCTCAGACCTATGCCAATCGGTTCGTCTCTTCATAACGTATACAACCACACCCTCGCGCTAAATTTATATAAATTGTAGCTCAAGCAATTTGGAAAGAATGTTTTGAAAAGGGATTTGAAAAATCATGGTCAAAACGTGTTTCCAGTGAACTGTAAGTGTTGTAACTAGAACCAGGGCAATGAGAGCAACACAATGATATCAGAGTTTTGAAGAATTGAAGAAGGAATCTACCTATTGAAGTTGAGTTGCGGAGCTCTGAAACTGGACTTCTATGGAATAGTATAGGGAACGATTCTTGAATGTAATTATATGGTTAGCTTCAGGGAAGATCAAGGAAGGTGAATTGATGGAAAAAACGAATTAAAAAAATACTTGAGAATAGATTTCGAAGTTGTTGAATTCTGGGTTGTGAAGCAAGTTTGGCAGGGTGATTCTGGCTATCTAAGCTTGGGAAATTGAATGGGGGGTGTCCCTCTAGTTATAGGGAAGCAAATTTCATCGAAAGGAATAGCAAATGATGCTTTTTGGAGGGAATTCGTGTGGGTTTGCATCATGAAGAAAGTGTGACTCAAACTTGATCAAAACTCATCTAAATCATGTGTTTCATGATGCTAATCACTTCTGAAAAGTTGCTAAACATGATTAGAAACAAAAACACATGGAAATCCTGTGATTAGAAGCCAAAACAAAGATTTCAAAATTCTGACTTTGTGCAAAATTCAGTTTCAAACTACCAAATTCAAATCCATGGTATTTCCACCTTAAGGGGTCTTAGGGCATAATTCTTGATGCTTTGGAAAGATGAGGTTATAAGCTTTGCAATGGAAAAAGAATGAAATCAAATAGATGCTTGAGCTGAAAATTACATGGAGTCAAAGGTGAAGAAAAAGAGTTGACTTTCCATACTTAGAAATATTTCAAATTCTTCTTTAAAAAGGTCCTATAATCTTTTGCATCCAAATATGGCCTTCCACTTAGAATTTTTTCTTGACCAAAAAAGATGGAATGAAGTAGACCTCTTGAATGACATTTTGCAACTTTAACCACTCAAAATCTCCAAAAATTGAGCAAGTTATGACTTGTTGAAGTTGGCCAAAAATCATGAAATGACCTATAATCTTTTGCATTCTTAAGGAAACTTCCATCCATTTTCTTACTTTGCACATAAAAGAATGCATGAAGTACACCTCCTTAAGATCATCATGGAAAAATAATGGGCTCAAGGTGATAAAAATTGACCAAGTTATGACCATTTGAACCCACATATGGAAAACTTGGGATTCATCTAGGTGACTTGTAATCTTTCTTCTTCACCAAGTTCCTTCCACATGAAACTCCTTGGAACTTTTGAAGTGACTTGTTGGTAACTTTTTGAAGAGAAGGATGCTTTTGGAATCACTAAAAATACCAAAAGATGAGCAAGATATGCTCCTTTGAAGTTCAAAACCCTAGCCTCTAGATCAAGAGAATATTTTGAGGAACTTTGCCAAGTTTCAACAAACTTTTTGTGCCAATATTCTTCCTTTGTGAATAGAAATTGTTAAGGATGATGATGAGGACTCATGGCCACCAAAACCACTTCCATACTAATTCTTCTAAAACAACTTCAATGGTGAGGTTTGAATTTCTAAAGCTATTGACTAAGGCATGGAAATAAACTCATGAACTCAAAACGCGTTAGTAATCAAATACAAGGGATATGGCGCGTTGTTCATATCATGGTCATTAATGAATAATGTACAGAATCAATAATAAATCAGATTTTTGAAAAACAAAAATGGCACGCCATCATTGGTTGGAAGATGACACGTAGGTCATCTTCAACCTCCAGCCAACGTGATTTGCAGGTCTCTCAAACTGTAAAATCAGAAGCTCAGACCTATGCCAATCGGTTCGTCTCTTCATAACGTATACAACCACACCCTCGCGCTAAATTTATATAAATTGTAGCTCAAGCAATTTGGAAAGAATGTTTTGAAAAGGGATTTGAAAAATCATGGTCAAAACGTGTTTCCAGTGAACTGTAAGTGTTGTAACTAGAACCAGGGCAATGAGAGCAACACAATGATATCAGAGTTTTGAAGAATTGAAGAAGGAATCTACCTATTGAAGTTGAGTTGCGGAGCTCTGAAACTGGACTTCTATGGAATAGTATAGGGAACGATTCTTGAATGTAATTATATGGTTAGCTTCAGGGAAGATCAAGGAAGGTGAATTGATGGAAAAAACGAATTAAAAAAATACTTGAGAATAGATTTCGAAGTTGTTGAATTCTGGGTTGTGAAGCAAGTTTGGCAGGGTGATTCTGGCTATCTAAGCTTGGGAAATTGAATGGGGGGTGTCCCTCTAGTTATAGGGAATCAAATTTCATCGAAAGGAATAGCAAATGATGCTTTTTGGAGGGAATTCGTGTGGGTTTGCATCATGAAGAAAGTGTGACTCAAACTTGATCAAAACTCATCTAAATCATGTGTTTCATGATGCTAATCACTTCTGAAAAGTTGCTAAACATGATTAGAAACAAAAACACATGGAAATCCTGTGATTAGAAGCCAAAACAAAGATTTCAAAATTCTGACTTTGTGCAAAATTCAGTTTCAAACTACCAAATTCAAATCCATGGTATTTCCACCTTAAGGGGTCTTAGGGCATAATTCTTGATGCTTTGGAAAGATGAGGTTATAAGCTTTGCAATGGAAAAAGAATGAAATCAAATAGATGCTTGAGCTGAAAATTACATGGAGTCAAAGGTGAAGAAAAAGAGTTGACTTTCCATACTTAGAAATATTTCAAATTCTTCTTTAAAAAGGTCCTATAATCTTTTGCATCCAAATATGGCCTTCCACTTAGAATTTTTTCTTGACCAAAAAAGATGGAATGAAGTAGACCTCTTGAATGACATTTTGCAACTTTAACCACTCAAAATCTCCAAAAATTGAGCAAGTTATGACTTGTTGAAGTTGGCCAAAAATCATGAAATGACCTATAATCTTTTGCATTCTTAAGGAAACTTCCATCCATTTTCTTACTTTGCACATAAAAGAATGCATGAAGTACACCTCCTTAAGATCATCATGGAAAAATAATGGGCTCAAGGTGATAAAAATTGACCAAGTTATGACCATTTGAACCCACATATGGAAAACTTGGGATTCATCTAGGTGACTTGTAATCTTTCTTCTTCACCAAGTTCCTTCCACATGAAACTCCTTGGAACTTTTGAAGTGACTTGTTGGTAACTTTTTGAAGAGAAGGATGCTTTTGGAATCACTAAAAATACCAAAAGATGAGCAAGATATGCTCCTTTGAAGTTCAAAACCCTAGCCTCTAGATCAAGAGAATATTTTGAGGAACTTTGCCAAGTTTCAACAAACTTTTTGTGCCAATATTCTTCCTTTGTGAATAGAAATTGTTAAGGATGATGATGAGGACTCATGGCCACCAAAACAACTTCCATACTAATTCTTCTAAAACAACTTCAATGGTGAGGTTTGAATTTCTAAAGCTATTGACTAAGGCATGGAAATAAACTCATGAACTTAAAAACGCGTTAGTAATCAAATACAAGGGATATGGCGCGTTGTTCATATCATGGTCATTAATGAATAATGTACAGAATCAATAATAAATCAGATTTTTGAAAAACAAAAATGGCACGCCATCATTGGTTGGAAGATGACACGTAGGTCATCTTCAACCTCCAGCCAACGTGATTTGCAGGTCTCTCAAACTGTAAAATCAGAAGCTCAGACCTATGCCAATCGGTTCGTCTCTTCAAACGAAAACAACCACACCCTCGCGCTAAATTTATATAAATTGTAGCCCAAGCAATTTGGAAAGAATGTTTTGAAAAGGGATTTGAAAAATCATGGTCAAAACGTGTTTCCAGTGAATTGTAAGTGTTGTGGCTAGAACCAGGGCAATGAGAGCAACATAATGATATCAGAGTTTTGAAGAATTGATGAAGGAATCTACCTATTGAAGTTGTGTTGCGGAGCTCTGAAACTGGACTTCTATGGAACAGTATATGGAACGATTCTTAAATGTAATTATATGGTTAGCTTCAGCGAAGACCAAGGAAGGTGAATTGACGGAAAAAATGGATTAAAAAAAGGTTTGAGAATAGATTTCGAAGTTGTTCAATTCTGGGTTGTGAAGCAAGTTTGGCAGGGTGATTCTGGCTATCTATGCTTGGGAAATTGAATGGGGGATGTCCCGCTAGTTATAGGGAATAAAATGGCATCAAAAGGAATAGCAAATGATGCTTTTTGGAGGGAATTCGTGTGGGTTTGAATCATGAAGAAAGTGTGACTCAAACTTGATCAAAACTCATCCAAATCATGTGTTTCATGATGCTAATCACTTATGGAAAGTTGCTAAACATGATTAGAAACAAAAACGCATGGAAATCCTGTGATTAGAAGCCAAAACAAAGATTTCAAAATTCTGACTTTGTGCAAAATTCAGTTTCAAACTACCAAATTCAAATCCATGGTATTTCCACCTCAAGGGGTCTTAGGGCATAATACTTGATGCTTTGGAAAGATGAGGTTATAAGCTTTGCAATGGAAAAAGAATGAAATCAAATAGATGCTTGAGCTGAAAATTACATGGAGTCAAAGTTGAAGAAAAAGAGTTGACTTTCCATACTTAGAAATATTTCAAATTCTTCTTTAAAAAGGACCTATAATCTTTTGCATTCAAACATGGCCTTCCACTTAGAATGTTTTCTTGACCAAAAAAGACGGAATGAAGTAGACCTCTTGAATGACATTTTGCAATTTGAACCACTCAAAATCTCCAAAAATTGAGCAAGTTATGACTTGTTGAAGTTGGCCAAAAATCATGAAATGACCTATAATCTTTTGCATTCTTAAGGCAACTTCCATCCATTATCTTACTTTGCACATAAAAGAATGCATGAAGTACACCTCCTTAAGATCATCATGGAAAAATAATGGGCTCAAGGTGATAAAAATTACCCAAGTTATGACCATTTGAACCCACATATGGAAAATTTGGGATTCATCTGGGTGACTTGTAATCTTTCTTCTTCACAAAGTTCCTTCCACATGAAAACTCCTTGGAACTTTTGAAGTGATTTGTTGGTAACTTTTTGAAGAGAAGGATGCTTTTGGAATCACTAAAAATACCAAAAGATGAGCAAGATATGCTCCTTTGAAGTTCAAAACCCTAGCCTCTAGATCAAGAGAATGCTTTGAGGAACTTTGCCAAGTTTCAACAAACTTTTTCTGCCAATATTCTTCCTTTGTGAATAGAAATTGTTAAGGATGATGATGAGGACTCATGGCCACCAAAACCACTTCCATACTAATTCTTCCAAAACAACTTCAATGGTGAGGTTTGAATTTCTCAAGCTATTGACTAAGGAATAATAATAAACTCATGAACTCATGAACTCAAAACGCGTTAGTAATTAAATCCAAGGGATCTGGCGAGCTGTGCATATCATGGTCATTAATGAATAATGTACAGAATCAATAATAAATCAGATTTTTGAAAAACAAAAATGGCACGCCATCATTGGTTGGAAGATGACACGTAGGTCATCTTCAACCTCCTGCCAACGTGATTTGCAGGTCTCTCAAACTGTAAAATCAGAAGCTCAAACCTATGCCAATCGATTCGTCTCTTCAAGACGTAAACAACCACACCCTCGCGCTAAATTTATATAAATTGTAGCTCAAGCAATTTGGAAAGAATGTTTTGAAAAGGGATTTGAAAAATCATGGTCAAAACGTGTTTCCAGTGAACTGTAAGTGTTGCGACTAGAACCAGCGCAATGAGAGCAACACAATGATATCAGAGTTTTGAATAATTGATGAAGGAATCTACCTATTGAAGTTGAGTTGCGGAGCTCTGAAACTGGACTTCTATGGAACAGTATAGGGCACGATTCTTGAATGTAATTATATGGTTAGCTTCAGGGAAGATCAAGGAAGGTGAATTTATGGAAAAAACGGATTAAAAAAAGGCTTGAGAATAGATTTCGAAGTTGTTGAATTCTGGGTTGTGAAGCAAGATTGGCAGGGTGATTCTGGCTATCTAAGCTTGGGAAATTGAATGGGGGATGTCCCTCTAGTTATAGGGAAGAAAATGGCATCGAAAGGAATAGCAAATGATGCTTTTTGGAGGGAATTCGTGTGGGTTTGCATCATGAAGAAAGTGTGACTCAAACTTGATCAAAACTCATCCAAATCATGTGTTTCATGATGCTAATCACTTCTGGAAAGTTGCTAAACATGATTAGAAATAAAAACGCATGGAAATCCTGTGATTAGAAGCCAAAACAAAGATTTCAAAATTCTGACTTTGTGCAAAATTCAGTTTCAATCTACCAAATTCAAATCCATGGTATTTCTACCTCAAGGGGTCTTAGGGCATAATTCTTGATGCTTAGGAAAGATGAGGTTATAAGCTTTGCAATGGAACAAGAATGAAATCAAATAGATGCTTGAGCTGAAAATTACATGGATTCATAGTTGAAAAAAAAGAGTTGACTTTCCATACTTAGAAATATTTCAAATTCTTCTTTAGAAAGGTCCTATAATCTTTTGCATCCAAACACGGCCTTCCACTTATAATTTTTTCTTGACCAAAAAATATGGAATGAAGTAGACCTCTTGAATGACATTTTGCAATTTGAACCACTCAAAATCTCCAAAAATTGAGCAAGTTATGACTTGTTGAAGTTGGCCAAAAAGCATGAAATGACCTATAATCTTTGGCATTCTTAAGGCAACTTCCATCCATTTTCATACTTTGCACATAAAAGAATTCGTGAAGTACACCTCCTTAAGATCATCATGGAAAAATAATGGGCTCAAGGTGATAAAAATTGACCAAGTTATGACCATTTGAACCCACATATGGAAAATTTGGGATTCATCTGGGTGACTTGTAATCTTTCTTCTTCACCAAGTTCCTTCCACATGAAAAATCCTTGGAACTTTTGAAGTGATTAGTTGGTAACTCTTTGAAGAGAAGGATGCTTTTGGAATCACTCAAAAATACCAAAAGATGAGCAGGATATTCTCCTTTGAAGTTCAAAACCCTAGCCTCTAGATCAAGAGAATGCTTTGAGGAACTTTGCCAAGTTTCAACAAACTTTTTGTGCCAATATTCTTCCTTTGTGAATAGAAATTGTTAAGGATGATGATGAGGACTCATGGCCACCAAAACCACTTCCATACTAATTCTTCCAAAACAACTTCAATGGTGAGGTATGAATTTCTCAAGCTATTGACTAAGGCATGGAAATAAACTCATGAACTCATGAACTCAAAACGCGTTAGTAATCAAATCCAAGGGATCTAGGGCGTTGTGCATATCATGGTCATTAATGAATAATGTACAGAATCAATAATAAATCATATTTTTGAAGAAAAAAAATGGCACGCCATCATTGGTTGGAAGATGACACATAGGTCATCTTCAACCTCCAGCCAACGTGATTTGCAGGTCTCTCAAACTGTAAAATCAGAAGCTCAAACCTATGTCAATCGGTTCGTCTCTTCAAGACGTAAACAACCACACCCTCGCGCTAAATTTATATAAATTGTAGCTCAAGCAATTTGGAAAGAATGTTTTGAAAAGGGATTTGAAAAATCATGGTCAAAACGTGTTTCCAGTGAACTGTAAATGTTACGACTAGAACCAGGGCAATGAGAGCAACACAATGATATCAGAGTTTTGATGAATTGATGAAGGAATCTACCTATTGAAGTTGAGTTGCGGAGCTCTGAAACTGGACTTCTATGGAACAGTATAGGGCACGATTCTTGAATGTAATTATATGGTTAGCTTCAGGGAAGATCAAGGAAGGTGAATTGATGGAAAAAACGGATTAAAAAAAGGCTTGAGAATAGATTTCGAAGTTGTTGAATTCTGGGTTGTGAAGCAAGTTTGGCAGGGTGATTCTGGCTATCTAAGCTTAGGAAATTGAATGGGAGATGTCCCTCTAGTTATAGGGAAGCAAATGGCATCGAAAGGAATAGCTAATGATGCTTTTTGGAGGGAATTCGTGTGGGTTTGCATCATGAAGAAAGTGTGACTCAAAGTTGATCAAAACTCATCCAAATCATGTGTTTCATGATGCTAATCACTTCTGGAAAGTTGCTAAACATGATTAGAAACAAAAACGCATGGAAATCCTGTGATTAGAAGCCAAAATAAAGATTTCAAAATTCTGACTTTGTGCAAAATTCAGTTTCCAACTACCAAATTCAAATCCATGGTATTTCCACCTCAATGGGTCTTAGGGCATTATTCTTGATGCTTTGGAAAGATGAGGTTATAAGCTTTGCAATGGAAAAAGAAAGAAATCAAATAAATGCTTGAGCTGAAAATTACATGGAGTCAAAGTTGAAGAAAAAGAGTTGACTTTCCATACTTAGAAATATTTCAAATTCTTCTTTAAAAAGGTCCTATAATCTTTTGCATCCAAACATGGCCTTCCACTTAGAATTGTTTCTTGACCAAAAAAGATGGAATGAAGTAGACCTCTTGAATGACATTTTGCAATTTGAACCACTCAAAATCTCCAAAAATTGAGCAAGTTATGACTTGTTGAATTTGGCCAAAAAGCATGAAATGACCTATAATCTTTGGCATTCTTAAGGCAACTTCCATCCATTTTCATACTTTGCACATAAAAGAATGCATGAAGTATACCTCCTTAAGATCATCATGGAAAAATAATGGGCTCAAGGTGATAAAAATTGACCAAGTTATGACCATTTGAACCCACATATGGAAAATTTGGGATTCATCTGGGTGACTTGTAATCTTTCTTCTTCACCACGTTCCTTCCACATGAAAACTCCTTGGAACTTTTGAAGTGATTAGTTGGTAACTTTTTGAAGAGAAGGATGCTTTTGGAATCACTCAAAAATACCAAAAGATGAGCAGGATATTCTCCTTTGAAGTTCAAAACCCTAGCCTCTAGATCAAGAGAATGCTTTGAGGAACTTTGCCAAGTTTCAACAAACTTTTTGTGCCAATATTCTTCCTTTGTGAATAGAAATTGTTAAGGATGATGATGAGGACTCATGGCCACCAAAACCACTTCCATACTAATTCTTCCAAAACAACTTCAATGGTGAGGTTTGAATTTCTCAAGCTATTGACTAAGGCATGGAAATAAACTCATGAACTCATGAACTCAAAACATGTTAGTAATCAAATCCAAGGGATCTAGGGCGCTGTGCATATCATGGTCATTAATTAATAATGTACAGAATCAATAATAAATCATATTTTTGAAAAACAAAAATGGCACGCCATCATTGGTTGGAAGATGACACATAGGTCATCTTCAACCTCCAGCCAACGTGATTTGCAGGTCTCTCAAACTGTAAAATCAGAAGCTCAAACCTATGCCAATCGGTTCGTCTCTTCAAGACGTAAACAACCACACTCTCGCGCTAAATTTATATAAATTGTAGCTCAAGCAATTTGGAAAGAATGTTTTGAAAAGGGATTTGAAAAATCATGGTCAAAACGTGTTTCCAGTGAACTGTAAATGTTGCGACTAGAACCAGGGCAATGAGAGAAACACAATGATATCAGAGTTTTGATGAATTGATGAAGGAATCTACCTATTGAAGTTGAGTTGCGGAGCTCTGAAACTGGACTTCTATGGAACAATATAGGGCACGATTCTTGAATGTAATTATATGGTTAGCTTCAGGGAAGATCAAGGAAGGTGAATTGATGGAAAAAACGGATTAAAAAAAGGCTTGAGAATAGATTTCGAAGTTGTTGAATTCTGGGTTGTCAAGAAAGTTTGGCAGGGTGATTCTGGCTATCTAAGCTTGGGAAATTGAATGGGGGATGTCCCTCTAGTTATAGGGAAGCAAATGTCATCGAAAGGATTATCAAATGATGCTTTTTGGAGGGAATTCGTGTGGGTTTGCATCATGAAGAAAGTGTGACTCAAAGTTGATCAAAACACATCCAAATCATGTGTTTCATGATGCTAATCACTTCTGGAAAGTTGCTAAACATGATTAGAAACAAAAACGCATGGAAATCCTGTGATTGAAGCCAAAATAAAGATTTCAAAATTCTGACTTTGTGCAAAATTCAGTTTTCAACTACCAAATTCAAATCCATGGTATTTCCACCTCAATTGGTCTTAGGGCATTATTCTTGATGCTTTGGAAAGATGAGATTATAAGCTTTGCAATGGAAAAAGAAAGAAATCAAATAGATGCTTGAGCTGAAAATTACATGGAGTCAAAGTTGAAGAAAAAGAGTTGACTTTCCATACTTAGAAATATTTCAAATTCTTCTTTAAAAAGGTCCTATAATCTTTTGCATCCAAACATGGCCTTCCACTTAGAATTGTTTCTTGACCAAAAAAGATGGAATGAAGTAGACCTCTTGAATGACATTTTGCAATTTGAACCACTCAAAATCTCCAAAAATAGAGCAAGCTATGACTTGTTGAAGTTGGCCAAAAATCATGAAATGACCTATAATCTTTTGAATTCTTAAGGTAACTTCTATCCATTTTCTTACTTTGCACATAAAAGAATGCGTGAAGTAAACCTCCTTAAGATCATCATGGAAAAATAATGGGCTCAAGGTGATAAAAATTGACCACGTTATGACCATTTGAACCCACATATGGAAAATTTGGGATTCATCTGGGTGACTTGTAATCTTTCTTCTTCACCAAGTTCCTTCCACATGAGAACTCCTTGGAACTTTTGAAGTGATTTGTTGGTAACTTTTTGAAGAGAAGGATGCTTTTGGAATCACTAAAAAATACCAAAATATGAGCAAGATATGCTCCTTTGAAGTTCAAAACCCTAGCCTCTAGATCAACAGAATGCTTTAAGGAACTTTGCCAAGTTTCAACAAACTTTTTGTGCCAATATTCTTCCTTTGTGAATAGAAATTGTTAAGGATGATGATGAGGACTCATGGCCACCAAAACCACTTCCATACTAATTCTTCCAAAACAACTTCAATGGTGAGGTATGAATTTCTCAAGCTATTGACTAAGACATGGAAATAAACTCATGAACTCATGAACTCAAAACGCGTTAGTAATCAAATCCAAGGGATCTGGCGCGTTGTGCATATCATGGTCATTAATGAATAATGTACAAAATCAATAATAAATGAGATTTTTGAAAAACAAAAATGGCACGCCATCATTTGTTGGAAGATGACACGTAGGTCATCTTCAACCTCCAGCCAACGTGATTTGCAGGTCTCTCAAACTGTAAAATCAGAAGCTCAGACCTATGCCAATCGGTTTGTCTCTTCAAGACGAAAACAACCACACCCTCGCGCTAAATTTATATAAATTGTAGCTCGAGCAATTTGGAAAGAATGTTTTGAAAAGGGATTTGAAAAATCATGGTCAAAACGTGTTTCCAGTGAACTGTAAGTGTTGCAACTAGAACCAGGGCAATGAGAGCAACACAATGATATCAGAGTTTTGAAGAATTGATGAAGGAATCTACCTATTGAAGTTGAGTTGAGGAGCTCTGAAACTGGACTTCTATGGAACAGTATAGGGCACGATTCTTGAATGTAATTATATGGTTAGCTTCAGGGAAGATCAAGGAAGGTGAATTGATGGAAAAAACGGATTAAAAAAAGGCTTGAGAATAGATTTCGAAGTTGTTGAATTCTGGGTTGTGAAGCAAGTTCGGCAGGGTGATTCTGGCTATCTAAGCTTGGGAAATTGAATGGGGGATGTCCCTCTAGTTATAGGGAAGCAAATGGCATCGAAAGGAATAGCAAATGATGCTTTTTGGAGGGAATTCGTGTGGGTTTGCATCATGAAGAAAGTGTGACTCAAACTTGATCAAAACTCATCCAAATCATGTGTTTCATGATGATAATCACTTCTGGAAAGTTGCTAAACATGATTAGAAACAAAAACGCATGGAAATCCTGTGATTAGAAGCCAAAACAAAGATTTCAAAATTCTGACTTTGTGAAAAATTCAGTTTCAAACTACCAAATTCAAATCCATGGTATTTCCACCTCAAGGGGTCTTAGGGCATAATTCTTGATGCTTTGGAAAGATGAGGTTATAAGCTTTGCAATGGAAAAAGAATGAAATCAAATAGATGCTTGAGCTGAAAATTACATGGAGTCAAAGTTGAAGAAAAAGAGTTGACTTTCCATACTGTAGCGATAAAAAATGTAGCGGGGTAAATCGGAGATCGAATTATTGATTAATTCGTCTCACAAAAGCAAGAGTCGCCACCGCGCTTTATTATTTCCAAGGGAAAAGGGGAAAGAGCGAAATAAAACCCTAAATATGCAATGTAAAATAATACTTTCTAAAAGTAATAAAAATACAAGGCGTTTTTGAAAAGAGATCTATGGTTCTGGGGTTGGTTATACAATGGGAAGGTATTAGCACCCAATGTATCTATAGTACTCTATAGGAACCTTTTGAAATATCTGTTTATTAAAATGTTCGTTTGATTAAAAATAAATTGTTTTGCCCGAAAAGAGGTACGGACGGGTTTTTGAAGGTACGACGACCTAATGTCGAAGTTTTGGCTTAAAAGGTATAAGTTTTGAAAAGATTGGATATTTGGGGAAAAATTATCCTAAGTTTTAATGAAATGCAGATGTTCGCGTGATTGGACTTGAGGACATGAAGTCAACCAGTTTAATCATTTTTTCTCTTGGATTTAGACATAAACAGAATAAACAAGTAAAGATGAAATAATTAAATAGAAAATTAGATAGATAAGTGATATACAACCATAACAATTAAGTATCAGACTAAATGGCGTGAACTTACATTTTTATATTTTTTGTTTAATATTAATTAAAGCAAGGGAATTAATTAAAGAAAATAAAATGTATTTTAAGTTTCTATTTTTATATGTTTTTTTTTATAGTTTTAATATAAAGTATTATTTTGAAAATTATTAAATAATTCTAAACCAAATTAAAAATTAAAAGTTATTAACTTAAATCTAATTAAAAAAGAAAACTAACAATTACTAAATTAATCTTAAAGTTAAACTAATAAAATTGATCACATTATTTTAAGATTTGTTAATTAAATTACATCTTTTCTTTGATTATGTTCATTAATTAACTAAATCAATAAAAATGCTAAAAAAGGCTAAAAGAAAGTAAAATAGAAAGAGAGGTGTAACAAGAATAAAGGGATAGATAATAACAATTTATGTGCTAAAAGGTTTTTAAAGGGCCCAATCAAAGAAACAGAGATGGGGGTGTATAATGAGATTCGATGGGCTTGGCTAAGGTAAACGGGTTAAGCCCAATTTCATAATTTGTTTAGGGTTAAAACAAATTGTTTTGGTTTAGTTAGGGTTAGCAAAGGGGTTAAGGTTTTGCGCCGTTCGTTCATCCTTGTTCGTCTTCTTCGCCTTTGCCTTCTTCGTTGCTCTCCTGCGTTGCTCTCATGCCCGCCTGTGACTTTCCCTTGCCCGAGCCACCAACGCCTTTTTTCCCCATGTATCGCTCAGTGATACGGTGTGAAGGTGACAATTCGTCCATTAACGCATTAAGTTTTTTGCGATTTGTTGCATGTTTATGATTTTGTGTCCATTTTGATTCTGACTTCATTTTTTTACATGGGGTTTCTGTTGAGATATTGGAAAGGAAGAAGAAAAACAATGTTACCTTTATGAAAAAGGAGGAATAGGTGTTCCGGAGGCTTGCTGGAGGAGGAATGAAGCGCGATGTTGTGGCTTGCTCCGGTTTGTCTAGTATCTCACTTTGACTTTATGTTTTGATGATGATTGCTGAAAGATGCATGTTGAAAAACCCTTTATCTTCTTCTTTTATCTCGTTTCCTGCTTTGCTTTGTATGTTTCTTTATTGCCTTGAGATATTTGTTGAGATTTGTCCCTGTATGCTTCTGAATACTGTTATTGAAACACTTTGTTTTGACCAGCTTCCCTCTTCTTCTTTCTGTGGGCTTGATGCTTTGCTTCTGTTTCTTTTTATATTTGTTGATGATACGTTTCAAGGGTGAACCTTTTAGGTTCTGAGAATTTGGTTGCCTTGAACATTTCCTTTTTGTTGTTTGAGGCTGGAAACAGATTATTGATGGTCAAAGGTTTTTTGTACGGATTGACAGTGGTTTAAGGTTTATGGTTCATGCTGGTTTTGCTTCAGGTTTGGCCTGGTTTTGCTTCAGGTTTGTCCTGGTTTTTGGTTTGTATTTACTGGTTTTTAGGCCATGGTTAATGGTTGTGGCTTGAGACAAAGGTTTGTTGACAGGGGATTGTTTGTTAGGTGAGGCTTTTACTGGTTTATGCAGGTTGTGGCCTTGGTTTCTTTTGTTTCAGCAGGTTTGGCCTTTGAGGAGTTTACTGGTTAGGCTTTGAAATGGTCATGGTTTTGCTGTCTTGAATGCAGGTTGTATGTATGTTTTGGTTTATGAGAATTGGCTTCGTATTTTTTTTTTTTGACAGTTTTGAGTTTTGGAGGTTTTAAAACAGGTTGAACTCTCTATACTTTTTGAAGGGGTTTGTTGTTGTTATAACAGTTAATTGGCCTTGAGGTTATGTTACAGGTTATGTATATTTTACTAATTCCCGGCCTTTGACACTTCTGCACTCTATACTGCTACATTCAGTTTTGTTTGGTATCCTTTTCTGCCTAAGCCAAAACCTGTAAAACCCACACTCTTTCTCTATTCTCTCTCCTCAGTACAGTTTGACATTAAAATGTGATGTTATGTACTTGTTCAGAAAAAGTAAAAGCTGGAAAATGATGAAAAATAGGAATATTTTTGCTTGCATATTTGGTTTTAAAACTGCACATATCTCTTTGTCCTCTGCATGTACAGCATGGAGCCTTGTGTTTTGACATCTTCCCACATTTTTGGCAATTTACGTTACATATTGGCTTTGAAAACTGCATATGTTGTTGAACTATGCATATGATGTTTTGCTTTTGAAATATGCAGTGGATTTTGAATTATGCAATTTACAATTAAAATGTGCAATTTTGACAAAAGTGAATTTGTGCATATTTTTAACTTGTGCATTCATATTTATCAAAAAAATTCATCCCTTTTTGTGAACCGGGAGAAATCCCGTGATTTGCAAAGAGGGTAAAAAAAAAGGATTCCAGCCGTTTGCTTTTAATGATGAACGCTAAATTTAATTTTTGCTTTTAATTATATATTCATTTCTGACTTTTTTCTTTTAATTCTTTTGCAGGTAAAATCAAATGATCATCAAAGAAGTGTTGGATAGAAGATGAAGATTTAGAACTTATGAAAAAAAATTAGGATAGCTTTTATTTCATTTTAAATATTGTAAAAATTATCCTTGTAAATACGTTGTAAATAAATACGGTATTTAAACAACAATTGTAACAATTAGAATAAAATGAATAAAACTCCAATATTTTATCAATTAATTATTTTCTTCTTTGCAATTATTTATTTTGTCATTTATAATTCTTTATATTATATAATAACTGAAAATCAATCCCAATTATTTAAATTTAGAATGATAAATAATTAAATAACTATCATTGACCAATTAACTTCTCTTCAATTATTTACTTCATTATTTATAATTCTTCTAAATTATAATAACTGAAAATAAAATTTCAATTATTTAAACTTAGAATAATAAATAATTAAATAAACATTGTTTGATCAATTAATAACCTTCTTTTCAAATATTTACTTTACTATTTATAATTCTTTAATTTATATAATAACTGAAAAATAAGTTCCAATTATTTAAATTCAGAATAATAAATAATTAAATAAACATTGTTTTAGCATTGATCGATTAATAAATTTAGCGTTCAAAAAATAAACAGCTCTCGACTTGAAAAAGTTATGAATTTAAAAACTGCTTTGAAAGTTGATAAAAATAGGTCAAAACCCTTGCAATGTAATGATGCAGATGGGAGATGGTATCTTAGGTCAAAATTTGGGGTACAACACATACTTAGAAATATTTCAAATTCTTCTTTAAAAAGGACCTATAATCTTTTGCATCCAAACATGGCCTTGCACTTAGAATTTTTTCTTGACCAAAAAAGATGGAATGAAGTAAACCTCTTGAATGACATTTTGCAATTTGAACCACTCAAAATCACCAAAAATAGAGCAAGTTATGACTTGTTGAAGTTGGCCAAAAATCATGAAATGACCTATAATCTTTTGCATTCTTAAGGCAACTTCCATCCATTTTCTTACTTTGCACATAAAAGAATGCATGAAGTACACCTCCTTAAGATCATCATGGAAAAATAATGGGCTCAAGGTGATAAAAATTGACCAAGTTATGACCATTTGAACCCACATATGGAAAATTTGGGATTCATCTGGGTGACTTGTAATCTTTCTTCTTCACCAAGTTCCTTCCACATGAAAACTCCTTGGAACTTTTGAAGTGTTTAGTTGGTAACTTTTTGAAGAGAAGGATGCTTTTGGAATCACTCAAAAATACCAAAAGATGAGCAAGATATTCTCCTTTGAAGTTCAAAACCCTAGCCTCTAGATCAAGAGAATGCTTTGAGGAACTTTGCCAAGTTTCAACAAACTTTTTGTGCCAATATTCTTCCTTTGTGAATAGAAATTGTTAAGGATCATGATGAGCACTCATGGCCAACAAAACCACTTCCATATGAATTCTTCCAAAACAACTTCAATGGTTAGGTTTGAATTTCTCAAGCTATTGACTAAGGCATGGAAATAATCTCATGAACTCATGAACTCAAAACGAGTTAGTAATCAAATCCAAGGGATCTGGCGCGCTGTGCATATCATGTTCATTAATGAATAATGTATAGAATCAATAATAAATTAGATTTTTGAAAAACAAAAATGGCACGCCATCATTGGTTGGAAGATGACACGTAGGTCATCTTCAACCTCCAGCCAACGTGATTGTCAGGTCTCTCAAACTGTAAAATCAGAAGCTCATACCTATGCCAATCGGTTCGTCTCTTCAAGACGAAAACAACAGCACCCTCGTGCTAAATTTATATAAATTATAGCTCAAGCAATTTGGAAAGAATGTTTTAAAAAGGGATTTGAAAAATCATGGTCAAAACGTGATTCCAGTGAATCGTAAGTGTTGCGACTAGAACCAGGGCAATGAGAGAAACACAGTGATATCAGAGTTTTTAAGAATTGATGAAGGAATCTACCTATTGAAGGTGAGTTGCGGAGCTCTGAAACTAGACTTCTATGGAACAATATAGGGCACGATTCTTGAATGTAATTATATGGTTAGCTTCAGGGAAGATCAGGGAAGGTGAATTGATGGAAAAAACAGATTAAAAAAAGGCTTGAGAATAGATTTCGAAGTTGTTGAATTCTGGGTTGTGAAGCAAGTTTGGCATGGTGATTCTGGCTATCTAATCTTGGGAAATTGAATGGGGGATGTCCCTCTACTTATAGGGAAGCAAATGGCATCGAAAGGAATAGCAAATGATGCTTTTTAGAGGGAATTCGTGTGGGTTTGCATCATGAAGAAAGTGTGACTCAAAGTTAATCAAAACTCATCCAAATCATGTGTTTCATGATGCTAATCACTTTTGGAAAGTTGCTAAACATGATTAGAAACAAAAACGCATGGAAATCCTATGATTAGAAGCCAAAACAAAGATTTCAAAATTCTGACTTTGTGCAAAATTCAGTTTCAAACTACCAAATTCAAATCCATGGTATTTCCACCTCAAGGGGTCTTAGGGCATAATTCTTGATGCTTTGGAAAGATGAGGTTATAAGATTTGCAATGGAAAAAGAATGAAATCAAATAGATGCTTGAGCTGAAAATTACATGGAGTCAAAGTTGAAGAAAAAGAGTTGACTTTCCATACTTAGAAATATTTCAAATTCTTCTTTAAAAATGACCTATAATCCTTTGCATCCAAACATGGCCTTCCACTTAGAATTTGCTCTTGACCAAAAAAGATGGAATGAAGTAGACCTCTTGAATGACATTTTGCAATTTGAACCACTAAAAATCTCCAAAAATTGATCAAGTTATGACTTATTGAAGTTGGCCAAAAATCATAAAATGACCTATAATCTTTTGCATTCTTAAGGCAACTTCCATCCATTTTCTTACTTTGCACATAAAAGAATGCATGAATTACACCTCGTTAAGATCATCATGGAAAAATAATGGGCTCAAGGTGATAACAATTGACCAAGTTATGACCATTTGAACCCACATATGGAAAATTTGGGATTCATCTGGGTGACTTGTAATCTTTCTTCTTCACCAAGTTCCTTCCACATGAAAACTCCTTGGAACTTTTGAAGTGATTTGTTGGTAACTTTTTGAAGAGAAGGATGCTTTTGGAATCACTCAAAAATACCAAAAGATGAGCAAGATATGCTCCTTTGAAGTTCAAAACCCTAGCCTCTAGATCAAGAGAATGCTTTGAGGAACTTTGCCAAGTTTCAACAAACTTTTTGTGCCAATATTCTTCCTTTGTGAATAGAAATTGTTAAGGATGATGATGAGGACTCATGGCCACCAAAACCACTTCCATACTAATTCTTCCAAAACAACTTCAATGGTGAGGTTTGAATTTCTCAATCTATTGACTAAGGCATGGAAATAAACTCATGAACTCATGAACTTAAAACGCGTTAGTAATCAAATCCAAGGGATCTGGCGAGTTATGCATATCATGGTCATTAATGAATAATGTACAGAATCAATAATAAATCAGATTTTTAAAAAACAAAAATGGCACGCCATCATTGGTTGGAAGATGACACGTAGGTCATCTTCAACCTCCAGCCAACGTGATTTGCAGGTCTCTCAAACTGTAAAATCAGAAGCTCAGACCTATGCCAATCGTTTCGTCTCTTCAAGACGAAAACAACCACACCCTCGCGCTAAACTTATATAAATTGTAGCTCAAGCAATTTGGAAAGAATGTTTTGAAAAGGGATTTGAAACATCATGGTCAAAACGTGTTTCCAGTGAACTGTAAGTGTTGCGACTAGAACCAGGGCAATGAGAGCAACACAATGATATCAGAGTTTTGAAGAATTGATGAAGGAATCTACCTATTGAAGTTGAGTTGCGGAGCTCTGAAACTGGACTTCTATGGAACAGTATAGGGCACGATTCTTGAATGTAATTATATGGTTAGCTTCAGGGAAGATCAATGAAGGTGAATTGATGGAAAAAATGGATTAAAAAAAGGCTTGAGAATAGATTTCAAAGTTGTTGAATTCTGGGTTGTGAAGCAAGTTTGGCAGGGTGATTCTGGCTATCTAAGCTTGGGAAATTGAATGAGGGATATCCCTCTAGTTATAGGGAAGCAAATGGCATCGAAAGGAATAACAAATGATGCTTTTTGGAGTGAATTCATGTGGGTTTGTATCATGAAGAAAGTGTGACTCAAACATGATCAAAACTCATCCAAATCATGTGTTTCATGATGCTAATCACTTCTGGAAAGTTTCTAAACATGATTAGAAACGAAAACGCATGGAAATCCTGTGATTAGAAGCCAAAACAAAGATTTCAAAATTCAGACTTTGTGCAAAATTCAGTTTCAAACTACCAAATTCAAATCGATGGTATTTACACCTCAAGGGGTCTTAGGGCATAATTCTTGATGCTTTGGAAAGATGAGGTTATAAGCTTTGCATTGGAAAAAGAATGGAATCAAATAGATGCTTGAGCTGAAAATTACATGGAGTCAAAGTTGAAGAAAAAGAGTTGACTTTCCATACTTAGAAATATTTCAAATTCTTCTTTAAAATTGACCTATAATCCTTTGCATCCAAACATGGCCTTCCACTTAGAATTTTCTCTTGACCAAAAAAGATGGAATGAAGTAGACCTCTTGAATGACATTTTGCAATTTGAACCACTCAAAATCTCCAAAAATTGATCAAGTTATGACTTATTGAAGTTGGCCAAAAATCATGAAATGACCTATAATCTTTTGCATTCTTAAGGCAACTTCCATCCATTTTCTTACTTTGCACATAAAAGAATGCATGAAGTACACCTCCTTAAGATCATCATGGAAAAGTAATGGGCTCAAGGTGATAAAAATTGACCAAGTTATGACCATTTGAACCCACATATGGAAAATTTGGGATTCATCTGGGTGACTTGTAATCTTTCTTCTTCACCAAGTTCCTTCCACATGAAAAATCCTTGGAACTTTTGAAGTGATTTGTTGTTTACTTTTTGAAGAGAAGGATGCTTTTGGAATCACTCAAAAATACCAAAAGATGAGCAAGATATGCTCCTTTGAAGTTCAAAACCCTAGCCTCTAGATCAAGAGAATGCTTTGAGGAACTTTGCCAAGTTTCAACAAACTTTTTGTGCCAATATTCTTCCTTTGTGAATAGAAATTGTTAAGGATGATGATGAGGACTCATGGCCACCAAAACCACTTCCATACTAATTCTTCCAAAACAAATTCAATGGTGAGGTTTGAATTTCTCAAGCTATTGACTAAGGCATGGAAATAAACTCATGAACTCATGAACTCAAAACGCGTTAGTAATCAAATCCAAGGGATCTGGCGAGTTGTGCATATCATGGTCATTAATGAATAATGTACAGAATCAATAATAAATCATATTTTTAAAAAACAAAAATGGCACGCCATCATTGGTTGGAAGATGACACGTAGGTCATCTTTAACCTCCAGCCAATGTGATTTGCAGGTCTCTCAAACTGTAAAATCAGAAGCTCAGACCTATGCCAATCGGTTCGTCTCTTCAAGACGAAAACAACCACACCCTCGCGCTAAATTTATATAAATTGTAGCTCAAGCAATTTGGAAAGAATGTTTTGAAAAGGGATTTGAAAAATCATGGTCAAAACGTGTTTCCAGTGAACTGTAAGTGTTGCGACTAGAACCAAGGCAATGAGAGCAACACAATGATATCAGAGTTTTGAAGAATTGATGAAGGAATCTACCTATTGAAGTTGAGTTGCGGAGCTCTGAAACTGGACTTATATGGAACAGTATAGGGCCCGATTCTTGAATGTAATTATATGGTTAGCTTCAGGGAAGATCAAGGAAGGTGAATTGATGGATAAAATGGATTAAAAAAAGGCTTGAGAATAGATTTCAAAGTTGTTGAATTCTGGGTTGTGAAGCAAGTTTGGCAGGGTGATTCTGGCTATCTAAGCTTGGTAAATTGAATGGGGGATATCCCTCTAGTTATAGGGAAGCAAATGGCATCGAAAGGAAAGGCAAATGATGCTTTTTGGAGTGAATTCATGTGGGTTTGCATCATGAAGAAAGTGTGACTCAAACTTGATCAAAACTCATCCAAATCATGTGTTTCATGATGCTAATCACTTCTGGAAAGTTTCTAAACATGATTAGAAACAAAAACGCATGGAAATCCTGTGATTAGAAGCCAAAACAAAGATTTCAAAATTCTTACTTTGTGCAAAATTCAGTTTCAAACTACCAAATTCAAATCGATGGTATTTACACCTCAAGGGGTCTTAGGGCATAATTCTTGATGCTTTGGAAAGATGAGGTTATAAGCTTTGCATTGTAAAAAGAATGGAATCAAATAGATGCTTGAGCTGAAAATTACATGGAGTCAAAGTTGAAGAAAAAGAGTTGACTTTCCATACTTAGAAATATTTCAAATTCTTCTTTAAAAATGACCTATAATCCGTTGCATCCAAACATGGCCTTCCACTTAGAATTTTCTCTTGACCAAAAAAGATGGAATGAAGTAGACCTCTTGAATGACATTTTGCAATTTGAACCACTCAAAATCTCCAAAAAATGATCAAGCTATGACTTATTGAAGTTGGCCAAAAATCATGAAATGACCTATAATATTTTGCATTCTTAAGGCAACTTCCATCCATTTTCTTACTTTGCACATAAAAGAATGCATGAAGTACACCTCCTTAAGATCATCATGGAAAAATAATGGGCTTAAGGTGATAAAAATTGACCAAGTTATGACCATTTGAACCCACATATGGAAAATTTGGGATTCATCTGGGTGACTTGTAATCTTTCTTCTTCACCAAGTTCCTTCCACATGAAAACTCCTTGGAACTTTTGAAGTGATTTGTTGTTTACTTTTTGAAGAGAAGGATGCTTTTGGAATCACTAAAAAATACCAAAAGATGAGCAAGATATGCTCCTTTGAAGTTCAAAACCCTAGCCTCTAGATCAAGAGAATGCTTTGAGGAACTTTGCCAAGTTTCAACAAACTTTTTGTGCCAATATTCTTCCTTTGTGAATAGAAATTGTTAAGGATGATGATGAGGACTCATGGCCACCAAAACCACTTCCATACTAATTCTTCCAAAACAACTTCAATGGTGAGGTTTGAATTTCTCAAGCTATTGACTAAGGCATGGAAATAAACTCATGAACTCATGAACTCAAAACGCGTTAGTAATCAAATCCAAGGGATCTGGCGAGTTGTGCATATCATGGTCATTAATGAATAATGTACAGAATCAATAATAAATCATATTTTTAAAAAACAAAAATGGCACGCCATCATTGGTTGGAAGATGACACGTAGGTCATCTTTAACCTCCAGCCAATGTGATTTGCAGGTCTCTCAAACTGTAAAATCAGAAGCTCAGACCTATGCCAATCGGTTCGTCTCTTCAAGACGAAAACAACCACACCCTCGCGCTAAATTTATATAAATTGTAGCTCAAGCAATTTGGAAAGAATGTTTTGAAAAGGGATTTGAAAAATCATGGTCAAAACGTGTTTCCAGTGAACTGTAAGTGTTGCGACTAGAACCAAGGCAATGAGAGCAACACAATGATATCAGAGTTTTGAAGAATTGATGAAGGAATCTACCTATTGAAGTTGAGTTGCGGAGCTCTGAAACTGGACTTATATGGAACAGTATAGGGCCCGATTCTTGAATGTAATTATATGGTTAGCTTCAGGGAAGATCAAGGAAGGTGAATTGATGGATAAAATGGATTAAAAAAAGGCTTGAGAATAGATTTCAAAGTTGTTGAATTCTGGGTTGTGAAGCAAGTTTGGCAGGGTGATTCTGGCTATCTAAGCTTGGTAAATTGAATGGGGGATATCCCTCTAGTTATAGGGAAGCAAATGGCATCGAAAGGAAAGGCAAATGATGCTTTTTGGAGTGAATTCATGTGGATTTGCATCATGAAGAAAGTGTGACTCAAACTTGATCAAAACTCATCCAAATCATGTGTTTCATGATGCTAATCACTTCTGGAAAGTTTCTAAACATGATTAGAAACAAAAACGCATGGAAATCCTGTGATTAGAAGCCAAAACAAAGATTTCAAAATTCTTACTTTGTGCAAAATTCAGTTTCAAACTACCAAATTCAAATCGATGGTATTTACACCTCAAGGGGTCTTAGGGCATAATTCTTGATGCTTTGGAAAGATGAGGTTATAAGCTTTGCATTGTAAAAAGAATGGAATCAAATAGATGCTTGAGCTGAAAATTACATGGAGTCAAAGTTGAAGAAAAAGAGTTGACTTTCCATACTTAGAAATATTTCAAATTCTTCTTTAAAAATGACCTATAATCCGTTGCATCCAAACATGGCCTTCCACTTAGAATTTTCTCTTGACCAAAAAAGATGGAATGAAGTAGACCTCTTGAATGACATTTTGCAATTTGAACCACTCAAAATCTCCAAAAAATGATCAAGCTATGACTTATTGAAGTTGGCCAAAAATCATGAAATGACCTATAATATTTTGCATTCTTAAGGCAACTTCCATCCATTTTCTTACTTTGCACATAAAAGAATGCATGAAGTACACCTCCTTAAGATCATCATGGAAAAATAATGGGCTCAAGGTGATAAAAATTGACCAAGTTATGACCATTTGAACCCACATATGGAAAATTTGGGATTCATCTGGGTGACTTGTAATCTTTCTTCTTCACCAAGTTCCTTCCACATGAAAACTCCTTGGAACTTTTGAAGTGATTTGTTGTTTACTTTTTGAAGAGAAGGATGCTTTTGGAATCACTAAAAAATACCAAAAGATGAGCAAGATATGCTCCTTTGAAGTTCAAAACCCTAGCCTCTAGATCAAGAGAATGCTTTGAGGAACTTTGCCAAGTTTCAACAAACTTTTTGTGCCAATATTCTTCCTTTGTGAATAGAAATTGTTAAGGATGATGATGAGGACTCATGGCCACCAAAACCACTTCCATACTAATTCTTCCAAAACAACTTCAATGGTGAGGTTTGAATTTCTCAAGCTATTGACTAAGGCATGGAAATAAACTCATGAACTCATGAACTCAAAACGCGTTAGTAATCAAATCCAAGGGATCTGGCGAGTTGTGCATATCATGGTCATTAATGAATAATGTACAGAATCAATAATAAATCATATTTTTAAAAAACAAAAATGGCACGCCATCATTGGTTGGAAGATGACACGTAGGTCATCTTTAACCTCCAGCCAATGTGATTTGCAGGTCTCTCAAACTGTAAAATCAGAAGCTCAGACCTATGCCAATCGGTTCGTCTCTTCAAGACGAAAACAACCACACCCTCGCGCTAAATTTATATAAATTGTAGCTCAAGCAATTTGGAAAGAATGTTTTGAAAAGGGATTTGAAAAATCATGGTCAAAACGTGTTTCCAGTGAACTGTAAGTGTTGCGACTAGAACCAAGGCAATGAGAGCAACACAATGATATCAGAGTTTTGAAGAATTGATGAAGGAATCTACCTATTGAAGTTGAGTTGCGGAGCTCTGAAACTGGACTTATATGGAACAGTATAGGGCCCGATTCTTGAATGTAATTATATGGTTAGCTTCAGGGAAGATCAAGGAAGGTGAATTGATGGATAAAATGGATTAAAAAAAGGCTTGAGAATAGATTTCAAAGTTGTTGAATTCTGGGTTGTGAAGCAAGTTTGGCAGGGTGATTCTGGCTATCTAAGCTTGGTAAATTGAATGGGGGATATCCCTCTAGTTATAGGGAAGCAAATGGCATCGAAAGGAAAGGCAAATGATGCTTTTTGGAGTGAATTCATGTGGATTTGCATCATGAAGAAAGTGTGACTCAAACTTGATCAAAACTCATCCAAATCATGTGTTTCATGATGCTAATCACTTCTGGAAAGTTTCTAAACATGATTAGAAACAAAAACGCATGGAAATCCTGTGATTAGAAGCCAAAACAAAGATTTCAAAATTCTTACTTTGTGCAAAATTCAGTTTCAAACTACCAAATTCAAATCGATGGTATTTACACCTCAAGGGGTCTTAGGGCATAATTCTTGATGCTTTGGAAAGATGAGGTTATAAGCTTTGCATTGTAAAAAGAATGGAATCAAATAGATGCTTGAGCTGAAAATTACATGGAGTCAAAGTTGAAGAAAAAGAGTTGACTTTCCATACTTAGAAATATTTCAAATTCTTCTTTAAAAATGACCTATAATCCGTTGCATCCAAACATGGCCTTCCACTTAGAATTTTCTCTTGACCAAAAAAGATGGAATGAAGTAGACCTCTTGAATGACATTTTGCAATTTGAACCACTCAAAATCTCCAAAAAATGATCAAGCTATGACTTATTGAAGTTGGCCAAAAATCATGAAATGACCTATAATATTTTGCATTCTTAAGGCAACTTCCATCCATTTTCTTACTTTGCACATAAAAGAATGCATGAAGTACACCTCCTTAAGATCATCATGGAAAAATAATGGGCTCAAGGTGATAAAAATTGACCAAGTTATGACCATTTGAACCCACATATGGAAAATTTGGGATTCATCTGGGTGACTTGTAATCTTTCTTCTTCACCAAGTTCCTTCCACATGAAAACTCCTTGGAACTTTTGAAGTGATTTGTTGTTTACTTTTTGAAGAGAAGGATGCTTTTGGAATCACTAAAAAATACCAAAAGATGAGCAAGATATGCTCCTTTGAAGTTCAAAACCCTAGCCTCTAGATCAAGAGAATGCTTTGAGGAACTTTGCCAAGTTTCAACAAACTTTTTGTGCCAATATTCTTCCTTTGTGAATAGAAATTGTTAAGGATGATGATGAGGACTCATGGCCACCAAAACCACTTCCATACTAATTCTTCCAAAACAACTTCAATGGTGAGGTTTGAATTTCTCAAGCTATTGACTAAGGCATGGAAATAAACTCATGAACTCATGAACTCAAAACGCGTTAGTAATCAAATCCAAGGGATCTGGCGAGTTGTGCATATCATGGTCATTAATGAATAATGTACAGAATCAATAATAAATCATATTTTTAAAAAACAAAAATGGCACGCCATCATTGGTTGGAAGATGACACGTAGGTCATCTTTAACCTCCAGCCAATGTGATTTGCAGGTCTCTCAAACTGTAAAATCAGAAGCTCAGACCTATGCCAATCGGTTCGTCTCTTCAAGACGAAAACAACCACACCCTCGCGCTAAATTTATATAAATTGTAGCTCAAGCAATTTGGAAAGAATGTTTTGAAAAGGGATTTGAAAAATCATGGTCAAAACGTGTTTCCAGTGAACTGTAAGTGTTGCGACTAGAACCAAGGCAATGAGAGCAACACAATGATATCAGAGTTTTGAAGAATTGATGAAGGAATCTACCTATTGAAGTTGAGTTGCGGAGCTCTGAAACTGGACTTATATGGAACAGTATAGGGCCCGATTCTTGAATGTAATTATATGGTTAGCTTCAGGGAAGATCAAGGAAGGTGAATTGATGGATAAAATGGATTAAAAAAAGGCTTGAGAATAGATTTCAAAGTTGTTGAATTCTGGGTTGTGAAGCAAGTTTGGCAGGGTGATTCTGGCTATCTAAGCTTGGTAAATTGAATGGGGGATATCCCTCTAGTTATAGGGAAGCAAATGGCATCGAAAGGAAAGGCAAATGATGCTTTTTGGAGTGAATTCATGTGGGTTTGCATCATGAAGAAAGTGTGACTCAAACTTGATCAAAACTCATCCAAATCATGTGTTTCATGATGCTAATCACTTCTGGAAAGTTTCTAAACATGATTAGAAACAAAAACGCATGGAAATCCTGTGATTAGAAGCCAAAACAAAGATTTCAAAATTCTTACTTTGTGCAAAATTCAGTTTCAAACTACCAAATTCAAATCGATGGTATTTACACCTCAAGGGGTCTTAGGGCATAATTCTTGATGCTTTGGAAAGATGAGGTTATAAGCTTTGCATTGTAAAAAGAATGGAATCAAATAGATGCTTGAGCTGAAAATTACATGGAGTCAAAGTTGAAGAAAAAGAGTTGACTTTCCATACTTAGAAATATTTCAAATTCTTCTTTAAAAATGACCTATAATCCGTTGCATCCAAACATGGCCTTCCACTTAGAATTTTCTCTTGACCAAAAAAGATGGAATGAAGTAGACCTCTTGAATGACATTTTGCAATTTGAACCACTCAAAATCTCCAAAAAATGATCAAGCTATGACTTATTGAAGTTGGCCAAAAATCATGAAATGACCTATAATATTTTGCATTCTTAAGGCAACTTCCATCCATTTTCTTACTTTGCACATAAAAGAATGCATGAAGTACACCTCCTTAAGATCATCATGGAAAAATAATGGGCTCAAGGTGATAAAAATTGACCAAGTTATGACCATTTGAACCCACATATGGAAAATTTGGGATTCATCTGGGTGACTTGTAATCTTTCTTCTTCACCAAGTTCCTTCCACATGAAAACTCCTTGGAACTTTTGAAGTGATTTGTTGTTTACTTTTTGAAGAGAAGGATGCTTTTGGAATCACTAAAAAATACCAAAAGATGAGCAAGATATGCTCCTTTGAAGTTCAAAACCCTAGCCTCTAGATCAAGAGAATGCTTTGAGGAACTTTGCCAAGTTTCAACAAACTTTTTGTGCCAATATTCTTCCTTTGTGAATAGAAATTGTTAAGGATGATGATGAGGACTCATGGCCACCAAAACCACTTCCATACTAATTCTTCCAAAACAACTTCAATGGTGAGGTTTGAATTTCTCAAGCTATTGACTAAGGCATGGAAATAAACTCATGAACTCATGAACTCAAAACGCGTTAGTAATCAAATCCAAGGGATCTGGCGAGTTGTGCATATCATGGTCATTAATGAATAATGTACAGAATCAATAATAAATCAGATTTTTAAAAAACAAAAATGGCACGCCATCATTGGTTGGAAGATGACACGTAGGTCATCTTCAACCTCCAGCCAACGTGATTTGCAGGTCTCTCAAACTGTAAAATCAGAAGCTCAGACCTATGCCAATCGGTTCGTCTCTTCAAGACGAAAACAACCACACCCTCGCGCTAAATTTATATAAATTGTAGCTCAAGCAATTTGGAAAGAATGTTTTGAAAAGGGATTTGAAAAATCATGGTCAAAACGTGTTTCCAGTGAACTGTAAGTGTTGCGACTAGAACCAAGGCAATGAGAGCAACACAATGATATCAGAGTTTTGAAGAATTGATGAAGGAATCTACCTATTGAAGTTGAGTTGCGGAGCTCTGAAACTGGACTTATATGGAACAGTATAGGGCCCGATTCTTGAATGTAATTATATGGTTAGCTTCAGGGAAGATCAAGGAAGGTGAATTGATGGATAAAATGGATTAAAAAAAGGCTTGAGAATAGATTTCAAAGTTGTTGAATTCTGGGTTGTGAAGCAAGTTTGGCAGGGTGATTCTGGCTATCTAAGCTTGGTAAATTGAATGGGGGATATCCCTCTAGTTATAGGGAAGCAAATGGCATCGAAAGGAAAGGCAAATGATGCTTTTTGGAGTGAATTCATGTGGGTTTGCATCATGAAGAAAGTGTGACTCAAACTTGATCAAAACTCATCCAAATCATGTGTTTCATGATGCTAATCACTTCTGGAAAGTTTCTAAACATGATTAGAAACAAAAACGCATGGAAATCCTGTGATTAGAAGCCAAAACAAAGATTTCAAAATTCTTACTTTGTGCAAAATTCAGTTTCAAACTACCAAATTCAAATCGATGGTATTTACACCTCAAGGGGTCTTAGGGCATAATTCTTGATGCTTTGGAAAGATGAGGTTATAAGCTTTGCATTGTAAAAAGAATGGAATCAAATAGATGCTTGAGCTGAAAATTACATGGAGTCAAAGTTGAAGAAAAAGAGTTGACTTTCCATACTTAGAAATATTTCAAATTCTTCTTTAAAAATGACCTATAATCCGTTGCATCCAAACATGGCCTTCCACTTAGAATTTTCTCTTGACCAAAAAAGATGGAATGAAGTAGACCTCTTGAATGACATTTTGCAATTTGAACCACTCAAAATCTCCAAAAAATGATCAAGCTATGACTTATTGAAGTTGGCCAAAAATCATGAAATGACCTATAATATTTTGCATTCTTAAGGCAACTTCCATCCATTTTCTTACTTTGCACATAAAAGAATGCATGAAGTACACCTCCTTAAGATCATCATGGAAAAATAATGGGCTCAAGGTGATAAAAATTGACCAAGTTATGACCATTTGAACCCACATATGGAAAATTTGGGATTCATCTGGGTGACTTGTAATCTTTCTTCTTCACCAAGTTCCTTCCACATGAAAACTCCTTGGAACTTTTGAAGTGATTTGTTGTTTACTTTTTGAAGAGAAGGATGCTTTTGGAATCACTAAAAAATACCAAAAGATGAGCAAGATATGCTCCTTTGAAGTTCAAAACCCTAGCCTCTAGATCAAGAGAATGCTTTGAGGAACTTTGCCAAGTTTCAACAAACTTTTTGTGCCAATATTCTTCCTTTGTGAATAGAAATTGTTAAGGATGATGATGAGGACTCATGGCCACCAAAACCACTTCCATACTAATTCTTCCAAAACAACTTCAATGGTGAGGTTTGAATTTCTCAAGCTATTGACTAAGGCATGGAAATAAACTCATGAACTCATGAACTCAAAACGCGTTAGTAATCAAATCCAAGGGATCTGGCGAGTTGTGCATATCATGGTCATTAATGAATAATGTACAGAATCAATAATAAATCATATTTTTAAAAAACAAAAATGGCACGCCATCATTGGTTGGAAGATGACACGTAGGTCATCTTTAACCTCCAGCCAATGTGATTTGCAGGTCTCTCAAACTGTAAAATCAGAAGCTCAGACCTATGCCAATCGGTTCGTCTCTTCAAGACGAAAACAACCACACCCTCGCGCTAAATTTATATAAATTGTAGCTCAAGCAATTTGGAAAGAATGTTTTGAAAAGGGATTTGAAAAATCATGGTCAAAACGTGTTTCCAGTGAACTGTAAGTGTTGCGACTAGAACCAAGGCAATGAGAGCAACACAATGATATCAGAGTTTTGAAGAATTGATGAAGGAATCTACCTATTGAAGTTGAGTTGCGGAGCTCTGAAACTGGACTTATATGGAACAGTATAGGGCCCGATTCTTGAATGTAATTATATGGTTAGCTTCAGGGAAGATCAAGGAAGGTGAATTGATGGATAAAATGGATTAAAAAAAGGCTTGAGAATAGATTTCAAAGTTGTTGAATTCTGGGTTGTGAAGCAAGTTTGGCAGGGTGATTCTGGCTATCTAAGCTTGGTAAATTGAATGGGGGATATCCCTCTAGTTATAGGGAAGCAAATGGCATCGAAAGGAAAGGCAAATGATGCTTTTTGGAGTGAATTCATGTGGGTTTGCATCATGAAGAAAGTGTGACTCAAACTTGATCAAAACTCATCCAAATCATGTGTTTCATGATGCTAATCACTTCTGGAAAGTTTCTAAACATGATTAGAAACAAAAACGCATGGAAATCCTGTGATTAGAAGCCAAAACAAAGATTTCAAAATTCTTACTTTGTGCAAAATTCAGTTTCAAACTACCAAATTCAAATCGATGGTATTTACACCTCAAGGGGTCTTAGGGCATAATTCTTGATGCTTTGGAAAGATGAGGTTATAAGCTTTGCATTGTAAAAAGAATGGAATCAAATAGATGCTTGAGCTGAAAATTACATGGAGTCAAAGTTGAAGAAAAAGAGTTGACTTTCCATACTTAGAAATATTTCAAATTCTTCTTTAAAAATGACCTATAATCCGTTGCATCCAAACATGGCCTTCCACTTAGAATTTTCTCTTGACCAAAAAAGATGGAATGAAGTAGACCTCTTGAATGACATTTTGCAATTTGAACCACTCAAAATCTCCAAAAAATGATCAAGCTATGACTTATTGAAGTTGGCCAAAAATCATGAAATGACCTATAATATTTTGCATTCTTAAGGCAACTTCCATCCATTTTCTTACTTTGCACATAAAAGAATGCATGAAGTACACCTCCTTAAGATCATCATGGAAAAATAATGGGCTCAAGGTGATAAAAATTGACCAAGTTATGACCATTTGAACCCACATATGGAAAATTTGGGATTCATCTGGGTGACTTGTAATCTTTCTTCTTCACCAAGTTCCTTCCACATGAAAACTCCTTGGAACTTTTGAAGTGATTTGTTGTTTACTTTTTGAAGAGAAGGATGCTTTTGGAATCACTAAAAAATACCAAAAGATGAGCAAGATATGCTCCTTTGAAGTTCAAAACCCTAGCCTCTAGATCAAGAGAATGCTTTGAGGAACTTTGCCAAGTTTCAACAAACTTTTTGTGCCAATATTCTTCCTTTGTGAATAGAAATTGTTAAGGATGATGATGAGGACTCATGGCCACCAAAACCACTTCCATACTAATTCTTCCAAAACAACTTCAATGGTGAGGTTTGAATTTCTCAAGCTATTGACTAAGGCATGGAAATAAACTCATGAACTCATGAACTCAAAACGCGTTAGTAATCAAATCCAAGGGATCTGGCGAGTTGTGCATATCATGGTCATTAATGAATAATGTACAGAATCAATAATAAATCATATTTTTAAAAAACAAAAATGGCACGCCATCATTGGTTGGAAGATGACACGTAGGTCATCTTTAACCTCCAGCCAATGTGATTTGCAGGTCTCTCAAACTGTAAAATCAGAAGCTCAGACCTATGCCAATCGGTTCGTCTCTTCAAGACGAAAACAACCACACCCTCGCGCTAAATTTATATAAATTGTAGCTCAAGCAATTTGGAAAGAATGTTTTGAAAAGGGATTTGAAAAATCATGGTCAAAACGTGTTTCCAGTGAACTGTAAGTGTTGCGACTAGAACCAAGGCAATGAGAGCAACACAATGATATCAGAGTTTTGAAGAATTGATGAAGGAATCTACCTATTGAAGTTGAGTTGCGGAGCTCTGAAACTGGACTTATATGGAACAGTATAGGGCCCGATTCTTGAATGTAATTATATGGTTAGCTTCAGGGAAGATCAAGGAAGGTGAATTGATGGATAAAATGGATTAAAAAAAGGCTTGAGAATAGATTTCAAAGTTGTTGAATTCTGGGTTGTGAAGCAAGTTTGGCAGGGTGATTCTGGCTATCTAAGCTTGGTAAATTGAATGGGGGATATCCCTCTAGTTATAGGGAAGCAAATGGCATCGAAAGGAAAGGCAAATGATGCTTTTTGGAGTGAATTCATGTGGGTTTGCATCATGAAGAAAGTGTGACTCAAACTTGATCAAAACTCATCCAAATCATGTGTTTCATGATGCTAATCACTTCTGGAAAGTTTCTAAACATGATTAGAAACAAAAACGCATGGAAATCCTGTGATTAGAAGCCAAAACAAAGATTTCAAAATTCTTACTTTGTGCAAAATTCAGTTTCAAACTACCAAATTCAAATCGATGGTATTTACACCTCAAGGGGTCTTAGGGCATAATTCTTGATGCTTTGGAAAGATGAGGTTATAAGCTTTGCATTGTAAAAAGAATGGAATCAAATAGATGCTTGAGCTGAAAATTACATGGAGTCAAAGTTGAAGAAAAAGAGTTGACTTTCCATACTTAGAAATATTTCAAATTCTTCTTTAAAAATGACCTATAATCCGTTGCATCCAAACATGGCCTTCCACTTAGAATTTTCTCTTGACCAAAAAAGATGGAATGAAGTAGACCTCTTGAATGACATTTTGCAATTTGAACCACTCAAAATCTCCAAAAAATGATCAAGCTATGACTTATTGAAGTTGGCCAAAAATCATGAAATGACCTATAATATTTTGCATTCTTAAGGCAACTTCCATCCATTTTCTTACTTTGCACATAAAAGAATGCATGAAGTACACCTCCTTAAGATCATCATGGAAAAATAATGGGCTCAAGGTGATAAAAATTGACCAAGTTATGACCATTTGAACCCACATATGGAAAATTTGGGATTCATCTGGGTGACTTGTAATCTTTCTTCTTCACCAAGTTCCTTCCACATGAAAACTCCTTGGAACTTTTGAAGTGATTTGTTGTTTACTTTTTGAAGAGAAGGATGCTTTTGGAATCACTAAAAAATACCAAAAGATGAGCAAGATATGCTCCTTTGAAGTTCAAAACCCTAGCCTCTAGATCAAGAGAATGCTTTGAGGAACTTTGCCAAGTTTCAACAAACTTTTTGTGCCAATATTCTTCCTTTGTGAATAGAAATTGTTAAGGATGATGATGAGGACTCATGGCCACCAAAACCACTTCCATACTAATTCTTCCAAAACAACTTCAATGGTGAGGTTTGAATTTCTCAAGCTATTGACTAAGGCATGGAAATAAACTCATGAACTCATGAACTCAAAACGCGTTAGTAATCAAATCCAAGGGATCTGGCGAGTTGTGCATGTCATGGTCATTAATGAATAATGTACAGAATCAATAATAAATCAGATTTTTAAAAAACAAAAATGGCACGCCATCATTGGTTGGAAGATGACACGTAGGTCATCTTCAACCTCCAGCCAACGTGATTTGCAGGTCTCTCAAACTGTAAAATCAGAAGCTCAGACCTATGCCAATCGGTTCGTCTCTTCAAGACGAAAACAACCACACCCTCGCGCTAAATTTATATAAATTGTAGCTCAAGCAATTTGGAAAGAATGTTTTGAAAAGGGATTTGAAAAATCATGGTCAAAACGTGTTTCCAGTGAACTGTAAGTGTTGCGACTAGAACCAAGGCAATGAGAGCAACACAATGATATCAGAGTTTTGAAGAATTGATGAAGGAATCTACCTATTGAAGTTGAGTTGCGGAGCTCTGAAACTGGACTTATATGGAACAGTATAGGGCCCGATTCTTGAATGTAATTATATGGTTAGCTTCAGGGAAGATCAAGGAAGGTGAATTGATGGATAAAATGGATTAAAAAAAGGCTTGAGAATAGATTTCAAAGTTGTTGAATTCTGGGTTGTGAAGCAAGTTTGGCAGGGTGATTCTGGCTATCTAAGCTTGGTAAATTGAATGGGGGATATCCCTCTAGTTATAGGGAAGCAAATGGCATCGAAAGGAAAGGCAAATGATGCTTTTTGGAGTGAATTCATGTGGGTTTGCATCATGAAGAAAGTGTGACTCAAACTTGATCAAAACTCATCCAAATCATGTGTTTCATGATGCTAATCACTTCTGGAATGTTTCTAAACATGATTAGAAACAAAAACGCATGGAAATCCTGTGATTAGAAGCCAAAACAAAGATTTCAAAATTCTTACTTTGTGCAAAATTCAGTTTCAAACTACCAAATTCAAATCGATGGTATTTACACCTCAAGGGGTCTTAGGGCATAATTCTTGATGCTTTTGAAAGATGAGGTTATAAGCTTTGCATTGTAAAAAGAATGGAATCAAATAGATGCTTGAGCTGAAAATTACATGGAGTCAAAGTTGAAGAAAAAGAGTTGACTTTCCATACTTAGAAATATTTCAAATTCTTCTTTAAAAATGACCTATAATCCTTTGCATCCAAACATGGCCTTCCACTTAGAATTTTCTCTTGACCAAAAAAGATGGAATGAAGTAGACCTCTTGAATGACATTTTGCAATTTGAACCACTCAAAATCTCCAAAAATTGATCAAGTTATGATTTATTGAAGTTGGCCAAAAATCATGAAATGACCTATAATCTTTTGCATTCTTAAGGCAACTTCCATCCATTTTATTACTTTGCACATAAAATAATGCATGAAGTACACCTCCTTAAGATCATCATGGAAAAATAATGGTCTCAAGGTGATTAAAATTGACCAAGTTCTGACCATTTGAACCCGCATATGGAAAATTTGGGATTCATCTGGGTGACTTGTAATCTTTCTTCTTCACCAAGTTCCTTCCACATGAAAACTCCTTGGAACTTTTGAAGTGATTTGTTGGTAACTTTTTGAAGAGAAGGATGCTTTTGGAATCACTCAAAAATACCAAAAGATGAGCAAGATATGCTCCTTTGAAGTTCAAAACCCTAGCCTCTAGATCAAGAGAATGCTTTGAGGAACTTTGCCAAGTTTCAACAAACTTTTTGTGCCAATATTCTTCCTTTGTGAATAGAAATTGTTAAGGATGATGATGAGGACTCATGGCCACCAAAACCACTTCCATACTAATTCTTCCAAAACAACTTCAATGGTGAGGTTTGAATTTCTCAAGCTATTGACTAAGGCATGAAAATAAACTCATGAACTCATGAACTTAAAACGCGTTAGTAATCAAATCCAAGGGATCTGGCGCGTTGTGCATATCATGGTCATTAATGAATAATGTACAGAATCAATAATAAATCAGATTTTTAAAAAACAAAAATGGCACGCCATCATTGGTTGGAAGATGACACGTAGGTCATCTTCAACCTCCAGCCAACGTGATTTGCAGGTCTCTCAAACTGTAAAATCAGAAGCTCAGACCTATGCCAATTGGTTCGTCTCTTCAAGAAGAAAACAACCACACCCTCGCACTAAATTTATATAAATTGTAGCTCAAGCAATTTGGAAAGAATGTTTTGAAAAGGGATTTGAAAAATCATGGTCAAAACGTGTTTCCAGTGAACTGTAAGTGTTGCGACTAGAACCAAGGCAATGAGAGCAACACAATGATATCAGAGTTTTGAAGAATTGATGAAGGAATCTACCTATTGAAGTTGAGTTGCGGAGCTCTGAAACTGGACATCTATGGAACAGTATAGGGCACGATTCTTGAATGTAATTATATGGTTAGCTTCAGGGAAGATCAAGGAAGGTGAATTGATGGATAAAATGGATTAAAAAAAGGCTTGAGAATAAATTTCAAAGTTGTTGAATTCTGGGTTGTGAAGCAAGTTTGGCAGGGTGATTCTGGCTATCTAAGCTTGGGAAATTGAATGGGGGATATCCCTCTAGTTATAGGGAAGCAAATGGCATCGAAAGGAATAGCAAATGATGCTTTTTGGAGTGAATTCATGTGGGTTTGCATCATGAAGAAAGTGTGACTCAAACTTGATCAAAACTCATCCAAATCATGTGTTTCATGATGCTAATCACTTCTGGAAAGTTTCTAAACATGATTAGAAACAAAAACGCATGGAAATCCTGTGATTAGAAGCCAAAACAAAGATTTCAAAATTCTGACTTTGTGCAAAATTCAGTTTCAAACTACCAAATTCAAATCGATGGTATTTACACCTCAAGGGGTCTTAGGGCATAATTCTTGATGCTTTGGAAAGATGAGGTTATAAGCTTTGCATTGGAAAAAGAATGGAATCAAATAGATGCTTGAGCTGAAAATTACATGGAGTCAAAGTTGAAGAAAAAGAGTTGACTTTCCATACTTAGAAATATTTCAAATTCTTCTTTAAAAATGACCTATAATCCTTTGCATCCAAACATGGCCTTCCACTTAGAATTTTCTCTTGACCAAAAAAGATGGAATGAAGTAGACCTCTTGAATGATATTTTGCAATTTGAACCACTCAAAATCTCCAAAAATTGATCAAGTTATGACTTATTGAAGTTGGCCAAAAATCATGAAATGACCTATAATCTTTTGCATTCTTAAGGCAACTTCCATCCATTTTCTTACTTTGCACATAAAAGAATGCATGAAGTACACCTCCTTAAGATCATCATGGAAAAATAATGGTCTCAAGGTGATTAAAATTGACCAAGTTCTGACCATTTGAACCCGCATATGGAAAATTTGGCATTCATCTGGGTGACTTGTAATCTTTCTTCTTCCCCAAGTTCCTTCCACAAGAAAACTCCTTGGAACTTTTGAAGTGATTTGTTGGTAACTTTTTGAAGAGAAGGATGCTTTTGGAATCACTCAAAATTACCAAAAGATGAGCAAGATATGCTCCTTTGAAGTTCAAAACCCTAGCCTCTAGATCAAGAGAATGCTTTGAGGAACTTTGCCAAGTTTCAACAAACTTTTTGTGCCAATATTCTTCCTTTGTGAATAGAAATTGTTAAGGATGATGATGAGGACTCATGGCAACCAAAACCACTTCCATACTAATTCTTCCAAAACAACTTCAATGGTGAGGTTTGAATTTCTCAAGCTATTGACTAATGCATGGAAATAAACTCATGAACTCAATAACTCAAAAAGCGTTAGTAATCAAATCCAAGGGATCTGGCGCGTTGTGCATATCATGGTCATTAATGAATAATGTACAGAATCAATAATAAATCATATTTTTGAAAAACAAAAATGGCACGCCATCATTGGTTGGAAGATGACACGTAGGTCATCTTCAACCTCCAGCCAACGTGATTTGCAGGTCTCTCAAACTGTAAAATCAGATGCTCAGACCTATGCCAATCGGTTCGTCTCTTCAAGACGAAAACAACCAAACCCTCGCGCTAAATTTATATAAATTGTAGCTCAAGCAATTTGGAAAGAATGTTTTGAAAAGGGATTTGTAAAATCATGGTCAAAACGTGTTTCCAGTGAACTGTAAGGGTTGCGACTAGAACCAGGGCAATGAGAGCAACACAATGATATCAGAGTTTTGAAGAATTGATAAAGGAATCTACCTATTGAAGTTGAGTTGTGGAGCTCTGAAACTGGACTTCTATGGAATAGTATAGGGCACGATTCTTGAATGTAATTATATGGTAAGCTTCAGGGAAGATCAAGGAAGGTGAATTGATGGAAAAAATGGATTAATAAAAGGCTTGAGAATAGATTTCAAAGTTGTTGAATTCTGGGTTGTGAAGCAAGTTTGGCAGGGTGATTCTGGCAATCTAAGCTTGGGAAATTGAATGGGGGATATCCCTCTAGTTATAGGGAAGCAAATGACATCGAAAGGAAAGGCAAATGATGCTTTTTGGAGTGAATTCATGTGGGTTTGCATCATGAAGAAAGTGTGACTCAAACTTGATCAAAACTCATCCAAATCATGTGTTTCATGATGCTAATCACTTCTGGAAAGTTTCTAAACATGATTAGAAACAAAAACGCATGGAAATCCTGTGATTAGAAGCCAAAACAAAGATTTCAAAATTCTGACTTTGTGCAAAATTCAGTTTCAAACTACCAAATTCAAATCGATGGTATTTACACCTCAAGGGGTCTTAGGGCATAATTCTTGATGCTTTGGAAAGATGAGGTTATAAGCTTTGCATTGGAAAAAGAATGGAATCAAATAGATGCTTGAGCTGAAAATTACATGGAGTCAAAGTTGAAGAAAAAGAGTTGACTTTCCATACTTAGAAATATTTCAAATTCTTCTTTAAAAATGACCTATAATCCTTTGCATCCAAACATGGCCTTCCACTTAGAATTTTCTCTTGACCAAAAAAGATGGAATGAAGTAGACCTCTTGAATGATATTTTGCAATTTGAACCACTCAAAATCTCCAAAAATTGATCAAGTTATGACTTATTGAAGTTGGCCAAAAATCATGAAATGACCTATAATCTTTTGCATTCTTAAGGCAACTTCCATCCATTTTCTTACTTTGCACATAAAAGAATGCATGAAGTACACCTCCTTAAGATCATCATGGAAAAATAATGGTCTCAAGGTGATTAAAATTGACCAAGTTCTGACCATTTGAACCCGCATATGGAAAATTTGGCATTCATCTGGGTGACTTGTAATCTTTCTTCTTCCCCAAGTTCCTTCCACAAGAAAACTCCTTGGAACTTTTGAAGTGATTTGTTGGTAACTTTTTGAAGAGAAGGATGCTTTTGGAATCACTCAAAATTACCAAAAGATGAGCAAGATATGCTCCTTTGAAGTTCAAAACCCTAGCCTCTAGATCAAGAGAATGCTTTGAGGAACTTTGCCAAGTTTCAACAAACTTTTTGTGCCAATATTCTTCCTTTGTGAATAGAAATTGTTAAGGATGATGATGAGGACTCATGGCAACCAAAACCACTTCCATACTAATTCTTCCAAAACAACTTCAATGGTGAGGTTTGAATTTCTCAAGCTATTGACTAATGCATGGAAATAAACTCATGAACTCAATAACTCAAAAAGCGTTAGTAATCAAATCCAAGGGATCTGGCGCGTTGTGCATATCATGGTCATTAATGAATAATGTACAGAATCAATAATAAATCATATTTTTGAAAAACAAAAATGGCACGCCATCATTGGTTGGAAGATGACACGTAGGTCATCTTCAACCTCCAGCCAACGTGATTTGCAGGTCTCTCAAACTGTAAAATCAGATGCTCAGACCTATGCCAATCAGTTCGTCTCTTCAAGACGAAAACAACCAAACCCTCGCGCTAAATTTATATAAATTGTAGCTCAAGCAATTTGGAAAGAATGTTTTGAAAAGGGATTTGTAAAATCATGGTCAAAACGTGTTTCCAGTGAACTGTAAGGGTTGCGACTAGAACCAGGGCAATGAGAGCAACACAATGATATCAGAGTTTTGAAGAATTGATAAAGGAATCTACCTATTGAAGTTGAGTTGTGGAGCTCTGAAACTGGACTTCTATGGAATAGTATAGGGCACGATTCTTGAATGTAATTATATGGTAAGCTTCAGGGAAGATCAAGGAAGGTGAATTGATGGAAAAAATGGATTAATAAAAGGCTTGAGAATAGATTTCAAAGTTGTTGAATTCTGGGTTGTGAAGCAAGTTTGGCAGGGTGATTCTGGCAATCTAAGCTTGGGAAATTGAATGGGGGATATCCCTCTAGTTATAGGGAAGCAAATGACATCGAAAGGAAAGGCAAATGATGCTTTTTGGAGTGAATTCATGTGGGTTTGCATCATGAAGAAAGTGTGACTCAAACTTGATCAAAACTCATCCAAATCATGTGTTTCATGATGCTAATCACTTCTGGAAAGTTTCTAAACATGATTAGAAACAAAAACGCATGGAAATCCTGTGATTAGAAGCCAAAACAAAGATTTCAAAATTCTGACTTTGTGCAAAATTCAGTTTCAAACTACCAAATTCAAATCCATGGTATTTACACCTCAAGGGGTCTTAGGGAATAATTCTTGATGCTTTGGAAAGATGAGGTTATAAGCTTTGCATTGGAAAAATAATGGAATCAAATAGATGCTTGAGCTGAAAATTACATGGAGTCAAAGTTGAAGAAAAAGAGTTGACTTTCCATACTTAGAAATATTTCAAATTCTTCTTTAAAAATGACCTATAATCCTTTGCATCCAAACATGGCCTTCCACTTAGAATTTGCTCTTGACCAAAAAAGATGGAATGAAGTAGACCTCTTGAATGACATTTTTCAATTTGAACCACTAAAAATCTCCAAAAATTGATCAAGTTATGACTTATTGAAGTTGGCCAAAAATCATGAGATGACCTATAATCTTTTGCATTCTTAAGGCAACTTCCATCCATTTTCTTACTTTGCACATAAAAGAACGCATGAAGTACACCTCCTTAAGATCATCATGGAAAAATAATGGGCTCAAGGTGATAAAAATTGACCAAGTTATGACCATTTGAACCCACATATGGAAATTTTGGGATTCATCTCGGTGACTTGTAATCTTTCTTCTTCACCAAGTTCCTTCCACATGAAAACTCCTTGGAACTTTTGAAGTGATTTGTTGGTAACTTTTTGAAGAGAAGGATGCTTTTGGAATCACTCAAAAATACCAAAAGATGGGCAAGATATGCTCCTTTGAAGTTCAAAACCCTAGCCTCTAGATCAAGAGAATGCTTTGAGGAACTTTGCCAAGTTTCAACAAACTTTTTGTGCCAATATTCTTCCTTTGTGAATAGAAATTGTTAAGGATGATGATGAGGACTCATGGCCACCAAAACCACTTCCATAGTAATTCTTCCAAAACAATTTCAATGGTGAGGTTTGAATTTCTCAAACTATTGACTAAGGCATGGAAATAATATCATGAACTCATGAACTCAAAAAGAGTTAGTAATCAAATCCAAGGGATCTGACGCGTTGTGCATATCATGGTCATTAATGAATAATGTTCAGAATCAATAATAAATCAGATTTTTGAAAAACAAAAATGGCACGCCATCATTGGTTGGAAGATGACACGTAGGTCATCTTCAACCTCCAGCCAACGTGATTTGCAGGTCTCTCAAACTGTAAAATCAGAAGCTCAGACCTATGCCAATCGGTTCATCTCTTCAAGACGAAAACAACCAAACCCTCGCGCTAAATTTATATTAATTGTAGCTCAAGTAATTTGGAAAGAATGTTTTGAAAAGGGATTTAAAAAATCATGGTCAAAACGTGTTTCCAGTGAACTGTAAGTGTTGCGACTAGAACCAGGGCAATGAGAGCAACACAATGATATCAGAGTTTTGAAGAATTGATGAAGGAATCTACCTATTGAAGTTGAGTTGTGGAGCTCTGAAACTGGACTTCTATGGAACAGTATAGGGCACGATTCTTGAATGTAATTATATGGTTAGCTTCAGGGAAGATCAAGGAAGGTGAATTGATGGAAAAAATGGATTAAAAAAAGGCTTGAGAATAGATTTCAAAGTTGTTGAATTCTGGGTTGTGAAGAAAGTTTGGCAGGGTGATTCTGGCTATCTAATCTTGGGAAATTGAATGGGGGATATCCCTCTAGTTATAGGGAAGAAAATGGCATCGAAAGGAATAGCAAATGATGCTTTATGGAGTGAATTCGTGTGGGTTTGCATCATGAAGAAAGTGTGACTCAAAATTGATCAAAACTCATCCAAATCATGTGTTTCATGATGCTAATCACTTCTGGAAAGTTTCTAAACATGATTAGAAACAAAAACGCATGGAAATCCTGTGATTAGAAGCCAAAACAAAGATTTCAAAATTCTGACTTTGTGCAAAATTCAGTTTCAAACTACCAAATTCAAATCCATGGTATTTACACCTCAAGGGGTCTTAGGGCATAATTCTTGATGCTTTGGAAAGATGAGGTTATAAGCTTTGCATTGGAAAAAGAATGGAATCAAATAGATGCTTGAGCTGAAAATTACATGGAGTCAAAGTTGAAGAAAAAGAGTTGACTTTCCATACTTAGAAATATTTCAAATTCTTCTTTAAAAATGACCTATAATCCTTTGCATCCAAACATGGCCTTCCACTTAGAATTTTCTCTTGACCAAAAAAGATGGAATGAAGTAGACCTCTTGAATGACATTTTGCAATTTAAACCACTCAAAATCTCCAAAAATTGATCAAGTTATGACTTATTGAAGTTGGCCAAAAATCATGAAATGACCTATAATCTTTTGCATTCTTAAGGAAACTTCCATCCATTTTCTTACTTTACACATAAAAGAATGCATGAATTACACCTCCTTAAGATCATCATGGAAAAATAATGGGCTCAAGGTCATAAAAATTGACCAAGTTATGACCATTTGAACCCACATATGGAATATTTGGGATTCATCTGGGTGACTTATAATCTTTCTTCTTCACCAAGTTCCTTCCACATGAAAACTCCTTGGAACTTTTGAAGTGATTTGTTGGTAACTTTTTGAAGAGAAGTATTCTATTAGAATCACTCAAAAATACCAAAATATGAGCAAGATATGCTCCTTTGAAGTTCAAAACCCTAGCCTCTAGATCAAGAGAATGCTTTGATGAACTTTGTCAAGTTTCAACAAACTTTTTGTTTCCTTTGTGAATAGAAATTGTTGAGGATCATGATGAGGACTCATGGCCACCAAAACCACTTCCATACTAATTCTTCCAAAACAAATTCAATGGTGAGGTTTGAATTTCTCAAGCTATTGACTAAGGCATGGAAATAAACTCATGAACTCTTGAACTCAAAACGCGTTAGTAATTAAATCCAAGGGATCTGGCGCGCTGTGCATATCATGGTCATTAATGAATAATGTACATAATCAATAATAAATCAGATTTTTGAAAAACAAAAATGGCACGCCATCATTGGTTGGAAGATGACACGTAGGTCATCTTCAACCTCCAGCCAACGTGATTTGCAGGTCTCTCAAACTGTAAAATCAGAAGCTCAGACCTATGCCAATCGGTTCGTCTCTTCAAGACGAAAACAACCACACCCTCGCGCCAAATTTATATAAATTGTAGCTCAAGCAAGTTGGAAAGAATGTTTTGAAAAGGGATTTGAAAAATAATGGTCAAAACGTGTTTCCAGTGAACTGTAAGTGTTGCGACTAGAACCAGGGCAATGAGAGCAACACAATGATATCAGAGTTTTGAAGAATTGATGAAGGAATCTACCTATTGAAATTGAGTTGCGGAGCTCTGAAACTGGACTTCTATGGAACTGTATAGGGCACGATTCTTGAATGTAATTATATGGTTAGCTTCAGGGAAGATCAAGGAAGGTGAATTGATGGAAAAAATGGATTAAAAAAAGGCTTGAGAATAGATTTCGAAGTTGTTGAATTCTGGGTTGTGAAGCAAGTTTGGAAGGGTGATTCTGGCTATCTAAGCTTGGGAAATTGAATGGGGGATATCCCTCTAGTTATAGGGAATCAAATGGCATCAAAAGGAATAGAAAATGATGCTTTTTGGAGGGAATTCGTGTGGGTTTGCATCATGAAGAAAGTGTGACTCAAACTTGATCAAAACTCATCCAAATCATGTGTTTCATGATGCTAATCACTTCTGGAAAGTTGCTAAACATGATTAGAAACAAAAACGCATGGAAATCCTGTGATTAGAAGCCAAAACAAAGATTTCAAAATTCTGACTTTGTGCAAAATTCAGTTTCAAACTACCAAATTCAAATCCATGGTATTTACACCTCAAGGGGTCTTAGGGCATAATTCTTGATGCTTTGGAAAGATGAGGTTATAAGCTTTGCATTGGAAAAAGAATGGAATCAAATAGATGCTTGAGCTGAAAATTACATGGAGTCAAAGTTGAAGAAAAAGAGTTGACTTTCCATACTTAGAAATATTTCAAATTCTTCTTTAAAAATGACCTATAATCCTTTGCATCCAAACATGGCCTTCCACTTAGAATTTGCTCTTGACCAAAAAAGATGGAATGAAGTAGACCTCTTGAATGACATTTTGCAATTTAAACCACTCAAAATCTCCAAAAATTGATCAAGTTATGAGTTATTGAAGTTGGCCAAAAATCATGAAATGACCTATAATCTTTTGCATTCTTAAGGAAACTTCCATCCATTTTCTTACTTTGCACATAAAAGAATGCATGAATTACACCTCCTTAAGATCATCATGGAAATTTAATGGACTCAAGGTTTTAAAAATTGACCAAGTTATGACCATTTGAACCCACATATGGAAAATTTGGGATTCATCTGGGTGACTTATAATCTTTCTTCTTCACCAAGTTCCTTCCACATGAAAACTCCTTGGAACTTTTGAAGTGATTTGTTGGTAACTTTTTGAAGAGAAGTATGCTATTAGAATCACTCAAAAATACCAAAATATGAGCAAGATATGCTCCTTTGAAGTTCAAAACCCTAGCCTCTAGATCAAGAGAATGCTTTGAGGAACTTTTCCAAGTTTCAACAAACTTTTTGTTTCCTTTGTGAATAGAAATTGTTGAGGATGATGATGAGGACTCATGGCCACCAAAACCACTTCCATACTAATTCTTCCAAAACAAATTCAATGGTGAGGTTTGAATTTCTCAAGCTATTGACTAAGGCATGGAAATAAACTCATGAACTCTTGAACTCAAAACGCGTTAGTAATTAAATCCAAGGGATCTGGCGCGCTGTGCATATCATGGTCATTAATGAATAATGTACATAATCAATAATAAATAAGATTTTTGAAAAACAAAAATGGCACGCCATCATTGGTTGGAAGATGACACGTAGGTCATCTTCAACCTCCAGCCAACGTGATTTGCAGGTCTCTCAAACTGTAAAATCAGATGCTCAGACCTATGCCAATCGGTTCGTCTCTTCAAGACGAAAACAACCAAACCCTCGCGCTAAATTTATATAAATTGTAGCTCAAGCAATTTGGAAAGAATGTTTTGAAAAGGGATTTGTAAAATCATGGTCAAAACGTGTTTCCAGTGAACTGTAAGGGTTGCGACTAGAACCAGGGCAATGAGAGCAACACAATGATATCAGAGTTTTGAAGAATTGATAAAGGAATCTACCTATTGAAGTTGAGTTGTGGAGCTCTGAAACTGGACTTCTATGGAATAGTATAGGGCACGATTCTTGAATGTAATTATATGGTAAGCTTCAGGGAAGATCAAGGAAGGTGAATTGATGGAAAAAATGGATTAATAAAAGGCTTGAGAATAGATTTCAAAGTTGTTGAATTCTGGGTTGTGAAGCAAGTTTGGCAGGGTGATTCTGGCAATCTAAGCTTGGGAAATTGAATGGGGGATATCCCTCTAGTTATAGGGAAGCAAATGACATCGAAAGGAAAGGCAAATGATGCTTTTTGGAGTGAATTCATGTGGGTTTGCATCATGAAGAAAGTGTGACTCAAACTTGATCAAAACTCATCCAAATCATGTGTTTCATGATGCTAATCACTTCTGGAAAGTTTCTAAACATGATTAGAAACAAAAACGCATGGAAATCCTGTGATTAGAAGCCAAAACAAAGATTTCAAAATTCTGACTTTGTGCAAAATTCAGTTTCAAACTACCAAATTCAAATCCATGGTATTTACACCTCAAGGGGTCTTAGGGAATAATTCTTGATGCTTTGGAAAGATGAGGTTATAAGCTTTGCATTGGAAAAATAATGGAATCAAATAGATGCTTGAGCTGAAAATTACATGGAGTCAAAGTTGAAGAAAAAGAGTTGACTTTCCATACTTAGAAATATTTCAAATTCTTCTTTAAAAATGACCTATAATCCTTTGCATCCAAACATGGCCTTCCACTTAGAATTTGCTCTTGACCAAAAAAGATGGAATGAAGTAGACCTCTTGAATGACATTTTTCAATTTGAACCACTAAAAATCTCCAAAAATTGATCAAGTTATGACTTATTGAAGTTGGCCAAAAATCATGAGATGACCTATAATCTTTTGCATTCTTAAGGCAACTTCCATCCATTTTCTTACTTTGCACATAAAAGAACGCATGAAGTACACCTCCTTAAGATCATCATGGAAAAATAATGGGCTCAAGGTGATAAAAATTGACCAAGTTATGACCATTTGAACCCACATATGGAAATTTTGGGATTCATCTCGGTGACTTGTAATCTTTCTTCTTCACCAAGTTCCTTCCACATGAAAACTCCTTGGAACTTTTGAAGTGATTTGTTGGTAACTTTTTGAAGAGAAGGATGCTTTTGGAATCACTCAAAAATACCAAAAGATGGGCAAGATATGCTCCTTTGAAGTTCAAAACCCTAGCCTCTAGATCAAGAGAATGCTTTGAGGAACTTTGCCAAGTTTCAACAAACTTTTTGTGCCAATATTCTTCCTTTGTGAATAGAAATTGTTAAGGATGATGATGAGGACTCATGGCCACCAAAACCACTTCCATAGTAATTCTTCCAAAACAATTTCAATGGTGAGGTTTGAATTTCTCAAACTATTGACTAAGGCATGGAAATAATATCATGAACTCATGAACTCAAAAAGAGTTAGTAATCAAATCCAAGGGATCTGACGCGTTGTGCATATCATGGTCATTAATGAATAATGTTCAGAATCAATAATAAATCAGATTTTTGAAAAACAAAAATGGCACGCCATCATTGGTTGGAAGATGACACGTAGGTCATCTTCAACCTCCAGCCAACGTGATTTGCAGGTCTCTCAAACTGTAAAATCAGAAGCTCAGACCTATGCCAATCGGTTCATCTCTTCAAGACGAAAACAACCAAACCCTCGCGCTAAATTTATATTAATTGTAGCTCAAGTAATTTGGAAAGAATGTTTTGAAAAGGGATTTAAAAAATCATGGTCAAAACGTGTTTCCAGTGAACTGTAAGTGTTGCGACTAGAACCAGGGCAATGAGAGCAACACAATGATATCAGAGTTTTGAAGAATTGATGAAGGAATCTACCTATTGAAGTTGAGTTGTGGAGCTCTGAAACTGGACTTCTATGGAACAGTATAGGGCACGATTCTTGAATGTAATTATATGGTTAGCTTCAGGGAAGATCAAGGAAGGTGAATTGATGGAAAAAATGGATTAAAAAAAGGCTTGAGAATAGATTTCAAAGTTGTTGAATTCTGGGTTGTGAAGAAAGTTTGGCAGGGTGATTCTGGCTATCTAATCTTGGGAAATTGAATGGGGGATATCCCTCTAGTTATAGGGAAGAAAATGGCATCGAAAGGAATAGCAAATGATGCTTTATGGAGTGAATTCGTGTGGGTTTGCATCATGAAGAAAGTGTGACTCAAAATTGATCAAAACTCATCCAAATCATGTGTTTCATGATGCTAATCACTTCTGGAAAGTTTCTAAACATGATTAGAAACAAAAACGCATGGAAATCCTGTGATTAGAAGCCAAAACAAAGATTTCAAAATTCTGACTTTGTGCAAAATTCAGTTTCAAACTACCAAATTCAAATCCATGGTATTTACACCTCAAGGGGTCTTAGGGCATAATTCTTGATGCTTTGGAAAGATGAGGTTATAAGCTTTGCATTGGAAAAAGAATGGAATCAAATAGATGCTTGAGCTGAAAATTACATGGAGTCAAAGTTGAAGAAAAAGAGTTGACTTTCCATACTTAGAAATATTTCAAATTCTTCTTTAAAAATGACCTATAATCCTTTGCATCCAAACATGGCCTTCCACTTAGAATTTTCTCTTGACCAAAAAAGATGGAATGAAGTAGACCTCTTGAATGACATTTTGCAATTTAAACCACTCAAAATCTCCAAAAATTGATCAAGTTATGACTTATTGAAGTTGGCCAAAAATCATGAAATGACCTATAATCTTTTGCATTCTTAAGGAAACTTCCATCCATTTTCTTACTTTACACATAAAAGAATGCATGAATTACACCTCCTTAAGATCATCATGGAAAAATAATGGGCTCAAGGTCATAAAAATTGACCAAGTTATGACCATTTGAACCCACATATGGAATATTTGGGATTCATCTGGGTGACTTATAATCTTTCTTCTTCACCAAGTTCCTTCCACATGAAAACTCCTTGGAACTTTTGAAGTGATTTGTTGGTAACTTTTTGAAGAGAAGTATTCTATTAGAATCACTCAAAAATACCAAAATATGAGCAAGATATGCTCCTTTGAAGTTCAAAACCCTAGCCTCTAGATCAAGAGAATGCTTTGATGAACTTTGCCAAGTTTCAACAAACTTTTTGTTTCCTTTGTGAATAGAAATTGTTGAGGATCATGATGAGGACTCATGGCCACCAAAACCACTTCCATACTAATTCTTCCAAAACAAATTCAATGGTGAGGTTTGAATTTCTCAAGCTATTGACTAAGGCATGGAAATAAACTCATGAACTCTTGAACTCAAAACGCGTTAGTAATTAAATCCAAGGGATCTGGCGCGCTGTGCATATCATGGTCATTAATGAATAATGTACATAATCAATAATAAATCAGATTTTTGAAAAACAAAAATGGCACGCCATCATTGGTTGGAAGATGACACGTAGGTCATCTTCAACCTCCAGCCAACGTGATTTGCAGGTCTCTCAAACTGTAAAATCAGAAGCTCAGACCTATGCCAATCGGTTCGTCTCTTCAAGACGAAAACAACCACACCCTCGCGCCAAATTTATATAAATTGTAGCTCAAGCAAGTTGGAAAGAATGTTTTGAAAAGGGATTTGAAAAATAATGGTCAAAACGTGTTTCCAGTGAACTGTAAGTGTTGCGACTAGAACCAGGGCAATGAGAGCAACACAATGATATCAGAGTTTTGAAGAATTGATGAAGGAATCTACCTATTGAAATTGAGTTGCGGAGCTCTGAAACTGGACTTCTATGGAACTGTATAGGGCACGATTCTTGAATGTAATTATATGGTTAGCTTCAGGGAAGATCAAGGAAGGTGAATTGATGGAAAAAATGGATTAAAAAAAGGCTTGAGAATAGATTTCGAAGTTGTTGAATTCTGGGTTGTGAAGCAAGTTTGGAAGGGTGATTCTGGCTATCTAAGCTTGGGAAATTGAATGGGGGATATCCCTCTAGTTATAGGGAATCAAATGGCATCAAAAGGAATAGAAAATGATGCTTTTTGGAGGGAATTCGTGTGGGTTTGCATCATGAAGAAAGTGTGACTCAAACTTGATCAAAACTCATCCAAATCATGTGTTTCATGATGCTAATCACTTCTGGAAAGTTGCTAAACATGATTAGAAACAAAAACGCATGGAAATCCTGTGATTAGAAGCCAAAACAAAGATTTCAAAATTCTGACTTTGTGCAAAATTCAGTTTCAAACTACCAAATTCAAATCCATGGTATTTACACCTCAAGGGGTCTTAGGGCATAATTCTTGATGCTTTGGAAAGATGAGGTTATAAGCTTTGCATTGGAAAAAGAATGGAATCAAATAGATGCTTGAGCTGAAAATTACATGGAGTCAAAGTTGAAGAAAAAGAGTTGACTTTCCATACTTAGAAATATTTCAAATTCTTCTTTAAAAATGACCTATAATCCTTTGCATCCAAACATGGCCTTCCACTTAGAATTTGCTCTTGACCAAAAAAGATGGAATGAAGTAGACCTCTTGAATGACATTTTGCAATTTAAACCACTCAAAATCTCCAAAAATTGATCAAGTTATGAGTTATTGAAGTTGGCCAAAAATCATGAAATGACCTATAATCTTTTGCATTCTTAAGGAAACTTCCATCCATTTTCTTACTTTGCACATAAAAGAATGCATGAATTACACCTCCTTAAGATCATCATGGAAATTTAATGGACTCAAGGTTTTAAAAATTGACCAAGTTATGACCATTTGAACCCACATATGGAAAATTTGGGATTCATCTGGGTGACTTATAATCTTTCTTCTTCACCAAGTTCCTTCCACATGAAAACTCCTTGGAACTTTTGAAGTGATTTGTTGGTAACTTTTTGAAGAGAAGTATGCTATTAGAATCACTCAAAAATACCAAAATATGAGCAAGATATGCTCCTTTGAAGTTCAAAACCCTAGCCTCTAGATCAAGAGAATGCTTTGAGGAACTTTTCCAAGTTTCAACAAACTTTTTGTTTCCTTTGTGAATAGAAATTGTTGAGGATGATGATGAGGACTCATGGCCACCAAAACCACTTCCATACTAATTCTTCCAAAACAAATTCAATGGTGAGGTTTGAATTTCTCAAGCTATTGACTAAGGCATGGAAATAAACTCATGAACTCTTGAACTCAAAACGCGTTAGTAATTAAATCCAAGGGATCTGGCGCGCTGTGCATATCATGGTCATTAATGAATAATGTACATAATCAATAATAAATAAGATTTTTGAAAAACAAAAATGGCACGCCATCATTGGTTGGAAGATGACACGTAGGTCATCTTCAACCTCCAGCCAACGTGATTTGCAGGTCTCTCAAACTGTAAAATCAGAAGCTCAGACCTATGCCAATCGGTTCGTCTCTTCAAGACGAAAACAACCACACCCTCGCGCCAAATTTATATAAATTGTAGCTCAAGCAATTTGGAAAGAATGTTTTGAAAAGGGATTTGAAAAATAATGGTCAAAACGTGTTTCCAGTGAACTGTAAGTGTTGCGACTAGAACCAGGGCAATGAGAGCAACACAATGATATCAGAGTTTTGAAGAATTGATGAAGGAATCTACCTATTGAAGTTGAGTTGCGGAGCTCTGAAACTGGACTTCTATGGAACAGTATAGGGCACGATTCGTGAATGTAATTATATGGTTAGCTTCAGGGAAGATCAAGGAAGGTGAATTGATGGAAAAAATGGATTAAAAAAGGCTTGAGAATAGATTTCGAAGTTGTTGAATTCTGGGTTGTGAAGCAAGTTTGGCAGGGTGATTCTGGTTATCTAAGCTTGGGAAATTGAATGGGGGATATCCCTCTAGTTATAGGGAATCAAATGGCATCAAAAGGAATAGAAAATGATGCTTTTTGGAGGGAATTCGTGTGGGTTTGCATCATGAAGAAAGTGTGACTCAAACTTGATCAAAACTCATCCAAATCATGTGTTTCATGATGCTAATCACTTCTGGAAAGTTACTAAACATGATTAGAAACAAAAACGCATGGAAATCCTGTGATTAGAAGCCAAAACAAAGATTTCAAAATTCTGACTTTGTGCAAAATTCAGTTTCAAACTACCAAAATCAAATCCATGGTATTTACACCTCAAGGGGTCTTAGGGCATAATTCTTGATGCTTTGGAAAGATGAGGTTATAAGCTTTGCATTGGAAAAAGAATGGAATCAAATAGATGCTTGAGCTGAAAATTACATGGAGTCAAATTTGAAGAAAAAGAGTTGACTTTCCATACTTAGAAATATTTCAAATTCTTCTTTAAAAATGACCTATAATCCTTTGCATCCAAACATGGCCTTCCACTTAGAATTTGCTCTTGACCAAAAAAGATGGAATGAAGTAGACCTCTTGAATGACATTTTGCAATTTAAACCACTCAAAATCTCCAAAAATTGAGCAAGTTATGACTTGTTGAAGTTGGCCAAAAATCATGAAATGACCTATAATCTTTTGCATTCTTAAGGCAACTTCCATCCATTTTCTTAATTTACACATAAAAGAAGACATGAAGTACACCTCCTTAAGATCATAATGGAAAATTAATGGGCTCAAGGTGATAAAAATTGACCAAGTTATGACCATTTGAAATCACATATGGAAAATTTGGGATTCATCTGGGTGACTTGTAATCTTTCTTCTTCACCAAGTTCCTTCCACATGAAAACTCCTTGGAACTTTTGAAGTGATTTATTGGTAACTTTTTGAAGAGAAGGATGCTTTTGGAATCACTCAAAAATACCAAAAGATGAGCAAGATATGCTCTTTTGAAGTTCAAAACCCTAGCCTCTAGATCAAGAGAATGCTTTGAGGAACTTTGCCAAGTTTCAACAAACTTTTTGTTTCCTTTGTGAATAGAAATTGTTGAGGATGATGATGAGGACTCATGGCCACCAAAACCACTTCCATACTAATTCTTCCAAAACAAATTCAATGGTGAGGTTTGAATTTCTCAAGCTAATGACTAAGGCATGGAAATAAACTCATGAAATCTTGAACTCAAAACGCGTTAGTAATCAAATCCAAGGGATCTGGCGTGCTGTGCATATCATGGTCATTAATGAATAATGTATAGAATCAATAATAAATCAGATTTTTGAAAAACAAAAATGGCACGCCATTATTGGTTGGAAGATGACACGTAGGTCATCTTCAACCTCCAGCCAACGTGATTTGTAGGTCTCTCAAACTGTAAAATCAGAAGCTTAGACATATGCCAATCGGTTCGGCTCTTCAAGACGAAAACAACCATACCCTCACGCCAAATTTATATAAATTGTAGCTCAAACAATTTGGAAAGAATGTTTTGAAAAGGGATTTGAAAAATCATGGTCAAAACGTGTTTCCAGTGAACTGTAAGTGTTGCGACTAAAACCAGGGCAATGAGAGCAACACAATGATATCAGAGTTTTGAAGAATTGATGAAGGAATCTACCTATTGAAGTTGAGTTGCGGAGCTCTAAAACTGGACTTCTATGGAACATTATAGGGCATGATTCTTGAATGTAATTATATGGTTAGCTTCATGGAAGATCAAGGAAGGTGAATTGACGGAAAAAATGGATTAAAAAAAGGCTTGAGAATAGATTTCGAAGTTGTTGAATTCTGGGTTGTGAAGCAAGTTTGGCAGGGTGATTTTGGATATCTAAGCTTGGGAAAATGAATGGGGGATGTCCCTCTATTTATAGGGAAGCAAATGGCATCAAAAGGAATAACAAATGATGCTTTTTGGAGGGAATTCGTGTGGGTTTGCATCATGAAGAAAGTGTGCCTCAAACTTGATCAAAACTCATCCAAATCATGTGTTTCATGATGCTAATCACTTCTAGAAAGTTGCTATACATGATTAGAAACAAAAACGCATGGAAATCGTGTGATTAGAAGCCAAAACAAAGATTTCAAAATTCTGACTTTGTGCAAAATTCAGTTTCAAACTACCAAATTCAAATCCATGGTATTTCTACCTTAAGGGGTCTTAGGGCATAATTCTTGATGCTTTGGAAATATGAGGTTATAATCTTTGCAATGGAAAAAGAATGGAATCAAATGGATGCTTGAGCTGAAAATTACATGGAGTCAAAGTTGAAGTAAAAGAGTTGACTTTCCATACTAAGAAATATTTCAAATTCTTCTTTAAAAATGATCTATAATCTTTTGCATCCAAACATGGCCTTCCACTTAGAATTTTCTCTTGACCAAAAAAGATGGAATGAAGTAGACCTCTTGAATGACATTTTTCAATTTGAACCACTCAAAATCTCCAAAAATTGAGCAAGTTATGACTTGTTGAAGTTGGCCAAAAATCATGAAATGACCTATAATCTTTTGCATTCTTAAGGCAACTTCCATCCATTTTCTTAATTTACACATAAAAGAAGGCATGAAGTACACCTCCTTAAGATCATCATGCAAAATTAATGGGCTCAAGGTGATAAAACTTGACCAAGTTATGACCATTTGAAATCACATATGGAAAATTTGGGATTCATCTGGGTGACTTGTAATCTTTCTTCTTCACCAAGTTCCTTCCACATGAAAACTCATTGGATCTTTTGAAGTGATTTAATGGTAACTTTTTGAAGAGAATGATGCTTTTGGAATCACTCAAAAATACCAAAAGATGAGCAAGATATGCTCCTTTGAAGTTCAAAACCCTAGACTCTATATCAAGAGAATGCTTTGAGGAACTTTGCCAAGTTTCAACAAAAAATTTGTACCAATATTCTTCCTTTGTGAATAGAAATTGTTGAGGATGATGATGAGGACTCATGGACACCAAAACCACTTGCATACTAATTCTTCCAAAACAACTTCAATGGTGACGTTTTAATTTCTCAACCTATTGACTAAGGCATGGAAATAAACTCATGAACTCATGAACTCAAAATGCGTTAGTAATCAAATTCAAGGGATCTGGCGCGCTAGGCATATCATGGTCATTAATGAATAATGTACATAATCAATAATAAATCAGATTTTTGAAACAAAAATGGCACGCCATCATTGGTTGGAAGATGACACGTAGGTCATCTTCAACCTCCAGCCAACATGATTTGCAGGTCTCTCAACATGTAAAATCAGAAGCTCAGACCTATGCCAATCGGTTCATCTCTTCAATACGAAAACAACCACACCCTCACGCCAAATTTATATAAATTGTAGCTCAAGCAATTTGGAAAGAATGTTTTTAAAAGGGATTTGAAAAATCATAGTCAAAACGTGTTTCCAGTGAACTGTAAGTGTTGCGACTAGAACCAGGGCAATGAGAGCAATACAATGATATCAGAGTTTTGAAAAATTGATGAAGGAATCTACCTATTGAAGTTGAGTTGCGGAGTTCTGAAACTGGACTTCTATGGAACATTATAGGGCACGATTCTTGATTGTAATTATATGGTTAGCTTCATGGAAGATCAAGGAAGGTGAATTGATGGAAAAATGGATTAAAAAAAGGCTTGAGAATAGATTTCGAAGTTGTTGAATTCTGGGTTGTGAAGCAAGTTTGGCAGGGTGATTCTGGCTATCTAAGCTTGGGAAATTGAATGGGGAATGTCCCTCTATTTATAGGGAAGCAAATGGCATCGAAAGGAATAAGAAACGATGCTTTTTGGAGGGAATTCCTGTGGGTTTGCATCGTGAAGAAAGTGTGACTCAAACTTGATCAAAACTCATCCAAATCATGTGTTTCATGATGCTAATCACTTCTGGAAAGTTGCTAAACATGATTAGAAACAAAAACGCATGGAAATCCTGTGATTAGAAGCCAAAACAAAGATTTCAAAATTCTGACTTTGTGCAAAATTCAGTTTCAAACTACCAAATTCAAATCCATGGTATTTCCACCTCAAGGGGTGTAGCGATAAAAAATGTAGCGGGGTAAATCGGAGATCGAATTATTGATTAATTCGTCTCAAAAAAGCAAGAGTCACCACCGCGCTTTATTATTTCCAAGGGAAAAGGGGAAAGAGCGAAATAAAACCCTAAATATGCAATGTAAAATAATACTTTTTTTAAAAGTAATGAAATACAAGGCGTTTTTGAAAAGAGATCTATGGTTCGGGGGTTGGTTATACAATGGGAAGGTACTAGCACCCAATGTATCTATAGTACTCTATAGGAACCTTTTGAAATATCTGTTTTATTAAAATTGATCGTTTGATTAAAAATAAATTGTTTTTGCAAGTAAATCAAATGAGCAGACAAAAGCATTGGATAGAAGATTTAGAATTAGAATCTTAGAAATATAGTTCTATTTTACTTTAAACTTTTATGTAATTTGTTATTATAAATATTTTGTAAATAATACAATATTTAAATAACAATTGTAATAAAATAGAATAAAGTGAAATAAAATTCTATTATTTCCCCGTCAACTCTTTTCCTTCCAATTATTTTATTTATCGTTTATAATTCTTTAAATTGTATAATAATTGAAAATCAATTTCAATCACTTAAATTCAGAATAATAAACGCATAAATAAACATCATTGATCAATTAATAATTTCAATTATTTAATTCGTTATTCATAATTTTCTAAATTATAATAATTAAAATAGAATTTCAATTATTTAACTTAGAATGATAAATAATTAAATAATCATTATTGACCAATTAATGAACTTCTTTTCAAATATTTATTATATTATTCATAAATCTTTAAATTATGTAATAACTGAAAATAAATTCCAATTATTTAAATTTAAGATGATAAATAATTAATAAACATCATTTAAGTCTTGATCAGTTAATAAATTTAGCGTTCAAAAATAAACAGCTCTCGACTCGAAAGAGTTATGAATTTTTAAAAATCAAAAGATCAAAACGCTTGCAATGTAATGATGCAGATGAGAGATGGTATATTAGGTCAAAATTTGGGGTACAACAGCTGCCCCTATTTAAGTTTCTTCTATCCGGAGATATGAAGATTGAAATCTTCGTTTCGACGAGATTGAAGGTACTTAAATACATAATACGCAAATTTTGTCCTAAGATGCCGCCATCATGTTTGATATGAATGTCGTGTTTGAATTCACAGAGAAAGATATTGTATGAAACAAGACAATGTTGGAGGAATCGAACACCAACAAAACACAGAGACATGGATTATACATTACTGGGGAAACAAGTTATCGACTTCAAACGACAGACTCTTGGCAGCGAATAAAATTGAGGGAATACGACCTCTGACCCTAACAAAGAAAGCATCTTGCATAGGCCATAAAACAGATTATTGACCCAAAACAGTGAGTTCACAACTCAAGGTCGAAGATAGACGAAAAGCAAACAATCTTGCTAATGATGTATTACCGACTTCTGAAGGTAATGATTCATGACAAGCTTCTCTGCGAGATTTCCGGAGATATACTCATTAATGCTGATATAATAATATTGTAGATACGCAAGTTGTTCAAATAAAGAAACTGCCACTTGCTGTCGTCCAAAGAAAATACCGATAACGTACAAGCTGCTCAAATAAAGAGGCTGCCACTTGTTGTCGTCCAAAGAAAATACCAATAACATACAAGCTGCTCAAATAAAGAGGCTGCCACTTGCTGTCGTCCAAAGAAAATACCAATAACATACAAGCTGCTCAAATAAAGAGGCTGCCACTTGCTGTTTTCCAAAAATAATAATGCACAAGTTGCTCGTGAAGAGCTGCCGCTTGTCGTTTTCCACAAGATAAAATGACGTACAAGTTTCTCGTGAAGAGCCTCCGCTTGTCGTTTTCCAAAAATAAAATGACGTACAAGTTGCTCGTGAAGAGCCGCCGCTTGTCGTTTTCCAAAAATAAAATGACGTACAAGTTGCTCGTGAAGAGCCGCCGCTTGTCGTTTTCCAAAAATAATAATAACGCACAAGTTGCTCGTGAAGAGATGCCGCTTGTCGTTTTCCGACGATGTCTATGACGTACAAGTTGCTCATGAAGAGCTGCCGCTTGTCGTCTTCCAAAAATAAAATGACGTACAAGTTGCTCGTGAAGAGCCGCCGCTTGTCGTTTTCCGAAGAGTAACTCAGAAAGAAGTTGCGATGACACCGACAGAGAATAAAATCTTCGTCAAAGAGAATCATGAATCAGTCCATTCCCAAGGATATCACATATAAATGTGCAAAATAAATACACCATCTGTCTAGGTCGCAATTTCACTGGGAAAAATCATGAGATAGCCTACGCAAGAGACAACAACTTTATCTAGGAATAACTAGAGGGAGAACAGTCAAACAAGACTCCACCCAATGAGAAAGCAACTCGATTGGGGAATTCATCCTATCCAGAAATGGACAAGGTGAGCTAAATCAAAAATCATCCATGAGGATTAGCTAAGTTGGCGAATTTAGAAAGGAAGCACATTTGCTGCCTAAGCTAAACTTCTACTTGGAAAGAAACCTGTACGTTATTTGAATAAACAAAGTGCAACCCAAAAGTCAACGGCAAAATGTGAGTATGCGTGCATGATATAAGTGTAAATTAATAAATGAATGTTATGCTGGCAAAACGAACAGATGGAATATCCTGGAGACGATAAGAGTTCGCGACAAGATAGATACTCGGCCAATCTTAAAAAAAACGGAAGATAACTAGAACTGGAAACACAGGGCAACATCGGAGCGTAACACGCCACGAGGCTCAAGTCTTCTGAGGAGAAAAGTGTTCAAATCCAATCTTCTAATACCAATAGACCACCGGCATGAGACAAAGTGTATCACACTTAGAAATCTGCTCAAACAAAGGTAGCCAAAACAACACTTAACTGGAACAACTGGGGAGTCACCAAACACAGCACCACTAGAACCAAGAGTGTACACAACCAACACCTCATGAAGGTTCGAAACGAGACATGTTCAACATGCAAGGATAAATTGTTGTATTGTTTCGCATTTCATGGCTCGACCATCCTCGGAACAACTGTTAATATTCCTTCCATTATTCACGACACATTTTTAAAATAAGAATACTTTAAATAACTTTGTTTCAAATATTGCCGTAAAAATTAAAATTTTGCCCACAAAAGGTAAATGCTCCAATTTCATTAATAAGATGGTAGTTTGCTAACAATGCGACTCCAACGGTTTACAAAAGTTTGGGAAATAGTACATGAAATAAAAAGATCACACAAAAACAATGATCACTATTCTCCCTAACAACTTTGAATTCCAAAACGTATTCAAATGCCAAGATTGGTCTGACCAAAAGCCTGCCTAAGCGAAATACTTCTTGACTGCATCGGCGTTCAAGGGACGCGGGAGTTCTTCACCGTTCATATTGGTGAGAATCAAGGCACCTCCAGATAAAACTTTCTTAACGACGTACGGTCCTTCATAATTAGGAGCCCACTTGCCCCTAGAATCAGGTTGGAAAGATAATATCTTCTTGAGCACAAGGTCACCTTCTCTGAACTCGCGTGGTCGAACTTTCTTCTCAAAAGCCTTCTTCATCCTCTGCTGATACAACTGACCGTCACACAAAGCTGTCAATCTCTTCTCTTCGATTAAATTCAACTGATCATATCTACTTTGACACCATTCGGCCTCATAAAGTTTAGCTTCCATCAACACTCTCAGAGACGGAATCTCAACCTCCACAGGGAGTACAACTTCCATACCATAAACTAGGGAAAATGGGGTCGCGCCTGTTGAAGTTCGAACTGACGTACGGTATCCGTGCAGGGCAAACGGAAGCATTTCATGCCAATCTTTATAAGTTACTACCATCTTCTGGACAATCCTCTTGATATTGTTGTTAGCAGCTTCAACAGCTCCATTCATCTTTGGTCTGTAAGGAGAAGAATTATGATGTTCGATCTTGAACTTTTCACAAAGCTCTCTCATCATCTTGTTATTCAAATTCGAACCATTATCAGTGATAATCTTGCTCGGGATGCCGTACCGACAAATGATCTGATTCTTGATAAATCTGACTACCACCTGTCTGGTTACATTAGCATAAGATGCTGCTTCCACCCATTTAGTAAAATAATCGATCGCTACCAAGATGAAACGATGACCATTTGAAACTTTGGGTTCAATCATTCCAATCATATCAATGCCCCACATAGAGAAAGGCCAAGGTGAAGAGATAACATTGAGGAGGGTCGGTAGCACATGCATCTTGTCTGCATAAATCTGGCATTTATGACACTTCTTTACATATTTGCAGCAGTCAGATTCCATGGTCATCCAATAGTAACCAGCTCTCAACATCTTTCTTGCCATTGCATGTCCGTTGGCATGAGTGCCAAAGGATCCTTCGTGTACTTCTTGCATCAGCATGTCTGCTTCACGTTTGTCTACACATCTGAGCAAGACCATGTCATAATTCCTCTTATACAAAACTTCTTCATTGAGAAAGAAACTGCTTGCTAATCTTCTCAACGTCTTCCTATCTTTATTGGATGCCCCAGGCGGATACTCTTGAGTTTGAAGAACACGTTTAATGTCATAGAACCACGGTCTGTCGTCGGTGACCTCTTCTACCGAGAACACATGAGCAGGTCTGTCAAGGCGCATAACTCTGATTGTAGGCACATCATTCCAACCATTCACTTGAAACATTGAAGACAAAGTAGCTAAAGCATCAGCCATTTGGTTCTCATCTCTAGGGATATGATGTAATTCCACCTTGTTAAAGAAAGTTAACAATCTTCTAGCATATTCTCTGTAAGGGATCAAACCAGGATGACGAGTCTCCCATTCTCCTTTGATTTGATTAATCACCAATGCCGAATCTCCATAAATATCAAGAATCTTAATCCTTAGATCCACCGCTTCTTCGAGACCCATAATACATGCCTCATATTCCGCCATGTTGTTCGTGCAGTCAAACTTCAATCTTGCCGTGAACGGGATATGAGTGCCTCGGGGAGTGACGATGATTGCCCCAATTCCATTTCCATAAGAATTCACAGCTCCGTTAAATATTAAACCCCTACGCGATTCAGGATCAGGTCCTTCTTCCAGTAACGGCTCTTCACAATCTTTAGCTTTCAAGTACATAATATCTTCATCTGGGATATCGAACTTGATGGATTGATAATCGTCAATTGGTTGGTGAGCCAAATGATCGGCTAAAATACTCCCTTTGATTGCTTTCTGAGTGTGATACTCAATGTCATATTCAGATAAAAACATCTGCCAACGGGCTATTCTTCCAGATAAGGCGGGCTTCTCAAAGATATACTTGATCGGATCCATTTTGGAGATCAACCAAGTGGTATGGTTAAACATATACTGGCGCAGACGGCGAGCAGCCCAAGCTAAGGCACAACAGGTTTTCTCAAGCAATGAGTACCGCGATTCCCAGTCTGTGAATTTCTTACTCAGATAATATACGACATGTTCCTTTCTTCCAGTCTCATCTTGTTGACCAAGCACACATCCCATGGAATCTTCCAATATAGTCAGGTACATAATCAAAGGTCTTCCTTCCACCGGAGGAATCAAAATGGGAGGTTCAAGCAAATATTCTTTGATGCTATCAAAAGCTCTCTGACATTCTTCCGTCCACACACATCCTTGGTTCTTTCGGAGAAGCTTGAAAATCGGCCCACATGTAGCAGTCATATGAGATATAAACCTAGAAATGTAGTTCAGTCTCCCAAGGAATCCTCTTACTTGTTTTTCCGTCTTGGGTGCAGGCATTTCTCGAATAGCTTTGACTTTATCAGGATCTACCTCAATACCTTTCTGATTGACAATGAAACCCAGAAGTCTTCCAGAACGAACACCAAAAGTGCACTTGTTGGGATTCAGACGGAGTTTGTACTTTCTCAAGCGCTGGAATAACTTCAACAAATGTTCCAAGTGATCCTCCTCAGTTTGTGATTTGGCAATCATGTCATCCACATACACTTCGATCTCCTTATGCATCATGTCATGGAACAAAGCAGTCATGGCCCTTTGGTATGTTGCGCCAGCATTCCTCAAACCAAACGGCATAACCCGATAACAGAAAGTTCCCCAAGGTGTAATGAAAGCGGTCTTCTCCATATCTTCCGGCGCCATCTTGATTTGATTGTAACCAGAGAAGCCGTCCATGAAAGAAAAGACTTTGAACTTGGCGGTACTGTCGACCAAAACGTCAATGTGAGGTAATGGGAAGTCGTCCTTCGGACTAGCTCTATTCAGATCTCTGTAGTCTAAACACATCCGAACCTTGCCATCTTTCTTTGCAACAGGCACTATATTGGCTAACCACTGAGGATAGACCGATGTCACAAGGAAACCTGCGTTAATCTGTTTCTGAACCTCCTCTTTGATCTTGTCAGCCATATCGGGACGATTCCTCCTCAGCTTCTGCTTGATCGGCGGACATTCAGGTCTCAACGGTAAACGATGCTCCACAATATCATTGTCCAAACCTGGCATATCTTGGTAGGACCAAGCAAACACATCAACATACTCTTTGAGAAACTCCAACATCTTCTCTTTAACTTCCGGGATAAGCAGTGCTCCGACTTTAACCTCCTTTCTATCTTCTTCATCACCCAAGCTGACCAACTCTAAAGGTTCTTCAAACGGTTGAATGACCTTTTCATCATGCTCAAGCAAACGGGAAATCTCAACAGGAACCTCTTCATCATCCTCTTCTTCGGCTCTGAACACAGGGAATTCAAAGTTGGGAGAGGGCATAGGATCATTGTTTTCGATGGTTAAGTCATGGACTAATCTGCACATATGATTATGCTTTATTTTAGAAATCGATTTGTGCAAATAAAACAAAAGTTATTATATTTTCCTATTACTACCACCTAATTTTCATTGATATTTCCAAGAAAAAGTGAAAAATAAAACAGTGGTGGACAAAATAACATTTTTATTCATTGAAGGGAAATACTTGAAACAAAGGGCCCAGACATTTCTCTTTTGCCTTGGGCAGAGCAAAAGGAATTATTTTTCATAGCCCGACACAAAATACTTTTCGCCTTGGGCAGAGCGAATTTTTCAAAGAAAAACAAAACAAAACATTACTCGGAAATGTGCATAACAATGGGAACATCAACAGCTATCCAGTTTTGGAAAGCCAGTCCTGGCGTCACAAAATCGGGCAAATCTTCCTCGGAATCGTCATCTATGATAGCATCATTGATTAGAAGATTACACATAAGTCATCTTCAACCTCCAGCCAACGTGATTTGCAGGTCTCTCAAACTGTAAAATCAGAAGCTCAGACCTATGCCAATTGGTTCGTCTCTTCAAGACGAAAACAACCACACCCTCACGCCAAATTTATATAAATTGTAGCTCAAGCAATTTGGAAAGAAAGTTTTGAAAAGGGATTTGAAAAATATGGTTAAAATGTGTTTCCAGTGAACTGTAAGTGTTGCAACTAGAACCAGGGCAATGAGAGCAACACAATGATATCTGAGTTTTGAAGAATTGATGAAGGAATCTACCTATTGAAGTTGAGTTGGGGAGCTCTGAAACTGGACTTCTATGGAACAGTATAGGGCACGATTCTTGAATGTAATTATATGGTTAGCTTCAGACAAGATCAAGGAAGCTGAATTGAGGGAAAATGGATTGAAAAAGGCTTGAGAATAGATTTCGAAGTTGCTGAATTCTGGGTTGTGAAGCAAGTTTGGCAGGGTGATTCTGGCTATCTAAGCTTGGGAAATTGAATGGGGGATGGCCCTATATTTATAGGGAAGCAAATGGAATCGAAAGGAATAGCAAATGATGTGTTTTCGAGGGAATTCGTATGGGTTTGCATCATGAAGAAAGTGTGACTCAAACTTGATCAAAACTCATCCAAATCATGCGTTTCATGATGCTAATCACTTCTGGAAAGTTGCTAAACATGATTAGAAACAAAAACGCATGGAAATCCTGTGATTAGAAGCCAAAACAAAGATTTCAAAATTTTGACTTTGTGCAAAATTCAGTTTCAAACTACCAAATTCAAATCCATGGTATTTCCACCTTAAGGGGTCTTAGGGCTTAATTTTTGATGATTTGGAAAGATGAGGTTACAAGCTTTGCAATGGAAAAATATTGGAATCAAATGGATGCTTGATCTGAAAGTTACATGGAGTCAAAGTTGAAGAAAAAGAGTTGACTTTCCATACTTAGAAATATTTCAAATTCTTCTTTAAAAATGACATATAATCCTTTGCATCCAAACATGGCCTTCCACTTAGAATTTGCTCTTGACCAAAACATATGGAATGAAGTAGACCTCTTGAATGACATTTTGCAATTTGAAACACTCAAAATCTCCAAAAATGGAGCAAGTTATGACTTGTTGAAGTTGGCCAAAAATCATGAAATGACCTATAATCTTTTGCATTCTTAAGGCAACTTCCATCCATTTTCTTACTTTACACATAAAAGAAGGCATGAAGTACACCTCCTTAAGATCATCATGGAAAATTAATGGGCTCAAGGTGATAAATATTGACCAAGTTATGACCATTTGAAATCACATATGGAAAACTTGGGATTCATCTGGGTGACTTGTAATCTTTCTTCTTCACCAAGTTCCTTCCACAAGAAAACTCCTTGGATCTTTTGAAGTGATTTGTTGGTAACTTTTTGAATAGAGGGATGCTTTTGGAATCACTCAAAAATACCTAAAGATGAGCAAGATATGTTCCTTTGATGTTAAAAACCCTAGCCTCTAGATCAAGAGAATGCTTTGAGGAACTTTGCCAAGTTTGAACAAGCTTTTTATGCCAATATTCTTCCTTTGTGAATAGAAATTGTTGAGGATGATGATGAGGACTCATGGCCACCAAAACCACTACCATACTAATTCTTCCAAAACAACTTCAATGGTGAGGTTTTAATTTCTCAAGCTATTGACTAAGGCATGGAAATAAACTCAAGAACTCATGAACTTAAAACGCGTTAGTAATCAAATCCAAGGGATTTGGCGCGCTGTGCATATCATGGTCATTAATGAATAATGTACAAAATCAATAATAAATCAGATTTTTGAAAAACACAAATGGCACGCCATCATTGGTTGGAAGATTACACATAAGTCATCTTCAACCTCTAGCCAACGTGATTTGCAGGTCTCTCAAACTGTAAAATCAGAAGCTCAGACCTATGCCAATCAGTTTTCTCTCTTCAAGACGAAAACAACCACACCCTCGCGCCAAATTTATATAAATTGTAGCTCAAGCAATTTGGAAAGAAAGTTTTGAAAAGGGATTTGAAAAATCATGTTCAAAACGTGTTTCCAGTGAACTGTAAGTGTTGCAACTAGAACCAGGGCAATTAGAGCAACACAATGATATCAGAGTTTTGAAGAATTGATGAAGGAATCTACCTATTGAAGTTGAGTTATGGAGCTCTGAAACTGGACTTCTATGGAATAGTATAGGGCACGATTCTTGAATGTAATTATATGGTTAGCTTCAGGGAAGATCAAGGAAGCTGAATTGAGGGGAAAATGGATTGAAAAAGGCTTGAAAATAGATTTCGAAGTTGCTGAATTCTGGGTTGTGAAGCAAGTTTGGCAGGGTGATTCTGGCTATCTAAGCTTGGGAAATTGAATGGGGGATGACCCTCTATTCATATGGAAGCAAATGGCATCGAAAGGAATAGCAAATGATGTGTTTTGGAGGGAATTCGTGTGGGTTTGCATCATGAAGAAAGTGTGACTCAAACTTGATCAAAACTCATCCAAATCATGTGTTTCATGATGCTAATCACTTCTAGAAAGTTGCTAAACATGATTAGAAACAAAAACGCATGGAAATCCTGTGATTAGAAGCCAAAACAAAGATTTCAAAATTCTGACTTTGTGCAAAATTCAGTTTCAAACTACCAAATTCAAATCCATGGTATTTCCACCTCAAGGGGTCTTAGGGCATAATTCTTGATGCTTTGGAAAGATGAGGTTACAAGCTTTGCAATGGAAAAATAATGGAATCAAATGGATGCTTGAGCTGAAAGTTACATGGAGTCAAAGTTGAAGAAAAAGAGTTGACTTTCCATACTTAGAAATATTTCAAATTCTTCTTTAAAAATGACCTATAATCCTTTACATCCAAACATGGCCTTCCACTTAGAATTTGCTCTTGACCAAAAAATATGGAATGAAGTAGACCTCTTGAATGACATTTTGCAATTTGAAACACTCAAAATCTCCAAAAATGGAGCAAGTTATGACTTGTTGAAGTTGGCCAAAAATCATGAAATGACCTATAATCTTTTGCATTCTTAAGGCAACTTCCATCCATTTTCTTACTTTACACATAAAAGAAGGCATGAAGTACACCTCCTTAAGATCATCATGGAAAATTAATGGGCTCGAGGTGATAAAAATTGACCAAGTTATGACCATTTGAAATCACATATGGAAAACTTGGGATTCATCTGGGTGACTTGTAATCTTTCTTCTTCACCAAGTTCCTTCCACATGAAAACTCCTTGGATCCTTTGAAGTAATTTGTTGGTAACTTTTTGAATAGAAGGATGCTTTTGGAATCACTCAAAAATACCTAAAGATGAGCAAGATATGTTCCTTTGATGTTAAAAACCCTAGCCTCTAGATCAAAAGAATGCTTTGAGGAACTTTGCCAAGTTTGAACAAGCTTTTTATGCCAATATTCTTCCTTTGTGAATAGAAATTGTTGAGGATGATGATGAGGACTCATGGCCACTAAAACCACTACCATACTAATTCTTCCAAAACAACTTCAATGGTGAGGTTTTAATTTCTCAAGCTATTGACTAAGGCATGGAAATAAACTCAAGAACTCATGAACTTAAAACGCGTTAGTAATCAAATCCAAGGGATTTGGCGCGCTGTGCATATCATGGTCATTAATGAATAATGTACAAAATCAATAATAAATCAGATTTTTGAAAAACACAAATGGCACGCCATCATTGGTTGGAAGATTACACATAAGTCATCTTCAACCTCTAGCCAACGTGATTTGCAGGTCTCTCAAACTGTAAAATCAGAAGCTCAGACCTATGCCAACCAGTTTTCTCTCTTCAAGACGAAAACAACCACACCCTCGCGCCAAATTTATATAAATTGTAGCTCAAGCAATTTGGAAAGAAAGTTTTGAAAAGGGATTTGAAAAATCATGTTCAAAACGTGTTTCCAGTGAACTGTAAGTGTTGCGACTAGAACCAGGGCAATTAGAGCAACACAATGATATCAGAGTTTTGAAGAATTGATGAAGGAATCTACCTATTGAAGTTGAGTTATGGAGCTCTGAAACTGGACTTCTATGGAATAGTATAGGGCACGATTCTTGAATGTAATTATATGGTTAGCTTCAGGGAAGATCAAGGAAGCTGAATTGAGGGGAAAATGGATTGAAAAAGGCTTGAAAATAGATTTCGAAGTTGCTGAATTCTGGGTTGTGAAGCAAGTTTGGCAGGGTGATTCTGGCTATCTAAGCTTGGGAAATTGAATGGGGGATGACCCTCTATTCATATGGAAGCAAATGGCATCGAAAGGAATAGCAAATGATGTGTTTTGGAGGGAATTCGTGTGGGTTTGCATCATGAAGAAAGTGTGACTCAAACTTGATCAAAACTCATCCAAATCATGTGTTTCATGATGCTAATCACTTCTGGAAAGTTGCTAAACATGATTAGAAACAAAAACGCATGGAAATCCTGTGATTAGAAGCCAAAACAAAGATTTCAAAATTCTGACTTTGTGCAAAATTCAGTTTCAAACTACCAAATTCAAATCCATGGTATTTCCACCTCAAGGGGTCTTAGGGCATAATTCTTGATGCTTTGGAAAGATGAGGTTACAAGCTTTGCAATGGAAAAATAATGGAATCAAATGGATGCTTGAGCTGAAAGTTACATGGAGTCAAAGTTGAAGAAAAAGAGTTGACTTTCCATACTTAGAAATATTTCAAATTCTTCTTTAAAAATGACCTATAATCCTTTACATCCAAACATGGCCTTCCACTTAGAATTTGCTCTTGACCAAAAAATATGGAATGAAGTAGACCTCTTGAATGACATTTTGCAATTTGAAACACTCAAAATCTCCAAAAATGGAGCAAGTTATGACTTGTTGAAGTTGGCCAAAAATCATGAAATGACCTATAATCTTTTGCATTCTTAAGGCAACTTCCATCCATTTTCTTACTTTACACATAAAAGAAGGCATGAAGTACACCTCCTTAAGATCATCATGGAAAATTAATGGGCTCGAGGTGATAAAAATTGACCAAGTTATGACCATTTGAAATCACATATGGAAAACTTGGGATTCATCTGGGTCAGTTGTAATCTTTCTTCTTCACCAAGTTCCTTCCACATGAAAACTCCTTGGATCCTTTGAAGTAATTTGTTGGTAACTTTTTGAATAGAAGGATGCTTTTGGAATCACTCAAAAATACCTAAAGATGAGCAAGATATGTTCCTTTGATGTTAAAAACCCTAGCCTCTAGATCAAAAGAATGCTTTGAGGAACTTTGCCAAGTTTGAACAAGCTTTTTATGCCAATATTCTTCCTTTGTGAATAGAAATTGTTGAGGATGATGATGAGGACTCATGGCCACTAAAACCACTACCATACTAATTCTTCCAAAACAACTTCAATGGTGAGGTTTTAATTTCTCAAGCTATTGACTAAGGCATGGAAATAAACTCAAGAACTCATGAACTTAAAACGCGTTAGTAATCAAATCCAAGGGATTTGGCGCGCTGTGCATATTTTGGTCATTAATGAATAATGTACAAAATCAATAATAAATCAGATTTTTGAAAAACACAAATGGCACGCCATCATTGGTTGGAAGATTACACATAAGTCATCTTCAACCTCTAGCCAACGTGATTTGCAGGTCTCTCAAACTGTAAAATCAGAAGCTCAGACCTATGCCAATCAGTTTTCTCTCTTCAAGACGAAAACAACCACACCCTCGCGCCAAATTTATATAAATTGTAGCTCAAGCAATTTGGAAAGAAAGTTTTGAAAAGGGATTTGAAAAATCATGTTCAAAACGTGTTTCTAGTGAACTGTAAGTGTTGCGACTAGAACCAGGGCAATTAGAGCAACACAATGATATCAGAGTTTTGAAGAATTGATGAAGGAATCTACCTATTGAAGTTGAGTTATGGAGCTCTGAAACTGGACTTCTATGGAATAGTATAGGGCACGATTCTTGAATGTAATTATATGGTTAGCTTCAGGGAAGATCAAGGAAGCTGAATTGAGGGGAAAATGGATTGAAAAAGGCTTGAAAATAGATTTCGAAGTTGCTGAATTCTGGGTTGTGAAGCAAGTTTGGCAGGGTGATTCTGGCTATCTAAGCTTGGGAAATTGAATGGGGGATGACCCTCTATTCATATGGAAGCAAATGGCATCGAAAGGAATAGCAAATGATGTGTTTTGGAGGGAATTCGTGTGGGTTTGCATCATGAAGAAAGTGTGACTCAAACTTGATCAAAACTCATCCAAATCATGTGTTTCATGATGCTAATCACTTCTGGAAAGTTGCTAAACACGATTAGAAACAAAAACGCATGGAAATCCTGTGATTAGAAGCCAAAACAAAGATTTCAAAATTCTGACTTTGTGCAAAATTCAGTTTCAAACTACCAAATTCAAATCCATGGTATTTCCACCTCAAGGGGTCTTAGGGCATAATTCTTGATGCTTTGGAAAGATGAGGTTACAAGCTTTGCAATGGAAAAATAATGGAATCAAATGGATGCTTGAGCTGAAAGTTACATGGAGTCAAAGTTGAAGAAAAAGAGTTGACTTTCCATACTTAGAAATATTTCAAATTCTTCTTTGAAAATGACCTATAATCCTTTGCATCCAAACATGGCCTTCCACTTAGAATTTGCTCTTGACGAAAAAAGATGGAATGAAGTAGACCTCTTGAATGACATTTTTCAATTTGAACCACTCAAAATCTCCAAAAATTGAGCAAGTTATGACTTGTTGAAGTTGGCCAAAAATCATGAAATAACCTATAATCTTTTTCATTCTTAAGGCAACTTCCATCCATTTTCTTACTTTGCACATAAAAGAAGGAATGAAGTACACCTCCTTAAGATCATCATGGAAAAATAATGGGCTCAAGGTGATAAAAATTGACCAAGTTATAACCATTTGAAATCACATATGGAAAATTTGGGATTCATCTGGGTGACTTGTAATCTTTCTTCTTCACCAAGTTCCTTCCACATGAAAACTCCTTGGAACTTTTGAAGTGATTTGTTGGTAACTTTTTGAATAGAAGGATGCTTTTGGAATCACTCAAAAATACCAAAAGATGAGCAAGATATGGTCCTTTAAAGTTCAAAACCCTAACCTCTAGATCAAGAGAATGCTTTGAGGAACTTTGCCAAGTTTGAACAAACATTTTGTGCCAATATTCTTCCTTTGTGAATAGAAATTGTTGAGGATGATGATGAGGACTCATGGCCACCAAAACAACTTCCATACTAATTCTTCCAAAACAACTTCAATGTTGAGGTTTGAATTTCTCAAGATATTGACTAAGGCATGGAAATAAACTCATGAACTCATGAACTCAAAACACGTTAGTAATCAAATCCAAGGGATCTGGCGCGATGTGCATATCATGGTCATAAATGAATAATGTACAGAATCAATAATAAATCAGATTTTAGAAAAACACAAATGGCACGCCATCATTGGTTGGAAGATGACACGTAGTTCATCTTCAACCTCCAGCCAACGTGATTTGCAGGTCTCTCAAACTGTAAAATTAGAAGCTCAGACCTATGCCAATCGCTTCTTCTCTTCAATACGAAAACAACCACACCCTCGCGCCAAATTTATATAAACTTTAGATCAAGCAATTGGGAAAGAAAGTTTTGAAAAGGGATTTGAAAATTCATGGTCAAAACGTTTTTCCAGTGAACTGTAAGTGTTGCGACTAGAACCAGGGCAATGAGAGCAACACAATGATATCAGAGTTTTGAAGAATTGATGAAGGAATCTACCTATTGAGGTTGAGTGGCGAAGCTCTGAAACTGGACTTCTATGGAACAGTATAGGGCACGATTCTTGAATGTAATCATATGGTTAGCTTCAGGGAAGATCAAGGAAGGTGAATTGAGGGAAAAATGGATTGAAAAAGGCTTGAGAATAGATTTCGAAGTTGCTGAATTCTGGGTTGTGAAGCAAGTTTGGCAGGGTGATTCTGGCTATCTAAGCTTGGGAAATTGAATGGGGGATGACCCTCTATTCATAGGGAAGCAAATGGCATCGAAAGGAATAGCAAATGATGTGTTTGGGAGGGAATTCGTGTGGGTTTTCATCATGAAGAAAGTGGGACTCAAACTAGATCAAAACTCATCCAAATCATGTGTTTCATGATTCTAATCACTTTTGGAAAGTTGCTAAACATGATTAGAAACAAAAACGCGTGGAAATGCTGTTATTAGAAGCCAAAACAAAGATTTCAAAATTCTGACTTTGTGCAAAATTCAGTTTCAAACTACCAAATTCAAATCCATGGTATTTCCACCTCAAGGGGTCTTAGGGGATAATTCTTGATGCTTTGGAAAGATGAGGTTACAAGCTTTGCAATGGAAAAATAATGGGATCAAATGGATGCTTCAGCTGAAAGTTACATGGAGTCAAAGTTGAAGAAAAAGAGTTGACTTTCCATACTTAGAAATATTTCAAATTCTTCTTTAAAAATGACCTATAATCCTTTGCATCCAAACATGGCCTTCCACTTATAATTTGCTCTTTACCAAAAAATATGGAATGAAGTAGACCTCTTGAATGACATTTTGGAATTTGAACCACTCAAAATCTCCAAAAATTGAGCAAGTTATGACTTGTTGACGTTTGCAAAAAATTATGAAATAACCTATAATCTTTTGCATTCTTAAGGAAACTTCCATCCATTTTCTTACTTTGCACATAGAAGAAGGCATGAAGTACACCTCCTTAAGATCATCATGGAAAAATAATGGGCTCAAGGTGATAAAAATTGACCAATTTATGACCATTTGAAATCACATATGGAAAATTTGGGATTCCTCTGGGTGACTTGTAATCTTTCTTCTTCACCAAGTTCCTTCCACATGAAAACTCCTTGGAACTTTTGATGTGATTTGTTGTAAACTTTTTGAAGAGAAGGATGCTTTTGGAATCACTCAAAAATACCAAAATATGAGCAAGATATGCTCCTTTTAAGTTCAAAACCCTAGGCTCTAGATCAAGAGAATGCTTTGAGGAACTTTGCCAAGTTTGAACAACCTTTTTCTGCCAATATTCTTCCTTTGTGAATAGAAATTGTTGAGGATGATGATGAGGAATCATGGCCAAGAAAACCACTTCCATACTAATTCTTCCAAAACAACTTCAATGGTGAGGTTTGAATTTCTCAAGCTATTGACTAGGGCATGGAAATAAACTCATGAACTCATGAACTCAAAACACGTTAGTAACCAAATCCAAGGGATCTTGTGCGCTGTGCATATCATGGTCATTAATGAATAATGTACAGAATCAATAATAAATCAGATTTTTGAAAAACACAAATGGCATTCCATCATTGGTTGGAAGATGACACGTAGGTCATCTTCAACCTTCGGCCAACGTGATTTGCAGGTCTCTCAAACTGTAAAATCAGAAGCTCAGACCTATGCCAATCGCTTCGTCTCTTCAAGACGAAAACAACCACACCCTCGCGCCAAATTTATATAAACTGTAGATCAAGCAATTTGGAAAGAAAGTATTGAAAAGGGATTTGAAAATTCATGGTCAAAACGTTTTTCCAGTGAACTGTAAGTGTTGCGACTAGAACCAGGGAAATGAGAGCAACACAATGATATCAGAGTTTTGAAGAATTGATGAAGGAATCTACCGATTGAAGCTGAGTTGCGAAGCTCTGAAACTGGACTTCTATGGAATAGTATAGGGTACGATTCTTGAATGTAATCATATGGTTAGCTTCAGGGAAGATCAAGGAAGGTGAATTGAGGGAAAATGGATTGAAAAAGGCTTGAGAATAGATTTCGAAGTTGCTGAATTATGGGTTGTGAAGCAAGTTTGGCAGGGTGATTCTGGCTATCTAAGCTTTGGAAATTGAATGGGGGATGACCCTCTATTTATAGGGAAGCAAATGGCATCGAAAGGAATAGAAAATGATGCGTTTTAGAGGGAATTCGTGTGGGTTTGCATCATGAAGAAAGTGTGACTCAAACTTGATCAAAACTCATCCAAATCATGTGTTTCATGATGCTAATCACTTCTAGAAAGTTGATAAACATGATTAGAAACAAAAACGCGTGGAAATGCTGTTATTAGAAGCCAAAACAAAGATTTCAAAATTCTGACTTTGTGCAAAATTCAGTTTCAAACTACCAAATTCAAATCCATGGTATTTCCACCTCAAGGGGTCTTAGGGAATAATTCTTGATGCTTTGGAAAGATGAGGTTACAAGCTTTGCAATGGAAAAATAATGGGATCAAATGGATGCTTCAGCTGAAAGTTACATGGAGTCAAAGTTGAAGAAAAATAGTTGACTTTCCATACTTAGAAATATTTCAAATTCTTCTTTAAAAATGACCTATAATCCTTTGCATCCAAACATGGCCTTCCACTTATAATTTGCTCTTGACCAAAAAATATGGAATGAAGTAGACCTCTTGAATGACATTTTGCAATTTGAACCACTCAAAATCTCCAAAAATTGAGCTAGTTATGACTTGTTGAAGTTGGCCAAAAATCATGAAATAACCTATAACCTTTTGCATTCTTAAGGCAACTTCCATCCATTTTCTTACTTTACACATAGAAGAAGGCATGAAGTACACCTCCTTAAGATCATCATGCAAAATTAATGGGCTCAAGGTGATAAAAATTGACCAAGTTATGTCCATTTGAAATCACATATGGAAAATTTGGGATTCATCTGGGTGACTTGTAATCTTTCTTCTTCACCAAGTTCCTTCCACATGAAAACTCCTTGGAACTTTTGATGTGATTTGTTGGTAACTTTTTGAAGAGAAGGATGCTTTTGGAATCACTCAAAAATACCAAAATATGAGCAAGATATGCTCCTTTGAAGTTCAAAACCCTAGCCTCTAGATCAAGAGAATGCTTTGAGGAACTTTGCCAAGTTTGAACAAACTTTTTGTGCCAATATTCTTCCTTTGTGAATAGAAATTGTTGAGGATGATGATGAGGAATCATGGCCAACAAAACCACTTCCATACTAATTCTTACAAAACAACTTCAATGGTGAGGTTTGAATTTCTCAAGCTATTGATTAGGGCATGGAAATAAACTCATGAACTCATGAACTCAAAACACGTTAGTAATCAAATCCAAGGGATCTTGTGCGCTGTGCATATCATGGTCATTAATGAATAATATACAGAATCAATAATAAATCAGATTTTTGAAAAACACAAATGGTACGCCATCATTGGTTGGAAGATGACACGTAGGTCATCTTCAACCTCCGGCCAACGTGTTTTGCAGGTCTCTCAAACTGTAAAATCAGAAGCTCAGACCTATGCCAATCGCTTTGTCTCTTCAAGACGAAAACAACCACACCCTCGCGCCAAATTTATATAAACTGTAGACCAAGCAATTTGGAAAGAAAGTTTTGAAAAGGGATTAGAAAATTCATGTTCAAAAACGTGTTTCCAGTGAACTGTAAGTGTTGCGACTAGAACCAGGGCAATGAGAGCAACACAATGATATCAGAGTTTTGAAGAATTGATGAAGGAATCTACCTATTGAAGTTGAGTTGCGAAGCTCTGAAACTGGACTTCTATGGAACAGTCTAGGGCACGATTCTTGAATGTAATCATATGGTTAGCTTCAGGGAAGATCAAGGAAGGTGAATTGAGGGAAAAATGGATTGAAAAAGGCTTGAGAATAGATTTCGAAGTTGCTGAATTCTGGGTTGTGAAGCAAGTTTGGCAGGGTGATTCTGGCTATCTAAGCTTGGGAAATTGAATGGGGGATGACCCTCTATTCACAGGGAAGCAAATGGCATCGAAAGGAATAGCAAATGATGTGTTTGAGAGGGAATTCGTGTGGGTTTTCATCATGAAGAAAGTGTGACTCAAACTAGATCAAAACTCATCCAAATCATGTGTTTCATGATTCTAATCACTTTTGGAAAGTTGCTAAACATGATTAGAAACAAAAACGCATGGAAATCCTGTTATTAGAAGCCAAGACAAAGATTTCAAAATTCTGACTTTGTGCAAAATTCAGTTTCAAACTACCAAATTCAAATCCATGGTATTTCCACCTCAAGGGGTCTTAGGGAATAATTCTTGATGCTTTGGAAAGATGAGGTTACAAGCTTTGCAATGGAAAAATAATGGGATCAAATGGATGCTTCAGCTGAAAGTTACATGGAGTCAAAGTTGAAGAAAAATAGTTGACTTTCTATACTTAGAAATATTTCAAATTCTTCTTTAAAAATGACCTATAATCCTTTGCATCCAAACATGGCCTTCCACTTATAATTTGCTCTTGACCAAAAAATATGGAATGAAGTAGACCTCTTGAATGACATTTTGCAATTTGAACCACTCAAAATCTCCAAAAATTGAGCAAGTTATGACTTGTTGAAGTTGGCCAAAAATCATGAAATAACCTATAATCTTTTGCATTCTTAAGGCAACTTCCATCTATTTTCTTACTTTACACATAGAAGAAGGCATGAAGTACACCTCCTTAAGATCATCATGCAAAATTAATGGGCTCAAGGTGATAAAAATTGACCAAGTTATGACCATTTGAAATCACATATGGAAAATTTGGGATTCATCTGGGTGACTTGTAATCTTTCTTCTTCACCAAGTTCCTTCCACATGAAAATTCCTTGGAACTTTTGATGTGATTTGTTGGTAACTTTTTGAAGAGAAGGATGCTTTTGGAATCACTCAAAAATACCAAAATATGAGCAAGATATGCTCCTTTGAAGTTCAAAACCCTAGCCTCTAGATCAAGAGAATGCTTTGAGGAACTTTGCCAAGTTTGAACAAACTTTTTGTGCCAATATTCTTCCTTTGTGAATAGAAATTGTTGAGGATGATGATGAGGAATCATGGCCAACAAAACCACTTCCATACTAATTCTTACAAAACAACTTCAATGGTGAGGTTTGAATTTCTCAAGCTATTGATTAGGGCATGGAAATAAACTCATGAACTCATGAACTCAAAACACGTTAGTAATCAAATCCAAGGGATCTTGTGCGCTGTGCATATCATGGTCATTAATGAATAATATACAGAATCAATAATAAATCAGATTTTTGAAAAACACAAATGGCACGCCATCATTGGTTGGAAGATGACACGTAGGTCATCTTCAACCTCCGGCCAACGTGTTTTGCAGGTCTCTCAAACTGTAAAATCAGAAGCTCAGACCTATGCCAATCGCTTTGTCTCTTCAAGACGAAAACAACCACACCCTCGCGCCAAATTTATATAAACTGTAGACCAAGCAATTTGGAAAGAAAGTTTTGAAAAGGGATTAGAAAATTCATGTTCAAAAACGTGTTTCCAGTGAACTGTAAGTGTTGCGACTAGAACCAGGGCAATGAGAGCAACACAATGATATCAGAGTTTTGAAGAATTGATGAAGGAATCTACCTATTGAAGTTGAGTTGCGAAGCTCTGAAACTGGACTTCTATGGAACAGTCTAGGGCACGATTCTTGAATGTAATCATATGGTTAGCTTCAGGGAAGATCAAGGAAGGTGAATTAAGGGAAAAATGGATTGAAAAAGGCTTGAGAATAGATTTCGAAGTTGCTGAATTCTGGGTTGTGAAGCAAGTTTGGCAGGGTGATTCTGGCTATCTAAGCTTGGGAAATTGAATGGGGGATGACCCTCTATCCAAGGGAAGCAAATGGCATCGAAAGGAATAGCAAATGATGTGTTTGGGAGGGAATTCGTGTGGGTTTTCATCATGAAGAAAGTGTGACTCAAACTAGATCAAAACTCATCCAAATCATGTGTTTCATGATTCTAATTCACTTTTGGAAAGTTGCTAAACATGATTAGAAACAAAAACGCATGGAAATACCTGTTATTAGAAGCCAAGACAAAGATTTCAAAATTCTGACTTTGTGCAAAATTCAGTTCAAACTACCAAATTCAAATCCATGGTATTTCCACCTCAAGGGGTCTTAGGAATAATTCTTGATGCTTTGGAAAGATGAGGTTACAAGCTTTGCAATGGAAAAATAATGGGATCAAATGGATGCTTCAGTCAAAGTGACATGGAGTCAAAGTTGAAGAAAAAGAGTTGACTTTCCATACTTAGATATATTTCAAATTCTTCTTTAAAAATGACCTATAATCCTTTGCATCCAAACATGGCCTTCCACTTATAATTTGCTCTTGACCAAAAAATATGGAATGAAGTAGACCTCTTGAATGACATTTTGCAATTTGAACCACTCAAAATCTCCAAAAATTGAGCAGGTTGTGACTTGTTGAAGTTGGCCAAAAATCATGAAATGACCTATAATCTTTTGCATTCTTAAGGCAACTTCCATCCATTTTCTTACTTGCACATAGAAGAAGGCATGAAGTTACACCTCCTTAAGATCATCATGGAAAAATAATGGGCTCCAAGGTGATAAAAACTGACCAAGTTATGACCATTATGAATCACATATGGAAAATTTGGGATTCATCTGGGTGACTTGTAATCTTTCTTCTTCACCAAGTTCCTTCCACATGAAAACTCCTTTGGACTTTTGATGTGATTTGTTGGTAACTTTTTTGAAGAGAAGGATGCTTTTGGAATCACTCAAAAATACCAAAATATGAGCAAGATATGCTCCTTTTAAGTTCAAAACCCTAGGCTCTAGATCAAGAGAATGCTTTGAGGAACTTTGCCAAGTTTGAACAACCTATTTCTGCCAATATTCTTCCTTTGTGAATAGAAATTGTTGAGGATGATGATGAGGAAATCATGGCCAACAAAACCACTTCCATACTAATTCTTCCAAAACAACTTCAATGGTGAGGTTTGAATTTCTCAAGCTATTGACTATGGCATGGAAATAAACTCATGAACTCATGAACTCAAAACACGTTAGTAATCAAATCCAAGGGATCTTGTGCGCTGTGCATATCATGGTCATTAATGAATAATGTACAGAATCAATAATAAATCAGATTTTTGAAAAACACAAATGGCATTCCATCATTGGTGAAGATGACACGTAGGTCATCTTCAACCTTCGGCCAACGTGATTTGCAGGTCTCTCAAACTGTAAAATCAGAAGCTCAGACCTATGCCAATCGCTTCGTCTCTCAAGACGAAAACAACCACACCCTCGTGCCAAGTTTATATAAACTGTAGATCAAGCAATTTGGAAAGAAAGTTTTGAAAAGGGATTTGAAAATTCATGGTCAAAACGTTTTTTCTAGTGAACTGTAAGTGTGCGACTAGAACCAGGGCAAAGAGAGCAAACACAATGATATCAGAGATTTGAAGAATTGATGAAGAATCTATACCTATTGAAGTTGAGTTGCGAAGCTCTGAAACTGGACTCTATGAAAAGTATAGGGGCACGATTCTTGGAATGTAATCATATGGTTAGCTTCAGGGAAGATCAAGGAAGGTGAATTGAGGGAAAATGGATTGAAAAAGGCTTGAGAATAGATTTCGAAGTTGCTGAATTATGGGTTGTGAAGCAAGTTTGGCAGGGTGATTCTGGCTATCTAAGCTTTATAATTGAATGGGGGATGACCCTCTATTTATAGGGGAAGCAAATGGCATCGAAAGGAATAGAAAAATGATGCGTTTTAGAGGGAATTCGTGTGGGTTTGACTCATGAAGAAAGAGTGACTCAAACTTGATCAAAACTCATCCAAATCATGTGTTTCATGATGCTAATCACTTCTAGAAAGTTGATAAACATGATTAGAAACAAAAACACGTGGAAATGCTGTTATTAGAAGCCCAAAACAAAGATTTCAAAATTCTGACTTTGTGCAAAATTCAGTTTCAAACTACCAAATTCAAATCCATGGTATTCCACCTCAAGGGTCTTAGGGAATATTCTTGATGCTTTGGAAAGATGAGGTTACAAGCTTTGCAATGGAAAAATAATGGGATCAAATGGATGCTTCAGCTGAAAGTTACATGGAGTCAAAGTTGAAGAAAAAGAGTTGACTTTCCATACTTAGAAATATATCAAATTCTTCTTTAAAAAATGACCTATAATCCTTTGCATCCAAACATGGCCTTCCACTTATAAATTTTCTCTTTACCAAAAAATATGGAATGAAGTAGACCTCTTGAATGACATTTTGGAATTTGAACCACTAAAAATCTCAAAAATTAAGCAAGTTAGTACTTGTTGACGTTTGCCAAAAATCATGAAATAACCTATATTCTTTTGCATTCTTAAGGAAACTTCCATCCATTTTCTTACTTTGCACATAGAAGAAGGCATGAAGTACACCTCCTTAAGATCATCATGGAAAAATAATGGGCTCAAGGTGATAAAAATTGACCAAATTATGACCATTTGAAATCACATATGGAAAATTTGGGGATTCATCTGGGTGACTTGTAATCTTTCTTCTTCACCAAGTTCCTTCCACATGAAAACTCCTTGGAACTTTTGAATGTGATTTGTTGGTAACATTTTGAAGAGAAGGATGCTTTTGGAATCACTCAAAAATACCAAAATATGAGCAAGATATGCTCTTTTAAGTTCAAAACCCTAGCTCTAGTCAAGAGAATGCTTTGAGGAACTTTGCCAAGTTTGAACAACCTTTTTCTGCCAATATTCTTCTTTGTGAATAGAAATTGTTGAGGATGATGATGAGGAATCATGGCCCAACAAAACCACTTCCATACTAATTCTTCCAAAACAACTTCAATGGTGAGGTTTGAATTTCTCAAGCTATTGACTAGGGCATGGAAATAATTCATGAACTCATGAACTCAAAACACGTTAGTAATCAATCCAAGGGATCTTGTGCGCTGTGCATATCATGGTCATTTATGAATAATGTACAGAATCAATATTAAATCAGATTTTTGAAAAACACAAATGACATTCCATCATTGGTTGGAAGAAGACACGTAGGACATCTCAACCATCTTCGGCCAACGTGATTTGCAGGTCTCTCAAACTGTAAAATCAGAAGCTCAGACCTATGCCAATCGCTTCGTCTCTTCAAGACGAAAACAACCACACCCTCGCGCCAAATTTATATAAACTGTAGATCAAGCAATTTGGAAAGAAAGTATTGAAAAGGGATTTGAAAATTCATGGTCAAAACGTTTTTCCAGTGAACTGTAAGTGTTGCGACTAGAACCAGGGCAATGAGAGCAACACAATGATATCAGAGTTTTGAAGAATTGATGAAGGAATCTACCGATTGAAGTTGAGTTGCGAAGCTCTGAAACTGGACTTCTATGGAATAGTATAGGGCACGATTCTTGAATGTAATCATATGGTTAGCTTCAGGGAAGATCAAGGAAGGTGAATTGAGGGAAAATGGATTGAAAAAGGCTTGAGAAAAGATTTCGATGTTGCTGAATTATGGGTGTGAAGCAGTTTGGCAGGGTGATTCTGGCTATCTAAGCTTTGGAAATTGAATGGGGGATGACCCTCTATTTATAGGGAAGCAAATGGCATCGAAAGGAATAGAAAATGATGCGTTTTAGAGGGAATTCGTGTGGGTTTGCATCATGAAGAAAGTGTGACTCAAACTTGATCAAAATCATCAAAATCATGTGTTTCATGATGCTAATCACTTCTAGAAAGTTGATAAACATGATTAGAAAGAAAAACGCGTGGAAATTGCTGTTATTAGAAGCCAAAACAAAGATTTCAAAATTCTGACTTTGTGCAAAATTCAGTTTCAAACTACCAAATTCAAATCCATGGTATTTCCACCTCAAGGGGTCTTAGGGAATAATTCTTGATGCTTTGGAAAGATGAGGTTACAAGCTTTGCAATGGAAAAATAATGGGATCAAATGGATGCTTCAGCTGAAAGTTACATGGAGTCAAAGTTGAAGAAAAAGAGTTGACTTTCCATACTTAGAAATATTTCAAATTCTTCTTTAAAAATGACCTATAATCCTTTGCATCCAAACATGGCCTTCCACTTATAATTTGCTCTTGACCAAAAAATATGGAATGAAGTAGACCTCTTGAATGACATTTTGCAATTTGAAACCACTCAAAATCTCCAAAAATTGAGCAAGTTATGACTTGTTGAAGTTTGCCAAAAATCATGAAATAACCTATAATCTTTTGCATTCTTAAGGAAACTTCCATCCATTTTCTTACTTTGCACATAGAAGAAGGCATGAAGTACACCTCCTTAAGATCATCATGGAAAAATAATGGTCTCAAGGTGATAAAAATTGACCAAGTTATGACCATTTGAAATCACATATGGAAAATTTGGGATTCATTTGGGTGACTTGTAATCTTTCTTCTTCAACAAGTTCCTTCCACATGAAAACTCCTTGGAACTTTTGATGTGATTTGTTGGTAACTTTTTGAAGAGAAGGATGCTTTTGGAATCACTCAAAAATACCAAAATATGAGCAAGATATGCTCCTTTTAAGTTCAAAACCCTATGCTCTAGATCAAGAGAATGCTTTGAGGAACTTTGCCAAGTTTGAACAAACCTTTTTCTGCCAATATTCTTCCTTTGTGAATAGAAATTGTTGAGGATGATGATGAGGAATCATGGCCAACAAAACCACTTCAATACTAATTCTTCCAAAACAACTTCAATGGTGAGGTTTGAATTTCTCAAGCTATTGACTAGGGCATGGAAATAAACTCATGAACTCATGAACTTAAAACACGTTAGTAATCAAATCCAAGGGATCTTGTGCATTGTGCATATCATGGTCATTAATGAATAATGTACAGAATCAATAATAAATCAGATTTTGAAAATCACAAATGGCACGCCATCATTGGTTGGAAGATGACACGTAGGTCATCTTCAACCTTCGGCCAACGTGATTTGCAGGTCTCTCAAACTGTAAAATCAGAAGCTCAGACCTATGCCAATCGCTTCGTCTCTTCAAGACGAAAACAACCACACCCCCTCGCGCCAAATTTATATAAACTGTAGACCAAGCAATTTGGAAAGAAAGTTTTGAAAAGGGATTAGAAAATTCATGGTCAAAAACGTGTTTCCAGTGAACTGTAAGTGTTGCGACTAGAACCAGGGCAATGAGAGCAACACAATGATATCAGAGTTTTGAAGAATTGATGAAGGAATCTACCTATTGAAGTTGAGTTGCGAAGCTCTGAAACTGGACTTCTATGGAACAGTCTAGGGAACGATTCTTGAATGTAATCATATGGTTAGCTTCAGGGAAGATCAAGGAAGGTGAATTGTAGGGGAAAAATGGATTGAAAAAGGCTTGAGAATAGATTTCGAAGTTGCTGAATTCTGGGTTGTGAAGCAAGTTTGGCAGGGTGATTCTGGCTATCTAAGCTTGGGAAATTGAATGGGGGATGACCCTCTATTCATAGGAAGCAAATGGAATCGAAAGGAATAGAAAATGATGCATTTTAGAGGGAATTCGTGTGGGTTTGCATCATGAAGAAAGTGTGACTCAAACTTGATCAAAACTCATCCAAATCATGTGTTTCATGATGCTAATCTCTTCTGGAAAGTTGCTAAACATGATTAGAAACAAAAACGCGTGGAAATCCTATTATTAGAAGCCAAAACAAAGATTTCAAAATTTTGACTTTGTGCAAAATTCAGTTTCAAACTATCAAATTCAAATCCATGGTATTTCCACCTCTTGGGGTCTTAGGGCATAATTCTTGATGCTTTAGAAATATGAGGTTACAAGCTTTGCAATGGAAAAATAATGGAATCAAATGGATGCTTGAGCTGAAAGTTACATGGAGTCAAAGTTGAAGAAAAAGAGTTGACTTTCCATACTTAGAAATATTTCAAATTCTTCTTTAAAAAATGACCTATATACCTTTGCATCCAAACATGGCCTTCCACTTAGAATTTGCTCTTGACCAAAAAATATGGAATGAAGTAGACCTCTTGAATGACATTTTGCAATTTGAACCACTCAAAATCTCCAAAAATTGAGCAGGTTGTGACTTGTTGAAGTTGGCCAAAAATCATGAAATGACCTATAATCTTTTGCATTCTTAAGGCAACTTCCATCCATTTTCTTACTTTACACATAGAAGAAGGCATGAAGTACACCTCCTTAAGATCATCATGCAAAATTAATGGGCTCAAGGTGATAAAAATTGACCAAGTTATGACCATTTGAAATCACATATGGAAAATTTGGGATTCATCTGGGTGACTTGTAATCTTTCTTCTTCACCAAGTTTCTTCCACATGAAAACTCCTTGGAACTTTTGAAGTGAAGTGTTGGTAACTTTTTGAAGAGAAGGATGCTTTTGGAATCACTCAAAAATACCAAAATATGATCAAGATATGCTCCTTTGAAGTTCAAAACCCTAGCCTCTAGATCAAGAGAATGCTTTGAGGAACTTTTCCAAGTTTGAACAAACTTTTTGTGCCAATATTCTTCCTTTGTGAATAGAAATTGTTGAGGATGATGATGAGGAATCATGGCCACCAAAACCACTTCAATACTAATTCTTACAAAACAACTTCAATGGTGAGGTTTGAATTTCTCAAGCTATTGATTAGGGCATGGAAATAAACTCATGAACTCATGAACTCAAAACACGTTAGTAATCAAATCCAAGGGATCTTGTGCGCTGTGCATATCATGGTCATTAATGAATAATATACAGAATCAATAATAAATCAGATTTTTGAAAAACACAAATGGCACGCCATCATTGGTTGGAAGATGACACGTAGGTCATCTTCAACCTCCGGCCAACGTGTTTTGCAGGTCTCTCAAACTGTAAAATCAGAAGCTCAGACCTATGCCAATCGCTTCGTCTCTTCAAGACGAAAACAACCACACCCTCGCGCCAAATTTATATAAACTGTAGACCAAGCAATTTGGAAAGAAAGTTTTGAAAAGGGATTAGAAAATTCATGGTCAATAACGTGTTTCCAGTGAACTGTAAGTGTTGCGACTAGAACCAGGGCAATGAGAGCAACACAATGATATCAGAGTTTTGAAGAATTGATGAAGGAATCTACCTATTGAAGTTCAGTTGCGAAGCTCTGAAACTCGACTTCTATGGAACATTATAGGGCACGATTCTTGAATGTAATCATATGGTTAGCTTCAGGGAAGATCAAGGAAGGTGAATTGAGGGGAAAATGGATTGAAAAAGGCTTGAGAATAGATTTCGAAGTTGCTGAATTCTGGGTTGTGAAGCAAGTTTGGCAGGGTGATTCTGGCTATCTAAGCTTGGGAAATTGAATGGGGGATGACCCTCTATTCATAGGGAAGCAAATGGAATCGAAAGGAATAGAAAATGATGCGTTTTAGAGGGAATTCGTGTGGGTTTGCATCATGAAGAAAGTGTGACTCAAACTTGATCAAAACTCATCCAAATCATGTGTTTCATGATGCTAATCTCTTCTGGAAAGTTGCTAAACATGATTAGAAACAAAAACGCGTGGAAATCCTATTATTAGAAGCCAAAACAAAGATTTCAAAATTCTGACTTTGTGCAAAATTCAGTTTCAAACTATCAAATTCAAATCCATGGTATTTCCACCTCATGGGGTCTTAGGGCATAATTCTTGATGCTTTAGAAAGATGAGGTTACAAGCTTTGCAATGGAGAAATAATGGAATCAAATGGATGCTTGAGCTGAAAGTTACATGGAGTCAAAGTTGAAGAAAAAGAGTTGACTTTCCATACTTAGAAATATTTCAAATTCTTCTTTAAAAATGACCTATAATCCTTTGCATCCAAACATGGCCTTCCACTTAGAATTTGCTCTTGACCAAAAAATATGGAATGAAGTAGACCTCTTGAATGACATTTTGCAATTTGAACCACTCAAAATCTCCAAAAATTGAGCAGGTTGTGACTTGTTGAAGTTGGCCAAAAATCATGAAATGACCTATAATCTTTTGCATTCTTAAGGCAACTTCCATCCATTTTCTTACTTTACACATAAAAGAAGGCATGAAGTACACCTCCTTAAGATCATCATGAAAAATTAATGGGCTCAAGGTGATAAAAATTGACCAAGTTATGACCATTTGAAATCACATATGGAAAATTTGGGATTCATCTGGGTGACTTGTAATCTTTCTTCTTCACCAAGTTCCTTCCACATGAAAATATCCTTGGAACTTTTGAAGTGATGTGTTGGTAACTTTTTGAAGAGAAGGATGCTTTTGGAATCACTCAAAAATACCAAAAGATGAGCAAGATATGCTCCTTTGAAGTTCAAAACCCTAGCCTCTAGATCAAGAGAATGCTTTGAGGAACTTTGCCAAGTTTGAACAAACCTTTTGTGCCAATATTCTGCCTTTGTGAATAGAAATTGTTGAGGATGATGATGAGGAATCATGGCCACCAAAACCACTTCCATACTAATTCTTCCAAAACAACTTCAATGGTGAGGTTTGAATTTCTCAAGCTATTGATTAGGGCATGGAAATAAACTCATGAACTCATGAACTCAAAACACGTTAGTAATCAAATCCAAGGGATCTTGTGCACTGTGCATATCATGGTCATTAATGAATAATGTACAGAATCAATAATAAATTAGATTTTTGAAAAACACAAATGGCACGCCATCATTGGTTGGAAGATGATACGTAGGTCATCTTCAACCTCCGGCCAATGTGATTTGCAGGTCTCTCAAACTGTAAAATCAGAAGCTCAGACATATGCCAATCGCTTCGTCTCTTCAAGACGAAAACAACCACACCCTCGCGCCAAATTTATATAAACTGTAGATCAAGCAATTTGGAAAGAAAGTTTTGAAAAGGGATTAGAAAATTCATGGTCAAAACGTGTTTCCAGTGAACTGTAAGTGTTGCGACTAGAACCAGGGCAATGAGAGCAACACAATGATATCAGAGTTTTGAAGAATTGATGAAGGAATCTACCTATTGAAGTTGAGTTGCGAAGCTCTGAAACTGGACTTCTATGGAACAGTATAGGGCACGATTCTTGAATGTAATCATATGGTTAGCTTCAGGGAAGATCAAAGAAGGTGAATTGAGGGAAAAATGGATTGAAAAAGGCTTGAGAATAGATTTCGAAGTTGCTGAATTCTGGGTTGTGAAGCAAGTTTGGCAGGGAGATTCTGGCTATCTAAGCTTGGGAAATTGAATGGGGGATGACCCTCTATTCATAGGGAAGCAAATGGCATCGAAAGGAATAGAAAATGATGCGTTTTAGAGGGAATTCGTGTGGGTTTGCATCATGAAGAAAGTGTGACTCAAACTTGATCAAAACTCATCCAAATCATGTGTTTCATGATGCTAATCTCTTCTGGAAAGTTGCTAAACATGATTAGAAACAAAAACGCGTGGAAATCCTATTATTAGAAGCCAAAACAAAGATTTCAAAATTCTGACTTTGTGCAAAATTCAGTTTCAAACTATCAAATTCAAATCCATGGTATTTCCACCTCATGGGGTCTTAGGGCATAATTCTTGATGCTTTAGAAAGATGAGGTTACAAGCTTTGCAATGGAGAAATAATGGAATCAAATGGATGCTTGAGCTGAAAGTTACATGGAGTCAAAGTTGAAGAAAAAGAGTTGACTTTCCATACTTAGAAATATTTCAAATTCTTCTTTAAAAATGACCTATAATCCTTTGCATCCAAACATGGCCTTCCACTTAGAATTTGCTCTTGACCAAAAAATATGGAATGAAGTAGACCTCTTGAATGACATTTTGCAATTTGAACCACTCAAAATCTCCAAAAATTGAGCAGGTTGTGACTTGTTGAAGTTGGCCAAAAATCATGAAATGACCTATAATCTTTTGCATTCTTAAGGCAACTTCCATCCATTTTCTTACTTTACACATAAAAGAAGGCATGAAGTACACCTCCTTAAGATCATCATGCAAAATTAATGGGCTCAAGGTGATAAAAATTGACCAAGTTATGACCATTTGAAATCACATATGGAAAATTTGGGATTCATCTGGGTGACTTGTAATCTTTCTTCTTCACCAAGTTCCTTCCACATGAAAATATCCTTGGAACTTTTGAAGTGATGTGTTGGTAACTTTTTGAAGAGAAGGATGCTTTTGGAATCACTCAAAAATACCAAAAGATGAGCAAGATATGCTCCTTTGAAGTTCAAAACCCTAGCCTCTAGATCAAGAGAATGCTTTGAGGAACTTTGCCAAGTTTGAACAAACCTTTTGTGCCAATATTCTGCCTTTGTGAATAGAAATTGTTGAGGATGATGATGAGGAATCATGGCCACCAAAACCACTTCCATACTAATTCTTCCAAAACAACTTCAATGGTGAGGTTTGAATTTCTCAAGCTATTGATTAGGGCATGGAAATAAACTCATGAACTCATGAACTCAAAACACGTTAGTAATCAAATCCAAGGGATCTTGTGCGCTGTGCATATCATGGTCATTAATGAATAATGTACAGAATCAATAATAAATTAGATTTTTGAAAAACACAAATGGCACGCCATCATTGGTTGGAAGATGACACGTAGGTCATCTTCAACTTCCGGCCAATGTGATTTGCAGGTCTCTCAAACTGTAAAATCAGAAGCTCAGACATATGCCAATCGCTTCATCTCTTCAAGACGAAAACAACCACACCCTCGCGCCAAATTTATATAAACTGTAGATCAAGCAATTTGGAAAGAAAGTTTTGAAAAGGGATTAGAAAATTCATGGTCAAAACGTGTTTCCAGTGAACTGTAAGTGTTGCGACTAGAACCAGGGCAATGAGAGCAACACAATGATATCAGAGTTTCGAAGAATTGATGAAGGAATCTACCTATTGAAGTTGAGTTGCGAAGCTCTGAAACTGTACTTCTATGGAACAGTATAGGGCACGATTTTTGAATGTAATCATATGGTTAGCTTCAGGGAAGATCAATGAAGGTGAATTGAGGGAAAAATGGATTGAAAAAGGCTTGAGAATAGATTTCGAAGTTGCTGAATTCTGGGTTGTGAAGCAAGTTTGGCAGGGTGATTCTGGCTATCTAAGCTTGGGAAATTGAATGGGGGATGACCCTCTATTCATAGGGAAGCAAATGGCATCGAAAGGAATAGAAAATGATGCGTTTTAGAGGGAATTCGTGTGGGTTTGCATCATGAAGAAAGTGTGACTCAAACTTGATCAAAACTCATCCAAATCATGTGTTTCATGATGCTAATCTCTTCTGGAAAGTTGCTAAACATGATTAGAAACAAAAACGCGTGGAAATCCTATTATTAGAAGCCAAAACAAAGATTTCAAAATTCTGACTTTGTGCAAAATTCAGTTTCAAACTATCAAATTCAAATCCATGGTATTTCCACCTCATGGGGTCTTAGGGCATAATTCTTGATGCTTTAGAAAGATGAGGTTACAAGCTTTGCAATGGAGAAATAATGGAATCAAATGGATGCTTGAGCTGAAAGTTACATGGAGTCAAAGTTGAAGAAAAAGAGTTGACTTTCCATACTTAGAAATATTTCAAATTCTTCTTTAAAAAATGACCTATAATCCTTTGCATCCAAACATGGCCTTCCACTTAGAATTTGCTCTTGACCAAAAAATATGGAATGAAGTAGACCTCTTGAATGACATTTTGCAATTTGAACCACTCAAAATCTCCAAAAATTGAGCAGGTTGTGACTTGTTGAAGTTGGCCAAAAATCATGAAATGACCTATAATCTTTTGCATTCTTAAGGAAACTTCCATCCATTTTCTTACTTTACACATAAAAGAAGGCATGAAGTACACCTCCTTAAGATCATCATGCAAAATTAATGGGCTCAAGGTGATAAAAATTGACCAAGTTATGACCATTTGAAATCACATATGGAAAATTTGGGATTCATCTGGGTGACTTGTAATCTTTCTTCTTCACCAAGTTCCTTCCACATGAAAATATCCTTGGAACTTTTGAAGTGATGTGTTGGTAACTTTTTGAAGAGAAGGATGCTTTTGGAATCACTCAAAAATACCAAAAGATGATCAATATATGCTCCTTTGAAGTTCAAAACCCTAGCCTCTAGATCAAGAGAATGCTTTGAGGAACTTTGCCAAGTTTGAACAAACCTTTTGTGCCAATATTCTTCCTTTGTGAATAGAAATTGTTGAGGATGATGATGAGGAATCATGGCCACCAAAACCACTTCCATACTAATTCTTCCAAAACAACTTCAATGGTGAGGTTTGAATTTCTCAAGCTATTGATTAGGGCATGGAAATAAACTCATGAACTCATGAACTCAAAACACGTTAGTAATCAAATCCAAGGGATCTTGTGCGCTGTGCATATCATGGTCATTAATGAATAATGTACAGAATCAATAATAAATTAGATTTTTGAAAAACACAAATGGCACGCCATCATTGGTTGGAAGATGACACGTAGGTCATCTTCAACCTCCGACCAATGTGATTTGCAGGTCTCTCAAACTGTAAAATCAGAAGCTCAGACATATGCCAATCGCTTCGTCTCTTCAAGACGAAAACAACCACACCCTCGCGCCAAATTTATATAAACTGTAGATCAAGCAATTTGGAAAGAAAGTTTTGAAAAGGGATTAGAAAATTCATGGTCAAAACGTGTTTCCAGTGAACTGTAAGTGTTGCGACTAGAACCAGGGCAATGAGAGCAACACAATGATATCAGAGTTTTGAAGAATTGATGAAGGAATCTACCTATTGAAGTTGAGTTGCGAAGCTCTGAAACTGGACTTCTATGGAACAGTATAGGGCACGATTCTTGAATGTAATCATATGGTTAGCTTCAGGGAAGATCAAGGAAGGTGAATTGAGGGAAAAATGTATTGAAAAAGGCTTGAGAATAGATTTCAAAGTTGCTGAATTCTGGGTTGTGAAGCAAGTTTGGCAGGGTGATTCTGGCTATCTAAGCTTGGGAAATTGAATGGGGGATGACCCTCTATTCATAGGGAAGCAAATGGCATCGAAAGGAATAGAAAATGATGCGTTTTAGAGGGAATTCGTGTGGGTTAGCATCATGAAGAAAGTGTGACTCAAACTTGATCAAAACTCATCCAAATCATGTGTTTCATGATGCTAATCTCTTCTGGAAAGTTGCTAAACATGATTAGAAACAAAAACGCGTGGAAATCCTATTATTAGAAGCCAAAACAAAGATTTCAAAATTCTGACTTTGTGCAAAATTCAGTTTCAAACTATCAAATTCAAATCCATGGTATTTCCACCTCATGGGGTCTTAGGGCATAATTCTTGATGCTTTAGAAAGATGAGGTTACAAGCTTTGCAATGGAGAAATAATGGAATCAAATGGATGCTTGAGCTGAAAGTTACATGGAGTCAAAGTTGAAGAAAAAGAGTTGACTTTCCATACTTAGAAATATTTCAAATTCTTCTTTAAAAATGACCTATAATCCTTTGCATCCAAACATGGCCTTCCACTTAGAATTTGCTCTTGACCAAAAAATATGGAATGAAGTAGACCTCTTGAATGACATTTTGCAATTTGAACCACTCAAAATCTCCAAAAATTGAGCAGGTTGTGACTTGTTGAAGTTGGCCAAAAATCATGAAATGACCTATAATCTTTTGCATTCTTAAGGCAACTTCCATCCATTTTCTTACTTTACACATAAAAGAAGGCATGAAGTACACCTCCTTAAGATCATCATGCAAAATTAATGGGCTCAAGGTGATAAAAATTGACCAAGTTATGACCATTTGAAATCACATATGGAAAATTTGGGATTCATCTAGGTGACTTGTAATCTTTCTTCTTCACCAAGTTCCTTCCACATGAAAATATCCTTGGAACTTTTGAAGTGATGTGTTGGTAACTTTTTGAAGAGAAGGATGCTTTTGGAATCACTCAAAAATACCAAAAGATGAGCAAGATATGCTCCTTTGAAGTTCAAAACCCTAGCCTCTAGATCAAGAGAATGCTTTGAGGAACTTTGCCAAGTTTGAACAAACCTTTTGTGCCAATATTCTGCCTTTGTGAATAGAAATTGTTGAGGATGATGATGAGGAATCATGGCCACCAAAACCACTTCCATACTAATTCTTCCAAAACAACTTCAATGGTGAGGTTTGAATTTCTCAAGCTATTGATTAGGGCATGGAAATAAACTCATGAACTCATGAACTCAAAACACGTTAGTAATCAAATCCAAGGGATCTTGTGCGCTGTGCATCTCATGGTCATTAATGAATAATGTACAGAATCAATAATAAATTAGATTTTTGAAAAACACAAATGGCACGCCATCATTGGTTGGAAGATGACACGTAGGTCATCTTCAACTTCCGGCCAATGTGATTTGCAGGTCTCTCAAACTGTAAAATCAGAAGCTCAGACATATGCCAATCGCTTCATCTCTTCAAGACGAAAACAACCACACCCTCGCGCCAAATTTATATAAACTGTAGATCAAGCAATTTGGAAAGAAAGTTTTGAAAAGGGATTAGAAAATTCATGGTCAAAACGTGTTTCCAGTGAACTGTAAGTGTTGCGACTAGAACCAGGGCAATGAGAGCAACACAATGATATCAGAGTTTCGAAGAATTGATGAAGGAATCTACCTATTGAAGTTGAGTTGCGAAGCTCTGAAACTGTACTTCTATGGAACAGTATAGGGCACGATTTTTGAATGTAATCATATGGTTAGCTTCAGGGAAGATCAATGAAGGTGAATTGAGGGAAAAATGGATTGAAAAAGGCTTGAGAATAGATTTCGAAGTTGCTGAATTCTGGGTTGTGAAGCAAGTTTGGCAGGGTGATTCTGGCTATCTAAGCTTGGGAAATTGAATGGGGGATGACCCTCTATTCATAGGGAAGCAAATGGCATCGAAAGGAATAGAAAATGATGCGTTTTAGAGGGAATTCGTGTGGGTTTGCATCATGAAGAAAGTGTGACTCAAACTTGATCAAAACTCATCCAAATCATGTGTTTCATGATGCTAATCTCTTCTGGAAAGTTGCTAAACATGATTAGAAACAAAAACGCGTGGAAATCCTATTATTAGAAGCCAAAACAAAGATTTCAAAATTCTGACTTTGTGCAAAATTCAGTTTCAAACTATCAAATTCAAATCCATGGTATTTCCACCTGATGGGGTCTTAGGGCATAATTCTTGATGCTTTAGAAAGATGAGGTTACAAGCTTTTCAATGGAAAAATAATGGAATCAAATGGATGCTTGAGCTGAAAGTTACATGGAGTCAAAGTTGAAGAAAAAGAGTTGACTTTCCATACTTCGAAATATTTCAAATTCTTCTTTAAAAATGACCTATAATCCTTTGCATCCAAACATGGCCTTCCACTTAGAATTTGCTCTTGACCAAAAAATATGGAATGAAGTAGACCTCTTGAATGACATTTTGCAATTTGAACCACTCAAAATCTCCAAAAATTGAGCAGGTTGTGACTTGTTGAAGTTGGCCAAAAATCATGAAATGACCTATAATCTTTTGCATTCTTAAGGCAACTTCCATCCATTTTCTTACTTTACACATAAAAGAAGGCATGAAGTACACCTCCTTAATATCATCATGCAAAATTAATGGGCTCAAGGTGATAAAAATTGACCAAGTTATGACCATTTGAAATCACATATGGAAAATTTGGGATTCATCTGGGTGACTTGTAATCTTTCTTCTTCACCAAGTTCCTTCCACATGAAAATATCCTTGGAACTTTTGAAGTGATGTGTTGGTAACTTTTTGAAGAGAAGGATGCTTTTGGAATCACTCAAAAATACCAAAAGATGATCAATATATGCTCCTTTGAAGTTCAAAACCCTAGCCTCTAGATCAAGAGAATGCTTTAAGGAACTTTGCCAAGTTTGAACAAACTTTTTGTGCCAATATTCTTCCTTTGTGAATAGAAATTGTTGAGGATGATGATGAGGAATCATGGCAACCAAAACCACTTCCATACTAATTCTTCCAAAACAACTTCAATGGTGAGGTTTGAATTTCTCAAGCTATTGATTAGGGCATGGAAATAAACTCATGAACTCATGAACTCAAAACTAGTTAGTAATAAAATCCAAGGGATCTTGTGCGCTGTGCATATCATGGTCATTAATGAATAACGTACAGAATCAATAATAAATTAAATTTTTGAAAAACACAAATGGCACGCCATCATTGGTTGGAAGATGACACGTAGGTCATCTTCAACCTCCGACCAATGTGATTTGCAGGTCTCTCAAACTGTAAAATCAGAAGCTCAGACCTATACCAATCGCTTCGTCTCTTCAAGACGAAAACAACCACACCCTCGCGCCAAATTTATATAAACTGTAGATCAAGCAATTTGGAAAGAAAGTTTTGAAAATGGATTAGAAAATTCATGGTCAAAACGTGTTTCTAGTGAACTGTAAGTGTTGCGACTAGAACCAGGGCAATGAGAGCAACACAATGATATCAGAGTTTTGAAGAATTGATGAAGGAATCTACCTATTGAAGTTGAGTTACGAAGCTCTGAAACTGGACTTCTATGGAACAGTATAGGGCACGATTCTTGAATGTAATCATATGGTTAGCTTCAGGGAAGATCAAGGAAGGTGAATTGAGGGAAAAATGTATTGAAAAAGGCTTGAGAATAGATTTCAAAGTTGCTGAATTCTGGGTTGTGAAGCAAGTTTGGCAGGGTGATTCTGGCTATCTAAGCTTGGGAAATTGAATGGGGGATGACCCTCTATTCATAGGGAAGCAAATGGCATCGAAAGGAATAGAAAATGATGCGTTTTAGAGGGAATTCGTGTGGGTTTGCATCATGAAGAAAGTGTGACTCAAACTTGATCAAAACTCATCCAAATCATGTGTTTCATGATGCTAATCTCTTCTGGAAAGTTGCTAAACATGATTAGAAACAAAAACGCGTGGAAATCCTATTATTAGAAGCCAAAACAAAGATTTCAAAATTCTGACTTTGTGCAAAATTCAGTTTCAAACTATCAAATTCAAATCCATGGTATTTCCACCTCATGGGGTCTTAGGGCATAATTCTTGATGCTTTAGAAAGATGAGGTTACAAGCTTTGCAATGGAGAAATAATGGAATCAAATGGATGCTTGAGCTGAAAGTTACATGGAGTCAAAGTTGAAGAAAAAGAGTTGACTTTCCATACTTAGAAATATTTCAAATTCTTCTTTAAAAATGACCTATAATCCTTTGCATCCAAACATGTCCTTCCACTTAGAATTTTCTCTTGACCAAAAAATATGGAATGAAGTAGACCTATTGAATGACATTTTTCAATTTGAACCACTCAAAATCTCCAAAAATTGAGCAAGTTATGACTTGTTGAAGTTTGCCAAAAATCATGAAATAACCTATAATCTTTTACATTCTTAAGGCAACTTCCATCCATATTCTTACTTTGCATATAAAAGAATGCATGAAGTACACCTCCTTAAGACCATCATGGAAATATAATGGGATCAAGGTGATAAACATTGACCAAGTTATGACCATTTGAAATCAAATATGGAAAATTTGGGATTCATCTAGGTGACTTGAAATCTTTCTTCTTCACCAAGTTCCTTCCACATGAAAACTCCTTGGAACTTTTGAAGTGATGTGTTGGTAACTTTTTGAAGATAAGGATGCTTTTGGAATCACTCAAAAATACCAAAAGATGATCAATATATGCTCCTTTGAAGTTCAAAACCCTAGCCTCTAGATCAAGAGAATGCTTTGAGGAACTTTGCCAAGTTTGAACAAACTTTTTGTGCCAATATTCTTCCTTTGTGAATAGAAATTGTTGAGGATGATGATGAGGAATCATGGCAACCAAAACCACTTCCATACTAATTCTTACAAAACAACTTCAATGGTGAGGTTTGAATTTCTCAAGCTATTGATTAGGGCATGGAAATAAACTCATGAACTCATGAACTCAAAACACGTTAGTACTCAAATCCAAGGGATCTTGTGCGCTGTGCATATCATGGTCATTAATGAATAATGTACAGAATCAATAATAAATCAGATTTTTGAAAAACACAAATGGCACGCCATCATTGGTTGGAAGATGACACGTAGGTCATCTTCAACCTCCGGCCAATGTGATTTGCAGGTCTCTCAAACTGTAAAATCAGAAGCTCAGACATATGCCAATCGCTTTCTTCTCTTCAAGACAAAAAAAACCACACCCTCGCGCCAAATTTATATAAACTGTAGATCAAGCAATTTGGAAAGAAAGTTTTGAAAAGGGATTAGAAAATTCATGGTCAAAACGTGTTTCCAGTGAACTGTAAGTGTTGCGACTAGAACCAGGGCAATGAGAGCAACACAATGATATCAGAGTTTTGAAGAATTGATGAAGGAATCTACCTATTGAAGTTGAGTTGCGAAGCTCTGAAACTGGACTTTTATGGAACAGTATAGGGCACGATTTTTGAATGTAATCATATGGTTAGCTTCAGGGAAGATCAATGAAGGTGAATTGAGGGAAAAATGGATTGAAAAAGGCTTGAGAATAGATTTCGAAGTTGCTGAATTCTGGGTTGTGAAGCAAGTTTGGCAGGGTGATTCTGGCTATCTAAGCTTGGGAAATTGAATGGGGGATGACCCTCTATTCATAGGGAAGCAAATGGCATCGAAAGGAATAGAAAATGATGCGTTTTAGAGGGAATTCGTGTGGGTTTGCATCATGAAGAAAGTGTGACTCAAACTTGATCAAAACTCATCCAAATCATGTGTTTCATGATGCTAATCTCTTCTGGAAAGTTGCTAAACATGATTAGAAACAAAAACGCGTGGAAATCCTATTATTAGAAGCCAAAACAAAGATTTCAAAATTCTGACTTTGTGCAAAATTCAGTTTCAAACTATCAAATTCAAATCCATGGTATTTCCACCTGATGGGGTCTTAGGGCATAATTCTTGATGCTTTAGAAATATGAGGTTACAAGCTTTGCAATGGAAAAATAATGGAATCAAATGGATGCTTGAGCTGAAAGTTACATGGAGTCAAAGTTGAAGAAAAAGAGTTGACTTTCCATACTTCGAAATATTTCAAATTCTTCTTTAAAAATGACCTATAATCCTTTGCATCCAAACATGGCCTTCCACTTAGAATTTGCTCTTGACCAAAAAATATGGAATGAAGTAGACCTCTTGAATGACATTTTGCAATTTGAACCACTCAAAATCTCCAAAAATTGAGCAGGTTGTGACTTGTTGAAGTTGGCCAAAAATCATGAAATGACCTATAATCTTTTGCATTCTTAAGGCAACTTCCATCCATTTTCTTACTTTACACATAAAAGAAGGCATGAAGTACACCTCCTTAAGATCATCATGCAAAATTAATGGGCTCAAGGTGATTAAAATTGACCAAGTTATGACCATTTGAAATCACATATGGAAAATTTGGGATTCATCTGGGTGACTTGTAATCTTTCTTCTTCACCAAGTTCCTTCCACATGAAAATATCCTTGGAACTTTTGAAGTGATGTGTTGGTAACTTTTTGAAGAGAAGGATGCTTTTGGAATCACTCAAAAATACCAAAAGATGATCAATATATGCTCCTTTGAAGTTCAAAACCCTAGCCTCTAGATCAAGAGAATGCTTTGAGGAACTTTGCCAAGTTTGAACAAACTTTTTGTGCCAATATTCTTCCTTTGTGAATAGAAATTGTTGAGGATGATGATGAGGAATCACGGCAACCAAAACCACTTCCATACTAATTCTTCCAAAACAACTTCAATGGTGAGGTTTGAATTTCTCAAGCTATTGATTAGGGCATGGAAATAAACTCATGAACTCATGAACTCAAAACACGTTAGTAATAAAATCCAAAGGATCTTGTGCGCTGTGCATATCATGGTTATTAATGAATAATGTACAGAATCAATAATAAATTAGATTTTTGAAAAACACAAATGGCACGCCATCATTGGTTGGAAGATGACACGTAGGTCATCTTCAACCTCCGGCCAATGTGATTTGCAGGTCTCTCAAACTGTAAAATCAGAAGCTCAGACCTATACCAATCGCTTCGTCTCTTCAAGACGAAAACAACCACACCCTCGTGCCAAATTTATATAAACTGTAGATCAAGCAATTTGGAAAGAAAGTTTTGAAAATGGATTAGAAAATTCATGGTCAAAACGTGTTTCTAGTGAACTGTAAGTGTTGCGACTAGAACCAGGGCAATGAGAGCAACACAATGATATCAGAGTTTTGAAGAATTGATGAAGGAATCTACCTATTGAAGTTGAGTTACGAAGCTCTGAAACTGGACTTCTATGGAACAGTATAGGGCACGATTCTTGAATGTAATCATATGGTTAGCTTCAGGGAAGATCAAGGAAGGTGAATTGAGGGAAAAATGTATTGAAAAAGGCTTGAGAATAGATTTCGAAGTTGCTGAATTCTGGGTTGTGAAGCAAGTTTGGCACGGTGATTCTGGCTATCTAAGCTTGGGAAATTGAATGGGGGATGACCCTCTATTCATAGGGAAGCAAATGGCATCGAAAGGAATAGAAAATGATGCGTTTTAGAGGGAATTCGTGTGGGTTTGCATCATGAAGAAAGTGTGACTCAAACTTGATCAAAACTCATCCAAATCATGTGTTTCATGATGCTAATCTCTTCTGGAAAGTTGCTAAACATGATTAGAAACAAAAACGCGTGGAAATCCTATTATTAGAAGCCAAAACAAAGATTTCAAAATTCTGACTTTGTGCAAAATTCAGTTTCAAACTATCAAATTCAAATCCATGGTATTTCCACCTCAAGGGGTCTTAGGGCATAATTCTTGATGCTTTAGAAACATGAGGTTACAAGCTTTGCAATGGAAAAATAATGGAATCAAATGGATGCTTGAGCTGAAAGTTACATGGAGTCAAAGTTGAAGAAAAAGAGTTGACTTTCCATACTTAGAAATATTTCAAATTCTCCTTTAAAAATGACCTATAATCCTTTGCATCCAAACATGGCCTTCCACTTAGAATTTTCTCTTGACCAAAAAATATGGAATGAAGTAGACCTATTGAATGACATTTTTCAATTTGAACCACTCAAAATCTCCAAAAATTGAGCAAGTTATGACTTGTTGAAGTTTGCCAAAAATCATGAAATAACCTATAATCTTTTACATTCTTAAGGCAACTTCCATCCATATTCTTACTTTGCATATAAAAGAATGCATGAAGTACACCTCCTTAAGATCATCATGGAAATATAATGGGATCAAGGTGATAAACATTGACCAAGTTATGACCATTTGAAATCAAATATGGAAAATTTGGGATTCATCTAGGTGACTTGTAATCTTTCTTCTTCACCAAGTTCCTTCCACATGAAAACTCCTTGGAACTTTTGAAGTGATGTGTTGGTAACTTTTTGAAGATAATGATGCTTTTGGAATCACTCAAAAATACCAAAAGATGATCAATATATGCTCCTTTGAAGTTCAAAACCCTAGCCTCTAGATCAAGAGAATGCTTTGAGGAACTTTGCCAAGTTTGAACAAACGTTTTGTGCCAATATTCTTCCTTTGTGAATAGAAATTGTTGAGGATGATGATGAGGAATCATGGCAACCAAAACCACTTCCATACTAATTCTTACAAAACAACTTCAATGGTGAGGTTTGAATTTCTCAAGCTATTGATTAGGGCATGGAAATAAACTCATGAACTCATGAACTCAAAACACGTTAGTACTCAAATCCAAGGGATCTTGTGCGCTGTGCATATCATGGTCATTAATGAATAATGTACAGAATCAATAATAAATCAGATTTTTGAAAAACACAAATGGCACGCCATCATTGGTTGGAAGATGACACGTAGGTCATCTTCAACCTCCGGCCAATGTGATTTGCAGGTCTCTCAAACTGTAAAATCAGAAGCTCAGACCTATGCCCATCGCTTCATCTCTTCAAGACGAAAACAACCACACCCTCGCGCCAAATTTATATAAATTGTAGATCAAGCAATTTGGAAAGAAAGTTTTGTAAAGGGATTAGAAAATTCATGGTCAAAACGTGTTTCCAGTGAACTGTAAGTGTTGCGACTAGAACCAGGGCAATGAGAGCAACACAATGATATCAGAGTTTTGAAGAATTGATGAAGGAATCTACCTATTGAAGTTGAGTTGCGAAGCTCTGAAACTGAACTTCTATGGAACAGTATAGGGCACGATTCTTGAATGTAATCATATGGTTAGCTTCAGGGAAGATCAAGGAAGGTGAATTGAGGGAAAAATGGATTGAAAAAGGCTTGAGAATAGATTTCGAAGTTGCTGAATTCTGACTTGTGAAGCAAGTTTGGCAGGGTGATTCTGGCTATCTAAGCTTGGGAAATTGAATGGGGGATGACCCTCTATTCATAGGGAAGAAAATGGCATCGAAAGGAATAGAAAATGATGCGTTTTAGAGGGAATTCGTGTGGGTTTGCATCATGAAGAAAGTTTGACTCAAACTTGATCAAAACTCATCCAAATCATGTGTTTCATGATGCTAATCTCTTCTGGAAAGTTGCTAAACATGATTAGAAACAAAAACGCGTGGAAATCCTATTATTAGAAGCCAAAACAAAGATTTCAAAATTCTGACTTTGTGCAAAATTCAGTTTCAAACTATCAAATTCAAATCCATGGTATTTCCACCTCATGGGGTCTTAGGGCATAATTCTTGATGCTTTAGAAAGATGAGGTTACAAGCTTTGCAATGGAAAAATAATGGAATCAAATGGATGCTTGAGCTGAAAGTTACATGGAGTCAAAGTTGAAGAAAAAGAGTTGACTTTCCATACTTAGAAATATTTCAAATTCTTCTTTAAAAATGACCTATAATCCTTTGCATCCAAACATGGCCTTCCACTTAGAATTTGCTCTTGACCAAAAAATATGGAATGAAGTAGACCTCTTGAATGACATTTTGCAATTTGAACCACTCAAAATCTCAAAAAATTGAGCAGGTTGTGACTTGTTGAAGTTGGCCAAAAATCATGAAATGACCTATAATCTTTTGCATTCTTAAGGCAACTTCCATCCATTTTCTTACTTTACACATAAAAGAAGGCATGAAGTACACCTCCTTAAGATCATCATGCAAAATTAATGGGCTCAAGGTGTTAAAAATTGACCAAGTTATGACCATTTGAAATCACATATGGAAAATTTGGGATTCATCTGGGTGACTTGTAATCTTTCTTCTTCACCAAGTTCCTTCCACATGAAAATATCCTTGGAACTTTTGAAGTGATGCGTTGGTAACTTTTTGAAGAGAAGGATGCTTTTGGAATCACTCAAAAATACCAAAAGATGAGCAAGATATGCTCCTTTGAAGTTCAAAACCCTAGCCTCTAGATCAAGAGAATGCTTTGAGGAACTTTGCCAAGTTTGAACAAACTTTTTGTGCCAATATTCTTCCTTTGTGAATATAAATTGTTGAGGATGATGATGAGGAATCATGGCCACCAAAACCACTTCCATACTAATTCTTCCAAAACAACTTCAATGGTGAGGTTTGAATTTCTCAAGCTATTGATTAGGGCATGGAAATAAACTCATGAACTCATGAACTCAAAACACGTTAGTAATCAAATCCAAGGGATCTTGTGCGTTGTGCATATCATGGTCATTAATGAATAATGTACATAATCAATAATAAATTAGATTTTTGAAAAACACAAATGGCACGCCATCATTGGTTGGAAGATGACACGTAGGTCATCTTCAACCTCCGGCCAATGTGATTTGCAGGTCTCTCAAACTGTAAAATCAGAAGCTCAGACCTATGCCAATCGCTTCGTCTCTTCAAGACGAAAACAACCACACCCTCGCGCCAAATTTATATAAACTGTAGATCAAGCAATTTGGAAAGAAAGTTTTGAAAAGGGATTAGAAAATTCATGGTCAAAACGTGTTTCCAGTGAACTGTAAGTGTTGCGACTAGAACCAGGGCAATGAGAGCAACACAATGATATCAGAGTTTTGAAGAATTGATGAAGGAATCTACCTATTGAAGTTGAGTTGAGAAGCTCTGAAATTGGACCTCTATGGAACAGTATAGGGCACGATTCTTGAATGTAATCATATGGTTAGCTTCAGGGAAGATCAAGGAAGGTGAATTGAGGGGAAAATGGATTGAAAAAGGCTTGAGAATAGATTTCGAAGTTGCTGAATTTTGGGTTGTGAAGCAAGTTTGGCAGGGTGATTCTGGCTATCTAAGCTTGGGAAATTGAATGGGGGATGACCCTCTATTTATAGCGAAGCAAATGGCATCGAAAGGAATAGAAAATGATGCGTTTTAGAGGGAATTCGTGTGGGTTTTCATCATGAAGAAAGTGTGACTCAAACATGATCAAAACTCATCCAAATCATGTGTTTCATGATGCTAATCTCTTCTGGAAAGTTGCTAAACATGATTAGAAACAAAAACGCGTGGAAATACTATTATTAGAAGCCAAAACAAAGATTTCAAAATTCTGACTTTGTGTAAAATTCAGTTCCAAACTATCAAATTCAAATCCATGGTATTTCCACCTCAAGGGGTCTTAGGGCATAATTCTTTATGCTTTAGAAAGATGAGGTTACAAGCTTTGCAATGGAAAAATAATGGAATCAAATGGATGCTTGAGCTGAAAGTTACATGGAGTCAAAGTTGAAGAAAAAGAGTTGAATTTAAAAATGACCTATAATCCTTTGCATCCAAACATGGCCTTCCACTTAGAATTTTCTCTTGACCAAATAATATGGAATGAAGTAGACCTCTTGAATGACATTTTTCAATTTGAACCACTCAAAATCTCCAAAAATATAGCAAGTTATGACTTGTTGAAGTTTGCCAAAAATCATGAAATAACCTATAATCGTTTGCATTCTTAAGGCAACTTCCATCCATTTTCTTACTTTGCACATAGAAGAAGGCATGAAGTACACCTCCTTAAGATCATCATGGAAAAATAATGGGCTCAAGGTGATAAAAATTGACCAAGTTATGACCATTTGAAATCACTTATGGAAAATTTGGGATTCATCTGGGTGACTTGTAATCTTTCTTCTTCACCAAGTTCCTTCCACATGAAAACTCCTTGGAACTTTTGAAGTGATTTGTTGGTAACTTTTTGAAGAGAAGGATGCTTTTGGAATCACTCAAAAATACCAAAAGACGAGCAAGATATGCTCCTTTTAAGTTCAAAACCCTAGCCTCTAGATCAAGAGAATGCTTTGAGGAACTTTGCCAAGTTTGAACAAACTTTTTGTGCCAATATTCTTCCTTTGTGAATAGAAATTATTGAGGATGATGATGAGGAATCATGGCCACCAAAACCATTTCCATACTAATTCTTCCAAAACAACTTCAATGGTGAGGTTTGAATTTCTCAAGCTATTGACTAGGGCATGGAAATAAACTCATGAACTCATAAACTCAAAACACGTTAGTAATCAAATCCAAGGGATCTTGTGCGTTGTGCATATCATGGTCATTAATGAATAATGTACAGAATCAATAATAAATCAGATTTTTGAAAAACACAAATGGCACGCCATCATTGGTTGGAAGATGACACGTAGGTCATCTTCAACCTCCGGCCAACGTGTTTTGTAGGTCTCTGAAACTGTAAAATCAGAAGCTCAGACCTATGCCAATCGCTTTGTCCCTTCAAGACGAAAACAACCACACCCTCGCGCCAAATTTATATAAACTGTAGATCAAGCAATTTGGAAAGAAAGTTTTGAAAATTCATGGTCAAAACGTGTTTCCAGTGAACTGTAAATGTTGCGACTAGAACCAGGGCAATGAGAGCAACACAATGATATTAGAGTTTTGAAGATTTGATGAAGGAATCTACCTATTGAAGTTGAGTTACGAAGCTCTGAAACTGGACTTCTATGGAACAGTATAGGGCACGATTCTTGAATATAATCATATGGTTAGCTTCAGGGAAGATCAAGGAAGGTGAATTGAGGGAAAAATGGATTGAAAAAGGCTTGAGAATAGATTTCGAAGTTGCTGAATTTTGGGTTGTGAAGCAAGTTTGGAAGGGTGATTCTGGCTATCTAAGCTAGGGAAATTGAATGGGGGATGACTCTCTATTCATAGGGAAGCAAATGGCATCGAAAGGAATAGCAAATGATGCGTTTTAGAGGGAATTCGTGTGGGTTTGCATCATGAAGAAAGTGTGACTCAAACTTGATCAAAACTCATCCAAATCATGTGTTTCATGATGCTAATCAATTCTGGAAAGTTGCTAAACATGATTAGAAACAAAAACGCGTGGAAATCCTATTATTAGAAGCCAAAACAAAGATTTCAAAATTCTTACTGTGTGTAAAATTCAGTTCCAAACTACCAAATTCAAATCCATGGTATTTCCACCTCAAGGTGTGTTAGGGCATAATTCTTGATGCTTTGGAAAGATGGGGTTACAAGCTTTGCAATGGAAAAATAATGGAATCAAATGGATGCTTGAGCTGAAAGTTACATGGAGTCAAAGTTGAAGAAAAAGAGTTGACTTTCCGTACTTAGAAATATTTCAAATTCTTCTTTAAAAATGACCTATAATCCTTTGCATCCAAACATGGCCTTCCACTTAGAATTTGCTCTTGACCAAATAATATGGAATGAAGTAGACCTCTTGAATGACATTTTTCAATTTGAACCACTCAAAATCTCCAAAAATAGAGCAAGTTATGACTTGTTGAAGTTTGCCAAAAATCATGAAATAACCTATAATCGTTTGCATTCTTAAGGCAACTTCCATCCATTTTCTTACTTTGCACATAGAAGAAGGCATGAAGTACACCTCCTTAAGATCATCATGGAAAAATAATGGGCTCAAGGTGATAAAAATTGACCAAGTTATGACCATTTGAAATCACATATGGAAAATTTGGGATTCATCTGGGTGACTTGTAATCTTTCTTCTTCACCAAGTTCCTTCCACATGAAAACTCCTTGGAACTTTTGAAGTGATTTGTTGGTAACTTTTTGAAGAGAAGGATGCTTTTGGAATCACTCAAAAATACCAAAAGACGAGCAAGATATGCTCCTTTTAAGTTCAAAACCCTAGCCTCTAGATCAAGAGAATGCTTTGAGGAACTTTGCCAAGTTTGAACAAACTTTTTGTGCCAATATTCTTCCTTTGTGAATAGAAATTATTGAGGATGATGATGAGGAATCATGGGCACCAAAACCACTTCCATACTAATTCTTCCAAAACAACTTCAATGGTGAGGTTTGAATTTCTCAAGCTATTGACTAGGGCATGGAAATAAACTCATGAACTCATAAACTCAAAAAACGTTAGTAATCAAATCCAAGGGATCTTGTGCGTTGTGCATATCATGGTCATTAATGAATAATGTACAGAATCAATAATAAATCAGATTTTTGAAAAACACAAATGGCACGCCATCATTGGTTGGAAGATGACACGTAGGTCATCTTCAACCTCCGGCCAACGTGTTTTGTAGGTCTCTGAAACTGTAAAATCAGAAGCTCAGACCTATGCCAATCGCTTTGTCCCTTCGAGACGAAAACAACCACACCCTCGCGCCAAATTTATATAAACTGTAGATCAAGCAATTTGGAAAGAAAGTTTTGAAAATTCATGGTCAAAACGTGTTTCCAGTGAACTGTAAATGTTGCGACTAGAACCAGGGCAATGAGAGCAACACAATGATATTAGAGTTTTGAAGATTTGATGAAGGAATCTACCTATTGAAGTTGAGTTGCGAAGCTCTGAAACTGAACTTCTATGGAACAGTATAGGGCACGATTCTTGAATGTAATCATATGGTTAGCTTCAGGGAAGATCAAGGAAGGTGAATTGAGGGAAAAATGGATTGAAAAAGGCTTGAGAATAGATTTCGAAGTTGCTGAATTCTGGGTTGTGAAGCAAGTTTGGAAGGGTGATTCTGGCTATCTAAGCTAGGGAAATTGAATGGGGGATGACCCTCTATTCATAGGGAAGCAAATGGCATCGAAAGGAATAGCAAATGATGCGTTTTAGAGGGAATTCGTGTGGGTTTGCATCATGAAGAAAGTGTGACTCAAACTTGATCAAAACTCATCCAAATCATGTGTTTCATGATGCTAATCAATTCTGGAAAGTTGCTAAACATGATTAGAAACAAAAACGCGTGGAAATCCTATTATTAGAAGCCAAAACAAAGATTTCAAAATTCTGACTGTGTGTAAAATTCAGTTCCAAACTACCAAATTCAAATCCATGGTATTTCCACCTCAAGGTGTGTTAGGGCATAATTCTTGATGCTTTGGAAAGATGGGGTTACAAGCTTTGCAATGGAAAAATAATGGAATCAAATGGATGCTTGAGCTGAAAGTTACATGGAGTCAAAGTTGAAGAAAAAGAATTGACTTTCCGTACTTAGAAATATTTCAAATTCTTCTTTAAAAATGACCTATAATCCTTTGCATCCAAACATGGCCTTCCACTTAGAATTTGCTCTTGACCAAATAATATGGAATGAAGTAGACCTCTTGAATGACATTTTTCAATTTGAACCACTCAAAATCTCCAAAAATTGAGCAAGTTATGACTTGTTGAAGTTTGCCAAAAATCATGAAATAACCTATAATCGTTTGCATTCTTAAGGCAACTTCCATCCATTTTCTTACTTTGCACATAGAAGAAGGCATGAAGTACACCTCCTTAAGATCATCATGGAAAAATAATGGGCTCAAGGTGATAAAAATTGACCAAGTTATGACCATTTGAAATCACATATGGAAAATTTGGGATTCATCTGGGTGACTTGTAATCTTTCTTCTTCACCAAGTTCCTTCCACATGAAAACTCCTTGGAACTTTTGAAGTGATTTGTTGGTAACTTTTTGAAGAGAAGGATGCTTTTGGAATCACTCAAAAATACCAAAAGACGAGCAAGATATGCTCCTTTTAAGTTCAAAACCCTAGCCTCTAGATCAAGAGAATGCTTTGAGGAACTTTGCCAAGTTTGAACAAACTTTTTGTGCCAATATTCTTCCTTTGTGAATATAAATTGTTGAGGATGATGATGAGGAATCATGGCCACCAAAACCACTTCCATACTAATTCTTCCAAAAAAACTTCAATGGTGAAGTTTGAATTTCTCAAGCAATTGACTAGGGCATGGAAATAAACTCATGAACTCATGAACTCAAAACACGTTAGTAATCAAATCCAAGGGATCTTGTGCGTTGTGCATATCATGGTCATTAATGAATAATGTACAAAATCAATAATAAATCAGATTTTTGAAAAACACAAATGGCACGCCATCATTGGTTGGAAGATGACACGTAGGTCATCTTCAACCTCCGGCCAATGTGATTTGCAGGTCTCTGAAACTGTAAAATCAGAAGCTCAGACCTATGCCAATCGCTTCGTCTCTTCAAGACGAAAACAACCACACCCTCGCGCCAAATTTATATAAACTGTAGATCAAGCAATTTGGAAAGAAAGTTTTGAAAAGGGATTAGATAATTCATGGTCAAAACGTGTTGCCAGTGAACTGTAAGTGTTTCGACTAGAACCAGGGCAATGAGAGCAACACAATGATATTAGAGTTTTGAAGAATTGATGAAGGAAACTACCTATTGAAGTTGAGTTGCGAAGCTCTGAAACTGGACTTCTATGGAACAGTATAGGGCACGATTCTTGAATGTAATCATATGGTTAGCTTCAGGGAAGATCAAGGAAGGTGAATTGAGGGGAAAATGGATTGAAAAAGGCTTGAGAATAGATTTCGAAGTTGCTGAATTTTGGGTTGTGAAGCAAGTTTGGAAGGGTGGTTCTGGCTATCTAAGCTAGGGAAATTGAATGGGGGATGACCCTCTATTCATAGGGAAGCAAATGGCATCGAAAGGAATAGCAAATGATGCGTTTTAGAGGGAATTCGTGTGGGTTTGCATCATGAAGAAAGTGTGACTCAAACTTGATCAAAACTCATCCAAATCATGTGTTTCATGATGCTAATCAATTCTGGAAAGTTGCTAAACATGATTAGAAACAAAAACGCGTGGAAATCCTATTATTATAAACCAAAACAAAGATTTCAAAATTCTGACTTTGTGTAAAATTCAGTTCTAAACTACCAAATTCAAATCCATGGTATTTCCACCTCAAGCTGTGTTAGGGCATAATTCTTGATGCTTTGGAAAGATGAGGTTACAAGCTTTGCAATGGAAAAATAATGGAATCAAATGTATGCTTGAGCTGAAAGTTACATGGAGTCAAAGTTGAAGAAAAAGAGTTGACTTTCCGTACTTAGAAATATTTCAAATTCTTCTTTAAAAATGACCTATAATCCTTTGCATCCAAACATGGCCTTCCACTTAGAATTTGCTCTTGACCAAAAAATATGGAATGAAGTAGACCTCTTGAATGACATTTTTCAATTTGAACCACTCAAAATCTCCAAAAATTGAGCAAGTTATGACTTGTTGAAGTTTGCCAAAAATCATGAAATAACAAATAATCTTTTGCATTCTTAAGGCAACTTCCATCCATTTTCTTACTTTGCACATAGAAGAAGGCATGAAGTACACCTCTTTAAGATCATCATGGAAAAATAATGGGCTCAAGGTGATAAAAATTGACCAAGTTATGACCATTTGAAATCACATATGGAAAATTTGGGATTCATCTGGGTGACTTGTATTCTTTCTTCTTCACCAAGTTCCTTCCACATGAAAACTCCTTGGAACTTTTGAAGTGATTTGTTGGTAACTTTTTGAAGAGAAGGATGCTTTTGGAATCACTCAAAAATACCAAAAGACGAGCAAGATATGCTCCTTTGAAGTTCAAAACCCTAGCCTCTAGATCAAGAGAATGCTTTGAGGAACTTTGCCAAGTTTGAACAAACTTTTTGTGCCAATATTCTTCCTTTGTGAATAGAAATTGTTGAGGATGATGATGAGGAATCATGGCCACGAAAACTACTTCCATACTAATTCTTCCAAAACAACTTCAATGGTGAAGTTTGAATTTCTCAAGCTATTGACTAGGGCATGGAAATAAACTCATGAACTCATGAACTCAAAACACGTTAGTAATCAAATCCAAGGGATCTTGTGCGTTGTGCATATCATGGTCATTAATGAATAATGTACAAAATCAATAATAAATCAGATTTTTGAAAAACACAAATGGCACGCCATCATTGGTTGGAAGATGACACGTAGGTCATCTTCAACCTCCGGCCAATGTGATTTGCAGGTCTCTGAAACTGTAAAATCAGAAGCTCAGACCTATGCCAATCGCTTCGTCTCTTCAAGACGAAAACAACCACACCCTCGCGCCAAATTTATATAAACTGTAGATCAAGCAATTTGGAAAGAAAGTTTTGAAAAGGGATTAGAAAATTCATGGTAAAAACGTGTTGCCAGTGAACTGTAAGTGTTGCGACTAGAACCAGGGCAATGAGAGCAACACAATGATATCAGAGTTTTGAAGAATTGATGAAGGAATCTACCTATTAAAGTTGAGTTGCGAAGCTCTGAAACTGGACTTCTATGGAACAGTATAGGGCACGATTCTTGAATGTAATCATATGGTTAGCTTCAGGGAAGATCAGGGAAGGTGAATTGAGGGGAAAATGGATTGAAAAAGGCTTGAGAATATATTTCGAAGTTGCTGAATTCTGGGTTGTGAAGCATGTTTAGAAGGGTGATTCTGGCTGTCTAAGCTAGGGAAATTGAATGGGGGATGGCCCTATATTCATAAGGAAGCAAATGACATCGAAAGGAATAGCAAATGATGCGTTTTAGATGGAATTCGTGTGGGTTTGCATCATGAAGAAAGTGTGACTCAAACTTGATCAAAACTCATCCAAATCATGTGTTTCGTGATGCTAATCAATTCTGGAAAATTGCTAAACATGATTAGAAACAAAAACGCGTGGAAATCCTATTATTAGAAGGCAAAACAAAGATTTCAAAATTCTGACTTTGTGCAAAATTCAGTTTCAAACTACCAAATTCAAATCCATGGTATTTCCACCTCAAGGGGTCTTAGGGCATAATTCTTGATGCTTTGGAAAGAAGAGGATACAAGCTTTGCAATGGAAAAATAATGGAATCAAATGGATGCTTGAGATGAAAGTTACATGGAGTCATAGTTGAAGAAAAAGAGTTGACTTTCCATACTTAGAAATATTTCAAATTCTTCTTTAAAAATGACCTATAATCCTTTGCATCCAAACATGGCCTTCCACTTAGAATTTGCTCTTGACCAAAAAATATGGAATGAAGTAGACCTCTTGATTGACATTTTTCAATTTGAACCACTCAAAATCTCCAAAAATTGAGCAAGTTATGACTTGTTGAAGTTTGCCAAAAATCATGAAATAACCTATAATCTTTTGCATTCTTAAGGCAACTTCCATCCATATTCTTACTTTGCATATAAAAGAAAGCATGAAGTACACCTGCTTAATATCATCATGGAAATATAATGGGCTCAAGGTGATAAAAATTGACCAAGTTATGACCATTTGAAATCACATATGGAAAATTTGGGATTCATCTGGGTGACTTGTAATCTTTCTTCTTCACCAAGTTCCTTCCACATGAAAACTCCTTGGAACTTTTGTAGTGATTTGTTGGTAACTTTTTGAAGAGAAGGATGCTTTTGGAATCACTCAAAAATACCAAAATATGAGCAAGATATGCTCCTTTGAAGTTCAAAACCCTAGCCTCTAGATCAAGAGAATGCTTTGAGGAACATTGCCAAGTTTGAACAAAATTTTTGTGCCAATATTCTTCCTTTGTGAATAGAAATTGTTGAGGATGATGATGAGGACTCATGTCCACCAAAACCACTTCCATACTAATTCTTCCAAAACAACTTCAATGATGAGGTTTGAATTTATCAAGCTATTGACTAGGGCATGGAAATAAACTCATGAACTCATGAACTTAAAACGCGTTAGTAATCAAATCCAAGGGATCTTGTGCACTGAGCATATCATGGTCATTAATGAATAATGTACAGAATCAATAATAAATCAGATTTTTGAAAAACACAAATGGCACGCCATCATTGGTTGAAATATGACACGTAGGTCATCTTCAACCTCCGGCCAACGTGATATGTAGGTCTCTCAAACCGTAAAATCAGAACCGCAGACCTATGCCAATCGCTTCGTCTCTTCAAGACGAAAACAACCACACCCTCGCGCCAAATTTATATAAACTGTAGATCAAGCAATTGGGAAAGAAAGTTTTGAAAAGGGATTTGAAAATTCATGGTCAAAACGTTTTTCCAGTGAACTGAAAGTGTTGCGACTAGAACCAGGGAAATGAGAGCAACACAATGATATCCGAGTTTTGAAGAATTGATGAAGGAATCTACCTATTGAAGTTGAGTTGTGAAGCTCTGAAACTGGACTTCTATGGAATAGTATAGGGCACGATTCTTGAATGTAATCATATGGTTAGCTTCAGGGAAGATCAAGGAAGGTGAATTGAGGGAAAAATGGATTGAAAAAGGCTTGAGAATAGATTTCGAAGTTGCTGAATTCTGGGTTGTGAAGCAAGTTTGGCAAGGTGATTCTGGCTATCTAAGCTTGGGAAATTGAATGGGGGATGACCCTCTATTCATAGGGAAGCAAATGGCATCGAAAGGAATAGCAAATGATGTGTTTTAGAGGGAATTCGTGTGGGTTTGCATCATGAAGAAAGTGTGACTCAAACTTGATCAAAACTCATCCAAATCATGTGTTTCATGATGCTAATCACTTCTGGAAAGTTGCTAAACATGATTAGAAACAAAAACGCGTGGAAATCCTGTTATTAGAAGCCAAAACAAAGATTTCAAAATTCTGACTTTGTGCAAAATTCAATTTCAAACTACCAAATTCAAATCCATGGTATTTCCACCTCAAGGGGTCTTAGGGCATAATTTTTCATGCTTTGGAAAGATGAGGTTACAAGCTTTGCAATGGAAAAATAATGGAATCAAATGGATGCTTGAGCTGAAAGTTACATGGAGTCAAAGTTGAAGAAAAAGAGTTGACTTTCCATACTTAGAAATATTTCAAATTCTTCTTTAAAAATGACCTATAATCCTTTGCATCCAAACATGGCCTTCCACTTAGAATTTTCTCTTGACCAAAAAAATGGAATGAAGTAGACCTCTTGAATGACATTTTGCAATTTGAACCACTCAAAATCTCCAAAAATTGAGCAAGTTATGACTTGTTGAAGTTGGCCAAAAATCATGAAATGACCTATAATCTTTTGCATTCTTAAGGAAACTTCCATCCATTTTCTTACTTTGCACATAAAAGAAGGCATGAAGTACACCTCCTTAAGATCATCATGGAAAAATAATGGGCTCATGGTGACAAAAATTTACCAAGTTATAACCATTTGAAATCACATATGGAAAATTTGGGATTCATCTAGGTGACTTGTAATCTTTCTTCTTCACCAAGTTCCTTCCACATGAAAACTCCTTGGAACTTTTGAAGGGATTTGTTGGTAACTTTTTAAAGAGAATGATGCTTTTGGAATCACTAAAAAATACCAAAATATGAGCAAGATATGTTCCTTTAAATTTCAAAACCCTAGCCTCTAGATCAAGAGAATGCTTTGAGGAACTTTGCCAAGTTTGAACAAACTTTTTGTGCCAATATTCTTCATTTTGAATAGAAATTGTTGAGGATGATGATGAGGACTTATGGCCACCAAAACCACTTCCATGCTAATTCTTCCAAAACAACTTCAATGGTGAGGTTTGAATTTCTCAAGCTATTGACTAGGGCATGGAAATAAACTCATGAACTCATGAACTCAAAACGCTTTAGTAATCAAATCCAAGGGATCTTGTGCGCTGTGCATATCATGGTCATTAATGAATAATGTACAAAATCAATAATAAATCAGATTTTTGAAAAACACAAATGGCACGCCATCATTGGTTGGAAGATGACACGTAGGTCATCTTCAACCTCTGGCCAACGTGATTTGCAGGTCTCTCAAACTGTAAAATCAGAAGCTCAGACCTATGCCAATCGCTTCGTCTCTTCAAGACGAAAACAACCACACCCTCGCGCCAAATTTATATAAACTTTAGATCAAGCAATTGGGAAAGAAAGTTTTGAAAAGGGATTTGAAAATTCATGTTAAAACGTTTTTCCAGTGAACTGTAAGTGTTGCGACTAGAACCAGGGCAATGAGTGCAACACAATGATATCAGAGTTTTGAAGAATTGATGAAGGAATCTACCTATTGAAGTTGAGTTGTGAAGCTCTGAAACTGGACTTCTATGGAACAGTATAGGGCACGATTCTTGAATGTAATCATATGGTTAGCTTCAGGGAAGATCAAGGAAGGTGAATTGAGGGAAAAATGGATTGAAAAAGGCTTGAGAATAGATTTCGAAGTTGCTGAATTCTGGGTTGTGAAGCAAGTTTGGCAGGGTGATTCTGGCTATCTAAGCTTGGGAAATTTAATGGGGGATGGCCCTCTATTCATAGGGAAGCAAATGGCATCGAAAGGAATAGAAAATGATGCGTTTTAGAGGGAATTCATGTGGGTTTGCATCATGAAGAAAGTGTGACTCAAACTTGATCAAAACTCATCCAAATCATGTGTTTCATGATGCTAATCACTTCTGGAAAGTTGCTAAACATGATTAGAAACAAAAACGCGTGGAAATCCTGTTATTAGAAGCCAAAACAAAGATTTCAAAATTCTGACTTTGTGCAAAATTCAATTTCAAACTACCAAATTCAAATCCATGGTATTTCCACCTCAAGGGGTCTTAGGGCATAATTTTTCATGCTTTGGAAAGATGAGGTTACAAGCTTTGCAATGGAAAAATAATGGAATCAAATGGATGCTTGAGCTGAAAGTTACATGGAGTCAAAGTTGAAGAAAAAGAGTTGACTTTCCATACTTAGAAATATTTCAAATTCTTCTTTAAAAATGACCTATAATCCTTTGCATCCAAACATGGCCTTCCACTTAGAATTTTCTCTTGACCAAAAAAATGGAATGAAGTAGACCTCTTGAATGACATTTTGCAATTTGAACCACTCAAAATCTCCAAAAATTGAGCAAGTTATGACTTGTTGAAGTTGGCCAAAAATCATGAAATGACCTATAATCTTTTGCATTCTTAAGGAAACTTCCATCCATTTTCTTACTTTGCACATAAAAGAAGGCATGAAGTACACCTCCTTAAGATCATCATGGAAAAATAATGGCCTCATGGTGACAAAAATTTACCAAGTTATGACCATTTGAAATCACATATGGAAAATTTGGGATTCATCTGGGTGACTTGTAATCTTTCTTCTTCACCAAGTTCCTTCCACATGAAAACTCCTTGGAACTTTTGAAGGGATTTGTTGGTAACTTTTTAAAGAGAATGATGCTTTTGGAATCACTAAAAAATACCAAAATATGAGCAAGATATGTTCCTTTAAATTTCAAAACCCTAGCCTCTAGATCAAGAGAATGCTTTGAGGAACTTTGCCAAGTTTGAACAAACTTTTTGTGCCAATATTCTTCATTTTGAATAGAAATTGTTGAGGATGATGATGAGGACTTATGGCCACCAAAACCACTTCCATGCTAATTCTTCCAAAACAACTTCAATGGTGAGGTTTGAATTTCTCAAGCTATTGACTAGGGCATGGAAATAAACTCATGAACTCATGAACTCAAAACGCGTTAGTAATCAAATCCAAGGGATCTTGTGCGCTGTGCATATCATGGTCATTAATGAATAATGTACAAAATCAATAATAAATCAGATTTTTGAAAAACACAAATGGCACGCCATCATTGGTTGGAAGATGACACGTAGGTCATCTTCAACCTCCGGCCAACGTGATTTGCAGGTCTCTCAAACTGTAAAATCAGAAGCTCAGACCTATGCCAATCGCTTCGTCTCTTCAAGACGAAAACAACCACACCCTCGCGCCAAATTTATATAAACTTTAGATCAAGCAATTGGGAAAGAAAGTTTTGAAAAGGGATTTGAAAATTCATGGTAAAAACGTTTTTCCAGTGAACTGTAAGTGTTGCGACTAGAACCAGGGCAATGAGTGCAACACAATGATATCAGAGTTTTGAAGAATTGATGAAGGAATCTACCTATTGAAGTTGAGTTGTGAAGCTCTGAAACTGGACTTCTATGGAACAGTATAGGGCACGATTCTTGAATGTAATCATATGGTTAGCTTCAGGGAAGATCAAGGAAGGTGAATTGAGGGAAAAATGGATTGAAAAAGGCTTGAGAATAGATTTCGAAGTTGCTGAATTCTGGGTTGTGAAGCAAGTTTGGCAGGGTGATTCTGGCTATCTAAGCTTGGGAAATTTAATGGGGGATGGCCCTCTATTTATAGGGAAGCAAATGGCATCAAAAGGATTAGCAAATGATGTGTTTTAGAGGGAATTCATATGGGTTTGCATCATGAAGAAAGTGTGACTCAAACTTGATAAAAAATCATCCAAATCATGGGTTTCATGATGCTAATCACTTCTGGAAAGTTGATAAACATGATTAGAAACAAAAACGCATGGAAATCTTGTGATTAGAACCCAAAACAAAGATTTCAAAATTCTGACTTTGTGCAAATTTCAGTTTCAAACTACCAAATTCAAATCCATGGTATTTCCACCTCAATGGGTCTTAGAGCATAATTCTTGATGCTTTGGAAAGATGAGGTTACAAGCTTTGCAATGGAAAAATAATGGAATCAAATGGATGCTTGATCTGAAAGTTACATGGAGTTAAAGTTGAAGAAAAAGAGTTGACTTTCCATACTTAGAAATATTTCAAATTCTTCTTTAAAAATGACCTATAATCTTTTGCATCCAAGCATGGCCTTCCACTTAGAATTTGCTCTTGACCAAAAAAGATGGAATTAAGTAGACCTCTTGAATGACAATTTGCAATTTGAACCACTCAAAATCTCCAATAATTGAGCAAGTTATGACTTATTGAAGTTGGACAAAAATCATGAAATGACCTATAATCTTTTGCATTCTTAAGGAAACTTCCATCCATTTTCTTACTTTGCACATAAAAGAAGGCATGAAGTACACCTCCTTAAGATCATCATGGAAAAATAATGGGCTCATGGTGACAAAAATTTACCAAGTTATGACCATTTGAAATCACATATGGAAAATTTGGGATTCATCTGGGTGACTTGTAATCTTTCTTCTTCACCAAGTTCCTTCCACATGAAAACTCCTTAGAACTTTTGAAGTGATTTGTTGGTAACTTTTTAAAGAGAATGATGCTTTTGGAATCACTAAAAAATACCAAAATATGAGCAAGATATGTTCCTTTAAATTTCAAAACCCTAGCCTCTAGATCAAGAGAATACTTTGAGGAACATTGCCAAGTTTGAACAAACTTTTTGTGCCAATATTCTTCCTTTGTGAATAGAAATTGTTGAGGATGATGATGAGGACTCATGTCCACCAAAACCACTTCCATACTAATTCTTCCAAAACAACTTCAATGGTGAGGTTTGAATTTCTCAAGCTATTGACTAGGGCATGGAAATAAACTCATGAACTCATGAACTTAAAACGCGTTAGTAATCAAATCCAAGGGATCTTGTGCGCTGAGCATATCATGTTCATTAATGAATAATGTACAGAATCAATAATAAATCAGATTTTTGAAAAACACAAATGGCACGCCATCATTGGTTGGAATATGACACGTAGGTCATCTTCAACCTCCGGCCAACGTGATATGTAGGTCTCTCAAACCGTAAAATCAGAAGCTCAGACCTATGCCAATCGCTTCGTCTCTTCAAGACGAAAATAACCACACCCTCGCGCCAAATTTATATAAACTTTAGATCAAGCAATTGGGAAAGAAAGTTTTGAAAAGGGATTTGAAAATTCATGGTCAAAACGTTTTTCCAGTGAACTGTAAGTGTTGCGACTAGAACCAGGGCAATGAGAGCAACACAATGATATCAGAGTTTTGAAGAATTGATGAAGGAATCTACCTATTGAAGTTGAGTTGTGAAGCTCTGAAACTGGACTTCTATGGAACAGTATAGGGCACGATTCTTGAATGTAATCATATGGTTAGCTTCAGGGAAGATCAAGGAAGGTGAATTGAGGGAAAAATGGATTGAAAAAGGCTTGAGAATAGATTTCGAAGTTGCTGAATTCTGGGTTGTGAAGCAAGTTTGGCAGGGTGATTCTGGCTATCTAAGCTTGGGAAATTGAATGGGGGGTGACCCTCTATTCATAGGGAAGCAAATGGCATCGAAAGGAATAGCAAATGATGTGTTTTAGAGGGAATTCGTGTGGGTTTGCATCATGAAGAAAGTGTGACTCAAACTTGATCAAAACTCATCCAAATCATGTGTTTCATGATGCTAATCACTTCTGGAAAGTTGCTAAACATGATTAGAAACAAAAACGCGTGGAAATCCTGTTATTAGAAGCCAAAACAAAGATTTCAAAATTCTAACTTTGTGCAAAATTCAATTTCAAACTACCAAATTCAAATCCATGGTATTTCCACCTTAAGGGGTCTTAGGGCATAATTTTTCATGCTTTGGAAAGATGAGGTTACAAGCTTTGCAATGGAAAAATAATGTAATCAAATGGATGCTTGAGCTGAAAGTTACATGGAGTCAAAGTTGAAGAAAAAGAGTTGACTTTCCATACTTTGAAATATTTCAAATTCTTCTTTAAAAATGACCTATAATCCTTTGCATCCAAACATGGCCTTCCACTTAGAATTTGCTCTTGACCAAAAAATATGGAATGAAGTAGACCTCTTGAATGACATTTTGCTATTTGAACCACTCAAAATCTCCAAAAATTGAGCAAGTTATGCTTGTTGAAGTTTGCCAAAAATCATGAAATAACCTATAATCTTTTGCATTCTTAAGGAAACTTCCATCCATTTTCTTACTTTGAACATAGAAGAAGGCATGAAGTACACCTCCTTAAGATCATCATGGAAAAATAATGGGCTCAAGGTGATAAAAATTGACCAAGTTATGACCATTTGAAATCACATATAGAAAATTTGGGATTCATCTGGGTGACTTGTAATCTTTCTTCTTCACCAAGTTCCTTCCACATGAAAACTCCTTGGAACTTTTGTAGTGATTTGTTGGTAACTTTTTGAAGAGAAGGATGCTTTTGGAATCACTCAAAAATACCAAAATATGAGCAAGATATGCTCCTTTGAAGTTCAAAACCCTAGCCTCTAGATCAAGAGAATGCTTTGAGGAACATTGCCAAGTTTGAACAAAATTTTTGTGCCAATATTCTTCCTTTGTGAATAGAAATTGTTGAGGATGATGATGAGGACTCATGTCCACCAAAACCACTTCCATACTAATTCTTCCAAAACAACTTCAATGATGAGGTTTGAATTTATCAAGCTATTGACTAGGGCATGGAAATAAACTCATGAACTCATGAACTTAAAACGCGTTAGTAATCAAATCCAAGGGATCTTGTGCGCTGAGCATATCATGGTCATTAATGAATAATGTACAGAATCAATAATAAATCAGATTTTTGAAAAACACAAATGGCACGCCATCATTGGTTGAAATATGACACGTAGGTCATCTTCAACCTCCGACCAACGTGATATGTAGGTCTCTCAAACCGTAAAATCAGAAGCTCAGACCTATGCTAATCGCTTCGTCTCTTCAAGACGAAAACAACCACACCCTCGCGCCAAATTTATATAAACTGTAGATCAAGCAATTGGGAAAGAAAGTTTTGAAAAGGGATTTGAAAATTCATGGTCAAAACGTTTTTCCAGTGAACTGAAAGTGTTGCGACTAGAACCAGGGAAATGAGAGCAACACAATGATATCCGAGTTTTGAAGAATTGATGAAGGAATCTACCTATTGAAGTTGAGTTGTGAAGCTCTGAAACTGGACTTCTATGGAACAGTATAGGGCACGATTCTTGAATGTAATCATATGGTTAGCTTCAGGGAAGATCAAGGAAGGTGAATTGAGGGAAAATGGATTGAAAAAGGCTTGAGAATAGATTTCGAAGTTGCTGAATTCTGGGTTGTGAAGCAAGTTTGGCAGGGTGATTCTGGCTATCTAAGCTTGGGAAATTGAATGGGGGATGACCCTCTATTCATAGGGAAGCAAATGGCATCGAAAGGAATAGCAAAAGATGTGTTTTAGAGGGAATTCGTGTGGGTTTGCATCATGAAGAAAGTGTGACTCAAACTTGATCAAAACTCATCCAAATCATGTGTTTCATGATGCTAATCACTTCTGGAAAGTTGCTAAACATGATTAGAAACAAAAACGCGTGGAAATCCTGTTATTAGAAGCCAAAACAAAGATTTCAAAATTCTGACTTTGTGCAAAATTCAATTTCAAACTACCAAATTCAAATCCATGGTATTTCAACCTCAAGGGGTCTTAGGGCATAATTTTTCATGCTTTGGAAAGATGAGGTTACAAGCTTTGCAATGGAAAAATAATGGAATCAAATGGATGCTTGAGCTGAAAGTTACATGGAGTCAAAGTTGAAGAAAAAGAGTTGACTTTCCATACTTAGAAATATTTCAAATTCTTCTTTAAAAATGACCTATAATCCTTTTCATCCAAACATGGCCTTCCACTTAGAATTTTCTCTTGACCAAAAAAAATGGAATGAAGTAGACCTCTTGAATGACATTTTGCAATTTGAACCACTCAAAATCTCCAAAAATTGAGCAAGTTATGACTTGTTGAAGTTGGCCAAAAATCATGAAATGACCTATAATCTTTTGCATTCTTAAGGAAACTTCCATCCATTTTCTTACTTTGCACATAAAAGAAGGCATGAAGTACACCTCCTTAAGATCATCATGGAAAAATAATGGGCTCATGGTGACAAAAATTTACCAAGTTATGACCATTTGAAATCACATATGGAAAATTTGGGATTCATCTGGGTGACTTGTAATCTTTCTTCTTCACCAAGTTCCTTCCACATGAAAACTCCTTGGAACTTTTGAAGGGATTTGTTGGTAAATTTTTAAAGAGAATGATGCTTTTGGAATCACTAAAAAATACCAAAATATGAGCAAGATATGTTCCTTTAAATTTCAAAACCCTAGCCTCTAGATCAAGAGAATGCTTTGAGGAACTTTGCCAAGTTTGAACAAACTTTTTGTGCCAATATTCTTCATTTTGAATAGAAATTGTTGAGGATGATGATGAGGACTTATGGCCACCAAAACCACTTCCATGCTAATTCTTCCAAAACAACTTCAATGGTGAGGTTTGAATTTCTCAAGCTATTGACTAGGGCATGGAAATAAACTCATGAACTCATGAACTCAAAACGCGTTAGTAATCAAATCCAAGGGATCTTGTGCGCTGTGCATATCATGGTCATTAATGAATAATGTACAAAATCAATAATAAATCAGATTTTTGAAAAACACAAATGGCACGCCATCATTGGTTGGAAGATGACACGTAGGTCATCTTTAACCTCCGGCCAACGTGATTTGCAGGTCTCTCAAACTGTAAAATCAGAAGCTCAGACCTATGCTAATCGCTTCGTCTCTTCAAGACGAAAACAACCACACCCTCGCGCCAAATTTATATAAACTTTAGATCAAGCAATTGGGAAAGAAAGTTTTGAAAAGGGATTTGAAAATTCATGGTCAAAACATTTTCCAGTGAACTGTAAGTGTTGCGACTAGAACCAGGGCAATGAGAGCAACACAATGATATCAGAGTTTTGAAGAATTGATGAAGGAATCTACCTATTGAAGTTGAGTTGTGAAGATCTGAAACTGGACTTCTATGGAACAGTATAGGGCACGATTCTTGAATGTAATCATATGGTTAGCTTCAGGGAAGATCAAGGAAGGTGAATTGAGGGAAAATGGATTGAAAAAGGCTTGAGAATAGATTTCGAAGTTGATGAATTCTGGGTTGTGAAGCAAGTTTGGCAGGGTGATTCTGGCTATCTAAGCTTGGGAAATTTAATGGGGGATGGCCCTCTATTTATAGGGAAGCAAATGGCATCAAAAGGATTAGCAAATGATGTGTTTTAGAGGGAATTCGTATGGGTTTGCATCATGAAGAAAGTGTGACTCAAACTTGATAAAAAATCATCCAAATCATGGGTTTCATGATGTTAATCACTTCTGGAAAGTTGATAAACATGATTAGAAACAAAAACGCATGGAAATCCTGTGATTAGAACCCAAAACAAAGATTTCAAAATTCTGACTTTGTGCAAAATTCAGTTTCAAACTACCAAATTCAAATCCATGGTATTTCCACCTCAATGGGTCTTAGAGCATAATTCTTGATGCTTTGGAAAGATGAGGTTACAAGCTTTGCAATGGAAAAATAATGGAATCAAATGGATGCTTGATCTGAAAGTTACATGGAGTTAAAGTTGAAGAAAAAGAGTTGACTTTCCATACTTAGAAATATTTCAAATTCTTCTTTAAAAATGACCTATAATCTTTTGCATCCAAGCATGGCCTTCCACTTAGAATTTGCTCTTGACCAAAAAAGATGGAATTAAGTAGACCTCTTGAATGACATTTTGAAATTTGAACCACTCAAAATCTCCAATAATTGAGCAAGTTATGACTTATTGAAGTTGGACAAAAATCATGAAATGACCTATAATCTTTTGCATTCTTAAGGAAACTTCCATCCATTTTCTTACTTTGCACATAAAAGAAGGCATGAATTACACCTCCTTAAGATCATCATGGAAAAATAATGGGCTCATGGTGACAAAAATTTACCAAGTTATGACCATTTGAAATCACATATGGAAAATTTGGGATTCATCTGGGTGACTTGTAATCTTTCTTCTTCACCAAGTTCCTTCCACATGAAAACTCCTTAGAACTTTTGAAGTGATTTGTTGGTAACTTTTTAAAGAGAATGATGCTTTTGGAATCACTAAAAAATACCAAAATATGAGCAAGATATGTTCCTTTAAATTTCAAAACCCTAGCCTCTAGATCAAGAGAATACTTTGAGGAACATTGCCAAGTTTGAACAAACTATTTGTGCCAATATTCTTCCTTTGTGAATAGAAATTGTTGAGGATGATGATGAGGACTCATGTCCACCAAAACCACTTCCATACTAATTCTTCCAAAACAACTTCAATGGTGAGGTTTGAATTTCTCAAGCTATTGACTAGGGCATGGAAATAAACTCATGAACTCATGAACTTACAACGCGTTAGTAATCAAATCCAAGGGATCTTGTGCGCTGAGAATATCATGGTCATTAATGAATAATGTACAGAATCAATAATAAATCAGATTTTTGAAAAACACAAATGGCACGCCATCATTGGTTGGAATATGACACGTAGGTCATCTTCAACCTCCGGCCAACGTGATATGTAGGTCTCTCAAACCGTAAAATCAGAAGCTCAGACCTCTGCCAATCGCTTCGTCTCTTCAAGACGAAAATAACCACACCCTCGCGCCAAATTTATATAAACTTTAGATCAAGCAATTGGGAAAGAAAGTTTTGAAAAGGGATTTGAAAATTCATGGTCAAAACGTTTTTCCAGTGAACTGTAAGTGTTGCGACTAGAACCAGGGCAATGAGAGCAACACAATGATATCAAAGTTTTGAAGAATTGATGAAGGAATCTACCTATTGAAGTTGATTTGTGAAGCTCTGAAACTGGACTTCTATGGAACAGTATAGGGCACGATTCTTGAAAGTAATCATATGGTTAGCTTCAGGGAAGATCAAGGAAGGTGAATTGAGGGAAAAATGGATTGAAAAAGGCTTGAAAATAGATTTCGAAGTTGCTGAATTCTGGGATGTGAAGCAAGTTTGGCAGGGTGATTCTGGCTATCTAAGCTTGGGAAATTGAATGGGGGATGACCCTCTATTCATAGGGAAGCAAATGGCATCGAAAGGAATAGCAAATGATGTGTTTTAGAGGGAATTCGTGTGGGTTTGCATCATGAAGAAAGTGTGACTCAAACTTGATCAAAACTCATCCAAATCATGTGTTTCATGATGCTAATCACTTCTGGAAAGTTGCTAAACATGATTAGAAACAAAAACGCGTGGAAATCCTGTTATTAGAAGCCAAAACAAAGATTTTAAAATTCTGACTTTGTGCAAAATTCAATTTCAAACTACCAAATTCAAATCCATGGTATTTCCACCTTAAGGGGTCTTAGGGCATAATTTTTCATGCTTTGGAAAGATGAGGTTACAAGCTTTGCAATGGAAAAATAATGGAATCAAATGGATGCTTGAGCTGAAAGTTACATGGAGTCAAAGTTGAAGAAAAAGAGTTGACTTTCCATACTTAGAAATATTTCAAATTCTTCTTTAAAAATGACCTATAATCCTTTGCATCCAAACATGGCCTTCCACTTAGAATTTGCTCTTGACCAAAAAAAATGGAATGAAGTAGACCTCTTGAATGACATTTTTCAATTTGAACCACTCAAAATCTCCAAAAATTGAGCAAGTTATGACTTGTTGAAGTTGGCCAAAAATCATGAAATGACCTATAATCTTTTGCATTCTTAAGGAAACTTCCATCCATTTTCTTACTTTGCACATAAAAGAAGGCATGAATTACACCTCCTTAAGATCATCATGGAAAAATAATGGGCTCATGGTGACAAAAATTTACCAAGTTATGACCATTTGAAATCACATATGGAAAATTTGGGATTCATCTGGGTGACTTGTAATCTTTCTTCTTCACCAAGTTCCTTCCACATGAAAACTCCTTGGAACTTTTGAAGTGATTTGTTGGTAAATTTTTAAAGAGAATGATGCTTTTGGAATCACTAAAAAATACCAAAATATGAGCAAGATATGTTCCTTTAAATTTCAAAACCCTAGCCTCTCGATCAAGAGAATGCTTTGAGGAACTTTGCCAAGTTTGAACAAACTTTTTGTGCCAATATTCTTCATTTTGAATAGAAATTGTTGAGGATGATGATGAGGACTTATGGCCACCAAAACCACTTCCATACTAATTCTTCCAAAACAACTTCAATGGTGAGGTTTGAATTTCTCAAGCTATTGACTAGGGCATGGAAATAAACTCATGAACTCATGAACTCAAAACGCGTTAGTAATCAAATCCAAGGGATCTTGTGCGCTGTGCATATCATGGTCATTAATGAATAATGTACAAAATCAATAATAAATCAGATTTTTGAAAAACACAAATGGCACGCCATCATTGGTTGGAAGATGACACGTAGGTCATCTTCAACCTCCGGCCAACGTGATTTGCAGGTCTCTCAAACTGTAAAAACAGAAGCTCAGACCTATGCCAATCGCTTCGTCTCTTCAAGACGAAAACAACCACACCCTCGCGCCAAATTTATATAAACTTTAGATCAAGCAATTGGGAAAGAAAGTTTTGAAAAGGGATTTGAAAATTCATGGTCAAAACGTTTTTCCAGTGAACTGTAAGTGTTGCGACTAGAACCAGGGCAATGAGAGCAACACAATGATATCAGAGTTTTGAAGAATTGATGAAGGAATCTACCTATTGAAGTTGAGTTGTGAAACTCTGAAACTGGACTTCTATGGAACAGTATAGGGCACGATTCTTGAATGTAATCATATGGTTAGCTTCAGGGAAGATCAAGGAAGGTGAATTGAGGGAAAAATGGATTGAAAAAGGCTTGAGAATAGATTTCGAAGTTGCTGAATTCTGGGTTGTGAAGCAACTTTGGCAGGGTGATTATGGATATCTAAGCTTGGGAAATTGAATGGGGGATGACCCTCTATTCATAGGGAAGCAAATGGCATTGAAAGGAATAGCAAATGATGCGTTTTAGAGGGAATTCGTGTGGGTTTGCATCATGAAGAAAGTGTGACTCAAACTTGATCAAAACTCATCCAAATCATGTGTTTCATGATGCTAATCACTTCTGGAAAGTTGCTAAACATGATTAGAAACAAAAACGCGTGGAAATCCTGTTATTAGAAGCCAAAACAAAGATTTCAAAATTCTGACTTTGTGCAAAATTCAATTTCAAACTACCAAATTCAAATCCATGGTATTTCCACCTCAAGGGGTCTTAGGGCATAATTCTTGATGCTTTGGAAAGATGAGGTTACAAGCTTTGCAATGGAAAAATAATGGAATCAAATGGATGCTTGAGCTGAAAGTTACATGGAGTCAAAGTTGAAGAAAAAGAGTTGACTTTCCATATTTAGAAATATTTCAAATTCTTCTTTAAAAATGACCTATAATCCTTTGCATCCAAACATGGCCTTCCACTTAGAATTCGCTCTTAACCAAAAAAAATGGAATGAAGTACACCTCTTGAATGACATTTTGCAATTTGAACCACTCAAAATCTCCAAAAATTGAGCAAGTTATGACTTGTTGAAGTTGGCCAGAAATCATGAAATGACCTATAATCTTTTGCATTCTTAAGGAAACTTCCATCCATTTTCTTACTTTGCACATAAAAGAAGGCATGAAGTACACCTCCTTAAGATCATCATTTATGACCATTTGAAATCACATATGGAAAATTTGGGATTCATCTGGGTGACTTGTAATCTTTCTTCTTCACCAAGTTCCTTCCACATGAAAACTCCTTGGAACTTTTGAAGTGATTTGTTGGTAACTTTTTAAAGAGAATGATGCTTTTGGAATCACTAAAAAATACCAAAATATGAGCAAGATATGTTCCTTTAAATTTCAAAACCCTAGCCTCTAGATCAAGAGAATGCTTTGAGGAACTTTGCCAAGTTTGAACAATCTTTTTGTGCCAATATTCTTCATTTTGAATAGAAATTGTTGAGGATGATGATGAGGACTTATGGCCACCAAAACCACTTCCATACTAATTCTTCCAAAACAACTTCAATGGTGAGGTTTGAATTTCTCAAGATATTGACTAGGGCATGGAAATAAACTCATGAACTCATGAACTCAAAACGCGTTAGTAATCAAATCCAAGGGATCTTGTGCGCTGTGCATATCATGGTCATTAATGAATAATGTACAAAATCAATAATAAATTATGTTTTTTTAAAAACACAAATGGCACGCCATCATTGGTTGGAAGATGACACGTAGGTCATCTTCAACCTCCGGCCAACGTGATTTGCAGGTCTCTCAAACTGTATAATCAGAAGCTCAGACCTATGACAATCGCTTCGTCTCTTCAAGACGAAAACAACAACACCCTCGCGCCAAATTTATATAAACTTTAGATCAAGCAATTGGGAAAGAAAGTTTTGAAAAGGGATTTGAAAATTCATGGTCAAAACGTTTTTCCAGTGAACTGTAAGTGTTGCGACTAGAACCAGGGCAATGAGAGCAACACAATGATATTAGAGTTTTGAAGAATCGATGAAGGAATCTACCTATTGAAGTTGAGTTGTGAAACTCTGAAACTGGACTTCTATGGAACAGTATAGGGCACGATTCTTGAATGTAATCATATGGTTAGCTTCAGGGAAGATCAAGGAAGGTGAATTGAGGGAAAAATGGATTGAAAAAGGCTTGAGAATAGATTTCGAAGTTGCTGAATTCTGGGTTTTGAAGCAAGTTTGGCAGGGTGATTATGGCTATCTAAGCTTGGGAAATTGAATGGGGGATGACCCTCTATTCATAGGGAAGCAAATGGCATCGAAAGGAATAGCAAATGATGCGTTTTAGAGGGAATTCGTGTGGGTTTGCATCATGAAGAAAGTGTGACTCAAACTTGATCAAAACTCATCCAAATCATGCGTTTCATGATGCTAATCACTTCTGGAAAGTTGCTAAACATGATTAGAAACAAAAACGCGTGGAAATCCTGTTATTAGAAGACAAAACAAAGATTTCAAAATTCAGACTTTGTGCAAAATTCAATTTCAAACTACCAAATTCAAATCCATGGTATTTCCACCTCAAGGGGTCTTAGGGCATAATTCTTGATGCTTTGGAAAGATGAGGTTACAAGCTTTGCAATGGAAAAATAATGGAATCAAATGGATGCTTGAGCTGAAAGTTACATGGAGTCAAAGTTGAAGAAAAAGAGTTGACTTTCCATATTTAGAAATATTTCAAATTCTTCTTTAAAAATGACCTATAATCCTTTGCATCCAAACATGGCCTTCCACTTAGAATTTTCTCTTGACCAAAAAATATGGAATGAAGTAGACCTCTTGAATGACATTTTGCAATTTGAACCACTCAAAATCTCCAAAAATTGAGCAAGTTATGACTTGTTGAAGTTTTCAAAAAATCATGAAATAACCTATAATCTTTTGCATTCTTAAGGCAACTTCCATGCATTTTCTTAATTTGCACATAGAAGAAGGCATGAATTACACCTCCTTAAGATCATCATGGAAATATAATGGGCTCAAGGTGATAAAAATTGACCAAGTTATGACCATTTGAAATCACATATGGAAAATTTGGGATTCATCTGGGTGACTTGTAATCTTTCTTCTTCACCAAGTTCCTTTCACATGAAAACTCCTTGGAACTTTTGAAGTGATTTGTTGGTAACTTTTTGAAGAGAAGGATGCTTTTGGAATCACTCAAAAATACCAAAAGATGAGCAAGATATGCTCCTTTGAAGTTCAAAACCCTAGCCTCTAGATCAAGAGAATGCTTTGAGGAACTTTGCCAAGTTTGAACAAACTTTTTGTGCCAATATTCTTCCTTTGTGAATAGAAATTGTTGAGGATGATGATGAGGAATCATGGCCACTAAAACCAATTCCATACTAATTCTTCCAAAACAACTTCATTGGTGAGGTTTGAATTTCTCAAGCTATTGACTAGGGCATGGAAATAAACTCATGAACTCATGAACTCAAAACACGTTAGTAATCAAATTCAAGGGATCTTGTGCGATGTGCATATCATGGTCATTAATGAATAATGTACATAATCAATAGTAAATCAGATTTTTGAAAAACACAAATGGCACGCCATCATTGGTTGGAAGATGACACGTAGGTCATCTTCAACCTCCGGCCAACGTGATTTGCAGGTCTCTCAAACTGTAAAATCAGAAGCTCAGACCTATGCCAATCGCTTCGTCTCTTCAAGACGAAAATAACCACACCCTCGCGCCAAATTTATATAAACGGTAGATCAAGTAATTTGGAAAGAAAGTTTTGAAAAGGGATTTGAAAATTCATGGTCAAAACGTTTTTCCAGTGAACTGTAAGTGTTGCAACTAGAACCAGGGCAATGAGAGCAACACAATGATATCAGAGTTTTGAAGAATTGATGAAGGAATCTACCTATTGAAGTTGAGTTGCGAAGCTCTGAAACTGGACTTCTATGGAACAGTATAGGGCACGATTCTTGAATGTAATCAAATGGTTAGCTTAAGGGAAAATCAAGGAAGGTGAATTGAGGGAAAAATGGATTGAAAAAGGCTTGAGAATAGATTTCGAAGTTGCTGAATTCTGGGTTGTGAAGCATGTTTGGCAGGGTGATTGTGGCTATCTAAGCTTGGGAAATTGAATGAGGGATGACCCTCTATTCATAGGGAAGCAAATGGCATCGAAAGGAATAGCAAATGATGTGTTTTGGAGGGAATTCGTGTGGGTTTGCATCATGAAGAAAGTGTGACTCAAACTTGATCAAAACTCAACCAAATTATGCGTTTCATGATGCTAATCACTTCTGGAAAGTTTCTAAACATGATTAGAAACAAAAACGCGTGGAAATCCTATGATTAGAAGCCAAAACAAAGATTTCAAAATTCTGACTTTGTGCAAAATTCAGTTTCAAACTACCAAATTCAAATCCATGATATTTCCACCTCAAGGGGTCTTAGGGCATAATTATTGATGCTTTGGAAAGATGAGGTTACAAGCTTTTCAATGGAAAAAGAATGGAATCAAATGGATGCTTGAGCTGAATGTTACATGGAGTCAAAGTTGAAGAAAAATAGTTGACTTTCCATACTTAAAAATATTTCAAATTCTTCTTTAAAAATGACCTATATTATTTTTCATCCAAACATGGCCTTCCACTTAAAATTTTCTCTTGACCCAAAAATATGGAATGAAGTAGACCTCATGAATGACATTTTGAAATTTGAACCACTCGAAATCTCCAAAAATAGAGATAGTTATGACTTGTTGAAGTTGGCCAAAAATCATGAAATGACCTATAATCTTTTGCATTTTTAAGGCAACTTCCATCCATTTTCTTACTTTTCACATAAATGAAGGCATGAAGTACACCTCCTTAAGATCATCATGGAAAACTAATGGGCTCGAGGTGAAAAAAATGACAAAGTTATGACCATTTGAAATCTCATATGGAAAATTGGGGATTCATCTGGGTGACTTGTAATCTCTCTTACTCACCAAGTTCCTTCCACATGAAAACTCCTTGGAACTTTTGAAGTGATTTGTTGGTAACTTTTTGAAGAGAAAGATGCTTTTGGAATCACTCAAAAATACCAAAAGATGAGCAAGCTATGCTCCTTTGAAGTTCAAAACCCTATCCTCTAGATCAAGAGAATTCTTTGAGGAACTTTGTGAAGTTTGAACAAACTTTTTGTGACAATATTCTTCCTTTGTGAATAGAAATAGTTGAGGATGATGATGAGGACTCATGGCCACCAAAACAACTTCCATACTAATTATTCCAAAACAACTTCAATGGTGAGGTTTGAATTTCTCAAGCTATTGACTAGGTCATGGAAATAAACTCATGAACCCATGAAGCAACTTGCTAAACCTCATTGCCTTTACCTACATTATTAACAAGTGAGACAAACCAATATTGCATCTTGTTAATTAGATAGAAAATCAAAGCAAAATATCCATGATCATAAAAGAGAACAAGTCAAGGTGCTTGGTAACTCCTCAAAAGAGCAAGGCTAAAGATAGGGAGAAGAACCAAAAACCCTAATGTGATTTTGTTGTGATTGAAACAATATTGTATGATGCAGAAATCTTAGGGGCAAAAATTAGGGTACAATAGCTGCCCTTATTTATGTTTCTTCTATCCGGAGATACGAAGGTTAGAAATCTTCGTGTCAACGTGATCGAAGATACTTAAATATAAAACAAACCCTATTTTTGGCCCTAAGATGCCATTCAAATGCTTATGCATATGAATGCATACGAACAGAACCAAGGAGATGCAAAGTAACATTGGGGATGTAACAAAAATAAAAAAAATAGAGGAGCAACCCCACCAGGAAAATAAATCACTAGTGAACCTCAAGAACAGAATCAGAGAGGAAGATAACAAGCATCAATGTTCACTACCGATGTCCTACCAACGTTCACTGAAGGTAGAAAGAGAAAGTATATCATATCACCGTTGTTCACTGACTATGAACTATCAACATTCACTAAAGATAGTAAAAAGATAACAAACACCAACGTTCACTACCGATGTATTACCAACGTTTACTGAAGGTAGAAAGAAAAAATCACATCACCACCGTTCATTGACGATAAACTATCAACGTTCACTAAAGATAGTAAAAATATAACAAACACCAACGTTCACTGCCGATGTATTACCAATGTTCACTAAAGGTAGAAAGAGAAAATCACATCACCGTCGTTCACTGACGATAAACTATCAACGTTCACTGAAGATAGTAAAAAGATAACAAACACCAAAGTTCACTGAAGATGTATTACCAACGTTCACTGAAGGTAAAAAGAGAAAATATATCATAGTTGTCCCAAAATTCTGGCATTTTACCTAGAACGGGTCTCAACTTCTTCTTTAACCAAGGAAATCTGCCTGGAAAGGATCAAACATAAGTTGTCTCAAATAAAGAGACTTGTTACTCATTGTCAAGGAAAATCCATTCATGAACGAGAATACTTTGAATTTTGTTGTGCTATCCACTAACATATCAATGTGAGGCAATGGAAAATCATCTTTTGGACTACCTTTATTTAGATCTCTGTAATCTACGCACATGCAGACTTTTCCGTCTTTTTTCGGTACTGGGACAATATTGGCAATCCATTGAGGATACACCGACGTCACAAGAAAACCAGCATTAATGTGCTTTAGGACCTCCTCTTTGATCTTTACTGCTATATTCGGGTGGGTTCTTCTCAACTTTTGTTTAACTGGCGGACACTCTGGCTTCAACGGCAAATGATGCTCGACGATATCTGTATCTAGACCAGGAATATCTTGATAAGACCAAGCAAAAATATCCACATACTCTTTCAACAACTCAATCAACCCGCTCTTTACATCAGGATGCAGTGATGCTCCAATCTTAACTTCTTTTAGATCTTCTTCTGAACCCGAATTAATCACTTCTAAAGGCTCCTTATATGGCTGGATGGTATTCTCCTCGTGCTCAAGCAACCATGAGACCTCTTCTGGAATCTCATCATAATCTTCTTCTTCAGCTCCAAACACAGGATAATCAAAGTTGGGAGAGGGTGCAGGGTCATTGTATTCAACAGGTTTTTTTAATTAATCTGCACATGTGATTTATGAATGTTTTTAGAAACTGACACATATAACAAGTGATCATGCCGATTAAATTTCAGTTATTATTTATTGCGAAAGGGTTTTTTTTTTATTACCATTTTCCAAGGAAAAAAACAGAAAATAAAAGACATATTTTTGGAAGCAAAGACAACTTTTATTAATGATCTTAAAAGTTATAGTAAACAGATAAGCCCTACAACATTAATACTTCCACCTTGGGCAGAGTGAAAGCTTTTCAAAAGAAAAAAAGAGATTAACAAAACAAATTAATTTGAAACATGTATGCAAGAAGGAACATCAATGCTGACCCAGTTCTAAACTCGGACTCCATGCGTCACATAATTCGGTACTTCCTGCTCCGCTTCATCCTCTTCAACAGAATTAACTCCAGAATCAATTGGATCGAGGTAGCCCCCGCTGCGGAAAACATCATGATAACTGTTCACAAAAGACTATGACTTCAAATTTTCGCCTTTTCCATTCCTCGAAGAGAAACCCAAACTAGTTCTGTTCTTGTTCACGGGTGGATCCACAAGTCGTCCCTAAACTGCATTATGACCATTGCGCACAACCTGTTGCGCGTCCTTCAGGGAAACCACAAAATTCTCATTCCTCCTTATGTTGTCAATGGATAGAGCTTGGAACTGGGTTCCAACAGCAGCCTCATCCACTTCTATAATACTGAAAGAGGATAGATGGGATATCAACAACGCCTGCTCCCCACTTATGATCACTACCTTCCCTTCACGCATAAATTTTAGCTTCTGATGTAGAGTTGAAGTGACAGCCCCTGCTTCGTGTATCCATGGCCGTCCTAGCAAGCAACTATATGCGGGAACAATGTCTATAACCTGGAAAGTTATCAAGAACAAATGTGGTCTTATATGGATGGGTAAGTCCACTTCACCAATGACAGATTTCCTCGACCCATCAAAAGCCTTCACAATGATACCACTCGGGCGCATAGGTGTTCCCTGATACTTTAACTTCATGAGAGTAATCCTCGGTATAACATTCAATGCGGATCCATTATCAATTAGCACATTGGATAGCGAGTCATTCTTGCAGTTCATGGATATGTGGAGGGCCAGGTTGTGATTCCTCCCTTCATCTGGTAACTCATCATCGCAGAAACTCAAGTTGTTACATGATGTAATGTTTCCAATTACGCTACTGAATTGATCTAATGGCATGTCACTCTCCACAAAAGCTTGGTCTAGTACTCTCATCAGTGATTCTCTATGAGTAGAGGAATTCATTAATAAAGCTAGGATGGATATCTTTGAAGGAGTCTGCAATAGCTGATCTACAATTCTGTAGTCGCTCATCTTAATTATCTTCAAAATATCATCCACTTCTTTCTCTAATGTAGCTCCACTAGTCTCTCCTACAGCCTTCTTAGGCTCATCGTTCTCAACAATTTTCTTTCCAGCAACGACATCACTTCGTACAACCGGCGCAAACACACGACCGCTATGAGTCACCCTGCTATTATCATCTATATTTCCAATATCAGGCATTGGCTGGATGGGAACTTCCACCCCATCTTCTAAGATTATAGCATTGTATTTGTAAGGCATAACCTTATCTGATTTATAGGGAACAGGACCTGGCAGACTAATTACCAATGGGGTAACAACTGGTTTGCTATGGTACTCCATCTCAAGATGAGCGGGTGCACCAAAACAAGGTACGATGACGTTTACCCCTTCCCCAACACAATCACCCATCAAAAGGTCATTTCCGGCAAACAAATCTTCGTCTGAAGAGAAATACTCATCCGCGAAGGCGTACTCTTCCTCTGACTCTTCTTCCATCAAACAAACTTCAACCATATCAATCTCATGATAATCATCTCTCTGACCTGTGATCTTGATATTCCCATTGTCTAACAGCAACTGAACACCCTCTCTCACAATAGAACATCCTCGGGGGTCTCGACAGCAAACTATGTAAGATCCATATTGGTGTTCCACCTGACCAGCAGTACAACAGAAGGTAGCATGCAACTGCACGAGATCTTCATTCAAATACTCCACATCAAAAATTCTAAATTCACCCGGACATCCAGAAACCATATTCACTTCCTCTTCATATTCTTCCCTAGGCCTGATTATATGGATTAAACCTTCATCCATCATCTCCTGTAAATCAGCCTTTATCTTCTCGCAACCCTGTATGTTTGTACTGCAAACAGCACAACCAGCGTGGTCATGCGTATAATAACTAAATTCACAGAGGTTTGCATGCATCTTCACTAAATCTCCTCTAACCAGATTAATGTCAAAAATCCGGAAGTCACCTGGACAACCGGCCATCATATTCACAGCATTCACTCCATCGTGCTTGGGTAGAGGATTGTCTTTCACATTAGGTCCCATGTCTTTGAAAGATAAAATTCCAGACTTCACCAACTTTTGCACTTCATTCCTCAAAGGATAACAATTCTCAACACTATGCCCTGGTGCTCCCTGATGAAAGGCACATGTCTGGTCTGCTTTGTAATACCAAGGCAATGGTGATGGTACGGCTGGAGGTGGTCGTGTCTGGACCAACTTCTTATGAATCAATGCTGGTAGTAGTTCTGCATAACTCATGGGAATAGGGTCATAGTTCTCCCTTCTATGATTATTCCTTTGGCTCCCATGCTGGGACTATCTTTGATAAGCAACGGTAGTCGGAGTGGCGTTCATAACAGGAGTAACTGAGGCAACTTGTTGGTGACGCTGATAGTTCCTTCTAGGAGCGTTTACTCTCCTCTCTTGTATAACATCATTTATATCCCCCTCTTTCTTCTTTGTAAACCCATAAGCTGGCTTTTCACACTTCTGGATCCTTCACCCTTTGTCAAACGGTCTTCTTTTACTTCCTCTTCTAGGAGGACACCCATTCCTACCATCTCTGTAAAATCACTTGGGGTACTTGCTACCATTCTTTCGTAGAAGAAAGCGCCTAGCGTCTTCAGAAAATTTTTAGTCATTTCCTTCTCCTCCATGGGAGGAATCACTTGTGCAGCCACTTCGCGCCATCTCTGCGCATATTCTTTGAACGATTATCTGTCTTTCTGAACAGTGGCCCTAAGCTGGTCACAGTCGGGCACCATTGAAATTCTGGTGTATGCCAGTCTTCAGATGTTATACTCAATGTCTAAACATCTGATATGACATAATAAATACACTGCAAGGTAGATACCCAATTTTTATGATTCAGTACTGAAGAGTCACAGAAGCACAGTTTAACCAAGCTGTGCCAGATCTACTTTGAAGGTGCAGAGGATAGAACACCGATGTGCCTAGTTCTGTTCATCTGTTGCACATGATCAGCAGAGAGCAAACAGCCTTTGCAGTTCTATTTCTTCTGCACAGATATCAGCATGATGTCTTAACATGTTCTGAGACATCATCTGTTACAACATTACAATTTTACCTTGATATATAACAGACAGAATTATAAAGTGTTGAAGGTAAAAACACAAATCAGTTGTTGACCCAGTTCGGTGAAACACACCTACTCTGGGGGCATACCAAGCCAGGAAGAAGATCCACTATCAGCAATATTAATTCAGGACTAAACTTCACAAGTTCCCATCCTTCACTTAATCATCTACCCAGTGCAACCTATACCTAGGAACTCCTAGATAGAAACCTACCAGTTTCCATTCCTATTGTCGCAACAACAGAAGTCTTACTCCTACTCAAGAAGCAGTGCCCTCCCACTTGGTTTCCTACATTACAATGAATATGAAGTAATGCAAAAATACTTAGACTTGCTTCACAGCTTCATCCAAGAACACTCAAACTCTTACCTACAGGTTTCGAGTTACATACATGGTAACCTTGTCACAGACCGACAGGTTTACCTAACAAAAACACCCCTAATGTTACATTATGTGAGCCATCAAACCCTAGGTTACAATCTGCTATTTATAACCTAATACCCAACTGGATTTGGCCCTTCAAAATCGCAGCAAGCTTTTCTCCTTGCTGTTACAACTCAGCAGCAAACTTCTCCTATAATCAAGGTCTTCAATCTTCTAGTTCCTAAAATATCTCCATATTTAGAAACAGTATTTTCTTCAAATATTCTGATTGATTCTTGATTGATCTTCAGATTCTCCATAAGAAACGCCACATATATTCTCAGAGTATTTAAGTACCAGGACTGTAACTGAATTATCAATTCTGTTGACGTGATGTCAAGTCAGATGTCATTACATTACATCTAACATGTTTTCCTAGATGTTGAACTTTTTCAACACAACAAATAACCTCTTTCATAATTTAGATCACTTAGAATAGTTAGGTTACAAGTCACAGCTGTTACAAACATTCAACATATAACATAGTTACTTAATCAGTACTTAATTTCAGGCGCGATGTCATATGCTGATGTTGTGACATCTTACATAACATGTTGGTCCAGATGTTGAACTTCTTCAACACCACATATTAAAACAACAGAGGGAATCTGGGTAAACTTGCTTTCTTATTTGTTTTACAAATGAAGCCAACTCTCCAGCCAGGGCACTTACAATCTCCCCCTTTGGAAAATTTTGGCTAAAACAAATAAGTGCAAGTTGTATTTTGGGACCAAGCCACAACACAGTTGAGATGTTACAACATCTTGTCCAACATCTTCTTTTGTAGAGGCTGATGTCCTTTGAGCAAACAACAAACCTCTATCCTTCAACTGTGAGCAACTCCAACCCATCGATGCCCCAAGAGGATTTCTTTTCTCAAGATTATTACTTGTGATCATGTAACTCAGATCACAAGTCACAACTATCCTCTTAACTCAGAACACAAGACACAAACAAAGTCACTTACTTAGGGATCATGTTGCTTTCACCTGAGTCTTGCTGGACATTGCCGTATGTTGCTTTCACCTGAGTCTCGCCTGAGACTGGGTCCCTATCTTTCTCCCCCTTTTTGGCCAGAATTTGACAAAGACTGCCCATACAGATCCATACCCATGCACAATTTTCCCAGATGCTAACAAACTTCATATTGCTGAAACCCTCTGATGAAGAGAAGGAATAAAGAGAGTCTTCATAAATAATGCAACTTTGGCATAGATAGTAACGACCTTGGTACTTTACTCTGACAGTTTCAGTACCCTAGGACTGGTTTTAATGCAGGTACCTACCCTTGGGTTTGACCCTTTGACCATGTCAGGATGCCCTTTTAAAACAGACATTTGTCTTTTAGAACAGACTACTCCCTTGTCTTAGGATCCCCTTTCCAAGAAACATCGTTGGTATATTACACTCTGCATTAGTTATATAATACCTTTATTAGATGACAAGTTATCACCTAAACATTCCAGCTCACTAAACTGTTTCATAATGAGACACAACAGCTCTGTTTTCTTAGCAGATGAAAACATGCTCAAATCCTATGTCGTCATACATTCTGCTATTTTCAGATTAGCAGCTTGAAGCCATTCCATTTTCTCAAAGAGGATGGTTACTCCCTCTGAGTCATACAACTGTACACACATGGATTTATTAGTAATAATCCATACTTCATCCAATTTTCCTCCTGTCTGTAGTTTTAGAGGAAATTAGGAACAATGTCATTACCAATGTGATGACATTCGGTCAGACATAGTCTTCTTCAGTTTTGAACACATCATTCCAATAGTTAATAAGGTGCCACACTTTATATCCTACGAGTTTGATGAAGACCTTTTGTACAAACCAATACTCCCCCTGTTAGGGACAATCACTTCTCCTCATGGAAACAAGTAGGACACATTCAATACTCAGTTGGACCTTCAATGCAGCTTCTGATTCAAAGTAAATAAGACCCCTTGATGAATGGAAAAACATAAGACGCATCTTCATGTCTTCAAGAGCGCACCCTCTGTTCAACAATATTGATTGAACGCATTCATACTATGAATCAAACTTTCTCGATAATAATCAGCTGTCATATGTTGATTATCTTGATTCTCAGAATCCACTGCTGAGATAGACCAAATGCCACTGTTTGATTATCTCCTTCATGAATCAAATGCCACCTTCATGTTTATCAGACTTCTTCCAAAGATATTCTGATCTTCCAATTGAAATTTGAACTTCAGGCTACAAGTTATCACAAAAGGCTTAGATACACTGAGACAGGAACATGTAACAACTCCAAAGAGCTGCAAAGAGACGATCCTTTTGGAGGATCTAATCTTCAACTTCGTAGATCATCCTATCTTAAGTTGATGAGCCACTTCACCAAGCAAGAATCTGATGTTGAACCAAATGTCGCAGCATTATGTTATAACATCTAGTTGTTGAATTCAGCTCCAGACTGATCCAAGTGACCATCATCAAGATTATGATGTCTTCTTCTTCTTGTGGCTTTAAGTCTGAACATGTTTCCAGGAGACCTTTTCAAGGATCAAATGATTTTGCTGTCACCAAGGAGATAGCTCTAAGGTATCACTCTTCCTGTGATTCTTCACAGGGTCTAGAAGAAGGAATGTTCCCACATCTTTAAGAACATCAGTTATCTTGAACTCCAAGGATAATCAATTAAATACTTGTACTTGTCACAAATAGCAATTGATCATAAATCCTTCCCATTATCCAGTAAGATACTTTCACCATTTGAATACTTTGACATACTCTTCGTGTGTTAATATCTTCTTCTTGCAAGCTCTTTCTTTGAGAGACCAAAGAGTTGAGATATCTAGGTTGCCACTCTTGACTCAAGTAAATAGAGTTTTCTCTGAACAAACTCTACTTACCTCAACCGACTTGAGACTCCTACCAGATCAGATTCATCATTAGGAATGAGAGAGATGAATCCTTCCTTGCAAATATGTCACACAACAACCAGAACCCATGTGACATAGGTCAACAGCTAGCTAAACACCAGGCTGAACTAATGTGAGGAGGTTAACCAAATCTCCCCCTCAAGCTATCAGTCATGGAAGCTCCACACAAAATATCCATGCATTGTGCACAAATGTCTCGACATGACATATGACATCCCTACCAGATTTACGTAACTCCAAGAGCTATACCTTAACCAAACTCTGAGTCTTCATATTCAAGACTCATGATCCCAATCTACTTCTATGAAGGAGCAATAGTGCTGCACCATCATTGGCTTTTATTAACCAGTGAGCTTGTCTTTCTTCACACCATAGTACTTCAGGGAACAATTGCTCAGCCCTGATCAATGTCATATCTCAACCAGCTTTACTTCTAGAGTTCTGACTCCTAAAGTAACCTTCGGGAGTACACAGACATAGTTGACTTTACCATTATCAACTTTGCACACACAGATGTCTCCTCTTCCAGGTCAGGAGTAGGTTCCAAACAAAGGTATCCCTTTGTTTGACACCCAAAACATATGCTCTTCAACTAGTAGCTGCATCCTTGTTCCACCACCACATAGAACATCAGTTCCATCACCTTGGAACAAGGCCCTCCTTGAAATTCTTCAAGGTCTTCATATAACACTAATCTGTGATTATGTGATTCTTACCATCCTGAACGAAGAAAGTCTTCATGAGTGGACTTGAGAGGACTCAAGTATCTGTGACATCTTCAATAGTTTATGTTGAATTCTTGAATACAATGGCCTTCAATCCACAAGAGGGGAAACACATCAGAGCGTGAGTTTTTCCAGGTATTACACAGCGGAAGAACATAATACAACCCAATCTTTGCACACTCACTCCACCAGACTAGCCTTCAAAAATAGACCAAGTTTGACTATGGTTCAAACCTAGCATGACTACTACACACAACTTCAGGCGTACACACATCCTAGGTTTGAAAATAAATCAAACCTAGAGCAGCTACCACACAACCAGGCCAAATGCCAATCACCAAAGACAGGTACACACAATTCCTGTCAAGAATAGTCCATCCTCCCACTTCAAGGGACCATTCAGGGAAATAGCAAACCATTCCAGGTTACAATCTTCAGTACTAAAATTGACCTTGCAGTTACCAGAAAGTATCACCCATGGATCTCATCCAGAAACAGAACAGGATGCCTGCTCTGATACCAATTGAAATTCTGGTGTATGCCAGTCTTCAGATGTTATACTCAATGTCTAAACATCTGATATGACATAATAAATACACTGCAAGGTAGATACCCAATTTTTATGATTCAGTACTGAAGAGTCACAGAAGCACAGTTTAACCAAGCTGTGCCAGATCTACTTTGAAGGTGCAGAGGATAGAACACCGATGTGCCTAGTTCTGTTCATTTGTTGCACATGATCAGCAGAGAGCAAACAGCCTTTGCAGTTCTATTTCTTCTGCACAGATATCAGCATGATGTCTTAACATGTTCTGAGACATCATCTGTTACAACATTACAATTTTACCTTGATATATAACAGACAGAATTATAAAGTGTTGAAGGTAAAAACACAAATCAGTTGTTGACCCAGTTCGGTGAAACACACCTACTCTGGGGGCATACCAAGCCAGGAAGAAGATCCACTATCAGCAATATTAATTCAGGACTAAACTTCACAAGTTCCCATCCTTCACTTAATCATCTACCCAGTGCAACCTATACCTAGGAACTCCTAGATAGAAACCTACCAGTTTCCATTCCTATTGTCGCAACAACAGAAGTCTTACTCCTACTCAAGAAGCAGTGCCCTCCCACTTGGTTTCCTACATTACAATGAATATGAAGTAATGCAAAAATACTTAGACTTGCTTCACAGCTTCATCCAAGAACACTCAAACTCTTACCTACAGGTTTCGAGTTACATACATGGTAACCTTGCCACAGACCGACAGGTTTACCTAACAAAAACACCCCTAATGTTACATTATGTGAGCCATCAAACCCTAGGTTACAATCTGCTATTTATAACCTAATACCCAACTGGATTTGGCCCTTCAAAATCGCAGCAAGCTTTTCTCCTTGCTGTTACAACTCAGCAACAAACTTCTCCTATAATCAAGGTCTTCAATCTTCTAGTTCCTAAAATATCTCCATATTTAGAAACAGTATTTTCTTCAAATATTCTGATTGATTCTTGATTGATCTTCAGATTCTCCATAAGAAACGCCACATATATTCTCAGAGTATTTAAGTACCAGGACTGTAACTGAATTATCAATTCTGTTGACGTGATGTCAAGTCAGATGTCATGACATTACATCTAACATGTTTTCCTAGATGTTGAACTTTTTCAACACAACAAATAACCTCTTTCATAATTTAGATCACTTAGAATAGTTAGGTTACAAGTCACAGCTGTTACAAACATTCAACATATAACATAGTTACTTAATCAGTACTTAATTTCAGGCGCGATGTCATATGCTGATGTTGTGACATCTTACATAACATGTTGGTCCAGATGATGAACTTCTTCAACACCACATATTAAAACAACAGAGGGAATCTGGGTAAACTTGCTTTCTTATTTGTTTTACAAATGAAGCCAACTCTCCAGCCAGGGCACTTACAACCATGTCCACATTATACTTGTATTATTTAATGAATGCCACTCCCAAATCATTAAAAGTATGGATGTTGGCGCTATCTAAACTCATGTACCATTTCAACGCTGCACCGGTCAGACTATCCTGGAAAAAGTGAATCAGCAGACGCTGATCATCGGTGTGGGTAGACATTCTCCTCACGTACATCCCCAAGTGAGCACGATGGCAAGTGTTGCCCTTGTACTTCTCAAACTCCGGGACCTTGAACTTAGCAGGCACTTTAACATTCGGGACCAAACACAGCTCATTCACATTTTTACCAAATAGGTCTTTTCCCCTAAGAGCCTTCATCTCTCTTTGCATTCTATCAAACTGCTCTTGGAAATCATCCATTCTGTCATAAAGACCTAAGTCTTCACTCGGCGGAGGGAAAGGACGACACATATCTTCATTAACAAATGGAACCAAATTCACCGAAGGAGGTGCAGCAGGAACAATATGCACCACAGAAGGTGCTGGAGTAACAACATTTTGAACTACTGGAGCATCATGGGGGCCCAAATTGAAACCTTCAGGTGCAAAGTTCTCTTGCATTCCCCACGGATAACCCTGAGGCATATGGTTTTGGACAACAGCCAGAGTAGTGGATACAGGGACAGCCGGAACTTTAGCACTTTCCCTTGTTGGTTGCGGTTGAACACTCAGTGGCTGATTCTGAGCAGCCACCAGAGCTTCCATTAGAGTAGTCAAGTTGGCCAAGCCATCCTTCAAAGCAGAACTTCTTCGCGTAGCTCGCGATTCTCCTGTTCCAAGTTGTCCATCTTCTTTTTGAAGTTAGCCCGATTGTTGTAGTGATGAGTCAGTTTGTTGAACGAAGTAAAGAAGCTGGGTAAGGCACCTGGATATGTATAACAAGTGCAAGAAATATGTGCAATATGATGCATGATATGCAATGCATATGATTATTTTCATTGTATCATTAATATTTCAAGGGATTTAACGTTTATAGACATATTGCAAACATCAAAATAATAACGCATTTGAAATACTGAAATTTTTTATTATAATAACTTCAAAATGGATTACAAGTTTCAATGATCCTAAGTACAAGATGAAAATATAATCTAAAAATCCTGAGAAAAAGAACTGATAGAGATCAATTTGTACACTGGCGCTTCCCTGTGAGTCTGGCAATCTGAGCCCTCAACCTCTGGTTTTCTTCCACATGCCTGATGGAAACTTCCTTCCAATCATCTGAAGCAAGAAGTGAGTAATCAACACCTGTTTGAGGCTTAGGGGAAAATAAATCCCCTTGCCTCTCCATAGACTCTATTGCTCGACTCTTAAGGATCTCGATCAAATCATCTTTCTCCTTCAGGTCTGCTCTATAGGAAATCTCTAAAGTTTGGCACTTATTCTTCCAAGCATCCCTTTCCTGTTGCATCATAACCAAAGCAAGTTGCATCTCTTCTAGATCATCTAACAAAGGAGGAGTGGTCTTCGTAAACAAATCAGGCATGGGTGTCTCCCGAGTATACGGCATCTTCAACCGAATGGCTCTCGATTAGAGCCACTGAAGATATGGTTCCAAAGAAACAACACCCCTAGGTCCCAAATCCTTCCTACTCTTCTTATGAATGTGATGCCAGGCCTTCACAATCTTCTCCCTAGCTTTCCTGTGGTCTTCTCCTTCCTTCAGAAAGAAACTACTCAAATGAATACTATTCGGCTTATCTCTCATCGGATAACCAAGTTGTCGCCGCGCAAGAATAGGGTTATAGTTAATTCCTCCCTTTGTATCAAGAAGAGGTACATTGGGGAAACTACCACAACTGTCAATAATCTCTATATCCTGATAAGCTTGATGATACCAATCAATATCCGAGTGAGTAAGTGCCATGACCTTAGGAGCCCAACGGGGTTCCTTCTTAACATCCCAAAATGCATCAGACTGAGGCATATGAGAGATGAACCACCGGTACAACAAAGGCATGCAACAGATAATAATTCCCCCATGATAGGAACTCCGAAGATGAACAGAGTAATAAACATCACCCAACAGTGTAGGAACCGGGTATCCAATCCTGAAAATCCTGATAGCATAAAGTCGACAAACTTGTCCACATTAGGAAATAAGAATACTTCATAAGCAAGTAGAGCAAAGATGGTCTCAACAGCAACCATACTCTTCATTCTGGAAAAGTAACGAGCTTTCTCCAATAAGAACTGAGTTGGTAATCCTCTAATCCCTCCTTTGGTAGTCATATGGGCTTCCACCTCAGACTTCCCTAGATGAATCAAAGCAGCAATCTCATGTGGTTTTGGCTCACCCTCCAAACCAGTGAAAGGAACACGATCGGTAACAGGTAAATCTAATAGATAGGAATACTCCTCCAGTATAGGCATCAACTGATAATCGGGAAAAGTAAAACAGTGATACACCGAATCATAGAACTGGACCAAGGTCGAGAGAATACCCTCCTTCATCTTCAGCTTCATGAGAGGAATAATGGATCCATACTTCTTCCGAAAGTCTGCAGAACACTCGATCTCTGGAACTAGACTGATCAGCTCATCTATCTTAGGATCCTTGAAACTGTATTTCCCGGTCTTTCTCTTTCTATAATCCATGGTTAATAGTACCTGAGATATTCACAAATAGTCAACCTTTAAATCCCATGAAATATTGTTTTCTTCAAAAGATGTTTATGAGTGCATGGATGCATGATGCAACAATCACACACAAGATCACACATATATGGTTCATAGGTTCAACGTCACGAGCATGAGGTCGAAGGTACTAACCATAAGGTGTTGGCCTAAAAATTTATCACCTGCCAAACAAGGTTCTAGAGGTTCCTAGAGTCTACATCCTTCCTTCGGATATTACCAACTTCCTGATTAACTCGGTAATTAGTAATATTCTCAAGAAAGACTCGTCCGAGCATAGTATTACGTGACAACTATTTTCGGATTACTCCGTCATAGCTGCTGCACTACACCTAAAAGGCCAAGATGGGTTTGGTATTCTACGGTCCTCAGTTTCATCAGGCTCCCAGGTCAAAAGCAGTACGTCTTCCCGATTGCTCGGTAAACGACACTACAGTCAAAGGGGCCTCCGCTGATTGGGGGATCTCATGCCTCCTTTTTTGGGATTACTCCCTCAAAGTTAACATGACTATACCGCCAATCCTATCTTAAAGTTTGCCCAAGTCCGGGTATAGGACTTATGAGTAATCACCAAGCACCCTGAAAACCAGGAAAATCCAAACAAACATATATACAAAATATAACACATAAACAACACAAGCACATATACATATATAAACAAAGATAGGCTTAACCCACTTAGGGATGGACCAACAAGAGGTCAATCTTTCCCCAGTGAAGTCGCCATTTTTCTGTAGCAGTAGAAATGTTTCAAGACTAAGCCATTGGATTGACTAGACTTTATACAAATCAAAAATAAAAAATTGTCACCGTGTTTTATTGTTTCCAAAGGAAAGGGAAAAGAGCGAATAACCCAAAAGAGGGGGAAAGATTCAAGGTAAGGGGGTTGGTTATGCAAATGAAAGGTATTAGCACCCTAAACATCTACGGTACTCCACAAGAACCTCTTTGAAAAATCTGTATATTTTGACTATAAAAATGTGTTGTATATAAAATGGATGGTGGAGGTGAGAAAAGAAATATATTTTTTTATGATTTTTGCACCCGCAGCGGTTGCGAACCTTTGGTGCTTACGTACCACCTTTCGTGCAATAGGGGATCAGGGTACACGTAGTTCCTCTTTTAAAAGTTTGAAACACAAGTGTGTTGGTTGATTTTAAGAGATAAGGCATCATTGTCATTGTCCGTGTGGAAAACATACTTACTACCCACAATCATGAGAAAGGACAATTTGCGTCATCTTAAAGTGGAGGATATGGCTTGGATTTTAAAATCAACAATGCCTCACTCAACACCCAAGTGGAAAATATCTCTTTTCACTACGTATTATAGAAGTATAGTTGTTTGCATCACCACAAGGATTGACGAGCGTCTAATCTTTTGAGAAAAGTTTTAAAGATAAAAGCCAAAGTTGCAAAATTGTTTGAAATGAGATTGGTTGACTTTTAGTCTTCTCACAAAAATGTCAAGGTATTTTTAAATTGATTGGAGTTTATTTATGAAAAGATTTTGAAAATGCATGGACATAAGTCCAAGTTTATTATGAAAGTGTTTAAGTTTCAAAACAAGAAAGGTTTTCAAAGGAGGGAGAAGATTTTTTTGAAATTAAAGAAGATGGGAGGAGAAGAAGAGACTATCCTAAAGCATAAGGTAAAAGCTAAGGATAAGAACCATCTAACCAACGAGAATCAAAAACTTGACATTATGAGCCAAGATAAAATTCCCATTCTTTGGATTGGAACCAAGAAAGCAAAGATACTAGACCTCTTTAAATGTATTAAGCCTTCACAAAAATTGGGAAGAGTAACGGTTGTATACGGGTGAATTCCATATTACAAACAGAGGATGTAATCACAAAAACCTGCACACAAAAAAAAAACAAGCAACCCAATTTCTTGAGGTAAACCTCAAGAGCTCCAGACAAAATAATAAGATCACAAGGTCTCCAAGATAGGCCAAGGTTTCTAATCCTAAGCCCAAGAAAAAGTCCCATGCTCCATAATGCCAAGGATAGTAACCAAATAGTCCAAATACCATTAAGATTTTTTTAGGGTTTATGTTGATTATTAAGTATCTTAGGAAAAGAAAAAGAAAAGCTCAAGTGAGCAAAATAAAAATGGCAAGAAGATAAATGCTCAAATGAGCAAAGATGAAAATGACATGAAATGAAAAATACTAAAAAATAAATAGTACATAAAGCATAAAAGAATAAAAGCATAAAATAAACAAGTCAATAATTAGTGGTTAGTTGGATGACCATCTTGAAACTTGCATTTGGAACTCATTAGAGGATTGGTAGAACCAAAGCCTCCACACAACAAGTCGCATTTGCTTTTTGTCAAGTATATCATCCATTTGGAATTCTCATAAGTACCATTTAATGATCAACGATGTTTAAGTGATCCGCGTTGACCAAAAGTGTTGTAGATCCATTAGAGGATTGGTAGAACCAAATCCTCCACACAATGAATCTCAAGGTTATTGGATCAAAGAGATCAAATTAACATACTTGGGCTTGTAATCATAAGTTTGGGCCACGAATGATCATTTATTCGAATCGAGACAAAATTTAGCGTTATGTTAAGCAATCGTAAGTGGACTTATATAGAAGTCGCACCTATTTTGAGGTCAGTCAATAGAAATCTATGCACCATTTGTTTTGAGACATGATATAGAGATTATGCTCCAACAACATTTAGTGCAATGAGAAGGGGATGAGATGAAGAGGAATTAGGGTAAAAAGAGAAACCACGTTTGAATTAATATTTAATCAAACTATTATTAAAATCATTCATCCATTTTTGTGGAGTTAAACTCAACACCATGGATCCAATGATGTTAATAAAGCCATGATAAAAAAAATCAACCCAAGACAACCAGAAAATAATCACAAAAATAATAATATAATTAATATATACATTAAAAGGTTTTAAAATATTAAAAAAAAAAAGAGGAAAATATCAATTATATTCAAATTAATCAAGAAATGAAAAATAAGACCATAGAAAAATCAGAAAAGAGGTGAAGTAACTTTATAAATTTTTTGATAATTTTTAAAATTCAGAAACTATTTTTAAAAATTAAAATAAATGGTTAAAATAAACAAAAATAGTAAAAATTAGTAAAGTCGGAAACAAAAATAAAATAAGGTCACCAATATTTGTCACAATATCATTGGATCATTCCATAATTTTTTCAGAATTTAAAAATATATAAAAGTATTTTTAAACATTTTAAACAAATCAAATAAGTGTAAAATTTATAAAAAAATACTAAAACACAAAATTAAATTGTGAAAAAAAAAAGTTAGAAAGAGAATAATCAAAAATATTTTTCATAATTTTTTCAGATTTTTTGGACTAAAAATGAATTTTCTATAATTTTTTGAAATTTAAAACAATTAAAATATAAAAATCATAAAAAGAAAATAAAAGTAAAAGATGTGGACCATTGGACAAGAGTCAAAACGCGTTAGTAATCAAATCCTAGGGATTTGGCACGCTGTGCATATCATGGTCATTAATGAATAATGTACAGAATCAATAATAAATCAGATTTTTGAAAAAACACAAATGGCATGCCATCATTGCTTGGAAGATGACACGTAGGTCATCTTCAACCTCCAGCCAACGTGATTTGCAGGTCTCTCAAACTGTAAAATCAGAAGCTCAGACATATGCCAATCGCTTCGACTCTTCAAGACGAAAACAACCACACCCTAGCGCCAAATTTATATAAATTGTAACTCAAGCAATTTGGAAAGAAAGTTTTGAAAAGGGATTTGAAAATTCATGGTCAAAACGTGTTTCCAGTGAACTATAAGTGTTGCAACTAGAACCAGGGAAATGAGAGCAACACAATGATATCAAACTTTTGAAGAATTGATGAAGGAAGCTACCTATTGAAGTAGAGTTGCAGAGCTCTGAAACTGGACTTCTATGGAACAGTATAGGGCACGATTCTTGAATGTAGTTATATGTTTATCTTCAGGGAAGATCAAGGAAGGTGAATTGAGGGGAAAATGGATTGAAAAAGGCTTGAGAATAGATTTCTAAGTTGCTGAATTCTGGATTGTGAAGCAAGTTTGGCAGGGTGATTCTGGCTATCTAAGCTTTGGAAATTGAATGGGGGATGACCCTCTATTTATAGGGAAGCAAATGGGATCAAAAGGAATAGAAAATGATGCGCTTTGGATGGAATTCACGTGGGTTTGCATCATGAAGAAAGTGTGACTCAAACTTGATCAAAACTCAGCCAGATCGTGTGTTTCATGATGCTAATCACTTCTGGGAAGTTTCTAAACATGATTAGAAACAAAAACGCGTGGAAATCCTGTGATTAGAAGCTAAAACAAAGATTTCAAAATTCTTACTTTGTGCAAAATTCAGTTTCAAACTACCAAATTCAAATCCATGGCATTTCCACCTCAAGGGGTCTTAGGGCATAATTCTTGATGCTTTGGAAAGATAAGGTTATATGCTTTGCAATGGAAAAAGAATGGTATCAAATGGATGCTTGAGCTGAAAGTTACATGGAGTCAAAGTTGAAGAAAAAGAGTTGACTTTCCATAATTATAAATATTTCAAATTCTTTTTTAAAAATGACCTATAATCTTTTGCATCCAAACATGGCCTTCCACTTAGAATTTGCTCTTGACCTAAAAAGATGTAATGAAGTAGACCTCTTGAATGAAATTTTGCAATTTGAACCACTCAAAATCTCCAAAAATTTAGCAAGTTATAACTTGTTGAAGTTGGCCAAAAATCATGAAATGACCTATAATCTTTTGCATTCTTAAGGAAACTTCCATACATTTTCTTACTTTGCACATAAAAGAAGGCATGAAGTACACCTCCTTAAGATCATCATGGAAAAATAATGGGCTCATGGTGATAAAAATTGACCAAGTTATGACCATTTGAAATCACATATGGAAAATTGGGGATTCATCTGGGTGACTTGTAATCTTTCTTCTTCACCAAGTTCCTTCCACATGAAAACTCCTTGGAACTTTTGAAGTGATTTGTTGGTAACTTTTTGAAGAGAAGGATTCTTTTAGAATCACTCAAAAATACCAAAAGATGAGCAAGATATGCTCCTTTGAAGTTCAAAACCCTAGCCTCTAGATCAAGAGAATGCTTTGAGGAACTTTGCCAAGTTTGAACAAACTTTTTGTGCTAATATTCTTCCTTTGTGAATAGAAATTATTGAGGATGATGACGAGGACTCATGGCCATAAAAACCACTCCATACTAATTCTTCCAAAACAACTTCAATGGTGAGGTTTGAATTTCTCAAGCTATTGACTAGGGCATGGAAATAAACTCATGAACCCATGAAGCAACTTTCTAAACCTCATTGCCTTTACCTACATTATTAACAAGTGAGACAAACCAATATTGCATCTTGTTAATTAGAGCGAAAATCAAAGCAAAATATCCATGATCACAAAAGAAAACAAGTCAAGGTGCTTGGTAACTCCTCAAAAGAGCAAGGCTAAAGATAGGGAGAAGAACCAAAAATCCTAATGTGATTTTGTTGTGATTGAAACAATATGGTATGATGCAGAAATCTTAGGGGAGAAAATTAGGGTACAACAATGTTGGCATTTCTTGAATTAATTTGACTTTATCTGGATCGACCTCAATTCCTTTTTGGCTGACAATGAAACCTAACAATTTATCTAATTAAACATTACAGGTGCATTTATTTGGATTCAAGTGGAGACGATACTTCCTCAAACGCTGAAATAGTTTCAAAAAATCTTATGTATTCCCTTCTTTAGTCTAGGACTTAGAAATCATATCATCAACGTATACCTCAATTTCCTTGTGCATCAGTTCATGGAATATGCTTGTCATAGCCCTCTGGTACGTTGCACCAGCGTTCATCAACCCGAAGGGCATCACTATGTAACAGAATGTTCCCCAGGGTGTGATAAACATTGTTTTTTCCATTTCCTCAAGAGCCGTTCTAATTTGTTATATCCATAAAATTCGCCCATGAACGAGAATACTTTCAATTTTGTTGTACTATCAACCAACATATCAATATGTGGCAATGAAAAATCATCTTTTGGACTAGCTTTGATTAAATCTCTATAATTTATGCACATGCGAACTTTTCCGTCTTTCTTTAGTACTGGGAAAATATAGGAAATCCACTGAGGGTACACTGATGTCATAAGAAAACCGACATTAATTTTCTTTATAACTTCTTCTTTAATTTTCACTGCCATATCAGGGTGAGTTCTTCTCAATTTCTTCTTGATTGGTGGGCACTCTGGCTTGAGCGGCAAACGATGTTCCACAATTTCTGTATCCAAACCAGGCATGTCTTGGTATGACCAAAAAAATATATCCACATATACTTTCAACAAATCAATCAACTTTCTCTTTACATAGGGATGCAATAATGCTCAAATCTTGACTTCCTTCGGATCTTCCTCTGAACCCAAATTAATCACTTCCAATGGCTCTTTATATGGCTGAATGGCACTTTCCTCATGCTCAAGCAACTGTGAAACCTCTTATGGAATTTCATCATATTCTCCTTCTTCGGCCCCATACACAGGATATTCAAAGTTGGGAGAGGGTACAGGGTCATTGTATTCAACGAGTTTATTAATTAATCTGCACATATGATTTATGACTGCATTCAGAAATTGACACATATAACAAGTGATTATGCAGATTACCGTTATTTATTTATTTTGAAAGGTATTTTTTCTGATTACCATTTATCAAGAAAAAAGCAAGAAAATAAAGACACAAATTGGGAATCAAAGACAACTTTTATTATAGATTTTATATATCAAAGCAAACAAATAAGCCCATACAAAATCAACTTTCACCTTGGGCAGAGTGAAAGATTTTAAAAAGATTAACAAAAACATATTACTTTGAGACATGAATTCAAGAGGGAACATCAATGGTGATCCAACTTTGGACTCTAACTCCATGAGTCACATGGTTCAGAATCTCCTGCTCCGCTTCGTCTTCCACAATGGCTTTGATCCCAGGAACAGTTGGATGAAGATAACCTCCGCTACGAAAGATATCTTGATATTTTTCCAAAGCAGACTTCGGCTTCATGTTCTTGCCTTTATCATTCTTCACAGAGAATCCCAAACTAGCTTTATTCTTATTCACGGGTGGATCAACAATCTGCCCCCATACTATACTTAGGCCGTTACGCACTACCTGCTGAGCATCTTTAAACGAAGCTATAAAATTCTAATTTCCCCTTACATTATTAATGGATAAAGCTTAGAACTGAGTTCCAACGGAAACTTCATCCGCTTACACAACACTGAAAGAGGATAAATGACATATCAACAATGCTTATTCTCCATTTATGATGACCACCTTTCTTTCACGCACAAACTTCAACTTCTGGTGCAGAGTCGAAGTGACAGCCCTTGCTTCGTGTATCGATGGTCTCCCCAGTAAACAGCTGTAAGAGGGAACAATATCCATAACCTGGAAAGTAATTTGAAACAAGTTAGAGCCTATGTGAATAGGAAGATCTACTTCCCCAATAACAGACTTCCATGATCCATCGAAAGCTTTCATAATTATGCCACTCGGGCGCATGGGAGTCCTTGGTACTTCAACGTCATAAGTGTGCTCATCGATATAACATTTAAAGTGGATCCATTATAAATCAACACATTTGACAATGAATCGTTCTTGCAATTCATAGAGATATGGAGAGCCAGATTATGATTCCTTCCTTCATTGGGCAGCTCATCATCACAGAAAGTCAGGTTATTACAGGATGTAATATTCCCTACCACACTATTGAATTGGTCCAAAGGCATATCACTTTCCATGAAAGCTTGATCCAATACTCTCATCAAAGATTCCCTATGGGTAGAAGATTTCATTAGCAAGGCTAGAATAGATATTTTTGATGGGGTCTGCAACAATTGATCCACAATCCTATAGTCGCTCATATTGATAATCTTCAATACATCATCCATATCTTTTTCCAGTGTAGTACCACTAGATTTCCCAACTTTTTCTTGGGTTCAAAACTTTCAACAACCTTTTTATCAGTATTAACACTTCCTCGAATGACACATGTGAAAACACGACCACTGCGGGTCACCCGGCTAGCTTTAGCAATATTCTTGACATCAGACAAAGGTTGGATGGGAACTTCCACACCATCCTCCAAGATTGTAGCATTGTATTTATATGCAACGGTCTTGTCTGACTCATAAGGAACAGGACCCGACAAAGAAATCACCGCTAGAGAAACATGTGGCTTAATATGATATTCAATCTCAATAGGGACGGGAACACCGACATAAGACACAATAGCATTCACCCCCTCTTCAGAATACTTCAACATCACAAAATCATTGTTGGAAAACACTTCTTCATCTGAGGAAAATAAATCATCTGCAGAAGCATACTCATCATCTGACACAGTATCATCCAATCAATCTTCAATCACATTAATCTCATTGTAATCATCTTTATTGCCTAGAATTTTGATAGTACCATTGTCCAATAACAAGTGAATACCCCTTTTCACAATTGAACAACTACGAGAATCTCCGCAGCAGGCTTGGCAAGACCCATAATAGTGTTCTTCTTGACCATCCATGTGACAGAAGGTAGCATGCAACTGCACCAAATCATCATTCATATGATTCACGTCAAAAATCATGAATTCTCCGGGACATCCATAGACCATATTCACATCTTCCTCATACTCTGCCCTAGGTCTAATTATATGAATTAGGCCTTCGTCCATCATTTCCTGAAGATCATCCTTTATCTTATTATACCCTTGTATATTTGTACTGTAAATACCACAACCAGCACAGTCATGCATATAGTAACTAAACTCTTAGAGGTTAGCATGCATATTTACCAAATCTCCTCTTACTAGGTTGATATCAAAAATTCGGAAGTCCCCTGGACAACCAACAACCATGTTTACCGTATTTTCTCCTCCATGCTTTGGAAAAGGATTATTTTTCACATTAGGTCACACATCTTTAAAGGATAAAAGGCCAGATCTCACCATCTTTTATACTTCAGGTTTCAAAGGATAATAATTCTCAACATTGTGCCCTGGTGCTCCCTGATGGAAAGTGCATGTCTGGTCTTCCTTATAATACCACGACAAAGGTGATGGTATAGCAGGGGGTGGCCTGGTCTGAACCAACTACTTATGAATTAACTCTGGGAGTAATTCTACATAACTCATGGGGATAGAGTCGAAAGGCTCTCTCTTCTGATTCTTCCCTTAATTTCTCTGAGAGGATGGTCTTTGATAAGCAACTGTGGTCGGATCCATATTGACAATTGGAGTTACCGAAGCAACTTATTGGTGGCGCTGGTGATTTCTTCTAGGAGGATTAACCCTTCTCTCTTGAATGACAACATTTTCATCTCATTCTTTCTTCTTAGCAAGTTCGTATGATGGTTTCTTCGTAATATCGGAATTTTCACCTCTTGTGAAATGAACCTCTCTCACAACTTCTTCCAAACGAACACCCATGCTCACCATTTCGGTAAAATCACTTTGTGCACTCGCCACCATTCTTTCATAGTAGAAGGAACCTAGAGTCTTCAGGAAAATCTTCGTCATCTCTTTCTCTTCCATTGGAGGAATCACTTGGGCGGCTACCTCACGCCATCTCTGCGCGTATTCCTTAAATGACTCTTTGTCTTTCTGGACCATTGCCCTAAGTTGATCACAGTTAGGTGCCATGTACATATTATATTTGTACTGTCTAATAAACACTTCACCCAAGTCATTGAAAGTATGAATTTTGACATTATCCAAGCTCACATACCACTTCAACGCGGCACCAGTCAAACTATCTTGAAAAAAGTGAATTAATAGGCGTTGATCATCGGTGTGAGTAGACATCCTTCTCACATACATCACAAGGTAAGCTCAAGGACCAGTATTGCCCTTGTATTTCTCGAATTCTGATACTTTGAACTTTGCAGGTATTTTCACGTTTGGAACCAAACACAGATCATTCACATTTTGCCCAAACAATTCTTTTCCTCTGAGGGCCTTCATTTCTTTCTCCATCTTATCAAACTGATCCTGAAAATCATCCATTCGATATAGAAGCCCAAGCTTTCACTTGGCGGAGGAATAGGGTGATAAACTACATCATTAACAAACGACACAACATTCATCGAAGGAGGTGCAACATAGTGGGTCTCATTTCTAGCAGTAGGAGTAATATGCACCACGGGAGGTGCAGGAGTAGTAGCAGCTTGAACAACTGGAGCATCAAGATTAAAAACTTTTGTCATGAAGTTTTCTGGCATTCCCCATGGATAACCTTGAGGCATACGATTTTGAGAAGCAGTAATTGGGGAAACAGGAACAGGAACTGATGGACCTTTATAAGCAAATGTTGTTTGTTAAGGTTGAGCAAGTGGTGGCTGATTCTGATCAGCCACCAGTAATTCTATCAGAGCAGTTAGATTAGCCATACCGGCCTTCAGAGCAGTAACCTCGTTGCGCAGCTCGCGATTTTCCTGTTCAAGATTCTCCATTTTCATCTTGGAATTAGCTCGAGAATTATAATGGTGAGACATCTTTTTGAACGAAGAAGAGAAACTCAGTAAGACACCTGGGTATGAATAGAAATGCAAGAAATATGTGCAAGATGATGCATGATATGCAATGCACATGATTTATTTTATTATTATTAATTCAAGGAACTCAAAGATTTTATAGACAATTTACAAATATTAAAGTACTAACATATTTTGAAATACTGAAAATCTCATTATAATAATCTTCAAAATGGATTACAACTTTTCAGTATAAGTTTTAACAATCCCAAGTACAAAAGAAGATAGAATCTAAAAATCCTAAGAAAGAAAAGTTGATGAAGATCACTCCACATGCTGACACTTTCTTGTGAGTCTTGCAATCTGAGCCTTCATCTGCTTATTCTCTTCTACATACCTATCGGTAACCACTTTCCAATCACCAGAGTTGGGAAGTAAATGACTAAGTTGTGACTCAGCGCTAGAGGAAAATAAATCCTCTTGCTTCTTTATCACCACTACAACACGACTCTCAAGAATCTCAATTAGGTCATCCTTCTCCTTTAAGTCTTCCTGGTAAGATATCTAAAGTCTGACACTTATTCTTCCAAGCCTCCTTCTCATGCTACATCCTGACTAGGGAAAGCTGAAGCTCTTCCACATCATCTAAAAGGGGAGGAGTGGCCATCATAAACATATCTGGCATAGGTTCTTCATGGGAATACAACATCTTCAACTGAATTGCCCTTGCTTGTACCCACTGAAGATAAGGCTATAAAGAAATAGCCCCTATAGGTCCTAAGTCCTTTCTACTCTTCCTATGAATATGACATCAAGCCTTTGCAATCTGCTCCTTAGCTTCCTTATGATTCTCTCCCTCTTTAAGGAGAAACCACTCAGATGAATACTATTTGGCTTATCCCTTATCGGATATCCAAGTTATCGTCGTGCAAGAACAGGATTGTAGTAAATTCCTCCTTTCGTACCAAGAAGACGTACATTGGGGAAACTACCACAACTATCGATAATCTCTACATCATGGTAAGCCTGATGGTACCAAACCATATCTGAGTGAGTGAGGGACATAATCTTTGGAGCCCAATGAGGTTACTTCCTGACATACAAGAAAGCATCAGACTGAGGCAAGTGAGAAATAAACCACTGATACAACAAAGGCGTGCAACAAATGATCATCCCTCCATGGTAAGAATCCTAAAGATGAATGGAGTAATAAGCATCAACTAATAATGTAGGAACTGGATTCCCTATCAAAAAGATCCTGATGGCATTGACTTTTACGAAGTTGTCAATGTTCGGAAATAAGAACAGCCCATAAGCAAGTAGAGAAAATATGGCCTCAAATGCAACCACACTCTTCATCCTAGCCAAATAACAGCCTTTCTCCAATAAAAACTGAGCAGGTAAGCCTCTAATTACTCTTTTGATAGTCATGTGGTCTTCAACCTCAGACCTCCCCGAATGAACCAAAGCATCAATCTCATGAGATTTTGGCCCCCCTCCAAACTGGTGAAAGAAACATGATCGATAACAAGTAAATCCAATAGATAAGAATACTCCTTTAATGTAGGCATCAACTGATAATCAGGGAAAGTGAAACATCAATATATCAGATCATAGAACTGGACCAAATTCGAGACAATACCATCCTTCAGCATAACCTTCATGAGAGACACGATGGATCCATACTTCTTTCGAAAATCTGTGGAACTCTCAATCTCGGGAATTAAACTCATCAAATCATCTATCTTAGGTTCTTGAAACTAAACTTCTGAGTCTTTCTTTTTCCAGAATCCATGGTCAAAAGTACCTGAGATATTTACAAAGAGTCAACTTTAAGTCCCTTGAACCACAATGTCTTAAAAGATGCTCATGGGTGCATGAATGCATGATGCAACAATCACACACAAGGTCACAAACATGGGGGGTTCATAGGTTCGACATCACGAGCACGAAGTCAAATATACTACCCACAAGCTATGGTCTAATAGTTTATCACCTACCGAACAAGGTTTTAAGAGGTTCCCAGAGTCTACATCCTTCCTTTGGATATTACTAATGTCCCGATTGACTCGGTAATTAGTAATATTCTCAAGAAAAACTCGCCTAAGTGTAGTATCGCGTGACAACCATTTTTGGATTACTCTGTCATAGCTTCCGCACTACGCCTAAAAGGCCAAGATGGGTTAAAGGTTCTATGTTCCTCAGTTTCAACAGGCTCCCAGGTCGAAAGAAGCACGTCTTCTCGATTACTCGGTAAACAACACTACAGTCAAATGGGCCTCCACTGAGTGGTGGATCTCATGCCTCCTTTTTTGGTATTACTCCCTCAAAGTTAACATGACTATACCACCCGTCCTGTCTTAAGTTTTCCCAAGTCCGGGTAGAGGACTTATGAGAAATCACCAAGCACCCTGAAAACCAAGAAAATCTAGAAAAACATATATACAACATATAATATAAAATAAACAAAAGCATATACACAAATAAAGAAATATAGGCTCAACCCACTTAGGGATGGACCAACAATAGGTCGATCTTTCCCCAGTGAAGTCGCCATTTTTTTCTGTAGCAGTAGAAATGTTGATACTAAGACTTTAGATTGACTTGACTCACACAGATCAAAATAAAATTCGCCACAACGCATTATTGTTTCCAGAGGAATAGGAAAAGAGAGAATAACCCAAAAAAGAGGGGGAGAGAATCTAGGTAAGTGGGTTGGTTATGAAAAGGGAATGTATTAGCACCCTAAACATCTACGGTACTCCGCATGAACCTCTTTAAAAATCTGTTTATTTTGGCTATAAGTGTTGTATACAAAAAATGGATGGTGGAGATGAGAAAAGAAATATATTTTTACAATTTTTTTTGCACCCGCCGTGGTGGCGAATCTTTAGTTCCTACATACCACCTTTCGTGCAATAGGGGATCCGAGTACTCGTAGTTCACCATTAAAAATTTTAAAACACAAGTGTGTTGGTTAATTTTAAGAGACGAGACATCATCGTCTTATCGGAGTGGAAGAACATACTTTCTCCCCACGATTATGAGAAAGAAGAATTTGCGTCATCTCAAAGTGGAGGATATGGCTTATATTGTAAAATCAACAAAGCCTCGCTCAACACCCAAGTGGAAAATATATCGCTTTACTACACATCGTGGAAGTATAGTAGCTCGCATCACTTCAAGGATTGACAAGAGTCTAATCTTTTTTGAGAAAATTTTAAACTAAAAATCCAAAGTGGAAAAATAGTTTGAATGAGATTGATTGACTTTTAGTCTTCTCACAAAAATGTAAAAGTATGATTAAGTTGGTTAAAATTTAATTAAGAAAATATTTTTGAAAATACATGGACATAAGTCCAAGTTTATTGTGAAAGCGGCTCAAGTTTAAAAAACAAGAAAAGTTTTCAAAAGGAGGGAGAATATTTTTGAAATTAAAGAAGATAGGAGGAGATGAAGGGGCTACCCTAAATCATAAGGTAAGAGCTAGATAAGAGAACCATCTAACCAACAAGAAGCCAACACTTGACACAATGAGTCAATGTAGAATTCCCATCCTTTAGATTGAAACCAAACAAGTGAAGATAATAAACCTTTCAAGAAAACCAAGATTCAATTGCATTAAGTCTTCATAAAAATTAGGCAGAGTAACAGTTGTATAAAGATGGGATCTCACAAAGCATATAATCAGAATAACATGCACACAAAGAAAACAAACAACCCAATGTCTCGGGGTAAACCCCAAGAATTCCCGACAAAAAAACAGTTGAAGTCACAAGGTCTCAAGGTAGGTCAAGGTCTCTAATCCTAAGTCCAAGAAGTCCATCACTCCATAATGCCAAGGATAATGACCAAGTAGTCCAAGTAACATTAGAGTTTTCTATGGTTCAAGTTGATTATTAAGTATCTTTAAAAAGAAATGAAAAGCTCAAGGGAGCAAAATAAAAATGACATAAAAGTAAATGCTCAAGTGAGCAAAGATGAAAATAGCATGACATGTAAATGCTAAAATATACGTGCTTAAAGTAAAGAGAATAAATTAAAGGCATAAAATAAAGTCAATTGTTAGAAATTAGAGGTTAGTTAAACGACCATTTTGAAACTCATTAGAGGATTGATAAAACCAAAACCTCTCAACAAAAAGTTTCATTTTCTTTTTTTCAAGTATATCATTCAGTTCAAAATTTCAAGGCAATAATAAATCATCAATGATGTTTAAGTGATTCACTTTGACCAAAGCTTATGAAGATTCATTAGAGGATTGATAAGAGCAAAGCCTCCTAACAATGAATCACAAGATTATTGGATCAAAGGTTTCAAATTAACATATTTGGGCTTGCAAACATAGGTTTGGGATACAAATAATCATTTCTCGAATCGAGACAATATTTAGCGCTATGTTAAGCAATCGTAAGTGGACTTATATAAAAGTCGCACCTATTTTGAGGCCGGTCAATAGCAATCTATGTACCATATGTTTAGAGAAATGATATATAAATTATTCTCCAACAACATGTAGTATAAGTAAGAAGGGGATAAGATGTAGAGGGAGGGGATAAGAATTAAACTACATTTGAACAAAAAATTTAATCAAGCTATCATTAAAATCATTCATCCATTTTGTTGGAGTTAAACTCAACACCCAAGATCCATTGATGTTAATAAAGCTCATGATCAAAATCTCATAGTTTATGATCATCCAGAATATATACAAAAATAAAATTGTATTTAAAAATAAACAAAAAGATTTTTAAAATGGTTTTAAATGAAAATAAAAGGGGAAAACATAAACTATATTCAAAACATCCAAGAAAATTCAATGAGACCATAGAAAAAACAGAAATAAGCTGAAATATTTTTATAAAATTTTTGGTAATTTTTTAAAGTCCGGAACTATTTTTAAAATTAAAAGAAATAGGCAAAATAAACGAAAAATTGTGAAAAATAGTAAAGTCAGAAATAAAAATAAAATCGGGTCACCAATATTTGTCAAGAGGTCATTGGATCCTTCCATATTTTTTTTCAAAATTTAAAAATTAAGAAAAGTATTTTTAAACATTTAAAACAACTCAAACAAAGTGAAAAAATATAAAAAAATTATCAAAACAAAAAATAAAATTGTGAAAAAATAATAATCAGAAAGAGAAAAATCAAAAGTATTTTTAAGAATTTTTTATATTTTTTGAAGTTAAAATGAACTTTTATGAATTTTTGAAGTTTAAAACAAATAAAATATAAAATTGTAAAATAAAATAAAAAATAAAAAGATGTAGACCATTGGATCAATGTCAAAACGTGTTAGTAATCAGATCCAAGGGATCTGGCGCGCTGTGCATATCATGGACATTAGTGAATAAAACTCTGAATCATTTATTAAAATCAGAATTTAAAAAAAAAACAAGTGGCATGATATCATTGGTTGAGAGATGAGACGTTGGTCATCTTCAACCTCCAGCCACACAAATTGCAGGTCTTTGAAATGGAAATATTAGAGCTCGAGACCGATACCATTCGCTTCGTCTCTTCAAGACGATTCCAATGGTACCCTTGCAAAAAATTTATGGAAGGTGTAGCTCAGTCATTTTGGAAGGAAAGATTTGAAAGGGATTTGAAAGTTCATGGCCAAAACTCACTTCCAGATGAAAACAAATGTTGCGACTAGCAGCAGAACGATGAGAGCTTCATTACAGTACCAAAGTTTGAGAGAATTGGTGAATGAATCTACCTATTGAAGTTCAAATTCAGAGCTCTGAAACTTGACTTGGCTAGCACTATTTAGGAAGTCTTAGAGCTTGGTTCTTCTTCTGTTAAATTCAGTGAAGTTCAAGGATGAAGAATTGACAAAGAAAATGGATTGAGGAAAGTTGTAAAATCAAATTCGTAGTTGCTGAAAAGTGGGTTCAAGAGAAAGTTTGGCAGGGTGATTCTGGCTATCTAAGCTTGAGAAAATGAGTGAGGTATAACCCTCTATTTATAGGGAAGTGAATAGAATTCTCAAGCGTGTGGAATGATGAAGTTTGGAGGGAATTCGTGTGAATTTGCAGCATGAGAAGTGTGTAACCTGTTTAGCATCAAAACTCACTCAAACCTTGTGTTTAAAGGCTCTAATCCACTTTGTCAAGTTGGTTAAACACGTTTTAATCAAAAACGCGTGCTAAAGAAGCCACAATGTGAATTTAAAATTCTGACTTTAGAGAAAACTTTAGTTTCAAGGTACCATCTTTGAATCATTGGTGTGAATGATTTAGGGAACCTTAGGATTTGATTCTTGATGCACTGGAAAGATGAGGTCACAAAATTTACAATGTAAAAATAATAGGATCAATTGGATGCTTGATCTTAAAGTTGTGATGAGTCAAAGTTGAGAAAAAGGTGTTGACTTTGTGTACATAGAAAAATTCTAAGTTTTTCTTCAAAAATGACCTATAATGTTTTAATTCCAAACAAGGCCTTCCTACAAAATCATGCTTTGATCAATGATGCTAGCTTGAAGTAGACTCAGTAAAGAGCATCATGAAACTTGAATCACTCAAAAATACCAAGTATTGAAAAAGTTATGTTCTTGCAAAATTGGTGAAAATTCATGAGATGACCTATAATCTTTTGCATGCTTAGGGCATCTCCCATCCAGTTTCAAGCATTTCACATAAAAGAAGAGTTAAAGTTCACATCCTTAAAATCACTACAGAAAACGAATGAACTTAAGGAGATAAAAATTGACCAAGTTATGATCTTTTGAAGTCACATAAGGGAATTTGATGCCATATCTGGAGGACTTGTAATATTTATTCAACATTAGGCATCTTACACATAAAATATTCTTAAAAATTTTGAAGTGATTTTTTGATAACTCTTTAAATAGAAGCATATCTTTGGAATCACCCAAAAATACCAAAATATGAGAAATATATAGCCCTTAGAAGTTCAAAACCCTAGCTCATACAACAACAAAATGTCTTAGAAACCCTTTTCAAATTTGACAAACTTTATTGCACAAATACATTTTTATTGTAAATAGAAGTTGTTTAGGATAATAATAAGAAACCATAGAAACCATAATTACTTCCATATATTAAGAATTGAGGGAATTATGCACTTGTGATCAAGAAATCAAGAACTTGTCCAATTAGGTCAAACCTCTTTAATTAACTTTTGCATCCTTTGAATTTATTTGACAAATTGATTCATGATGAATCATAATAGATCTTGTTATGATGTAACTTCAAAGCGTCTTGAATGATGAAGTTTGAACCTCAATGAAATCTTGTTGAAGAAGGCATGGAAATAAACTCAAGAACCTATAGATAAACCTGATGAAATGCATTGTGCTTCCACCTATAGCATCACCAACTAGAGAAAACATTCATTAGTTATAAGTTAATCAAAACAAAACATAGGTTATCACAATATACAAGTCAAGGTGCTTGGTGATTCCTCATGAGCAAACTTAAATATAGGGAGAAGAACCAAACCCTAGTGTGATCTTGTTGTAATTGAGTTGATATGAGATGATAGAGGAATCTTAGGGGGGGAAATTGGGGTACAACAATATGCATAACTCAATCTCAACTTAGAACTCAACACATCTTATAGACTGTTCCAAAAATCAGAAGTAAACCTTGGATTTCTATCAGATACAACACTCGATGGAACACCGTGTATCTTCACAATTACACAGATATAAATCTCTGCCAACTTCAGCACAGGAAAATTGATATTAATCAGAATAAAATGAGATGATTTTTCTAGCCTATTAACAATCAGCCAAATCGTATTATGTCCTCTTTAAGTACTTGGCAGCCCCGTCATAAAGTCCATAAACATATTATCCCGCTTCCATTCCGGAACTTCTAATGGTTCCAATAATCCCGTAGGTTTCTGATGTTCAACTTTCGACTTCTGATAAGTCAAACACACATACACAAACCATGCTACATCTTGTTTCAATATGGGCCACCAAAATAACTTCTTCAAGTTGTGATACATTTTAGTAGCCCCCAGATGAATAGTCAAGCTACTTCTATGACTTTCTTCCATAATGATCCTTTTCACCTCTGCGTCATCAGGAATACAAATTCCGTCTCGAAACTTCAACACACCTCGGGCATCTACTTTAAATTTTATACCCTCATATTGGTTACTCCCAACCATCAAGTCTACCAGCTTCACATCTAACTTCTGAGCCTGTCTAATGTTGTCCACTAAATCATTGTTAATCTTCAACATCCCGAACATCACACTCCGTGGTGTAAATTCACATACTAAACTCATGTCTCTGAACTGCTCGATCAATTCTAATTCTTTGACCATCATAGCAGACATATGTAATGTTGTCCTACTTAAAGCATATGCCATAACATTAACTTTACTAGGGTGGTAATTCAAGCCAAAGTTATAGTCTTTCAACAGTTTTACCCACCATATTTGCCTCATGTTCAATTCCTTCTGATCAAATAAATACTTTAAGCTATTGTGATCACTAAACACTTCAAATTTGGAATCATAAAGGTAATACCTCTAAATCTTTAGTACAAACACTACTGCAACTAATTCAAGATCATGAGTAGGATAATTCCTTTATGAATCCTCAATTGTCTCAATGCATAAGCTACTACTTTATCATTCTTCATAAGCACACCACCTAAACCCAATTTAGAAGCATTTAAATACACCACTTTAGCTTAACAAAACTTTCTTCACATTGGATGTCCCACACAAACGCTTCGCCTTTACAAGTCAGTTGAGTTAGCGGAAGTGCTAAATTAGAAAAACCTTTGATAAATATTTTGTAATAACCAGCTAAATCTAAAAAGCTTTTGATCTCCGTAACTGACTTCAAAGCTTCTCATTGCAACACTGTGTCTACTTTTAATGAATCCAAATCAATTTCATCACCTGAAATAACATGACCAAGAAAACTGACCTTCTCTAACCAAAATTCACACTTTGACAACTTTGCATATAACTTCTTCTCTTTCAACACTTGCAATATAATTCACAAATGCTCAACTTGTTATTTTTCTGATTTTGAATATATCAAAATATCGTCAATGAATACCACCGCTAACTGATCCAAATAAATGAAAAAGATACGATTCCTATACTCCATAAATACTCCTAGCGCATTAGTAACACCGAAAGGCATCACTGAATACTCATAATGTCCATATCGATTTCTAAAAGCTGTCTTCTGAATATTGTCATTCTTGACTCGAATTTGATGATAACCCGATCTCAAGACAATCTTGCTAAGCACGCGTGTACCTACCAATTGATCCATTAAGTCATCTATTCTTGGAAGTGGATACTTGTTTTTTATTGTCACTTTATTCAGCTGTGAATAATCAACACAAAGCCTCATACTATCATTTTTCTTTTCCAAGAGTAATACCCGAGCTCCCTAAGGAGATACGCTTGGTCTGACAAACTTATTTTCAAGTAAGTCTTATAACTGCTTCTTTAACTCTGTTAATTCAGATGTTGACATCCTATACGGTGCCATAGAAATAGGTATGGTACTGTTGTACTCCAAAATTTTCCCTCCTATATTTCTCAACAAATGTCATGAGAAGTCCCCAAACTGCCAAGGAAGTTCAAGAGTTGACCAGACAAACTCCCTCCTAATGCAGTCTACTTCAAATTAGGGTTTCATTTTGCATCAAGATGTTTGAGTCCAAAGGATCCCAAATTCTCACCATTGTCCTAATATGTTCTCAACATCATCCATGTCAAGTTTCAAGCCTTGCAGAGGAAGTTTGCTCAATCAATTGCTCAAGTGCCTGAAAGTTAATTGTGTTAGGTCAAAGGTCAACTATGGCCTAATACTGTCAAACCTAAAGATTTTTGGTCAACATCCTCATTTTGAAGTATCATTCATCATTTGATCAAGGGTTGATCATGATCCATCAAGGATTGCTCACAATTCATCAAAACCCAAAAGTTGCTAAATTAGGGTTTTTGCAGGAAAGGTCAACTCAACTTTGACCAAGCATAACTTTCTCATAATTTATCATAAATGACCCATACAAAGCTCATTTTGAAGATAATGCAACTCCTTACAATTCATATTCATCTCCTAAGTTCAAAATATGCACTCAAAAAAAGTTATAAATTTTAACATTATATTAAATCTTCGAAAGTCAACAAAAACACCTTTTGGGTCAAAGCTTCATATATGAACATGGAAGACTCAATTGATATGAGAACAAAAGGGTTGCTTAGAGGACATCCTGAGGTTTCTAAAAATTCCCAGAACACCCTCCCAGGGTCAAAATTAAGAGAGATACGCATTTTCAAAGTTGGTAATTTTTGGAAATTGTCAAAAGTCAACATTGATCAAATTTGCATTTTTTGCTAAATGGGCCCAACTTTTTATGCTTGCACTTCAATGATAACATAGTCCACGACCTATGGGACCCTCCATGATTTATTTATTCATTTATTTAATTTATTTTGATTTTTATTCATTTAAAATTCAAATAAAATCAAATAAATCTAAATAAATCATATATTGTGTTTTAGGGATGATTTTTGCATTGAAGGAAGATCTCATGTGCTGCCAATTAAGAATCAATTCGTTTAAGGCTGATTTGGTTTGAAAAAGATTGAATTTGAGCAAAATTAGAAAGATATCATATGCCATGAAAGACCAAATCAAATCTTCAGAATGGGCAAGATTGAGTTTGTTTTTGTTGACCTAACATGTTGTATTACATATACAGAAGCAAGGCAAGGCATGAGAGTAGGTTGAACAGTCGTGCAGAGCAAAAACAAAACTGAAAAATATCAAGAAAAAGTGGTGATCCAATTCTAAGTTACAGGCCATCCCAAGCCATCTTCACCTTGCCCATCGATTTATGGACGTCTCAGGATCGTGCTCCAGTCATTAGCAAGCCTTCCCACGTCCTGAAACGCGTTGTAGCAGTCACACGGTTAGCCAAAAATTTCGTTTTTGTTTTCATTGATTTATACATCCTTTGAACATTCTAATTACATATTCTTGTTCCTCATTAAGTTTGTAAGCTATTCATTTTATTCAATTGCGTTTTTGTTAATTGTATGTGAAATTTCCATGGCTAGGGTTTTTCGTTTGGTTTTAGGGCTTTGCAATACAGGTAAAATTGGACATTAATTCTGGTACCATGAGACTCGTGAGGATGAGACGAGTTGATTGGTACCAGCCATGGTGTGATCGGTGAAATGTCGCGGTAAGCAAGAGTCGCCACCGTCTTTTATTTTCTCCAACATGGAAAGGATAAAAGCACAGCAAAATTCCTTCTTTGAGAATGTTTCTCGGTTCGGGAGGTAGATTTATAGAAATGGAAGGTGTTAGCACCCTTTCTATCCATGGTTATCCATGGGCTCTTAGGTACTTGCTCACTCTATGTTTTCAAAAATTTGTTTGCTTTTCAAGTGTGTGTGGGTTTTGAAAAAAGTTTTGTTTGAAAATTTTCTAAGTAACTCTTGTATCTGTCCTCAAGAGTGTATAAAAAATTTGTTTGAAAACTTTTAGAAAGTGTGAGTGCGAAAAGTTGTTTTTGTTTGTTTTAAAAGAGCAAGTACCCATGAGAATCTACCTACTCTAAGGAATTAGGCTGTGTAAGAGTCCTTTAGATTGTGCTATCCCACCATTGAGAGGTAGGTAGCACCATCGTTGGAGTTATTCGGGTCAATTCGATTATAGGGACATGTGGTCACCAAAGCAATAGTAGGACACCTTAGAAGTAACCCTAATGTCCTAGATCCTTTTTATCCGACGCAACTGTTTCGAGGCAACTGGATCTTAGACAGGAGGGTGACCTCTAAGACGTCCTATACTTGATGACCACGTTCAAGGCAACCAGTGAGGCGTACCCTAAGAGTGGCATGTGCATGTCTGTTGTTTCATGTTAATGTTTATCTTGTACATGTTATTTGTGAGCTACGAATTGATTTTATTTTTCATACATATCTTTCATGCATTTTTAACAGTTAGGAGTGCGGAAAATAAATTGCGGAAAGGTAAATTCTCCGCTATTACAAGGCGCGGGTCTATACATCGCCAAAAACAAAAACCCGTTTTGAAAATAAGTGCGAAAAAAGTAAATAAAGCGATAAAGCCTAATTAATTATTACATTTCCTGAGCAGATACATAAATAATTAATTAAAACTAATATGCGCGCGAAAGAATGAATCGGGAACGTCCTAGGGTTTTGACCCTTTTTTTTGAGAAAGAATTGGATTTGTCCTTTTCGCAATTAATTAAAATTAAAACTAATAACTAATTAATTAATTTATTAAAAGAAAATTTTTTTTTTGTGTTTTTTATGTTTTTAATGAAAATAAAATAAAATAAAATTTAAAAGTCAAAAAGAAAAACCTAAATCTAAGCTTGAATTTATTTATTATGAAAGAAAGATAAAAATTATTCTAATTAGACTAAGTTAATGATATTTAGAATTTATTAAAAAGTAATTGAAATTAATAATAATGTTTTTTTTGTTTTTTTTGAGTTTTAATGTGAAAATGTTAATTTGTTAATTAATTAAATAGTGCTAATAATAATTACTAAAGAAAATAAAAGGAAAAAAGAAAAAATGAAAAAAAGGAAAATAAACCAAGGGTGTTGGGCCATCATTGGGGGTGAAGGAGAAATTCCAGCCCATTAAGCCAAGCCTGCGTTGACTTCTGGATCTGGTGTGCAAGCGCTGACTGGTTAATACCATAGTCTTCCATCTTTGGCCCTTGGATTGCTGTTTGTAAACAACTGGCGCCTAGATGGTTGAGGCGTACCGTGGAATTCACTTGGACATGCTGCACGAAATCACATTAAGAAAAACATGAATAATTATTTTGGGGGACCTGGGATTCGAACCCAGGTCCCAGCGCTCAACACACAAACGCCTTGGCCAGTTGAGCTGCATGTTTCATTTGATATAGTAATAAGAAGTGATTAATATATTGATGAATCAGCGTATATGCCTAAAAAATAAAAATAAACGCGCGTGACTTTTAAACGGGCCAATCACGTTGTGACGTATCTTCATCTTCTTCCTCAAAATTCCTGGTTATTTACCTGCGGATTTTTATCCGCAGGTAGTTTCGTAGGCTATGCTTAGAATCATCCCTAGGCCTCAAAAATCCATTCTAAGACCATGGTTGGTCTCGTCCAAGTCTCCTGGATTCATCCACGCTTATGATTTCTCTTGATTTTCCCTGAAAACAAAATGCAGCGCTGTGTAGAGAGTCTTAAGCCTTGGCAAGGGTCGTGTTGGCTTCAAGGGATGGCAAAGAAGAGGGCCACGTGCTTAGTTTGATCTGGAAATGTCTGCAACTATGTTTTTGGTCTCACACTTTTTTGACAACTTTGCACTTTTGCTCTGGCCGTTTCAGTGATCTTTAGGTTCTGAATTAGGTTTGTCACGCTTGCATATGTAGGTATCAATGAATTTAGGTCAGCAGCTGAGCCTTAACCTTGTGGAATTAAGTTTGGAGATTTTGTTTTAACACCATTGAAGAACATTCCATACTTGGAGCAAAACTTGGACTTTATGCTCAAAATGGCTTTGCACGAATTTGGTAGTTGGCTCATGACACATAAAAGCTATTCAAATCATAAAGATGCCATTCCATTAATTTTTGGATTTTATTTGAATTATTATGGATTTAAAATGAATTAAATCAATAAAAATTAAATAAAATAGGAAAATAAATTTTGGATCTTGAAATTAAGCATGGGACACGTGTATGGCATGACAAGGCTGAATCAAGTGGAAGAAAGTGGGCCCTTTTGTCAAAAATTGAAGTTTTAGGGATAGTTGACTTTTGCCATTTCACAAAAAATTCCCAACTTCTCCAATGCATATCTTGCTCAATTTTGATCATATGAACATGTTCTTGGACATTTTGGAAAGGTCTTGAAGTCCTCTAACCAATTCCTTTGGTCCCATGTCATTTTGATTTACCAATCTCAAGTTATGGTCTTTGACTTAAAATGCCTTTTTGTTGACTTTTGAAAATGACCTATAATGTAGAAATTGACAACTTTTTGTGAGAGTATTTCTTGGACTTGGAATGTGAAGATGAGTTGTAGGAAATGTCATCCCCTTCAAAATGAGCATTTGATGGGAGTTTTCTGATGAACCATGAAAAAGTTATGACTTGGTCAAGTTACAGTTGACTTTTCAGTTGTCCAAAAATGGAAACTTTTGCATCTTGATGACTTTTGAGCCATTCTTGTGGAATCATGATCAAGACTTGATCAAATGATGATTGTAGCTTCAAAATAAGATGTTGACCAAAAATTTTGACTTTTGACTGTAAAATGACCATTTTACCCCTACAGTTGATTGTGAAGCAACTAAGGCTTTTGACTGTGCAAACTGGCATTGTGAACCTTGAAACTTGACATGTAGATGCTTGACAATGTGCATAGGCCTATGGGACTTGATTGAGCCCTTGAAAACCTCAATTTCCCTGCAAGAACCAAAACCCTAATTTTGACTGGCTTAGGAGATGGTTTGATTGTGCAACTCCTTGAGTAGACTTGAGCAAATTGAGATGATGCTTGCCAAAACTTTGAAGAATATGGGAGGGCAAATTTTGGGGTACAACACATGGTCATTTATATTACCTATGGATAATTTTTGAAATACGCAGGGTTGTAGCTACAGCGCAATGTCCGTAGGTAAAGGTATCTAGGGCTAAGACGACGGTTGGGAGGAAGAAGATGGATACGTGGCACTCCTTGGTTGGACAATTTGAATTTAGCGTGTTTTTTTTCCATTAATCATTATTTTCCATATATTATATTTTGTTTTTATTATATATACGAATAAGGCAGATAGCTCAGTTGGCAAGCAGGGAGTGGAAGTATGCATAAGGACCTGGGTTCGATCCCCAGGTCCCAACCTTTGTTCATGATAATCCAACATGCTGCATATCACGAAATCCACCATGTACCCTCAACATCTGGCCATCCCATTCATCAGTGCCCCAGATCCAAGGCTTCCCCTCTGAAGGTCTACCATGCGCCTCCAATCAACTCACGCACCAGATCCAGCCAAGTCAAAATGGGCCATCAATCTTGGGCCCAACAATTCATATAGCACCCCCCCTTTTCAGCAAACACCACCAGGCCCATTTGCTAACCTTTTTTTTATTTCTTTTCTTTGTTTTTTATTCTTTAAATTTCCTTTATTTATTTTAATTCACAAATTATATTATTTTTCATAAAAGTCATAAAATCAATAATTCACAAAATTAGGATTAGTTTTTTTTATTATTTATCAAAATTAATCTTAATTTAGGTTAACTTAGGAAATTGTAATTTGTTTTTCATAAATAAAAATCAAAAATAGAAATTAGGTTAACTTTTAATTTTATTTTCCCTTTTTCTCAAATAGATACAAATACAAAAATAGGCTTTAGATTAAATTAATTCATTTTTTCTTAAAATTAAAATTAATTAGAATTAGGATTTTCTTTTTTAATTTAATAATTTTTCTATTTTCTTAAATAAAAAAACATGATAAAAACATTTTTTAATCAATCGCAAATAGGTTTAGTCGAGGGTCAAAACCCTAATCGCTTCACATTTAATTCATCGCGTGCGTTTTATTTATTTTGCCAATATTTTTTGTAACTATTCATGGTCTGTAATAGTTTAATTTAAGACTTTTTACTTATCGCTTTTTCCGGGGTTTTTTTGGCTATGTAATTAATCCCCTCCCCGAAGCCTTGTAATAGCATAGATTTACTTTCTCGCATTTTAATTCCCGCAAATATTTAACTGCTTAGATGAATGCTAATAGGATTGTATGACAAGAATGCATGACAAATTTAATACAGTTAGAAAACCCTAATGTGCAAAGACAAATAACTGAAAACAAATCACTCACGCATATCACTCTTAGGGTATACTCACACTTCGGTTGCCTTCGGTAAACGATCATTAAGTATAGGGCGTCTTAGTGGTTACCCTCTTGTCTAAAAGATCAAAATGTCCCGCTCGAATGTTGCCTCGGAAATGTTGCCTCAGAAATGTTGCCTCGAATATGATCTTAAGACTCTATGGTTATTACTAAGGTATCCTAATATTGCTTTAGTGATCGTACGTCCCTTTCGAATTGACCCTTACAACTCCAACGACGGTGCTACCTATTTCTCAATAGTGGGATAGCACTGTCTAAAGGAAACAAGAATAGAAAAAATCTTTTTTCGAGTAGGTAGATGCTAGTAGGTACTTGCTCAAATCAAAACTTTTACACAAACACTTTCAAAACAAATTTTCAAAACAACTTCGTCACACCTTTGAGGACTGATATAGGGGTTATCACAAAGTAAAACATTTTCAAAAACAAAGCACATACACAAGCAATTTTAAAAAGATGAGCAAGTACCTAAGAGCCCATGGAAAACAATGGATAGAAAGGGTGCTAACACCTTCCCTTTCTATAATCTACCCCCCGTACTCAGAATTTCTCGAAAAAGTATTTTTTTTCTGTACTTTTTTCCTTTTCGATTGGATGAAATAAAAGTCGGTGGCGACTCTTGCTTACCGCGAAATTTTGCAAACAAAAATGCAAAACACAAACCAGCATTTCAAACAGTCGGTTCTGCCACCGTATCACAGAACTGGCGACTCTGCTGGGGATTTTATTAAGTGGGGTATACCTTAGGATCTAGTTCATCATAATTGCTTCTCTCGATTGCTTTGTTTGCTTTACTTTTAAGGGTTTTGTTTGGGGTTACTAGAGATCCTAACTCGGATCTGGGGATACCTTTTAGGTAAGTAGAAATAGACTGTGAGGGAACTATACGGCGTAGATCGATATGGTTGAAGCAATATCTACGTTGATGTGGCACTTTGGTTGGTAACGGTATCCCTTGTGGAGAAACGAGGAGAATACGGGGCCCCTGTGTGGTTTCGTTAAGCATCAACTGACCTTAGAACCTTTAATCGCCCAACTGGGCCATTAGAAAGTAGTGAGATAGCCGGCCTCGGTGTAAAGCTAAGAACTGGTTGATACTCGATGCTACACTCATTGAGACCATACTCTCGAGATAGTTTCGGCTGTAAGAAAAGATTGTGTGAGCTGAAACCATGATCGATGGAGGATGGTCAGTGATATTGAGATCCTCTAGAACTCGGTTACTTTTTCTTGGACAGGTTGAAACCAACTTAACTTCAAGAGGGTACTACCTTTGACCTCATGCAAGCCTTAAACTTAAGGGCTTTGTGTGATTTGACTGTGTTTGCAATATATGTGTTTGCTATACCTGTGGTTTACCATGACATCATGCATCATAACATGGCATTAATGCTTCATTGCACTAACCATTTCAAAGACCAAGGGAATTTCTCTTTGTTCTGTTTTGCAGATTATGGCTTCCGTGTGCAGAAATACCATCTGAGTCAACTTTGTGCAAATACCTGCCCAACTTAAAGAGCTAGCCTCAAGAGTTTTTGAGACTTCTATGTTCATTAAGAGACACGGTCAACTTCTCAGCCTGGTTACTTAAAATCTTGACGAGCAGATGATGAGCGTACTATTTCAGTTCTTTGATCCTGTGCATCATTGCTTCCCCTTTCCAGATTACCAGCTGGTACCCACCTTAGAAGAGTTCTCTCATCTATTGGGCATATCCATCCTTGAACAGGTACCCTTCACAGGTATGGAAGAAGTTCCTAGACCAGAAGACATTGCCTCAACTCTGCATTTGAAACGGGCTGATGTAGTATCCAATTGGGAAATATGAAGCAGGGTCAAAGGTTTTCTAGCCAAATTTATGATAGACCAGGCTCAGCTATTTTGGGATGATTTAGATTTTCAAGCGTTTGAAGATGTCTTGGCTCTCCTTATCTATGGTTTGGTTCTCTTCCCGAATCTGGATTCCTTTGTATATGTGAATGCTGTCAAGATTTTCCTTTCTCGCAACCCTGTGCCTACCTTGCTGGGAGATATCTTGCATGCTCTCCACACCCGTACTATGAGGATAAGAGGAACTCTTATGTGTTGCATGTCGTTGATGTTGATGTGGTTTATTTCGCATCTCCCTAAGTCTGTGCTGAAGAACGAAGAAGGTTTGGGTTGTTCCTACAGAATAATGACACTTGCTCATACAAATATTCTTTGGTGTTCCCGGCCTATGGAAGACACTGTTGTTATTGACCGTTGTGGGGGATACCCTAATGTCCCATTGCTTAGAATCAGAGGGGGTATAACTTACAATCCTTGTCTAGCTTTGCGACAATTTGGTCGTGCTCGGAGAGATGGTCCCCATGAGTTACTTCTTGAGGACATTGTATTTGACTATAAGGAGGATGTTACGGAGCATCGCCGGAGGTTTATACAAGCTTGGGGCATGGTGAACAAATCTGACCCCCAAGAGTTGGGACCAAAGACTTCCCTTCCTATGCAGCCTTACCTCCAATGGGTCCAAGCTCGTGCCCAGAAGCTTGGGATTCCTTATGAGGCCGTATTACCATTGATTGTGGAGCCCACTAATGAAGAAGGCATTCCTTACACGGTTCTCTATGCTTACATGCCCACTGATCTTGGGGAATTGCAGAGGTCTTAGATTCAGCTGAAGAACGAGCGGGATACTTACTGGGAACAATACCATGAGCAAGAAAGAAAGATTTTAAAGCTCACCAGGCAGCTCGAGAAAGAAAGAGTGATCAATGACTACATTAGCACAAAGAAGAAGCAACCATGGGACTTTTGATTTTGCTTTTTCTAGTTTTAGATTTTGTTTTATTTACTTCTTTGTAACACCTTAAAGGCATTGTTGAACCTTTCAAAGTTAAGCTAATAAAGTTTTGTTTATTTTTGGTTTACAAATTTAAATCTCCCAAAGTCTTTGAAATCATTACATGTGCATCCCACTATCATGCACATCATTACAGGTACCATTACAGGTTTCTCATCTTCTTCGCTGCTTATTTCAGCAGAAATGTCTTCCGATCAAGCCATCAAAGATCTTCAGGCACAGAACGCCCAATTCCAACAGATGTTCATAAGTCTGGTTAAAGGGCAAGAGGATCTGAATACCCTTATCCAAAAAGAGAAGAAGAAGAAGAAGAAGGTCGGTATTCTGAATATGGGTAAAAGATTCGGAGAAAGATTGAGGCAACCAGCTGATCTGACCTCCTCATCCAAGGACGGGGAGCATCAAGAAAGGGCAAAGGACCCTAGTCCAGCAGTTTCTGATAATGATACTGATTATGATGATGAGCAATATCCTCCTGCTGAGGATAGATACAAACATCTAGAAGACCGTATGAGTGCTATGGAGATTCAGAAAATACCTGATTTAGATTTTGGAGAATTGGGACTGGTATCGAGAGTGGTGATCCCTCATAAGTTCAAAGCTCCAGTTTTTGCCAAGTACGATGGAGTATCCTGTCCAAAACTCCATCTCCGTTCGTATGTCAGGAAAATACAACCCCACACTGCTGATAGAAATTTGTGGGTACATTTCTTTCAAGATAGTCTGTCAGGGACTCAGCTTGAATGGTTCTATCAGTTGGAGGGAGCTAATGTCCGAAACTGGGAGGATCTTGCTGCTGCTTTCTACAAGCAGTATCAGTATAATTCCTACCTTGCTCCCACTCGTACTCAGCTCTAGGGTATGTCCATGGGTGCAGATGAAGGTTTTAAGGACTATGCTCAGAAGTGGAGAGACTTGGCTGGAAGAGTCCAACCCCCTTTGTCTGATAGGGAGTTGGTTGACATGTTCCTGGGGACGCTATCTGGTCCGTTTTTTAATCACTTGATCGGAAGCTCGTCATCTAGTTTCACTGAGTTGATTTTTACTGGAGAAAGAGTGGAGGCTGGAATTCGAAGTGGTAAAATTCAGAAGGATGCTTCGTCGAATTTAGCAAAGAAGCCTTTCACCGATAAGAAGGAAGCTAGTGCAGTCTATAGCCCGAGGGGCCAAAACAGATCTGAACACCGTCAAACGGTAAATGATGTAGTGATACCAAGACCCGCAGTTGCCCCACAACGCAACAATCAACAAAGAATGGAAAGACCACAACGGAAGTTTACCCGCATCAACATGACATTGGCCGAAGTGTTACCTCACCTGCTGAAATCCAACTTGGAGACCTTGATAGAGGCTCCCAAGAATCCAAACACTACCTCTCCCAAATACAATCCCAACGCGCGGTGCGCCTACCATTCTGAGAGTCTAGGCCACGATACGAATGATTGCTGGGCCCTAAGAAATAAAGTACAAGATTTTCTCGAAGCCAATGAGATAGAGTTCGATGCTCCAGAAAAGGCGAATGTTAAAACAGCTCCCATGCCCAAACATGGTCGTGGGGTTAATGTTGTCGTCACCGATTTGTTTGTGACCTCGGTTGAAGAAATTTCTACTCCTCTGATGACCGTTAAGAAGAATTTGTTGTTGGCCGGTTTATTTCCGGGTTGTGGTGAAGGTTGCCACATGTGTTCGATTATACCTACTGGTTGCTATTTGTTGAAGTCAGGTGTTCAGCGCCTGATGGATAATAAAGAAATTTTGTTTGAGAAGACTATGACTCATGTTGTTCCCTCTGAAGACGTCGCCATTATGACCATTTCCGCCAACCCTTCCAAGGTTTCCTCGAGAAAACCTATTAGGGTTACACATGTTCCAAGAATTTCCCCACTAATAATCACTGTTCCTGGTCCCATTCCGTACACCTCAGACAAGGCTGTCCCATGGCATTATGGTGTTGATGTGTATTACCATGGTGTTAAGCAATATCTAAAGACTGAAGAATCTGATACTGATGTCAGTAATATTTTCGGGACTAGTAAAGTTACACGAAGTGGAAGGGTCTTCTCTCCCGAGATTTCCCCGAAGACTATCATCAAGCCTACCGTTATTCTAACTGCTGCTCCAGCCAGCACTCCTGACATTTCTCCTGTTCCTACCCCTGTTATTACACCTGCAACTATTCCTGTTCTTACTCCAGTTATCATCCCTGTTGCTGATCCATCTGAGACTCGGGGCAAAGAAATTATAGGTGAGCCTGCCGTGACGGAGGCACCTAGGAAAATCATTTTAGAAACCTCTAAACCAGAAATAGAGGAAATCCTGAAGATTATCAAGAAGAGCGACTACAATGTGGTCGAGCAGCTGGGGAAGACCCCGGAAAAGATATCCATGATGTCCCTGCTATTGTGTTCTGAAGCCCATGCAAAGGCTTTGATTGCATTCCTCAAGACTGCGCATGTGCCGCTGGAAACCTCAGCAGATCAGTTCAAAGATTGTGTGGCCAGCCTGACTGCTGACAACGGGCTGGGTTTTTCAGATGTGGATCTGACACCGAAAGGAAGAAGTCATAATGATGCTCTACACGTCTCGATCGAGTGCAGGGGCACCATTATGGCCCATGTGCAGGTAGATACCAGGTCCTCACTAAATGTTCTGCCAAAGAAAGCATTAGACTATCTGGATTGTGAGGGTTTGACTCTAAAGCCTAGTATCATTTTGGTAAGGGCTTTTTATGGATAAAAAATAATGGTGCACGGGGAAGTGGACATCCCTGTCAGAGTGGGTTCTCAGACCTTTGGGTCCACCTTCTATGTAATGGACATCAGACCATCGAATTCATGCTTATTGGGTCGTCCTTGGATTCATAAGGCTGGGGAAGTTATGTCCACACTCCATCAAATGCTAAAATACCCAGTAAAGGGGAAGATTATCACGGTGCGAGGTGAAGAAGAGTATATGGTAAGTCATCTCAACTTCTTCCGCTACGTGGAGATGGATGGGGAATTCATAGAAACGCCTTGTTAAACTTCGAAGAGGTCCCTCAGACTTTGGCGTCAACTGAAGTTACTACCAACAAACCTCTGATGAAGATGGCTTCTCTCAAGGATGCCAGGGCTGCAGTTGAAGAAGGTGGTTGTACCAATTGGGGTCAGCTCCCTGACTTCACTCACAAAACTGACAAATTTGGTCTGGGCTTTACTACAGGGGCTCAAAGGGCTGTTCGGCACACACGGATTGGAAGACCTCCTCTACACATCAGCAATCAGGAAGTTAATGCAATTGAGGACAGTGGAGAGGATTCAGACATCGACAGTTGGATCAACCCAACAACCAATAGTGGACTGAACAACTGGACGGCGAAGGAATTCCTACTTGTTTCTTTTATTCCACAGTAATTGACTTTTGTTTTAAGATATGTAATAAACAGTTTGAAACTTTGTGGCCCGGTGCCTTTCCCGAGGCACCTTGGCTTTGATTGTGAGGGCTTATTATTTATCATTTCATATATCATTAATAATGAATTGGACGTTTCTTACATTACAAATTATGCACTCCTTGTTTTTCTTTTCTGTCTCTCACTTTATCGAAACAACTTTTCTCTTACACATACTCACGTATCATACTACAGATCCATATCCACTCTGGATCACATTGATAACGACTCTTCTACTGCGAGTTATGACTTCAAAAATCAGATCAACCAAGCTGAGGACGAAGGTGAGGATGATTGTGAGGTGCCTGGAGAGCTTGCTAGACTATTACAGCAGAAAGAAAGGGCCATACATCCGCATGAAGAGCCAGTTTAATCAGTGAATTTGGGTACAAAGTAAGACAGGAAAGAGGTTAAGATAAGTGTGAATCTGGAGCCTAGTGTCAAGCAACGGTTAATACAGATGCTACACGACTATGTTGAAATCTTTGCATGGTCCTATGAAGACATGTCGGGTCTGGACACTGATATTGTGGTACATCGCCTGCCGACTAAAGAAGACTACCCTCCGGTAAAGCAGAAGGTCCGCCGTATGCTCCTTGAAATGTCAGAGAAAATTAAGGCAGAGGTCATAAGACAATTCGAAGCAGGATTTTTAGCTGCCACTTCTTATCCGCAGTGGGTTTCCAATGTTGTTCTGGTACCTAAGAAGGATGGTAAGGTACGAATGTGTGTGGACTATAGAGATCTGAACAGGGCAAGCCCCAAGGATGACTTCCCGCTTTCTCACATTGATGTTCTAGTCGATAACACCGCGCAACACAAGATCTTCTCCTTCATGGATGGTTTTTCTGGCTACAACCAGATCAAGATGGATCTTAAGGACATGGAGAAGATAACCTTCATTACACAGTGGGGCACCTTCTATTACAAGGTGATTCCTTTTGGGTTGAAGAATGTTAGGGCAACTTATCAGCACGCCATGATCGCTTTGCTCCACGATATGATTCACCACGAGATCAAGGTTTATGTTGATGACATGATAGCCAGGTCCCAGACTGAGGAAGAGCACCTTGATCATCTCCAGAAACTATTTTACAGGTTGAAGACGTACAAGCTGAGGTTAAATCCGAACAAGTGCACCTTCGGGGTAAGGTCCAGAAAGCTTCTGGGTTTCGTTGTCAGTGGCAAAGGTATTCAGGTAGACCCTGCAAAAGTAAAAGCCATACAGGAGATGTCGGTTCCCCACACAGAAAAGGAAGTTAGAGGTTTCTTGGGACGTCTAAATTACATCACCCAGTTTATTTCACATCTGACTGCTACTTGTGAGCCAATCTTCAAGCTGTTGAAGAAAGATCAAGTGGTAAAGTGGAATGATGAATGCCAGACCGCCTTCGAAAGAATCAAGGAATACCTTCAAAAACCACCAATTTTGATGCCTCCAGTTGAAGGAAGACCCTTGATTTTATACTTGACAGTGCTAGACAATTCAATGGGGTGTGTGTTGGGGCAGCATGGCGAGTCTGGCCGAAAAGAGCACGCTATTTACTACCTTAGCAAAAATTTTATCGACTGTGAGACCCGATACTCATTGCTCGAGAAAACTTGTTGCGCTTTGGCATGGGCTGCTCACTGGCTGAGACAGTATATGCTGACTCACACCACTTTGTTGATATCAAAAGTGGATCCAATTAAGTATACTTTCGAGAAGCTTGCCTTGTCCGGAAGAATAGAAACATGGCAGATGATCTTGACCGAGTACGACATCCAATACACAACTCAAAAAGCAATCAAGGGGGGTGTATTGGCGAATCATTTGGCGCATCAGACCGTGGATGACTTCCAGTCCATGAATTTCGAGTTCCTGGATGAGAATATCATGTTAATAACCGACTGCGAAGAACCTGGACTGGATGAAGGACCCGAGGAGGGATCCCAATGGTCTATGTATTTTTATGGAGCCTCGAACGCGTTGGGTAATGGCATTGGCGCTGTAATTATATCTCCTGAGGGCTGTCATACTCCGTTCACCGCCCGATTGTATTTTAACTGCACCAACAATATGGCGGAGTATGAAGCGTGTATCCTGGGTCTTCGAGCTGCTATTGACCTGAGGATTAAGTTCTTGAGTGTATTCGGAGATTCCGCTCTGGTGATAAGTCAGATCAAAGGCGAGTGGGATACGAAGCACCCAAATCGTATTCCTTACAAAGAGTATGTACTGACATTGCTCCCACAATTTGAGGAGATAACCTTTGAACACTTCCCAAGAGAGGAGAATTAGATGGGGGACGTTATAGCTACCATGTCTTCTATGTTCCAAGTCAGGTGGGACAATGAAGCTCCCCAGATTACCATCGACAGGTTGGACGAACCCGCAAATTGTTGCGACATTGAGACAAAAGAGGTATCAGATAAACTCTGGTTTCATGAGGTAAAGAAGTATCTTGAGGCTCAAGAATACCCCGAGGGGGAATCTGTTAATGATAGCAAGTTTCTGAGAAGGTTCGCTGCGAAGTTCTTCATCAGTAATGGAATTCTCTATAAGCGTTACCATGATTCAACCTTACTGCGATGTGTAGACAAGAGCGAGGCAGAAAGGATCATGGCAGACCTACATGAAGGCATCTTCGGAACTCATTCCAGTGGACATACCATGGCGAAGAAAATCCTACGGGCAGGATACTACTGGTCCACTATGGAAGCTGATTATTATCAGCATTCGTGAACCTATCATAAGTGCCAAGTCTATGCTGATAAGGTGCATGTGCCTCCGGTTCCCCTGAATGTTTTGACAGCTCCTTGGCCCTTTGCAATTTGGGGCATTGACATGATTGGCGAGATCAGACCTACTGCGTCTAACGGGCATCATTTCATTCTGGTAGTGATTGATTACTTTATGAAGTGGGTTAAGGCAGCTTCCTTTGCTACGGTAACCAAGAATGTCGTGGCGCGGTTTATCCGACATAATCTGATATGTCAATATGGTGTACCAGAGAGGATTATTACTAACAACGGTACAAATCTCAATAACACAATGATCACCGAGCTCTGCAAACAGTTCAAGATTCAACATCATAACTCTTCTCCCTACTGGCTGAAGATGAATTAGGCTGTTGAAGCGGCTAACAAAAACATCAAGAAGATTGTGCAGAAGATGACAGGACATACAAAGACTGGCACAAGATGTTACCATTCGCTCTTCATGGGTACCGCACCTCAGCACGGACATCGACAGGGGTAACACCCTACTCTTTGGTGTATGGCATGGAGGCAGTCCTACCCATCGAAGTCCAGATACCCTCTCTCAGGATTATGAAGGATGCGAGTTTGAACGAAGACGACTAGATCCAAACCCGACTTGATCATCTGAATCTAATTGATGAAAAGAGACTTACTGCTATCTGTCATCAAGAATATCAAGTTGGGGATCTAGTGATCAAGTGCATCATACTACCGCAAGGTGATCCCAGGGGCAAATGGACCCCCACATACGAAGGGCCATTTGTGGTTAAGAACATTTTCTCAGGAGGAGCTATGATTCTAACCACCATGGATGGTGACGACCTTCCCCACCCCGTCAATGCAGACATAGTGAAAAGATACTACGCATAATCAAAGACCTTCTAGGTTGACTGGCCTAGGACAAAATAAGGGCTTCCCGGCGAACTAAAAGGGTTCGGGAAAAAGTAAGGGATGAAAATGAAAAAAACTGTACACTCGGCAAGTCGAAAACCTGAAAAAGGCAACTTGGGCAAAAAAGGGTATCCCGGTGGACTGAAAACGCGAAAGGGCGGTCCAGGAAAAAATTAGGGATCGAAGCATAACACTATGTCTCATTGGATCATCTTGCAACCAGACTTCGGTATAGACTATCAAACTCAGACGGCGCCAATCAATCTGATCCACCTTCGACCAAGTAGAAAAGTGATGAGACGCTTAAAGATATAGAAGCAATAGCAAAGTTGGAACCCAGTGGGGTTGTTTCACATAGTTGTTTTTCTTTCTTTTGCATAAGTTGTATAATTTCTATTTTCTGGTGGTGTTCTCTTACTAGAACGTCAGCCTCTTTGTATAAAACGCCTATTACAGGCCAACTTCAAAAATCAATACAATTCATTTTTACAAGAAATTTCAATTTGTTTTTCTTTTTTCTGTTTTGTTTTGCAAGAACATCCAATGGTTCATTTTTGATATATGCATTTGAAAATAATTGCTGCTCATAAATATTTACACAAGAAACAAAGATGATTACTCGTAATTCCAGGAACAGGGAAAATAAGAAGTGTCCAAACCTTACAGTTACTCTGCCCATCAGGTACAGGGATAGAGCCAGTTTGCGAACATAAGTGGTGGTGCATACACTCCCCACAGGGTAAAAAGTATCCAAAGACAATGATGTTAGCATTCCCGAATAGGACATAACTCTTCCCAGCTGAGGTTCACGATCGCGAGTGAGTCAGTATATTTTCCCCCCAAGCAGAGTTTATTTCTCTCACAAGCAGAAATTCAATCCCCGACAGAATTCATTATCACCAGCAATGGTAATTCATCCCCAGTTGAGTTATCTCTCCAAGATAGCAGATCTATCAACAAAGTATCTCCTCTCCAACCGAGTTATTCCCCGCAGAGTTATCCTCAGACAGGGTCTTTTCCGTCAGAATATTCGCCAGCCGAGGGGAAAATCCCCAGCATAGACATTTTTTTGTTCACCATCCCCAACTGAAGTAGAGGAACTATGGCTCTTTACAAGCAGTCAAGAATACTATTTCTCATATCCTCCAAACAACAGTTAGGGATTTATTTTCTCGGACTCAGATTATTATGACAGCATTTCATACATCATGACATGTGCATACATTAAATATAGCATAGTCTCATTTATTTTGAGAACTTCATCATACAAAGCATCTTATGCATCGCGTATAACTAACCCTGTATTTCTTTTAGGAAAGATAATTATTATCAGTAATTTCCAGCAAGTCCATGATCAACACTCAAAGCTAAACCGAGTAATCGTCGGTATGACCGAAGTAACCCTACTACCCAGGTTCCTTCTCAAGCCCTACTATCCAGGCTTTCGTTTCAAAGTAACCCTACTATCCAGGTTCCTTCTCAAAGCCCCGTTATCCAGGCTTTCATTTCGAAGTAACCCTACTATCCATGTTCCTTCTCACAGCCCTGTTATCCAGGCTTTCATTTCGAAGTAAGCCACCTATCCAGGTTCCTTCTCACTGCCCGACTATCCAGGCTTTCATTTCGAAGTAACCCTACCATCCAGGTTCCTTCTCAAAGCCCTGCTATCGAGGCTTTCATTTCAAAGTAACCCTACTATCCAGGTTCCTTCTCACATCCCTACTATCCAGGCTTTCATTTCAAAGTAACCCTACTATCCAGGTTCCTTCTCACAGCCCTACTATCCAGACTTTCGTTTCGAAGTAACCCTACTATCCAGGTTCCTTCTCACAGCCCTGCTATCCAGGCTTTTATTTCGAAGTAACCCTACTATCCATGTTCCTTCTCACAACCCTACTATCCAGGCTTTCGTTTCGAAGTAACCCTACTATCCAGGTTCCTTCTCACAGACCTGCTATCCAGGCTTTCATTTCGAAGTAACCCTACTATCCAGGTTCCTTCTTACAACCCTACTATCCAGGCTTTCGTTTCGAAGTAACCCTACTATCCAGGTTCCTTCTCACAGCCCTACTATCCAGGCTTTCATATCGAAGTAACCCTACTATACAGGTTCTTTCTCACAACCCTACTATCCAGGCTTTCATATCGAAGTAATCCTACTATCCAGGTTCCTTCTTACAGCCCTACTATCTAGGCTTTCATATCGAAGTAACCCTACTTTCCATGTTCCTTCTCACAGCCCTTCTATTCAGGCTTTCATTTCGAAGTAACCCTACTATCCAGGTTCCTTCTCATAGCCCTACTATCCATACTTTCGTTTCGAAGTAACCCTACTATCCAGGTTCCTTCTCATAGCCCTACTATCCAGGTTCCTTCTCATAACCTTACTATCCGGGTCCTTCCTCTCTCATCCCCTGACAGCAGTCCACAACACTGTAAGACCGGGACCCTATCAAACACAATTGGTTTCACATTTCTCCAGAAAGTCGTGGTGCAGCATCTACCCCGACCAAACACTAGGTTCACTGCCGCTTCCCAAACCGAAATTATTCCCCAGTAGAGTAACGGACGACTGAAGCTCCTAAAACTCTATTTCTCTCAAGATAGAGACCAGCATTCCCCAACGAAGTCCTCCTCAACAACAGGTATACAGGATCTCGCAAAGGAATCTCTTATGCGATCGACACCTCTTCGGATGGCATCTTTAAGCCCATCTTCCGGCATCGACTTCCAAATGTCATCTATAAGCCCATTCCCGATATCATAAATCAAGTATCACTTCATGCGAGTGCAAATTTATGGGCACTCTAGTGTTCAATTATCTTCCACCTTCAGATCACGAAAGGCAGACGAGCCAATCTACATCCTCAGGTTTAAGAAGATTGAACAGGGGCAGTTGTTGTACCCTAAAATTTTCCCTCCCATATCTATCAACAAATGTCATGAGAAGTCCCCAAACTGCTCAAGGAAGTTCAAGAGTTGACCAGACAAACTCCCTCCTAAGGCAGTCTACTTTAAATTAGGGTTTCATTTTGCATCAAGATGTTTGAGTCCAAAGGATCCCAAATGCTCACCATTGTCCTAATATGTTCTCAAGATCATCCATGTCAAGTTTCAAGCCTTGCAGAGGAAATTTGCTCAGTCAACTGCTCAAGTGTCTGAAAGTCAAATGTGTTAGGTCAAAAGTCAATTGTGGCTTAATACAGTCAAACCTCAAGATATTTGGTCAACATCCTCATTTTGAAGTATCATTCATCACTTGTTCAAGGGTTGATCATGATCCATCAAGGATTGCTCACAATTCATCAAAACCCAAAAGTTACTAAATTAGGGTTTTTGCAGAAAAAGTCAACTCAACTTTGACCAAGCATAACTTTCTCATACTTTATCAAAAATGACCCATCCAAAGATCATTTTGAAGATAATGAAATTCCTTACAATTCATCTTCATCTCCAAAGTTAAAAATATGCACTCACAATAATTTATGAATTTTGACATTATAGGTCATTTTGGAAAGTCAACAAAAACACCTTTTGGGTCAAAGCTTCATACATGAACATGGAGGACTCAATTGAGATGAGACCAAAAGGGTTGCTTAGAGGACATCCTGTGGTTTCTAAAAAGTCCCAGAACACCCTCCTAGGATAAAAATTGATAGAGATATTCATTGTCAAATTTGGCAATTTTTGGAAATTGTCAAAAGTCAACATTGATCAAATTTGCATTTTTTGCTAAATGGGTCCAAATTTTTATGCTTGCACTTTAATGATAACATAGTCCACGACCTATGGGACCATCCATTCTTTAATTATTCATTTATTTAATTTATTTTGATTTTTATTCATTTAAAATTCAAATAAATCTAAATAAATCATATATTGTGTTTTAGGGATGAGTTTTGCATTGAAGGAAGATCTCATGTGCTGTCAATTGAGAATCAATTCGTTTAAGGCTAATTTGGTTGGAAAAAGATTGAATTTGATCAAAATTGGAAAGATATCATATGCCATGAAATACCAAATCAAATCTTCAAATGGGCAAGATTGAGTTCGTTTTTGTTGACCTAACATGTTGTATTACATATATAGAAGCAAGGCAAGGCATGAGAGGAGGTTGAACAGTCGTGTAGAGCAAAAACAAAACTGAGAAATCTCAAGAAAAAGTGGTGATCCAATTTTAAGTTACAGACCATCCCAATCCATCTTCACCTTGCCAATCGATTGATGGACGTCTCAGGATCGTGTTCCAGTCATTAGCAAGCCTTCCCACGTCCTGAAACGCGTTGTAGCAGTCACACGGTTAGCCAAAAATTTCGTTTTTGTTTTAATTGATTTATACACCTTTGCACGTTCTAATTACATATTCTTGTTCCTCATTGAGTTTGCAAGCTATTCATTTTATTCAATTGCATTTTTGATAACTGTATGTGAAATTGCCATGGCTAGGGTTTTTTGTTTAGTTATAGGGCTTTGCAATACAGGTAAAATTGGACATTGATTATGGTACCATGAGACTCGTGAGGATGAGACAAGTTGATTGGTACCAGCCATGGTCATTTATATTTCCTATGGACAATTTTTAAAATATGCAGGGTTGTAGCTACAGCGCAATGTCTGTAGGTAAAGGTATCTTGGGTTAAGACGACAGTTGGGAGGAAGAAGATGGATGTGTGGCACTCCCTGGTTGGACAATTTGAATTTAGCGCGTTTGTTTTTCCATTAATCATTGTTTTCCATATATTATATTTTGTTTTTATTATATCTACGAATAAGGCTGATAACTTAGTTGGCAAGCAGGGAGTGGAAGTATGCATAAGGACATGGGTTCGATCCCCAGGTCCCAACCTTTGTTCATAATATTTTTCAAAAGGTAATCCAGCATGCTGCATATCAAGAAATCCACCATGTACCCTCAACATCTGGCCATCCCATTCATCAGTTCCCCAGATCCAAGGCTTCCCCTCAGAAGGTCTACCATGCGCCTCCAGTCAACTCACGCACCAGATCCAGCCAAGTCAAAATGGGCCATCAATCTTGGGTCCAGCAATTCAGATAGCACCCCCCTTTTCAGCAACCACCACCAGGCCCATTTGCTAACCTTTTTTTATTTCTTTTCTTCATTTTTTATTCTTTAAATTTCCTTTATTTATTTTAATTCACAAATTATATTATTTTTCATAAAAGTAATAAAATCAATAATTCACAAAATTAGGATTAGTTTTTTTTTTATTATTTATCAAAATTAATCTTAATTTAGGTTAACTTAGGAAATTGTAATTTGTTTTTCATAAATAAAAATAAAAAATAGAAATTAGGTTAACTTTTAATTTTATTTTTCCTTTTTCTCAAATAGATACAAATACAAAAATAGGCTTTAGATTAAATTAATTCATTTTTTCTTAAAATTAAAATTAATTAGAATTAGGACTTTCTTTTTTAATTTAATAATTTCTCTATTTTCTTAAATTACAAAACATGATAAAAACATTTTTTTAATCAATCGCAAATAGGTTTAGTCGAGATTCAAATCCCTAATCGCTTCGCATTTAATTCATCGCGCGCGTGTTATTTATTTTGCCAATATTTTTTGTAACTGTTCATGGTCTGTAAAAGTTTAATCTAGGACTTTTTACTTATCGCTTTTTCCAGGTTTTTTTTGGCTATGTAATTAATCCCCTCCCCGAAGCCTTGTAATAGTGTAGATTTAGTTTCTCGCTTTTTAATTCCCGCAAATATTTAAGTACTTAGATGAATGCTATTAGGATTGTATGATAAGAATGCATGACAAATTTAATACATTTAGAAAACCCTAATGTGTAAAGACAAATAACTGAAAACATGTCACTTGCACATATCACTCTTAGGGTATACTCACACTTCAATTGCCTTCAGTAAACGATCATTAAGTATAGGGCATCTTAGTGGTTACCCTCTTGTCTAAAAGATCAAAATGTCCCGCTCAAATGTTTCCTCGGAAATGTTGCCTCGAATATGATCTTAAGACTCTAGGGTTATTACTAAGGTATCCTAATATTGCTTTAGTGATCGTACGTCCCTTTCGAATTGACCCTTACAACTCCAACGACGGTGCTACCTATTTCTCAATAGTGGGATAGCGTTGTCTAAAGGAAACAAGAATAGAAACAATCTTTTTTCGAGTAGGTAGATGCTAGTAGGTACTTTCTCAAATCAAAACTTTTTACACAAACACTTTCAAAACAAATTTTCAAAAAAACTTCGTCACACCTTTGAGGACTGATAGAGGGGTTATCACGAAGTAAAACATTTACAAAAACAAAGCACATACACAAGCAATTTTAAAAAGATGAGAAAGTACCTAAGAGCCCATGGAAAACCATGGATAGAAAGGGTGTTAACACCTTCCCTTTCTATAATCTACCCCCCGTACTCAGAATATCTCGAAAAGGATTTTTTTTCTGTACTTTTTTCCTTTCCGATTGGATGAAATAAAAGTCGGTGGCGACTCTTGCTTACCGCGACATTTTGCGAACAAAAATGTAAAACACAAACTAGCATTTCAAACAGTCGGTTCTGACACCGTATCACAGGTACCAAGGACAAGATCAACAGCAAATTCCACTTCTCTTTCTGGAGGCACATCTAGAATATCATCTAGGAAAACATCCGGGAAATCACATACTACTCGTAACTCATTGATCGGAGCCTGATTCTCAAGAGATAAAGACGCCATTAACAAAAACACCAGAGCTTTATCCTGCATCAACTCATTCAGCTGTCTAGTAGATAAGTATCCAGCTTCCTCCTCCTTGTCGAGAGCAGAAAACCAAACACATTTGTTATAGAAATTAATATGAATATAATTATATTCCAACAAGTTCATACCCAAAATCACATCCAGACCACTCAGCGGTAAACAAACTATATCCACAACAAAATCTCTATCATAGATTGACAAAGGACACTTCAAACACACTAGAGAAGTTGTCATCAATCCCTTAGCTGGAGTATCGATAACCATCTCTCCATCCTTAGAAGATAATACAAGACCCAACCTTTTCATACATTCGGCAGTAATAAAATAATGTGTAGCACCAGTATCAAGAATAGTAATTAAAGGAGTACCATGAATGAAACATATACCCCTGGTCAAGCGGTCTCCACTGGATGTCTGAGTTCCTACTAAAGCAAACACCTTTCCACTAGATTAGGCTTGCTTCAATTTCTGACACTGAGTAATGATATGCCCTTCTTTAGCATAGTTAAAACATATTACTTCTATGTGTTTACAATCGGTTATTTCATGCCCAGCCTTACCATAACGGAAACACCTCTTCATTCCCTCAATACACGTAGTATTGCGATGACTAGGTTTTCCACATCTGAAACATATAATACCAGCAGGGGAACCTCTCCCACTTTGACTCTTACCATCAACAAATTTATGTTTTCCTTTGTCTGTCGGAGCATTGTAAGGCTTCCCACGGTTTTGTTGTTGTTTGCCCATCCTATCATTCATGATCTTGTAGTGAGCCTTAATGTCCTCTTCATAAATTCTAGAGCTATTTACAAAATCTAGAAACTTATGAATTTTTTTATGCCCAATGGCCTTCTTGATCTCTATACGCAAGCCATTTTCAAACTTTATGCCCTTAGACAATTCAGCAGTTGCCTCACTATAATGAGGGTAGAACTTTGCCAACTCCACGAACTTAACAACATAGTCAGTTACTAATAAATCTCCCTGTTTCAGTTCTAGAAATTCAATTTCTTTCTTACCGCTGACATTTTCCAGAAAGTACTTTCTCAGAAATTACCTACTAAAAACAACCCACATAATCTCTTCACCTTCACCATCCAGTCTTTGACGAGTGCTAACCCACCAGTCATCGACTTTTCCTTCCAGCTGATGCATACCAAAGCCTACATTTTATGCATTTGTATAATCCATAATCTGAAATATCCTCTCGATATCTTTGATCCAACTTTGCGCTTCATCGGGTTCATGTTTACCCTTGAACATAGGTGGATGGTTCATATAGAAGGTTTCAAAGATGCATGATCCATTGTTCCCACTAGCATTAGGCTGATGTTGCACAGCCTGAGCCAAAGCCTGCAAAGCATCAGCAAGTGTAGTATCGTTCTTTCCAGCCCTCACTCTGTTACACATCATAACATAAAACACTAGTTAGAAGAAACACATCAACAATATTCAACTGTCACACTACACTACTGACTCGACAACCTAGCCGGAAGGACCTACCTGCTCTGATACCCCTAAAGTAGAACCATATTTCCCCAACGGTAATTTAATAAAATCATAGTAAATTAATTCATAAAAGAAACATCAATAATAGGATGCCATATTTTGTAACGTATAAAAAACCTACTCGTGCATAACTGGATTGATACATAACACATTTTTTGGATGAACCGACAATACTTTTTAATATAGTTCTCAATTTCAACTTTATTAACACAACAGAAAGAATTCAAGTTTTTCATTAAAACTTCCTCAACCAAAATCAAACAACATTTAACCAAACAAGTGGGATTTCATAATACTTCAGCATAAATCACCAAAATAAAACAACGAAATAAGCAAGCGTTCATCCCCTGAGTGTTACATATCAGAGCACTGACACCGACTCAAGGATAAGAAGAGCAACCTCTTCTAGACTCCGCAACTCAGACTATTCCTGGTTATCTGCATGTTACCTACGTAGAGGCAACATTCAAACAGAACGGGTGATATATCACAATAATATAATAAGTTATATAATCATAAGTATATGATAGATATATCATTCAAGATTTCAAGCTCACCAATCATTAATTATATAAATAATTCAATCAAAATGCAATGCCATTGATATCGATGCACGATGCATGTGGTACCATCAGGGCATAAGCCCTATCCACAAAGCCAAATTTGGGATATTAAAATACGGAAAAATCCAGGCTAACAACATAAGCTAATTCTGGCTATCAACATACAACCAAATTCGGACCAACAATATAAGCTAAATTCAGGCTTTCAATGACGCATGTATGTAAAACGGACATGCAACAACAAGATTATACAACTATAAGGAAATACCCTTCAACCAAAAAACTAATCTGGGCCAACAAAATCATCCCCACCATTATGAAATCAACACTAATTATGCAACAAAAGAGAATAAGCTCTCAATCTTATGCCAATCCAGGCCAATCACATCATAATTATCCAATAATATAACATATTGTCCATTCATACACATTCACAAAATTTGTCGTGTTCAGTTATCACGAATAAACCTCAATATATTTGACACAGACACCCAAGGAATAAGCGTTCAGCCATAAATAATTCACATATTGTTATCAAAGTTATGATCTAATTGCAGTAAATATTTTTAGCTTTCCAATTGTCTGAACGGTGTGTCAAACGGGCACCCGAGTCAAAAGTTATTAATTTTCAAAGTTTGCAAAAATTTGTCAGCTTCAATGGTAACCGGTTACTGCATATTGGGTAACCGATTAAACCCATGAAACTCAAAAATACAAGCTACTATCCAGTTGGGTAACCGGTTACCACATATCTAGTTGGTGTTTTGTTCCAAGATTTAAGTAGATTTTTCTGCATAATTGGTGTAACCCTCAGCTTGTGGATCAACAACAAATTGGGTGAAGATTTCGAAGCCCATGGATTGCTGATGAGTTTATAAAAGAAAAACCTAAACCTAATGTTAGTAAGAACAAGAGAAAAAATAAGGGGAACATGGTTATTCGAGAGTATTAGGGTTTGAGAGTTTTTCATGTTGATACATATAGTTTGACTGATTTTTTATTGTTCATTTTCAATCAATCGTGAGCTTTTAAGCAAAGAGTGAATTATGTGTAATTAGAAGTTTGATATTCTATTTTGGTATTTTGTTATTATCATTGAGGTGACTGTGGGAAGTGAGAGGGGGTTCTCATATCTATGAGGTTCAGGTAGAAGTTGCTTAAGGTAGTGATTGGGTGATAAGTTGTAAGATAGGGTTGTTTTGCTTTAAACTAATACTATCATAGTGGATTTCCTTCCTGGATTGGATGCCCTCAGAGTAAGGTGATGTTTCCCTGAACTGAGTTAACAATTTATTATGTTATTTATCTTCTAAATTTTACCTTTTGCATGATTTATTATTTGGTAAATTGCTCTGTCAGCAGATGACGTCTGAACACTTGTCTTGACATTGTGTTTTGGTATTGGGACATCAATCTTAACATCTATATTGAAAGTTCCAGGATTTCATTTTTGTTACAACTTTAAGCATAAAATGATTAAGTTGAATAAGTTGGGTTCATGATGATAATAAAGCATATTCTCACATAGAAAATGTGTTTTTATCAAACTCTTTAAATACTTTCGTATTTATCATATAATTCTCTCCCTTTTGTCATCATCGAAAAGAAATAAAAAGACAGAAAGGAGAGAAAAAAATAAAGAAAAGAAGGAAAGAAGTTATGAGACAGAGCAAAATAGAAAAAGATTCTACTCAGAGAGAATAGTAAAAGAAGTAAATAGTCAGTGAAAAGACAGAAGCATGTTTGATAGATAAGCATCCAGACTACAAATTCCAAGATGGTTTAGACTGATATTTAGACATTATAGCATAGGTAACGAGGCTCTAGAAGCATGTCCATAAGATTTTTTAATATCTTTTCCAAGGAAAATTCTCTATTAATGTAGAGGCCATATAGCTTAACCAAATCATCTTTCACTTTTTTTCGATTTTCACAGCCATAAGAATGGGTTGGAAAAAACCATCATAGGTAGAAAGAGATGCCAAGAAGATTTTGAAACATAAGAAGCAGACAAAGGAAAAGAAATAAGAGTCTAAGAATGAATCACCAACACATGTTTGATTCATTATTATCTTAGCAGGTACTTCTAGAGTTACTACTCGAAGTAGAAGCAAAGCTATAGAAGCCATACAAAGAAGCAGGAGAGAGGATTATCCTTCATCTGAAGATGAGGGTGATCAAGACTATTTGAAGTATCTGGATGAACTAGAGAATCATCCAGAAATCTCCATTGATAGTTTTTGTACCCCAAAATTTTCCCTCCCATATTTCTCCAAACATTGCAAGGAAAATCTCCAAGTGGCTCAAGGTAGCTCAAGAGTTGGTCAGACAAGCTCTCTCCTAAGGCAGTCTACCCCAAATTAGGGTTTTGTGTTGCATCAAGATATTTGAGTCCAAATGACCTCAAGTGCTCCCCAATTTCCTAATATGTACTCAAGATCATCCATGTCAAGTTTCACGCTTTGTAGAGGAAGTTTGCTAAGTCAATTGCTCAAAGGTCCAAAAATCGATTATGCTAGGGCAAAAGTCAACTGTGACCTACAAACAGTCAACTTCAAGATTTTTTGTCAACATTATAATTTTGAAGTATATTTCATCATTTGATCAAGGGTTGATCATGATTCATCAAGGATTGTTCAAAATTCATCAAGATTCAAAAGTTGCTAAATTAGGGTTTTGTAGGAAAAGTCAACCCAACTTTGACCAAGCATAACTTTCTCATACTTTATGATAAATGACCCATCAAAAGCTCATTTTTAATAGGATGCAATTCCCTACAATCCATATTCATACCCGAAGATCAAAAAATGCACTCACAAGAAGTTATGAATTTTGACATTTTAGGTCATTTTTGAAAGTCAACAAAAACACCTTTTTTCCAAAGCTTATAACTTGCGCATGGAATACCAAAATGCGATGAGACCAAAAGGGTTGATTAGTGGACATCTCTAGCTTTCTAAAAAGTTCAATAACACCTCCAAAAGATCAAAATTGAAGAAGTTGTGCATTATTGAAGTTGGACTTTTTTTGCAAAATTGCCAAAAGTCAACTATCCCCAAAACTTCAAATTTTGCCAAAGGGGCCCATTCTTTTCCACTTGATTTAAGTTTGAATTATTTACCATGTTCCCTAGCTCCAACCATGTGCCCATATCTCATTTTTATTATTTAATTTGATTTTTAGTTGAATTTATTCATTTTAAATCAAATAAAAATCATATAAAATCCAAGGAATTGATAACTCATGATTTTCTGGTTGGTTTAGGCTTTGTTCACAGCTAGCATCACAATCAAATTCGATTCAAGGCTTATATGCACAAAAAGATCCAAATCAAATCAAATTTGGAAGGTTTTAATTGTGGAATCAAATCCAATTCATGAGCATTGATATGGAGATATTTGTACCAAGTTTCTTACCCTAATGCAGTACACATTACATAAGGAGGCTAAAGCACACGAAATAAGGGTGGGCAAGCATTGGTAGAGGCAGAATAAAAAGTGAGAAAAATCATAAAAAAGTGAGAGACCAAAATCAGGGTTAGAGGCGTTTTCAACGATCAAGACTTGTCCCAATTGATTCCTGGACATTGACACAAGCTAACTCGATCAAAACCACACATCCTCAGGCCTCCAAATGCACTGTAAGTCTCACGTTATTCACCCCTGTTCTTGATTTTGATTTGAAGCATTCTGGCATCTATTGAACAAACTAATGGCACATTCGTGATCACAAGAACATATTCAAACTTTTTGCAATATTTAATTTCATTTATGTGCTCTGTATGAAGAAACACCATTGTTAGGGTTTGGCTCGTAGTTTTGGGGATTTTTGTTTCAGGCACAATTGGTCCACGTGAAGGGCATGGTTGCAATCAGGAGGAGATGACGAGTTCAACCGTGCTCGTAGAATGTATTTTCATGGCCTGGAGGAGATTTTAGAACAAGGCTGCACTTTTAGATGCGGATTCAAATCCGCAGGTAAATTTACAGTGTTTTAAGAGGACATGGACGATGAGGTGTCCTCCGTTCATTGGCTATTTCAAATCTTGGCGCCTTTTTTTTATTTTCTGACCAATTGATTTTGTTTTATTATATTATTATTCCTTTGCATTATTATAACAAACCAAGCAGCATGGCTCAGTGGTAACCTTGGCAATGCACTCTCCTTTAGGATTTGAGTTCGAATCCCAGGTCCCCCACTTTCTCAATAATTTTTGATTTCATGTATTCCAATGCATACGTTAGCTTGCAACCTACCATACTCCCTCATCCATCCAAGTGCCAGATGGCCAATGGCCAGATCTGGTGGTCAAAAACTAGAGGTCCACCAAGAGCCAAGTCAATGCGCCCACACTAGATCAATGGAAGTCAAAAAGGCCAGCTTCTATTGGGCCTACAAAATTGCTCCTCACACCCTTAAATCAGGCCCATTACCTCCTTTCTCTTATATCTTTATATATTTTTATTTAATTGTTTTATTTTATTTAATTAATTTTCTAACCAATCAAAATTCTTTTTTTATCAAATATCACAAAAATATTTTTATTTCAATCAAATTTTAAAACTATTATTTTTTCTTAATAAACTTATTAATTAATTAGGTTTTTAATTAGAAAACTCTAACTTATGTTTGCAAATAACTAAAATTAATTAGATTTGATTAGGTTTTAATTACTAATTTAATTAATTTTATCTTCATTCTTAAAATAATAAAAACCCAAAAATATGTCATAATTTATTTTTCCATTAATTAATTTATTAATTTAATTTAGGTTTATTTTCTTTTCTTAAATAAAAACAACAAAAAAGCAATTTTCTTTCATATTAATGTATCTGCTTCCGGATTGTAATAGTTAAATAGGATATTTAATTATTTTTACCGCTTTACTTTATTTTTCAAAGGGTTTTGTCTTTGGCGATGTAAATACCCGATGCCTTGTAATTTAAATTCCGTAAATTATAGCTGCTAGATGTTTGATAATAGGGTTGCATGACAAGACTGAATGTTAATCTTAAAATTAAATTAGACCACCTTTAACATGTACAAAGATAAAAATAACTGAAAACGACACACTCGCACATGCGCACTCTTAGGGTACACCCCACTTGGTTGCCTTCGTACACGGTCATTGAGTATTGGTCGTTTTAGAGGTCGCCCTCTTGTCTAAAAGATCATAGTCGCCTCGAAATGGTTGCCTCAGATATTGTTGCCTCAAACAAATGATCTAAGACATTAGGGTTACCGCTAAGGCATCCTAACATTGCTTTGGTGACCGTAAGTCCCTAATTCGAATTGACCCTCAAACTCCAACGACAATGCTACCTACTCATTCATAGTGGGATAGCATTGTCTAAAGGAAATTAGCATAGAACGATTCCTTTTTCGAGTAGGTAGATGGTTCTTAGATACTTTCTCTTTCAAAACAAAACTCTTCACACTTACACTTTTCGAACAAAGTTTTCAAAACACTTCATTACACTCTTGAGGACAGAAGCAAGAGTTAAATCGAAGTTTAAAACAAAAAAACTTTTTCAAAACCCACAAGCACAAAGAAAACAATTTTGAAAACAATTGAGCAAGTACCTAAGAGCCCGTAGATAACCACGGATAGAAAGGGTGCTAATACCTTCCCTTTCTATAATCTACCCCCCGAACCTGAGAAACATCTCGAAAAAGGAATTTTTCTGTGCTTTTTTCCTTTCCTTGTTGGATAAAATAAAAGTCGGTGGCGACTCTTGCTTACCGCGACATTTTGCAAAAACAAACGCAAAACGCAAACCAGCATTACAAAAACAATCAGTTCTTCCCACCGTATCACAGAACTGGCGACTCTGCTGGGGACACTTTTATAAGTGGGGTGTACCTTAAGAATAGTTTGTCATAATGTTTCAATTGCTTGACTTGTATGCTTTATCTTTGTGGGTTTGTATCGGAGTTACTATAGATCCTAACCCGGATCTGGGGGATACCCTTTAGGTAAGTAGCAATAGAATGTGAGGGAACTGTACGGCGTAGACCGATACGGTTGAAGCAGTAGCTACATTGGTGTGGCACTTTAGTTTGTACTGATATCCCTTGTGGTGGAACAAGGAGAATATGGGTCTTCTAAGGGGTCATTAAGCACAAACTGACCTTAGAACCTATAATTGACCAACTTGGCCATAAAATAGTAGCAGTATGCTACACTCATTGAGGCTAAACTCTCGCGATGATTCCGGCCGCAAGAAAAGGTTGCCAAACTGGAATTATGACCGATCGAGGGTAGTCAGTGATATTTAGATCCTCTAGAACCCGGTTACTATTTTTAGGACAGGTTTAAACCAACTAAACTAAAAGAGGGTAATACCTAAACTCCTTTCCAGCCTGAAATCTAAGGGCTATCTGTGTGACTTGTGTGCCTTTACCATGTTTGCTATTCCTGGATACTTATGGTGTGTTTTCTATCATGACATCATGACATCATGACATTGCATGCATCTTTCATCAAGATTAACCCATTTCAAAGACAGAGGGGATTTATCTTTGTTCTGTTTTGTAGGTCATCGCACCTATGCGTAGAAACACTATCCGGATCAGTTTTGTTCAGATTCCTACCTAGCTTAAAGATTTGGTTGCAAAGGTTCCTGATACTACCTCCTTTATCAGAAGACATGGGCACCTCCCCAGTTTGGTCACTTCCAAGATGGATGAACAGATGATGAGTGTTCTGTGTCAGTTCTTTGATCCACTATGCCACTGCTTTACTTTTCCGGACTACCAGTTGGTCCCTACCTTGGAAGAGTTCTTTGATATACTTGGTATCCCCATTCTAGAACATACCCCGTTTACAGGTTGGGAGAAAGTCATTAGGCCGGAAGAGATTGCTTCAGCCCTCCATTTGACAAAGGCCGAGGTAATGTCAAACTGGGAGACTCAAAGTGGGACCAAAGGCTTCTTGGCTAAATTCTTGGTTGATCGGGCTAATCAGTTCTGGGACAGTCTAGACTTTCAGGCATTTGAAGACATTCTGGCTCTTCTCATATATGGTTTGGCGTTGTTTCCTAACTCAGATTCCTTTGTTGACGTGAATGCGGTGAAGATCTTCATTTCCCATAATTCGGTACCCACTCTCTTGGGTGACATTTTGCACTATTTGTATGCCCGTACTGCTCGGAAGCGGGGAACCCTTATGTGTTGTGTACCGTTGCTGGCGAAGTGGTTTATTTCTCACCTCCCCAAATCAGTTTTGAAGAACAAGGAAGGCATGGGTTGGGCCTACAGGATTATGTCTCTCTCTCACAATGACATCATCTGGAGTACTAAGAACATGGAAGAAGTGGCTATTATTGACCGCTGTGGGGAATACCCCAATGTTCCATTGCTGGGAATTCGAGGAGGGATTACCTATAATCCTTGTTTGGCCTTACGTCAGTTTGGGTGAGCTAGGAGGGACGGACCTCATGAGTTGCTAATACCGAGCATTGTCTTTGACTTCCAAGGGGATAGTGAGGAGCATCGCCGCAGGTTCATACGAGCTTGGGACAGGGTACACCGGTCTGATCCACATGAGTTAGGGATGAAGACCTCTCTTCCGATGGAACCGTATCTCTGATGGGTTCGTACACGTGCTCAAAAGCTGGGAATGCCGTACGAAGCTGTCTTGCCTGTGATTGTTGAGATTGCTGATGAATAAGGGTTTCCTCCTACCATCCTCCATCCATACATGCCTACTGACATTGGGGCACTAAAGAGGTCTTGGATGCAGCTAAGAGAAGAGCGGGATACTTACAGAGAAAAGTATCACGAGCAGGAGCGGAAGATTCTAAAGCTTACAAGACAGCTGGAGAATGAGAAGGTCCTCAACGACTATGTCAGCACCAACGGGAAACGACCATGGGAGCGCTGATGGTTTTTGTGTTATTTCTAGTTTTGATTTACTTTTCAGTATTTCCTTTTGTAAACGCCTTAAAGGCATTTATCAAACATTGTTTCAAGTTATTTATCTAATAAAAGTGTGTTTCGTTTTGGTTTACGAATTTGAATCTCTCGACGTCTTTGAAATCATATCATACGCATTTCATTCCATGCACCTCATCACATGTACCTATTACAGGTCTCTTATCTTCTTCGCTGTTTATTTCAGCACTCATCATATCTGCTGAAACATCAACTGATCAAGCTATCAAGGCTCTACAAGCTCTAAACGCTCAATTCTAGGAAATGTTCATGAACTTGGCTAAGGGTCAGCAAGATCTGAAGACTCTTATCTTGAAGGATAAGAAGAAGAAGAAGAAGAAGAAGAAGACATTCCTCCTGAACATGGGTCACAACTTTGGAAACAGGCTGCGAGATGAAGTCAATCTATCCCACTCATCTGGAGGGGGGGAAAACGAAGAAGAAAGGAGGGTCCCTAGCCCTGTGGTATCTTACCACGAGACTGACTTTGACGAAGACCAGTATCCTCCGACTGAGGATAGATATAAACAGCTTGAAGACCGGCTAAGTGCGATGGAGATCCAGAAGGTCCCTGGATTGGACTTTGGTGATTTGGGTTTGTCATCTGGGGTGGTGATTCCCCACAAGTTTAAATCACCAGCCTTTTCTAAATACGACGGAGTTTCCTATCCGAAGCTGCACCTCTGGTCGTATGTTAGAAAGATCCAGCCATACACTGCTGATAAGAACCTCTGGATGAATTTCTTTCAAGATAGTCTCTCAGGGACTCAGCTGGAATGGTTTTACCAGTTGGAAGGACCTAGTATCCGTAGTTGGGAAGACCTTGTTGCTGCTTTTTACAAGAAGTACCAATACAATACCGACCTTGCTCCCACGCGTACCCAACTTCAGGGTATGTCTATGGGTGCGAGCAAAGTTTTCAAAGACTACACTCGAAAATGGAGGGACCTTGCTGGAAGAGTCCAACCCTCGCTGGCTGACAGGGAGTTAGTGGATATGTTTCTGGGGACCTTGTCTGGTCCATATTTCAACCATCTGGTTGGAAGTTCATTGTCCGGGTTTACTGAGCTGATTATGACTGGGGAGAGAATTGAAGCCGGTATCAAGAGCGGAAAAATACAGAAGGGTGCTTCATCAAGTACCAAAAAGCAGCCTTTTAAGAAGGAGTCCAGTGCAGTTTACAGTTCAAAGAGCCATAATAGACCTGAGCGCCGCCAAGAAGTCAATGCGGTTGTTATATCAAGACCAATTGTTGCCATGCAATGCGATAATCAGCCAAGAGTTGAGAGGCCAAGAAGACAATTCACTCATCTCCATATGACCCTGTCTCAGATTCTGCCACAGATACTAAAGACCAACTTGGTGATTCCAAAGGAAGCCCCGAAGAATCCCAATACAACATCACCGATGTACAACCCCAACGCCCGCTGTGCTTTTCATTCTGATAGCCCGGGGCATGATACGAATGATTGTTGGGTCCTGAAGAATAAGGTACAGGATTTTATTGAAGCTAAGGATATTGAATTCGAAGTGCCGGGAAAGCCTAATGTCATAACAGCTCCTATGCCAAAACATGATGCGGGAGTAAATGCTATTGGGGATGATGAAGATGAAGAGTTTGATATTGACAGCTGGATATACCCCACTACCAACGGTGTCCTGAGCAATCAGAAAATGAAGGATTCCATGCCAGTTTCTTATATTACCCAGTAATGAGACTTTTGTTTTGAATTTGTAACAGACAATTTTTAAACTTTACGGCCCGGTGCCTTACCTGGGGCACCGTGGCTTTGTTTGTGAGGGCTTTATGTGTGTCATTTTCATATATAATTAATAAAAGCATTGGACGTTTCTTGCATTTCAAATTTTGTGCTCCTTGTCTTTCTTTTGTTATATCTTGCAAAATAGCTATTTTATACACACTAACATATACAGGTCTGAATCCACTCTGGATCCCACTGATAACGACTCTGCTACTGCCAGTTATAACTTCGAAAGTCCGATCAACTTAGCCGAAGACGAAGGTGAAGATGATTGCGAAGTGCCTGCTAAACTTGCTAGACTGTTACTTCAGGAGGAGAGGGCCATACAGCCGCATGAAGAGCCAGTGGAAACAATAAATCTGGGTACAGAGGTAGACAAGAAAGAGGTCAAGATCGGTGCAAATCTGGAGCCTAGTGTTAAGTAACGGCTGATTTAGATGCTACGCGACTACGTTGAGATCTTTTCCTGGTCTTATGAAGATATGCCTGGGTTGGATACTGATATTGTGGTTCATAGTTTTCCTACCAAGGAAGACTGTCCTCCAGTAAAACAGAAGGTCCGTCGAATGCGCCCGGAGATGTCTGAGAAAATCAAGGCTGAAGTTATGAAACAGTTCGACGCTGATTTTCTAGCACTTACTTCTTACCCTCAGTGGGTGGCCAACGTGGTTCCTGTGCCGAAGAAGGATGGTAAGGTTTGGATGTGTGTTGACTATAGGGATCTGAACAGGGCAAGCCCCAAGGATGATTTCCCTCTGCCTCATATCGATGTTCTGGTTGACAACACCGCACAACACAAGGTCTTCTCCTTTATGGATGGTTTCTCCGGTTATAATCAAATTAAGATGGCTCCCGAGGATATGGAGAAGACCACCTTTGTTACTCAATGGGGTACCTTTTGCTACAAGGTCATGCCTTTCGGATTGAAGAATGCTGGGGCAACGTATCAGCACGCCATGGTCGCTTTGTTCCACGACATGATCCATCATGAGATTTAGGTATACGTCGATGACATGATTGCAAGATCCCAAACTGAGGAAGAACATCTTGACCACCTTCAGAAGCTATTTGACAGATTGAAGTTGTACAAGCTGAGGTTAAACCCGAACAAGTGCACCTTCGGGGTGAGATCTGGTAAGCTGCTGGGTTTCGTCGTAAGTGATAAAGGTATTCAAGTGGACCCTGCAAAGGTGAAGGCTATACAGGAAATGCCAGCTCCTCGAACTGAAAAAGAAGTCAGAGGCTTTCTGGGACGTTTGAACTACATCGCCCGATTCATCTCACACCTGACTGCTACTTGTGAACCAATCTTCAGGTTGCTGAAGAAAGATCAAATGGTAAAATGGAACGATGAATGTCAAGCCTCTTTCGAAAGGATCAAGGAATATCTCCAAGAGCCACCTATTCTGATTCCTCCAGTTGAAGGGAGACCTTTGATCTTATACTTGATAGTACTCGACAATTCGATGGGGTGTGTGCTGGGGCAGCATGACGAGTTTGGCCGAAAAGAGCATGCTATTTATTACCTTAGCAAAAAGTTTACCGACTGCGAGACCTGATACTCGTTACTTGAGAAAACTTGTTGCGCTTTGGCATGGGCTGCTCGCCGACTGAGACAGTATATGCTGACTCACACTACTCTATTGATATAAAAGATGGATCCAATCAAGTATATCTTCGAGAAGCCTTCCTTGGCCGGAAGAATAGCAAGATGGCAGATGATCTTGACTGAGTATGAAATCTAGTACACGACTCAAAAAGCAATCAAGGAGAGTGTGTTGGAAGATCATCTGGCACATCAGGCAGTGGATGATTACTAGTCTATGAACTTCGAATTCCTGGATGAGAACATCATGTTGGTAACTGACTGTGAAACACCTGGACCGGATGAAGGACCTGAGGAAGGATCCCGATGGTCTATGTACTTTGATGGAGCTTCAAACGCTTTGGGAAATGGCATTGGCGCCGTGATCATATCTCCTGAAGGCTCTCATACTCCGGTCACCGCCCGACTATGTTTCAACTGCACCAACAACATGGCGGAGTATGAAGCATGCATTATGGGTCTTCGAGCAGCTATTGACCTAAGGATTAAGTTTCTAAGTGTTTTCGGAGATTCCTCTCTCGTGATCAGTCAGATCAAAGGCGAGTGGGATACGAAACACCCTAATCTTATTCCTTACAAGGAGTATGTGTTGACATTGCTGCCGCACTTAGAAGAGATAACCTTTGAACACTTCCCTAGAGAGGAGAATCAGTTAGCGGATGCGCTAGCTACGATGTCTTCTATGTTCAAGTTCAGATGGGACAATGAGGCTCCCCAGATTACCATTGAGAGGTTGGACGAACCTGCACATTGTTGTGACATTGAGACTGAAGAGGTAGCGGATAAACCTTGGTTCCATGAGGTGAAGAGGTATCTTGAGGCTTAGGAGTACCCCGAGGGTGCATCTGTTAATGCTATGAAGTTTCTGAGGAGGTTCGTGGAAAAGTTCTTCATCAGCAATGGCATTCTTTACAAGCGTAATCATGACTCAACCTTACTGCGTTGTGTGGATAAGAACGAAGCAGAAAGGATCATGACAGAGTTACATGAGGGAACTTTCGAAACTCATTCCAGTGGACACACCATGCCAAAGAAAGTCCTTCGGGAAGGATATTATTGGTCCACAACGGAAGCCGAGTGTTATCAGCATTCCTGGACCTGTCACAAGTGCCAAGTCTATGCTAATAAGTTGCACATACCTCCAGTTCCTCTGAACGTCTCGACAGCTCCTTGGCCTTTTGCAATGTGGGGCGTTGATATGATCGGCAAAATCAGACCTACGGCATCTAACGGGCATCGCTTCATCCTGGTAGCAATCGATTACTTTACGAAGTGGGTTGAAGCAACTTCCTTTGCTACCGTAACCAAGAACATCGTGGCATGGTTCATTCGGCACAATCTGATATGTCGATACAGTGTACCAGAGAGGATCATTACAGACAATGGTACAAATCTCAACAATAATATGATCACCAAGCTCTGCAAGCATTTCAAGATACAACATCACAACTCTTCTCCTTACCGGCCGAAGATGAATGGGGCTGTAGAAGCGGCTAATAAGAACATTAAGAAGATTGTGCAGAAGATGACGGTGACATACAAAGACTGGCACGAGATGTTACCGTTTGCTCTTCATGGGTACCGTACTTCAGCACAGACGTCAACAGGGGAAACCCCCCATTCCTTGGTTTATGGCATGGAGGATGTCTTGCCCATTGAAGTTCAGATACCCTCTCTTCGGATTATGAAGGGTGCAGGTTTGAGCGAAGATGACTGGATTCAGACCCGGCTTGATCAGCTGAATTTAATCGACGAAAAGAGACTTACTGTTATTTGTCATGGTCAAACGTATCAAAAGCGGATGATCAAGGCATTTAACAAGAAAGTTAGACGACAAGAGTTTCAAGTCGGGGACCTGGTTATCAAGCGTATTATCTTACCTCAAAGTGATCCCAGGGGTAAATGGACCCCTACTTACGAAGGGCCATTTATGGTTAAGAACATCTTCTCAGAAGGAGCTATGATTCTAACCACCATGGATGGTGACGACCTTCCTCACCGCGTCAATGCAGACATAGTGAAAATAAACTACGCATAATCAAAGACCCGCTAGGTCGACTCGCCTAGGCAAAAATAAGGGCTTCCCGACGAACCAAAAGGGTTCGGGCAAAAGTAAGGGATGAAAATGAAAAAATTTGTACACCGGGCAAGTCAAAAACCTGAAAAGGAGGCTTGGGCAAAAAAGGGTATCCCGGTGGACTGAAAACCCGAAAGGGTGGTCCAGGCAAAAATTATGGATCAAAGCGTAACACTATGTCTCATTGGATCACCTTGCAACCAGACTTCGGTATCAACTATCAAGCTCGCACGACACTGATCAATCTAATCTACCTTTCAACCAAGTAGAAAAGTGATGAGATGCTCAAGGACATAAGGGCAATAGCAGAGTTGGAACCCAGTGGGATTATTCACATAGCTGATTTTCCTTGTTTTCACAAATTGTATAAATTCTATTGTTCAGGCGGCGTTCTCTTACTAGGACGTCAGCCTCTTGTACAAAAAACGCCTATTTAACAGGCCAAACTTTGAAAATCAATACAATTCATTTTCAGAGAAATTTCAAACTGTTTTTTCTTTTATCTGTTTTGTTTTGCAAAAAACGTCCAATGTTCATTTTTTATATATGCATTTGACATTAATTGCTACTCATAAATATTTACATGCAAAACGAAAGACGATTACTTGTAATGTCAGAAACAGGGGAAAATAAGAATTGTCCAAGTTTTACAGTTGCTCTATCCACCAGGTACAAGGGTAAATTTAGCTGAAGAATATGGCTGGAATACTTTCACTCCCCACAGAGTAAGAAAAAGACATTAATGATAGCTCTCCCCAGCTGAGACTTGCAACTGTGAATGAATCAGTAATACTCTCCCCAAGAAGAGTTTATCTGCCATCAGCACTGAAAGGTCTTAATATTCCCTAACAGAGTATAAGAATATTCCCCGGCAGAGTACAAGATATCCCCAATGGAGTTTGAAATTTTTCCCAGCGCAGTCTGAAAAAGCTTCCCCAGTGGAGTTTGGAGAATCATCCCCAGTAGACTTTGGAAGATTTGTCCCCAGCAAAGCTCAAAGGATTATCCCCATTAGAATCTAAAAGGTTATCCCCAGTAAAGTCGCAACTGAAAGATCATCCCCAGCGGAGTTCATTCCTTTCACAAACAGGAATTCAATCTCCAACAGGATTCAGTATCACCAACAACGGTAATTCATACCCAGTGGAATTTATCAGTGGAATCCTCTACAAAGCATCTCTTCCCCACAGAGTAATCTCCTCATCAGTTTATTCCCCAGCGGAGTTATCCACTCTTGCAGATTTATGCTCACAATCATCTTCATTCGCTATCTCCAGCGGAGACGAAGAATTCAAATCTTTTCTCCAGCAGCTATCTGGGATTTATTTTCCCCAGCTAAAAACATTACATTTCCATACATCATGACACAAGCATATACACATCATACAACACAATCTCATTTATTTTGAGAACATCATTACTTGATACATATCATGTATTACATACAGCTAACCTTTACCTTTCAGGAAGGATGCAGTTAAATTCTCATAAAATTCAAAGCTATGAAGCTTTTACCTCAGTCGAATTACTGACCAGTTTTTAAATCTCAAAGGAATTATCCTCAGTTGAATTACAGACAAGGTCCTAAATCTCGGCAATTTTCCTCGGTCAAATTACAGACGAGTTCCTAAATCTCAGCAGAGTTTTCTTAGTTGAATTACGGGAGAGTTCTTAAATCTCTATGAAGATGTTTCCCTCCGTCGAATTACTGACCAGTTCTTAAATCTCAACAGAATTATCCTCAGTTGAATTATAGACAAGGTCCTAAATCTCAGCAATTTTCCTCCGTCGAATTACAGACGAGTTCCTAAATCTCAGCAGAGTTTTCTCAGTTGAATTACGGGCGAGTTCTTAAGTCTCGATGAAGATGTTTCCCTCAGTAGAATTACTGACCAGTTCTTAAATCTCAAAAGAATTATCCTCAGTTGAATTACAGACAAGGTCCTAAATCTCGACAATTTTCCTCCGTCGAATTACAGACGAGTTCCTAAATCTCAGCAGAGTTTTCTCAGTTAAATTACGTGCGAGTTCTTAAGTCTCAATGAAGATGTTTCCCTCAGTCGAATTACTGACCAGTTCTTAAATCTCAACAGAATTATCCTCAGTTGAATTACAGACAAGGTCCTAAATCTCGGAAATTTTCCTCCGTCGAATTACAAACGAGTTCCTAAATCTCAGCAGAGTTTTCTCAATTGATATACGGGAGAGTTCTTAAATCTCAATGAAGATGTTTCCCTCAGTCAAATTACTGATCAGTTCTTAAATCTCAATAGAATTATCCTCAGTTGAATTACAGATAAGGTTCTAAATCTCGATGAAGATGTTTCCCTCAGTCGAATTACTGACCAGTTCTTAAATCTCAACCGAATTATCCTCAGTTGAATTACAGACAAGGTCCTAAATCTCGAAAAAGTTCCTCCGTCGAATTACAGACGAGTTCCTAAATCTCAGCAGAGTTTTCTCAGTTGAATTACTGGCGAGTTCTTAAATCTCGATGAAGATGTTTCCCTCAGTCGAATTACTGACCAGTTCTTAAATCTCAACAGAATTATCCTAATTGAATTACAGATAAGGTTCTAAATCTCGGAAAAGTTCCTCCGTCGAATTACAGACAGGTTCCTAAATCTCAAAAGAGAAGTTTTCTCTGTTGAATTACGGGAGAGTTCTTAAATCTCGATGAAGATGTTTCCCCCAGTTGAATTACGGACAAGTTCTTAAAACTCAGCAGAGATGTTCTCTCAGTTGAAGTATAGCCAAGTTCCTAAATCTCAACAAAATCAGACTTCCTCAGCGGAATCTTCCTCAACAGCACGTACGCAAGCTCTCGCTAAAGAATCTCTTATGCGATCGACACCCCTTCAAATGGCATCTGTAAGCCCATTCCCGACATCACAAAGCGACTACCACTTCATGCGAGTGCAAATTTCTGGGCACTCTAGTGTTCAATCATCTTCCACCTTCGGATCACGAAAGGCACCAAAAGCCAATATACATCCTCATGTTTAAGAAGATTGAACATGGGCAGCTGTTGTACCCCAAAATTTTCCCTCCCATATTTCTCCAAACATTGCAAGGAAAATCCCCAAGTGGCTCAAGGTAGCTCAAGAGTTGGTCAGACAAGCTCTCTCCTAAGGCAGTCTACCCCAAATTAGTGTTTTGTGTTGCATCAAGATATTTGAGTCCAAATGACCTCAAGTGCTCCCCAATGTCCTAATATGTTCTCAAGATCATCCATGTCAAGTTTCAAGCTTTGCAGAGGAAGTTTGCTCAGTCAATTGCTCAAAGGTCCAAAAATCGACTGTGTTAGGGCAAAAGTCAACTATGATCTACAAACAGTCAAACTTCAAGATTTTTTGTCAACCTTATCATTTTGAAGTATATTTCATCATTTTATCAATGGTTGATCATGATTCATCAAGGATTGTTCAAAATTCATCAAGATTCAAAAGTTGCTAAATTAGGGTTTTGCAGGAAAAGTCAACCCAACTTTGACCAAGCATAACTTTCTCATACTTTATGAGAAATGATCCATCCAAAGCTCATTTTAAAGAGGATGCAATTCCCTAAAATCCATCTGCATACCCCAAGATAAAAAAATGCACTCACAAGAAGTTATAAATTTTGACATTATAGGTCATTTTTGAAAGTCAACAAAAACACCTTTTTTTCCAAAGCTTATAACCTGAGAATGGAATATCAAAATGAGATTAGACCAAAAGGGTTGATTAGATGACATATCAAGCTTTCTAAAAATTCAAATAACACCTCCAAAAGTTCAAAATTGAAGAAGTTATGCATTGTTGAAGTTGGACTTTTTTGCAAAATTGCCAAAAGTCAACTATACTCAAAACATAAAATTTTTCCAAATGGGCCCATTCTTTTCCATTTGATTTAAGGTTGAATTATTTCCCACGTGCCCTAGCTCCAACCATGTACCCATATCTCATTTTTATTATTTAATTAGATTTTTAGTTGAATTTATTCATTTTAAATCAAATAAAAATCATATAAAATCCAAGGAATTGATAACTCATGATTTTCTGGTTGTTTTAGGCTTTGTTCACAGCTAATATCACAATCAAATTCGAATCAAGGCTTGTATGCACAAAAAGATCCAAATCAAATCAAATTTGGAAGGTTTTAATGGTGGAATCAAATCCAATTCATGAGCATTGATATGGAGAGATTTGTACCAAGTTTCTTACCCTAATGCAGTACACATTACATAAGGAGGCTAAAGCACACGAAATAAGGGTGGGAAAGCATTGGTAGAGGAAGAACAAAAAGTGAGAAAAATCACAAAAAAGTGAGAGACCAAAATTTGGGTTAGAGGCATTTTCAAGGATCAAGACTTGTCCCAATCGATTCCTAGAAATTCGCACAAGCTAACTCGATCAAAACCACGCATCCTCAGGCCTCCAAATGAACTGTAAGTCTCACGTTATTCACCCCTGTTCTTGATTTCGATTTGAAGCATTCTGGCACTTATTGAACAAACTAATGGCACATTTGTTATCACAAGAACATGTTCAAACTTTTTGCATTATTTAATTTCATTTATGTGCTCTGTATGAAGAAACACCATTTCTAGGTTTTGGCTCGTGGTTTTGGGGATTTTTGTTTCAGGCACAATTGGTCCACGTGAGGGGCATGGTTGCAATCAGGAGGAGATTAAGAGTTCAACCATGCTCGTAGAATGTATTTTCATGGCCTGGAGGAGATTTTAGAATAAGGATGCGCTTTTAGCTGCAGATTCAAATCTGCAGGTAAATTTATAGTGTTTTAAGAGGACAGGGACAATGAGGTGTCCTCCGTCCATTGGCTATTTCAAATCTTGGCGCCTTTTTTTTATTTTCTGACCAATTGATTTTGTTTTATTATATTATTATTCCTTTGCATTATTATAACAAACCAAGCAGCGTGGCTCAGTGGTAACCTTGGCAATGCACTCTCCTTCAGGACCTGGGTTCGAATCCCAGGTCCCCCACTTTCTCAATAATTTTTGTTTTCAGGTATTCCAATGCATACGTTAGCTTGCAACCTACCATACTCCCTCATCCATCCAAGTGCCAGATGGCCAATGGCCAGATCTGGTGGTCAAAAACTGGAGGTCCACCAAGAGCCAAGTCAATGCGCCCACACGGGATCAAAGGAAGTCAAAAAGGCCAGCTTCTATTGGGCCTACAAAATTGCTCCTCACACCCTTAAATCAGGCCTATTACCTCCTTTCTCTTATATCTTTATATATTTTTATTTAATTGTTTTATTTTACTTAATTAATTTTCTAACCAATCAAAATTCTTTTTTTATCAAATAAAATCACAAAAATATTTTTATTTCAATCAAAATTTAAAACTTTTATTTTTTCTTAATAAACTTATTAATTAATTAGGTTTTTAATTAGAAAACTCTAACTTATTTTTGCAAATAATTAAAATTAATTAGATTTGATTAGGTTTTAATTACTAATTTAATTAATTTTATCTTCTTTCTTAAAATAACAAAAACCCAAAAACATGTCATAATTTATTTTTTCATTAATTAATTTATTAATTTAATTTAGTCATTTAATTTAGGTTTAATTTCTTTTCTTAAATAAAAACAACAAAAAAGCAATTTACTTTCAAAGGGTCAAAACGCTAATTCCGCACTCGATTAAATTTCTTGCGCGTTGTATTTATTTTTATCATATTAATGTATCTGCTTCCAGATTGTAATAGTTAAATAGGATATTTAATTATTTTTATCGCTTTACTTTATTTTTCAAAGGATTTTGTCTTTGGAGATGTAAATACCCGACGCCTTGTAATTTAAATTCCGCATTTTATTTCCGCAAATTATAGCTGCTAGATGTTTGATAATAGGGTTGCATGACAAGACTGAATATTAATCTAAAACTCAAATTAGACCACCTTTAACATGTACAAAGATAAAAATAACTGAAAACGACACACTCGCACATGTGCACTCTTAGGGTACACCCCACTTGGTTGCCTTCGTACACGGTCATTGAGTATAGGTCGTTTTAGAGGTCGCCCTCTTGTCTAAAAGATAATAGTTGCCTCGAAATGGTTGCCTCAGATATTGTTGCCTCAAAAAAATGATCTAAGATATTAGGGTTACCGCTAAGGCATCCTAACATTGCTTTGGTGACCGTAAGTCCCTAATTCGAATTGACCCTCAAACTCCAACGACAATGCTACCTACTCATTCATAGTGGGATAACATTGTCTAAAGGAAATTAGGATAGAACGATTCCTTTTTCGAGTAGGTAGATGGTTCTTAGATACTTGCTCTTTCAAAACAAAACACTTTACACTTACACTTTTCGAACAAAGTTTTCAAAACACTTCATTACACTCTTGAGGACAGAAGCAAGAGTTAAATCGAAGTTTAAAACAAAAAACTTTTTCAAAACCCACAAGCACAAAGAAAACAATTTTGAAAACAATTGAGCAAGTACCTAAGAGCCTGTGGATAACCACGGATAGAAAGGGTGCTAATACCTTCCCTTTCTATAATCTACCCCCCGAACCCGAGAAACATCTCGAAAAAGGAATTTTTCGGTGCTTTTTTACTTTCCTTGTTGGATAAAATAAAAGTCGGTGGCGACTCTTGCTTACCGCAACATTTTTCAAAAACAAATGCAAAACGCAAACCAGCATTCCAAAAACAGTCAGTTCTTCCCACCGTATCACAATAGTGCTTAGATTTTTTTTATCTTCAATATTTAACGGTCTTGTGTTTTGTCCTTTTACTGACTTCTTCCAACGAAATGAAGAAAGTCTTTTATGTACCTTTAATAGACAAACTTTAACACATGCACTAGACTTAGTAGAATCTTCTTATCCATCAATAAAAAATAAATTTATTTAAAATAGTTTGAAGAAGTAAAAAGTTAAAACAATTTTCAAAACATTATTGGATAGAGAGAAGGAAAGCACTATTTCCACAACTTAAAGGATATATAAGAGCAGATTACTTAACAAAAGCATCTTCCTGTCATGGTGAAAAATCGAGGAGACCAAGCTATTGAGAAAGTTGACTCGCAAAGATTTAAGAAGTCACCACCAAACTTTATTGTTTCCAAGAAAAAGGGAAAAGATCGAAACCTTATTGTTTAACATGCAATGAAAGAAGTAAACACTAAAAGCAAAGAATAAGGAAGATATCCAAGGTATGGGGGCTGTTATATAAAGGGGAGGTATTAGCATCCTATTTATCTCTAGTACTCTACAAGAACCTTTTATTAAACCTGTTTTGATTTAAAATTGTTTGTTTGCTAAATATGTGTGGAGATGGGGAAAGAATTATATTTTAGGATATTTTTGTTTGGAAAGACATAGTCTTATACCTACATACCAATTAAGGATCAAAACCTCATAGTTTATGGTTAAAATAACAAAAAGGTTTGTTGTGGTTGATTTTAGGAAAAATATATATTTCATCATCTTTTAGAGAGAAAAGCTCAACTATACCACCACAAGTATGAGAAGATGGATCTTGCATCATCATGAAGGAAATGTTACTAACTTGGATATAAAGATCAATAAGTTGCCATTTAACATCTTCATGTGGAAAGAATCACATTTACTTCAACAATTACCATGTGGATAGGAGAATCATATCTCTACTAATAAATAAGATTTTATATCTATTTTCTTTGAAAAAAAGGTTTTAAATTGAAAAGCCAAGTGGTAAAAAAAGATCTGAGTGTGGTTAAATCACTTTTAATCTTTTGAAATAGTTTTAATATTCTTAAGTACATTGATGCATTTGATTAAAAAGAAAGTTTGAAAATACAATGACACAAAGTCAAGGTTTTTATATGAAAGTGGTGAAAGTTTGAAAATGATTTTTAGAGTTAAAAGGTTTTTTTATAGTACATGAGAATACATAGCGTGATCATTTACAAGGGTTTTATATAAAGGGTAACCCTTAATAATTACAAGGGTAATATACAAATATAAACACACAAAGGTAAACTTAAGGGAATGCATATGCACATGACTACAAAGTCAACAATACTATCCTTTTCCTTGAATTTGAGGCACAAGTATTTAATATAACAAAATAGAAACATTAATCACTAACATAAAGGAAAAACACACACATCACAAGTGTTAAACACAAAGAAGAAAGTCAACATGCTTATCAAGTAAAAGTTGTGACAAAAGAAAGAAGAAACAAGAAGCATATTTAGAGATTGTATGTTCAAGAATCAAACAAGTGTCAAACCAAACAAACAAGCATAGTATCACTTTGGGTTAAAGGGAGTTTATAAAGGATATACATCCTTAAAGACAAGTGAACTCAAGAACATAGACAAAAAATCAAGAATATCAAATCAAGGTAAACATGTGACGTTTAAGTCATGTTTATCAAAAGTTAGGAGTATACATGATATATATGATCATGACTGTTAATTCTCTGTTTTTATGGTTGGCATTATGTTAGGTAAAACTAATATAACAACAATATGTTAAATAGGATGTATTATCTTGCTAAGTAGAATAGGGTGACCAAGAAGTCCTATTTTATGAAGAACATGTTGAGTTTAAATGTTTCAACATCTAGAGCAACATGTCGGATAAGATGTCCTATGCAGGGTCATTCGACATCACACCTGTGCTGAGCTAAAAAATTGGATTCTATTATAATTTAACAAATGCAGAATATTCTGGGAATATTATGCAGTCCTATGTGGCATTGGTTTAATGGTCTGGAAGAATCTAGAAGAATATTTAATAATATTAACTTTCTAAATAAGGAGACTTTTTAGGAAAGATTTGATTGAAGACCTATTTTGTTGTAGAATCTTCTACAAACTTGTAAAAACTAATATGATGTGATTTGAAGCCCAAATCCAGTTGGGAGATAGGTTATAAATAGAAGCATTGTAACTTAGAAAAGTACCAGCCGAAAATGTAACTTTCATATTATTAGGGCTGAGTTTGTAGCCACTCTCTAGGATAGTTGGTATATATGATCCACTCGGATTGTGAGTTGGACTGTTGTTCCTTGAGTTGTAAGGTTATGTTCTCTCTCAGAAGCCTTTAAGTAATGAGTTGAGTATTGTTCTTGGAGGAAGCTTTTAAGCAACTCCAAGTTGTGTTCTTAGTCAATAGTATTGGCCAGGTATTGTCATGGAAGTGTGTCTTCTATTTTTTTCATGGAAAGTGTGTCTTCCTATTTTGTCAATCGCTGTCTGTGATTGATGAGAGATTGAGGAGGACCTCATATCTAGGTGATTATTATATAGAAAGCATAGCACAGGTAGTGATTAAGTGAGAATTTGTAAACGGGAGATTTTAGCTTCAAATTGATACTATTATAATGGACTTTATCCCTGGCTTGGTATGCCCCTGGAGTAGGAGAGTTACTCCGAACTGGGTTAACAATTCATATATGTTGTTTATGCTTTCCAGTACTATTTATATTGTTTATACATTGTCTGTGTTGTTTAAGTCAGATCAGATGTCCCAATGTGTCATAGGACATCTGAAGTCTGATATACCAAAATTTCAAAGACAAAGTCAAACTTTTTAGCAAGAGTTATTCAAGTGTTTATTGATCAAGCAAGAACCAAGTATTCAAACAAACACATGTATTGAGGTTAAAAGATAGGTTATGAATCATGATTAGGGTTTTCAAACAAGTATGGAACCATGTATCAAAATCAAGTGCTAAACCCTAATAAAATCAAGTTGATCATGGTATAAATATAAACAAGGGATGTGGTTTCAAGCAACATTCAATAAAGACATTGTATGGTTATTCAACATGGATTTGTTCAAGAAATCAACATGAAAATGAAAGAAAAAGTCTTTAAAAACAACTAAAAAGGTCTAGTTTTGAAAAATAAAAAAAAAGATGGAATAAATAATATTTTTTGGGATTTTTTTACATATTCATAAAATAAAGTTCATAACTGAAAAGTGTACAAAAAATTAACTCAAAACGAGTTTTTTTGATTGATGAAAAATTAAATGAAAGTTTGATAGAAAACAAATAAAACATGTGATAAAAAAATATGGTTTTGTGGCCAAATGGGGTTTAACCCACGCCCTGGTGGTGATTGGTTAAAAGACTACCCACTAAGCCATGCGCTCAATGAAGATAGTAAGCATGTTCATAAGAAAAAATTTGAAACACAAAACGAGAAAATGCAAAAAAAGGCTAGGAATTGTCCAACAACAGGTTTTGAACTAGCCCCCTCTCGCTAGAAACACAAATTCCTTGACCAGCGGGGATACGCCCTCATCCATTAATAATATGACTTGCACTAAATTTAAAATAAACTTAATTTTTTAAAATATCTTCTTCATTGTTACTGTAACAATAATAATAATAATTATGGCAAAAGTCACAACTTTCTCAAAACTCAATCAAATTAAATTATGTAAAAATGAAAGTTGCTCATAATTTTGCAAGGAATTCAAAAATACAAACCATATAAATTAATATCAGCCATATCTTCTTAATTTTTACATGAAAATATAAAACCTAACAATTTTTAATTGACAAGAACTTCACACACAAGCAAGATAAATGTAAATTAGCATAGGGTTTAGCATCAACACATTACATACTTCATTTTATCTTTAGAAATTGAACACCAATGATGTATGTATGATAATATTCAAAAAGGGTTAGAAATGTACCTATTGGAGAAAAGTACAATGTTTGTTTTGATAGCTAAAGAAGCAATATGATGATCCTAAAAGCTTCCCGGGAGCTTAGTGAAGCTAATGAAATAGCTACTTTTCCTTGAGAACTTCTGTATCTTTCTAACCAAATAAAGTTTCAAATGGCAAAAGTGAGATATGGAGGATGATGATGGAGGTGTTACAATCGTGTAATGAGGGTTTATATGACTTATATATGAGGTATGTAAGGTGTATAAATGGTTAGATTGCAAAAATATTGCAAGAGGTAGGAGTTTCGAAAATAAGGTGTGAAGAATGCAACAATGGAGTTTTGTGTGAAATCTTGGTGTCCTTAGCTTTGATTTTGGCTTATATATTTATAAAGATTCTAAATGGTTCAAGTAACTTACAGAACTTCAACTTGGTTCAGTTTGAATGGTAGTTTGATCAAAGTCTTCGTCTCAATGCGATGGCAGGTACTTAAATACAAAATGCACAATTTTGGACCTAAGATTCTATAACAAAAAACATTCCTAAATGCGGACAAGAAACTAACAAGGAATCCTCGAAGAGATAAGAAAAACCTCACTATGGATAAGGAGAAATAATCCCAAGGAATCCAAGCCTATAGGGAAAAGATTAACTCAAATCAGTTGGAGAAAAGAGTACTCAACTCTATTGGGAAAAAGGCCCAAAGAAAAAGAAAAGAAAAACAGGATAAAATCATCTCAATGATAACACTGATTCAAATAGATGAAGGCAAAATCAACTTTTTCATTAATCAAATATTCTACTTGAAAACAGTAACAATAAACTTCCCCACGACGAACGAGTCTCAATTTCTTCTTTAATCAAGTCTTCCACTTGAAAAAGTGTAACAATAAACTTCCCCCCGACGAACGGGTCTCTGTTTCTTCTTTAATCAAGTCTTCTACATGAAAAGGGTAACAATAAACTTCCTCACGACGAACGGGTCTTAGCTTCTTCTTTAGTCAATTCTTCTACTTAGAAAGGGTAGCAATCAAACACTTAAAAGGTAACCACTGGTATAAGGTTTTCAAAATGAACTATCTCTATTATATAGAAGAGATTAACTATGCATTGGAGTAAATAACAATCTTCATGATAAACTATCACTACAAGAAAAAGCTTGATTAGCTAGGGGATTTAGTGAGGTGATAAACCCCTCACCAAATTTTGACATTGCTTGGGGTAAACCCCCTCGCAAATGACAAACCCAAAAAAAAATTTAAAAATATGGTGATGGGCTACCCCTCGTAAATAAAATAGGAGGAATTTTATAATTTTGAAAATTTTACCACTCTGCATTTTGCGAGGGGCTCCACCTCACAAAATATGAATGTTGCTTACGCGTGGAGATACCCCATGCAAAGTGTGGAGAATTTTGAAAAAGCGTGTTAACATTTTGCCAGGGGATACCCCCTCACTAATTTTCCTATTTAAAAAAATCTTCACTTTCCCAGATTCATTTGTGTCTCTTCTTCTATTTCTTTTCTCTCTTTTTGTCTTCTCTTTCTTTCTCTCATATTCCCACCTTCTTCTACATTCATCTCTCATTTTTATTAATTATTAAAGGTATTGTTCTTTTAAATTATATTTCATATAATGCTTAATTTATGTTTTTTCATCTAATATTTAGTTTTTGTTTTGTGTTTTTAGATATATTTTTATCATTGAAGACAATCAAAGAATTTAAATCCAAATTGGGTGTTCATCAAGGGTACATATTTTTTGTTTAATTTTTCTTAAATATACTTATATAGTTGTAAATGGGTGTTGTTTGTTATTATAGTTGTAAATGAGTGCTGTTAAATAGGTGATGTTTGTTATTATTTGTTATTATGATGATTATGGGTGATGTTTGCATAAATATTTGTTGAATGAAAATTATTTATTTATAATGATAAGTATGCTAGAAACTAGTTAAAAATATTTGTAAAAAAATAGTAGCATGTAAAATGATTTTTTTAGTTATAATACTTTAAAAAATAGTAAGGCAATAAATATATTATCATGGAAACATTATCGATATTTTTAAAAAATAATATAATGAAATATTTTTAATTATATTAATTATAGTTATAATATTATAATTTTTTTCTGTTAATGCTAATATACTTTTATTCTATTAATATTTTTATTGTTTTATAATTTTTTTCACATTTATCCAGGGGCTTAACCCCTAGCTAATGTAAAACACTTGCATTTTGCGAGGGGCTTAACTCCAAGCAAAATGTCTGACGCACTGCACTAATATCGGAATCCCTAGTCTGTGCATACGTTTGCGTGTTGCTTGTAGGAAAATTTTGATTTCATTTTGCGAGGGGGTTAGCCCCAAGTAAAATGGTGGCATGTAAATCCCCTCGCAATTAAATTTGCGACCCCCTGTTTTGCTAGGGGACCAGTCCCCTCGCAATTTTTGCACTTGTGAGGAGTTTTTGCCATTTGTGAGGGGATTATCCTTTGGCTGATTTTGTTTTTTCTTGTAGTGTATCTCTATCATATTGAAGAGATTAACCATCAATTGGAGTAAATAACATTTCACAAGGACCTATCTTTGTTATACCGAAAAGATTAACCATCCATTGGAGTAAACAACATTCTTCACAATGAACTATCTCTATCATATCGAATAGATTAATTATCCATTGGAGTAAACAACAAACTTCACAATGAACTATCTCTATCATATCGAAGAGATTAACCATCCATTGGGGTACTGTTAACAAGCAATTTTCGACTAGGGTAATAAACCTTAAGCTGTGGGGTTTGTATGGCTAAAGAGGCATAGATTGCTGAAAAATACAATAAGATGCGTTAAGCAAGGGGAGGACATCGACCAAGTGAGAAAGTTGATGAGGATCGAATTTCAGAGGCAACTATCGACAGGTCAAAGGTCAGCGAAGCAAGGATTCATATTGGCGGGAACGGTACCCAATGTGAAATTCGTCAAGAACGTGGGAAGATTAAAAATGTTTCCACAATGCCTAAACATGGGCTAGTAACCGTTGATGCTTACATATTTAGGATTTATGTTTAAGCAAATTTTTTTTTGTGTTAGGGGTCGCATTTCTTCACATTTAATAGCAATACACTCAAAGTACCCATATCTAAGAGAGAAACGAGTTCAAGCTTAACAATGTATGGATGCTTCCACATTTAAATTCATAGCAATTTAAAGTCTTTTCACTTTAAATTACAAGCCTTGTCTTTCATTTATATGCTTTGTAACTCTCATTACCTTTTTCCCCTTTATCCTTTTTTCAACCCAAAAACACTCTAAACACACAATCTAGGATTTTTGTAGCCGATTATGCAAGTAACCTTAAATAAGAGGATAGCGATTGTTTCACGAAGAAACAAATTAGCACACCCGGTGGGAAATGTTTGTATTTAAATCTTCTTGTTTCGTGCATGAAATTAAGAAGTGGTAGAAAAATCGTAGATCCTAGAACTCCTGAAAGGGATCAAAATCTGAGAGGAAATACTAGTGCAGCGGCGAGTGTCGGTTCTAGTCTGACGGTCGTGTCTTTGACAGCGCCAAGTATAGTTACAAAAAAACATATAGTAACTGCAAGACCAACAATTGTCACAACTGTTGGGTCTTATGCACCTAGTTTTACAAGAGAAACACACGATAATATGGTTCCAACTTCTGGGAAGTATATGCCTAATTTCCCAAGAAATATACATGAGTATGGAATGCCCACAACAATGATGGCAGGATTTTATACTAGCAGTCCAACATTTCGCGAAAATTCGGCATTTTCACCATACTGTCCTTCGGGGATGTCGGGAAGCCAATTTGGGCATTCAACTGGGTTGGGACTTTCCGACCAAATTATGCCTACTTTCACCCCAAGTACTATTGCTGTCATGAGGCAACAAATGGATGAAAGTAACCATGAAATGGTCAATATGCTCACTCAACAGATGAGTCTCATATTAATACCTTTAATTGAAAATTAGATTCAAAGTTATCAAATGTTAGCAACTCAGATGACTCGCATGGGAGATTATATTGGTGCTCCCAGAGCGCCAGTTCAATAAGCTACACCTCGACCATGTGAGGTACCGGTGCAGTACGAGGAGGTTTTCGATGAAGAGGTCAAACATGATCCACCGACTCCTCTACGTGTTGACCCCATACTTAGGGTAGTACAATAACCCCTAGTAGTAATTGTTAGAACATAGCTTGATTCTACAACCCGTGTAAGAGTTTTGATGATAACAAACACTCAAAGAACAATTATGCTCCCTAAATAAGTATTTTGTTTTGCATAGAACTTCTGATGGAAGAAGCGTAGAAGATGATATAGATCGTTGTTCAAACTCTGATTCAATACATCTTTTATAAAGAAGTTCTAAAGTTGCAACTTCTGAGTACCTAAACACTGCGAACAGGAACTCCGTTATTCTTATTCATACAATTCTGGAAGAAGTAACAGTAACTTTCATCTTATAAAGAAAGCATGTTCTCAAACTTTACAATTCACTTATGGATATTCAAAAGTAACATCTGAAAGGGGACAAGAATATATATATATATATTTGGAAATCTCTTTAATTACTATTTATCAACATTCCAAAAGCTCCCACATGCGTTGCCTATATAAACAAAGCTTGAAGGAGAAATCATTTACGATTTTGTGCATACAAAAACGAGATATTTTCATCACCTTCAATATACTGAATTTCATTTGTGTAAAACATCACTTGTGTGATACTGTTTTGCTAGAAAACACATCTTGTACACTCTTTCAAATATTGTATTGTCTAATTCCTTGAGAAAACAGGGTTGTGGTTTAAACTCAAGAAGACTTTGACGGTTGTCATAGTAACTGTGTAATCAAGTTTGGTTAGTGGATTAAGACCTTGTTGAGAGAGGAAAAATCACCTTGGCGAATGGACTGGAGTAGTTTGAGTTCAAACGAACCAGGATAACCAACGTGTTTTTACTTTAAGTTTTAAAAACCCCAATTCAAACTCTCCTTGTTGTGTTTTTCCATTCTTTAATTGGTATCAGAGCGCCTGGTTCTAAGTACAAGAACTTAACTATGTCAGAAAAAGATCCAAGTAAGAAAAACACTATGGTGGGACCAAGTCATAACATCAGCAATGATTACCATGATGAGAAAGACAAAATCAGCGGGAAACCTTCAATCTTTGATGGTGAAAACTTCGATTACTGGAAAGAAATAATCGAAAGTTTCTTTCTAGCTCATGACGCTGATCTCTGGGATATGGTGACTGATGGGTACGTACATCATGTTGATGAAAGCGGTCAGAAGATTGATAGAAAAAGAATGACAGATCATCAAAAGAGAGAATTCAAAAATCATCACAAGGCCAGAACTATTCTCTTGAGTGCTATCTCATACATAGAGTATGAGAAGATCATAAACATAGAGTCAGCAAAACACATGTTTGACTCCTTGAGAATGACGCATGAAGGAAATACGCGAGTCAAAGAAACCAAAGCTCTTACGCTCATTCAGAAGTGTGAAGCTTTCAAAATAGAATAAGATAAAACCATTGAAACAATGTTCTCAAGATTTCAAATTCTGGTTGTTAGGATAAATGTTTTGGATAATGGGTACTCAACTGCTGATCATGTAAAGAAGTTCATTAGAAGTTTACCCAAGAAATGGAGACCCATGGTCACAGCTCTTAAACTTGCCAAAGATCTGAACAAAATGTCTCTCGAAGAACTTTTCAGCTCCCTGAGAAGTCATGAGATAGAGTTAGAAGAAGATGGGCCCCATAAGAAAGGTAAGTCTTTAGCTCTTAAATCTGACAAAAAATATGAACCAAAAGTTTTGCAGACAAAAGAAGAAAACTCTAGTGGATTCTCATTAGAAGAAGACGAGTTGTCTCTTCTCTCCAGAAGAGTTAATCAGTTGTGGAAGCACATGCAGAGGAAGTTCAAAATTTCTAGAAGAACAGGGAATCATCCTGAACCATATTTTGGTTACAGAAAATCAAGTAACAGAGACATTGTCTGCTACGAATGCAATGAACAAGGGCATTACAAAAGTGATTGTCCAAATATTCAAAAATAGAAACCTAAAATTAAGTTCTTTAAGGAAATGAAGAAAAGTCTCATGGAAACATGGGGTGACTCAGACTCTTCTAAAGCTGAAGCTGAATCAAAAGATGAAAGATCCAACATAGCCCTAATGGCCAACGTTTCAGATGACACTGGATCATCTAGATCAGAATCAGACTCAGAGGAAGAAGAGGTATTCTCTAACTTTCTTAGATCTCAATTAGAATAAAGTCTATCAGAAATTCTTGAAAGATATCAGAAACTTCGAGTCATAAACAAGAACTTGAAAAGGGGTCTAGTTTCTGACTCTAAAGAAACTAAGAAACTGAGTTCAGAAAACTCTGAGCTTAAAGAAATAATTTCTAAACTATAAAATAAATTACAAAAGGCTTAGAAAGAAACTATATCATAAGTTCCTAGTAACTCTGATAAGATCATAAAGGAATATGATCATAGCTTTCAAAAATATCTTGCTAAAAACATAGATAGAAGCAAGATGGCTTCAATGATCTATGGAGTTAGCAGAAATGGTCATAAAGCATACACCTCTCTATTCTCACTTCACCTATGGGAACACACATGACATAAAGTATACTAGTAATTCTTTTTCTTCTAAACAAAAATTCAAACAAAATTTTGGTAACTCTAACAAACAAGGACCCAAAAATATATGGGTACCTAAGGATAAAATTGTCTATGTTGCAGATGTATTTAACAGCAAAATTGAAACACCAATCTTGGTACCTGGAGTTTGGAAGCTCTCGACACATGACGGGAAGAAAGCATATGTTCCAAAGCCTGGAGCTTAAATCTTGAGGCTACGCAGGTTTTGGAGGCAATCATAAAGGGAATATTATTGGCTCTGGAACTATTGGTAACAATACACTTCCTTCTATAACTAATGTTCTGTTAGTAGATGGATTGCATAACTGGTTATCCATAAGTCAATTAAGTGATAATGGTTATGATATAATCTTCAATCAAAAGTCCTGTAAAGCAGTTAGTCAGAAAGATGAATTTGTCCTCTTTAATTGAAAGAGAAAGAATAATATTTACAAAATAAAACTTTCTGAAATAAAAAGTCAGAATGTAAAATTCCTATTGTCTATTAACGATTAGCAATGGGTCTGGCACAAAAGATTGGGGCATTTTAGTATGAGAAGGAAACCTCAGATTAACAAACTCAATCTGGTCAGAGGACTTCCTAACCTGAATTTCAGCTCATATGCTCTATGTGAAGCATGTCAAAAAGGCAAGTTTGCAAAACCTTCTTTCAAAATAAAAAATGTTGTTTCTATCGCTAGACCATTAGAACTTCTGCATATAGATCTATTTGGACCAGTGAAAACTGCATCCATTAGTGGCAAGAAGTATGGATTAGTGATCGTAGATGACTATAGCAGATGGACATGTGTAAATTTCTTAAAACACAAGGACGAGTCACATTCTGTGTTCTTTGCCTTCTGTAACCAACTCCAGAACGAAAAAGATCTTAGAATTGTTAAAGTCATAATTTTTCATGGTGGGGAATTTGAAAACAAAAAATTTGAACTATTTTTTAATGAGAATGGCATCTCTCATGATTTCTCTCGTCCTAGAACTCCTCAACAAAACAGAGTTGTAGAACGAAAGAATAGAACTTTACAAGAAATGGCATGAACAATGATCAACGAGACTAACATTGCTAAGAACTTCTGGCCAGAAGCAATTAACACAACATGTTACATTCAGAATAGAATCTCCATAAGACCTATTCTGGATAAGACTCCATATGAACTGTGGAAGAACAGAAAGCCCAACATTTTTTATTTTCATCCATTTGGATGTACTTGTTTTATTCTGAACACTAAAGAACATCTGAAAAAGTTTGACTCTAAAGCACAAAAGTGTCTCATGTTAGGATACTCTGAATGCTCAAAAGGCTAGAGATTATATAACACATAAACGCAGATTGTAGAAGAGTCCATCAGTGTCAGATTTGATGTTAAGCTTGTCTCTTAAAAGTCAAAGCAGGGTAAAACTTTTGTAGATATAGAAGTCCAATTTACAGGTACTGAAGACACTACATAATAAGTTTCTCACAAAGAATCTCAGTCAACTCCATAAGAAGATGTCATAAACATTACAACAACATCTGAATAGCCTTTCCAGAAAAGACAATCTAGAAGCAGTTTAGCTCATCCAGAAAAAAATTAAGGGAAAGAAAGAAGACCCAATTAGAATAAGATCTACATTCAGAAATTCTAAAGAATTTCTCACGGGATTAGTGTCTCTAATTGAGCCAACTTCCATTGACGGAGCCCTTTTGGACAATGATTGGATACTTGCAATGCAGTAAGAATTAAACCAATTCACCAGAAATGATGTGTGGGATCTAGTTCCTAAACCAAAAGGGTCTAACATCATTGGAACCAAATGGGTATTCAGAAACAAACTGAATGAACAAGGAGTAGTCATCAGAAATAAAGCACAACTGGTGGCACAAGGTTATAGTCAGCAAGATGGGATAGACTATAAAAAAACCTTTACTCCAGTCGCCAGGTTAGAATCTATCAGACTTTTAATTTCTTTTGCTGTAAATAATGGCATCACTCTTTATCATATGGATGTTAAAAGTGCATTTTTAAATGGTTACATTGATGAAGAATTTTATGTGCACCAAACCCCTGGATTTGAAAACTAAAAACATACAAAATATGTCTATAAACTAAATAAATCACTATATGGTCCTAAACAAGCTTCCAGAGCTTGGTATGAAAGACTAAGTAGTTTTCTATTAGAAAATGATTTTACTAGAGGGAAGGTGGACACAAATTTATTCTGTAAACAATTTAAAATGACATTCTAGTTTGTCAGATTTATGTAGATGATATTATTTTTGGATCTTCTAAAGCCTCTTTGGGAAGAGATTTTGCTAAGTCTATGCAGGTAGATTTTGAAATTAGCTTGATGGGAGAACTCAAGTTCTTTCTTGGTATCCAAATCAATCAAACACCAGAAGGAACATACATACATACAAAATAAGTATGTCAAAGAACTTCTGAAGAAATTTGACTTGTCAGTATGTAAACCAGCCAAAACTCCCATGCATCCCACATGCATTATGGAAAAGGAAGAGGTAAGTAAGAAGGTAGAACAGAAGATCTACAAAGGTATGATTGGTTCTCTCTTATATTTAACAACTTCAAGACCTGATATTCTGTATAGGGTCTGTCTATATGCTAGATTCCAATTAGATCCTAGAGAATCTCACTTAATAGTTGTTAAGCGAATTTTCAAGTATCTGAAAGGTACTACTAATCTTGGTCTTTGTTATAGAAAAACCAAAGAATACAAATTATTAGGGTACTGTGATCCTGTCTTCGCTGGAGACATAATAGAAAGGAAAAGTACTTCTAGAAGCTGCCAATTTCTGGGAGAAAATCTAATCTCGTGGTCTAGCAAGAGGCAATCCACCATTGCATTATCAACTGATGAAGCTAAATATATAGCAGCAGTTAGATGCATCACACAAATGCTCTGGGTGAAAATTCAACTTGAAGACTTCAACATATTCGAGAGTAACATTATTATACTCTGTGCCAACACTTCTGCTATATGTCTTTCAAAAAATCCTATTTTACATTCTAGGGCTAAGCATATAGAAATTAAATATCATTTTATTAGGGACTATATTCAGAAAGGAATTCTTTCATTAAAATTTATAGACACAGACCATCAATGGGCTGATGTTTTCACTAAATCCCTTTCTGAAGATAGGTTCAACTTCATTCTGAAACATCTCAGTATGAAATTATTCCCATACTGATAGTTTTTTTAATGTATACGTTAACCCTCAGAACTTTATTTCTTTTTTTGTGAACATCTGATCAATAATTCTTTAGAAGTAAGAAGGAAAGTTGTATCAGGATCTATCTAAGAAGATCTGAACGGTCTCCAAATGGTTCATTTCAATGATAGAAGCTTGGAGTTCACAATATCAACATTTGTCATCTCTTCACAAGGTTTTCTTCTAAGGTTGAGCACGTGTTCAAATTCTGAAGAGACTAAAACAATGATTGGATGCATTGAGACTCGTGTCATATCAGTAATTGTTTCATATCTCTACGCCATCCCTCTTTTCAGGACTCATTAATGCTAAGTAATCATTTTTAACCCTTTTCTTGTTAATTAAGTTTCCTATTTTTCTACATATACGTTGCTCATTTTCACTATCACTTTTCCACTCTGAATTCCTTTTTCTCTCACTTGTGTTCAATCTTTCAAAAACCCTAAAAAAGTCACTATGAACAATGGATTCCTCCCAACAAATTTCTCAAAGCTCTAAAAGCATTCTTGGCTCTTCTTCCTCAATAACAGAAAGGTACGAAGAACCCTCAAGAACACTCCTTACTCCCATTGATTTGCTGGAAGTTCTGTGTGAGCTTATTGTAGACTTTGTCAGCATGAAGGAGAATGAATATGATCTAACCCCTGATGTTGAGTTCCAAGGATGGAACAAGTACTTTGATCGTCTACTAGGTCCAGTTTTTCCAAGACTTATTAAAGAATTATAGATTCATGCTAGACCTTCAAATCATCAGGTCACTTCTTTTGTGGTGGGAAAGAAAATAGTAATCTCTAAATATCACATTGGGAAATTGATAGGTCAAAACAGCGGAGATATTCATTGCAACGATATGGCTGTTGTGATACGGTGGCAGAACCGACTGTTAAATACTGGTTTGCGTTTTTTATTCACAAATGTCCCAGCAAGCAAGAGTCGCCACCAACTTTTCTTTTATCCAACAAAGGAAAGGGTGAAAAGAACAGAAAAAGACCTTTTTTGAGAGTTTCTGAGTAAGGGGGGTAGATTATGGAAAAGGAAGGTATTAGCACCTTTTCCATCCATGTTTTTCCATGGGCTCTTAGGTACTTGCTCATTTTTGAAAATTGCTTTCGTGTTTGTGTGAAAAAGTTTTTGTTTGAAAATTCCTTAGTGCGGCGATTCGCTTTATGATAACCCTTGTATCAATCCTCAAGAGTGTGATAAAGCGTTTTGAAAAGTGTTTGAAAGTGTGGTGTGTAGGAATGAATTGTTTGAGTAAGTACCTAACAGTTATCTACCTACTCGGAAAAAAGTTTGTTCTTTTCCTCCTATCCTTTAGACAGTGCTATCCTACTATTAGTGAGTAGGTAGCCCTAGTCGTTGGATGCTTGAGGGAATATCGAAAGGGACGTATGGTCACTAAGGCAACAGTGTAAGATCTCTTAATAACTGTCCTAAAGCCCTAAGACCACTTTTATACCGAGGCAACAGTCGAGAGGGTCATCGAGGGACTAATGATCTCTAGACTTAAGGACAACCACTAAGAATTCTCACGTTTCGAGAATTGTGACTGTAATTCAAAGGCAACCGAGTGAGGTATACCGTAAGGGTGCAAGTGTGCAGCAGTGTGCTTTTTTCAGATATTTTATCTTACGCAATTAGGGTTATCTAGGTTCAATTAATCATTATCTTTCAGGTAACCCTATTAAATATTCATCTAAACAGTTTATCGCGCAGGAAAATAAATGGCGGAAAGATAAAGTTCCTAATTATTACAAGGCTTTGGTGCAATTACATAATTAATGACTGAAAAGTAAAAATGCGGAATTGAAAAAAACCTAATTAAGCTATTACAAACCGGGCGCAGTTACATCAATAGTAAAAATTAATCGTACGGCAAAAATAATTACGCGTGAGAATAAACTGGAAAAAAGGTTCGAAAACCCTAAAAATCTAATTTGATTATTAAAAATATTTTGGGATTTATGAGAAAAAGAATTGAATTTTGACCTAATTTTTCCTAATTAATTTTAATTAACGAAACAAAATTAAAGTTAATTAAAATTATTAATTTGCAAAAAATTAATTTATTTTTCTTGCTTTTATCTTATTTTTGCCTCTATATTTTTATGCAATTCAATATGGTTATAATAGTGTAGGATTTTATGTTTCTGAATTCTATTACTTTTGTATGATTGCTAGTAAATAGGGTATGTATGGCAAGATAAAAACAACAAGTAGACAACCCCTAATCAAAGGCTAAATGCATGCAAATCAAACACACTATTAACACATGCACCCCTAGGGTAGTTCCACTTGTTGCCTAGGAAAAACAGTCATGTCCCTCGAATATGGGCATTTTGGCAAAGACCATCAATAAAAGATCGTAGTCCCTCGATATCCCTCGATGTTGCCTTCGGTAAACGATCTAGTCCCTAAACGACATTGCTAAAACGTCCCATAAGTTGCCTTCTATGATTATAAAAACGTCCCTTCGCATCCAATGATTGGGCGTCTTACCAAAATAATGGTAAGATAGCAACCCCTAAAGGAGGAGGAAAAGAACATTTAATAACTTTTGAGTAGGTAGGACGCTCCTAGTTGCTCGCTTGCTCACAACAAAAACATTTTATACACCAACAATTTCATTTTTAAAAATTTTCAAAAGACAAACACTTTGTACGCGTTCTTATAGAAATGAGAGCCATTAAAAAGACACCTTTTCAAAATCGCTTTCAAAAACACACTTCACAAACACTTCTTTTAACTATTTTCCAAACAACACTTTTTACGCGTTCTTATAGAAACGAGAACCATTACAAAGACGTTTTCAAAATAATTTCAAAACCCACACCACAAGCACATTTTCAAACAAAGTCAAGTGATCTAGAAAGCAACTAAGAGCCCATAGATAACTACGGATGAAAAGGGTGCTAATACCTTCCCTTTTCAAAATCTACCCCCCGAACTCAAGAAAATGATCTCAAAGGTATTTCCTGTTCTTTTCACCCTTTCCTTTATTGGATAAAATAAAAGTCGGTGGCGACTCTTGCTATCCGTAACAATTGCGATCAAACACAAAACACCCAAGACAGTTCTCTCACCGTGTTACAGAACTGGCGACTCTGATTGGAAATTTTGAAAGTGGGGTTACCTTAAGGATAGATCACCTTTAATTGCTTTCATATTGTTTGACTTGCTTGCTTTACATTATGGTTCTTTGTTTGGGCTTGTTTTGCTCCTCCACCCAGATCTGGGGCACCTTTTTAGGTAAGTAGCAATAAATTATGGAAATTGTGCAGGGTATACCGACATGGTCTAAGAAATAGCTATGTTAGTGTGACACATTTGTTGGTATCTGTGGTACGGTGGGAGAAATGATTTGGGTGTTTTGCATTTGATCGCAAATGTTGCGGTTAGAAAGAGTCACCACCGAATTTTCTTTTATCCAAAAGGAAAGGTGAAAAAGCACAGGAAAGACCTTTGAGATTATTTCTTGTGTTCGGGGGGGTAGATTATGAAAAGGGAAGGTATTAGCACCCTTTTCATCCATGGTTTTCCATGGGATCTTAGTTACTTTCTAGATCACTTGGTTTTGTTTGAAAATTGTGCTTTGTGTGGTTTTTTGAAAGTATTTTTTAAAGAGGCCATTGTTTAGGAAATATTTGTAATGATTCTTGTTTGTAAGAATGTATACAAAGATGTTGATCTTTTGAAAATGTTTTCAAGTTTGTAAGATGTTTTGAAAAGTGTAGGTGTTTGTTTTGAAAATAGCAAGGATGTTTGTTTTGAAATGGAGCAAGTAATTAGGAGCAATCTACCTACTCAAATATCTTTCTTCTTCATTTCCTTTTCCTTTGACATTGTTGTCTTACCATTGATTTGGTAAGAAACCCTATCTTTGGATGTCAACGGGACGGGCGTGGGTCATCGTATAACCATGATTAGCAAAGCTGCAAGGTATCTTAGCATTATTTTTGAGGGACTAAGATCATTTGTAAGGCAACTTAGATAGCGTCATCGAGGAACTATGATCTTGTATTTGCTTTTTTTTGCTAAGATACCTTATATGCGTAATATGGTCATTTTGTATAAGGCAACCAAATAGGATAACCCTAGGGGTGCTTGTGTGCAAGTTTATTGTTTTCATGCTTGATTTTGTCTTGAATTAGGGTTTTCTATTTGTCAAGTTCATGTCTTGCCATACACACCCTAATTACTAACAATATATGAAAGCAATAAAAAGTGCGGAAAATAAATATTCTACATTATTACAAGCATTAGGGGGATGGGGGTACATATTTACAAATGGGGATTGCAAATAAAATTAAATCCTAAGTTACTATTACAACCATATTGAATGAATAAGAATGTACAAGAAATTTAAAATGGACTTGTTTTGTTTTAAAAAAGAAATAAGTTTGGTTTAAGAAAATATTTTGATCTTTTATGTTAAAAGAAATAAGATAAGATATGTGAATATGAAATATTTTTTTTATATGTTTTTGATTAATAAAAAAAATGATGGCAAAAATAATAAGGAGAAAGGAAAACAGAATCAGCGCTTTGCTGAAATAAAAGAGGTCAGAAGTTCTGACTCTGGCGTGCTGCACAAATTCAAATAAACGTTAGTAGAAACAGGGAAGGTCAGAAGTTTTGGGTCCGGTGAGAACAAAAAAGATTTCAGAAGTTCTGATGCCAGTGGAAGAACTTCGTCTCCCTCTCCATGCTAGTCAGAGTATCTGCAACTTGGCCATTTCTCAACAAAATAGAAGATGTGCATATAACAGTTATGGCAGGTTTCATAATGTTTCAGAAACAAGAGATATCATAACTATAAATCAGAAACAAGCATGAATTTGCTAATCCTAATTCTGAGTTCTAATTTCTTCAAGAAGTTCTGAACTGAAATTCTCTCTACTTAGGCAGGCAAATATATGAAACCTCAGAATGTGTACAACATCAGAATCAGGATGTCTACATTGTATTTTTGAACCAAGTTTCCTGATAATGCCTAAGTAATATGATGAGAGTCAGCATAAGCTTACCTGGCAGCTGGAAAATGTTTTGTGAGCTGGAGTCTGGCTCTGACCGCTTGTGATGTTTAGAACAGCTTCCTCTCGTGTTCAATAGGATGGAAACTTTCAACTTGGGTTGTGAGTGATTAGAAAATTCTGGAACAGCCAAGGAGCAAAGTTATGACTTCCTTGAGGTGGATATTGATGGTTAGTGTGTTACAGTTTGACTACAGAAGTTAGGGTGGCTTTTGAATGTATATCAAAAACTGTATGGGTAGTTTTGGTCGAGAAACACTTTAGTAAAAATGGAATTTGAATGCAAGAATCAAAAGCTAACAGGTTTTGTGTTTTGTGTTTGCAGTTTTTGGACTCTTGGAATTTTAGTAGGGTTTCAGGACTTTTCTTTCTCAAATTTCTGACCCTTTACAGTTGTCAATGACTCTCAATTTATAGGCAAAGATCTTGTAGCTTGGAGGGTACCACCATCACATGCTAGGGTGCTGCCTTGCTGTTGAAGAATGTATGGTGGTTAGTAGGCTTAGCAGCACCTAAGCTGGAATTATAAGCCGGAACTAAGGAAAGGTAACTTCAAAAGCAAAAGTAACGCATGGGCCCAACACACTTTTATAGAAGAGTTTGCTTTTCCAAGACAGTAAAGGTACTTCTATGCCACACGTGGAGAAATCCTTTGAACAAAGACCCAGAAGTGGTTGTGAGCATTAAATGATGATGAGATTAATCAAACCAGAAATCCTACAACGTGATATTCTGCATCATTGCTTAGTTCTGGATCAGAAGTTCAGCTTCAGCGTGACTTAGAATAGACATCCAACTTTTGATCTTTGTATCTCCTTACTCCAGCATGTTCTGAAGGAGCTCTCAGACTTTCCAAGAAACTTGCAGCACGCTTTGTAACCTTCTTTGGATTACCCTTGCAAACTTTGACTGAATCTTTATGAAAACTGGCCCAGAAGTTCTGACGAAACTCTGTCTTGAAAGTGTCCAGAATTTTACTAAGTGCTTTAGTTTCATGGACGTGTCTTTGAATATTTATAACTTGAAATTCCAGCATTTCCAGGAGAAGTTCTATTCTTTAATGTTTTAGATCTTATTGAAATCTAAAACTCTTGAGTTATAAATTATTCTAGAATCAGCTTGCATCATGGTGATAATCTGATCAGAAGTTCTGAGCTTGTCATATTTTTTTAACACTTATAAGAATTATAAGTATTTAGAAATTTGAGTTTTCCAAAGTAACTTTTGACTTTTCAATTTCTAGATGAAACAAACTTCATATCTCAACATGTCTTGATGAAATATGACTCTTGAAACTTGATTTTGATCAAAAGTCAAAGTTTGACTTTTTAATGCGCAAATGACCATTTTACCCTCGTGAATGACTTTCTTGGGAAATTTGTAAATCAAGGCTTGAAATTGGATGGAAGAAAACCTGAGGATCCAGTGTGATCCTTTGAGAAATGAGAGTGAAAATTTTGGGGTACAACAGTATCGGTAGCCCTTGAGTAGTCAAGGAGAATACGGGGCCACTGTGTGGTGTCATAAAGCACTAACTGACTTTAGAACCTTACTTGACCAACTTGGCCATTAGGAAGTAGTGAGGTAGCCGGCTTTGGTGCAGTCTGAAGTTGGTTGACACTCGATGCTACACTCATTGAGATCAGAGTTTCGGGATATTTTGGTCGCCATTAAAGAGGCTTGCGCTGAAACAATGCCCGATAAAGAAAGATCAGTGATATTGAGATCCTTTAGAACCCGGTTACTATTACTAGGACAGGTTGAGCCAATTAAACTTCAAGAGGGTACTTACCTACGAACCCCATGCAAGCCTAAACCTAAGGACTTGTCTGCTTTATGTGTATATGACTATGAAGTTGCTAAGGATGAAGTAGTCGACTGCTATCTGGTCGGATCCAGGCTTCACGATAACTTACTGGAGGAAGAGACGAAATAACCATTATCTGGTCGGATTCCAGGCTTTGTAGAAAATTTCTTGAAATTGAATAGTCATCTGGTCGGATCCAGGCTTCTCCATAATTTGTTGGGGATACAGAAGTTAAATGTTATCTGGTCGGATCCAGGCTTCGTAGTAAACTTGAAGTGATAACTACTATCTGGTCGGGTCCAGGTTTCATGGTTTTTGGAAAGTTATGTTATTATCTGCTCGGGTCCAGGCTTCATAGTTTCTCTCTGGGGATCATATTTAATGTTATCTGGTCGGGCTCCAGGTTTCACAATAAATTGTATGAAGAAAAAAAATTGTTATCTGGTCGGGTCCAGGCTTTGAAGATTTCTGAGGTTGATGAGGTCAATTACTGTCTGGTCAGGTCCAGGTTTCACAATAAACTAATTGGGGATATAGTTGTTATCTAGTCGGTTTCCAGATTTCACAACGAATCTCTGAGGGTGATTGTTATCTAGTCGGATCCAGGCTTCACAATAACTTTCTTTAAAAGATGGAATTGAAAACTGATATCTGGTTGGGTCCAGGTTTCTCAGCAATTTGTTAGGGATACAGAGGCAAACTCTACTGGGGAAAAGAAGCTAAACCTTGGTCGGGTTGAGTCTGGGTTCTTCTATATCTTCGAGGAGTTAGACTACTATCTGGTCGGGTCCATGTTTCATAGCATTTTGAAATTGAGATTAATTATTATTTGGTCGGGTCCAGGTTTCAGATACTCAAATGGTCATTTGGTCGGATCCAGGTTTCAGTGATTGAAGAAGTCCAACTATTATCGATCGGGTCCAGGTTTTAGTAATAACTTGAAAATTGTACTAATATATGGTCGGATCCAGGCTTCATAGTATCTTTTTTTGGAAATAGTAAAGGCTTTGCTGACGATTTTACTGGGGATCAGGGGTTGTGACTCTATGATTCTGCAATAATTCGAAAGAGAATTCAAAATGGAGAGTGTAGACTCAATCAGGTAGGACAGACTCAGCTTGGGGAGGATACACTCAACTGAGGATGATAGACTCCGTTTGGGGATAATAGCCTTGGCTGGGGAAGATATACTCAGCTGGGAAAAGACACTCAGCTTGGGAAGACAGGCTCAGTTGGGAAACTCGTGGTGTATTGATTGTTGTATGTTAAGGAAATTTGAACTCGGCTGGGGAAATAAACCTTGTTGAGGATGTGACTTTCCTTTAGGAAGAGACCCACGAGGCTTCAACTTATAAAAATTGACTTAGCTGGAGAGAAAGCGGCCAGGAGATTGAGACTCTGGTCGAGGATTATCCTATGCAAAGAGACTTTATGGGCAACTTCGTTGGGGAAAGGTTTATCGTAGCCGTCCTTGTGGGGATAATGATAATGATAATACTGTGGGGATAATTCATATATATTAAAGAGATGTTTACTGCTACTTAGAAGGACACATGTTCCAAACAGTTTTAATTATATTCATATGCATATGTTCATTCAATTTTAGTCATTGGACAAATTTGCATTTAAAACAAAGACAGAAATTTTGCACTTCAAAGTATATTTGTATTGATATTTTGCCCATGAATAGGCGTTTTTGTACAGAGAGACAAAGATCCTAGTAAGAGGAAATCATCGAAAGGAAAACAAAATTAAGAGTGAAAACAAATAACCATGTGAAACGATCTTATCGCCTTCCAATTCTACTATTGCCCCAATGTCTTCGAATGTCCCTTGTTGTTAATAGAAGTTGATTGGATTGATCTTGGATCGTTTGAACTTGGACCTTGGTGATAAAATTGACTGTGTTGATTCCAAGGGACATAGTCACACGCTTTTAATCCTTAACTTTTGCCTGGACCGCCCTTTCGGGTTTTCAGCCCACCAGGATACCCTTTTTTGCCCAAGTCGCCCTTTTGGGTTTTCAACTTGTCGGGTGTACAATATTTTGCATATATCCCTAATTTTTCCCAAACCTTTTGGTTTGCCGGGATACCCATATTTTTCCTAGGTGTCAACCTAGCGGGTCTCTTATGTGTAGTATTTTTTAACTATATCCGCGTTTATAGGATGTGGTAAATCTTCACCATCCATGGTAGTCAAAATCATGGAACCTCTAGAGAAAACTCTCTTGACAACAAATGGCCCTTCATAGGTGGGAGTACATTTTCCTCTAGGGTCTCCTTGTGGTAAAATGATGCATTTTATCACCAAGTTGCCAACTTGATATACTCGAGGCTTGACCTTTTTGTTGAAAGTCTTGATCATCCTTCTTTGATACGTCTGACCATGGAAAATAGCAGCTACTCGTTTTTCATCGATCAAGTTCAGCTGATCCAATCTCATTTGAATCCACTCGTCTTCGCCTAAGCCTGCCTCAATCATAATCCTTAGCGAGGGAATCTGAACTTCCACTGGCAGAACAGCTTCCATGCCATAGATTAAGGAAAAGGGAGTTGCCCCCGTTGAAGTTCTAGCTGAAGTGCGGTAGCCATGTAGAGAAAACGGTAACATCTCATGCCAATCCTTATAGGTTACTACCATTTTCTTCATAATTTTCTTGATTTTTTTGTTAGCCGCTTCAATTGCGCCATTCATTTTCGGTCTATGCGGAGAAGAATTGTGATGCTTGATCTTAAACTGAGTGCAAAGCTCAGTGATCATAGCATTGTTGAGGTTAGTCCCATTATCAGTGATAATCCTTTCGGGGATACCATAATGGCAGATGAGATTGTGTCTGATGAATCTGGCTACCACATTCTTGGTGACTGAGGCAAACGAGGCAGCTTCGACCCATTTGGTAAAATAGTCGATATCAACAAGAATGAAGGGATGTCTGTTAGAAGTTGTAGGCTTGATCTCTCTGATCATGTCAATGCCCCACATTGCAAATATCCACATAGTGGTCATGACATTCAGAGGGATAGGAGGCACATGGACCTTGTCAGTGTAGATTTGGCATTTGTGACAAGTCCTTAAATGTTGATGGCAATCGGTCTCCATCGTTGACCAATAGTAACCGGCTCTTAAGATTTTATTAGCCATCGTATATCCGCTTGAGTGAGTACCAAAGAGACCATCGTGCATGTCTTCCATAATTTCCTCTGCCTCCTTCTTGTCTACACATCGGAGTAGAGTTGAATCATGGTTGCGCTTGTACAATATCTCGTTACTTAGGAAGAATTTGGCTGCAAATCTTTGTAAGAACTTTCTGTCATTGATAGATGCACCCTCTGGATATTCTTGTGCTTCAAGGTATCTCATCACCTCATGGTACCATGGCTTTCCGCATTGGTGTCAAGCTCATAGCAATGTGAAGGTTCATCTAATCTTTCAATTGTTATCATAGGGGCTTCGTTGTCCCATCTGACCTTGAACATCGAAGACACGGTTGCCAAAGCGTGAGCCAACTGGTTTTCTTCCCTAGGGAAGTGCTCAAAAGCGATCTCTTCGAAGTGAGGAATTAGGGACAGCATAAGTTCCTTGTAAGGGATGAGATTAGGGTGTTTAGTGTCCCAATCTTCTTTTACTTGGCTGATCACTAGGGCGGAATCTCTGAACACATTCAAATGCTTGATCCTTAAATTAATAGCAGCTTTCAGACCTAAAATGCATGATTCATACTCGGCCATATTATTTGTGCAATCGAAGCATAGTCTGGCAGTGAAAGGAGTGTGTCAATCTTCAGGAGAGATGATCACAGCACCAATTTTGTTACCTAAGGTGTTAGAAGCCCCACCGAATACCATAGTCCATTGGGATCCTGGTTCAGGTCCGTCATATGGTCCAGATTTCACGCAGTCAGTTACCAGCATGATGTTCTCATCAGGGAAGTCGAAGTTCATTGACTGATAATCATCCACGGCTTGATGGGCCAAATGATCTTCTAGTACACTTCCTTTGATGGATTTTTGAGTCGTGTATTGAATGTCGTACTCAGTCAAGATCATTTTCCATCTGGCTATACATCTGGAAAGGGCAGGTTTCTCGAAGATGTACTTGATTGGGTCCATCTTAGAAATCAACAGAGTGGTATGCGTCAACATATACTGTCTTAGCTGGTGAGCATCCCATGCCAGAGCGCAGCAAGTTTTCTCGAGCAGTGAATATCTGGTTTCACAGTCGGTAAACTTTTTGCTCAGGTAATAAATAGCATGCTCTTTTCGGCCAGACTCGTCATGTTGGCCCAGATCACACCCCATAGAATTCTCTAATACCATAAAGTACATGATCATGGGTCTTCCTTCAACTGGAGGCATGAAAATAGGAGGTTCTTGTAGGTATTCTTTGATTTTGTCAAAGGCAATCTGGAAATCATCGTTCCATCCGACTACCTGATCTTTCTTCAAGAGTTTGAAGAGTGGCTCACAAGTAGCAGTTAAGTGAGATATGAAACGGGAAATGTAATTGAGACGACCCAGGAATCCTCTGACTTCTTTTTCATAATGAGGGACTGACATTTCTTGGATGGCCTTTATCTTGGCAGGATCAACTTCAATGCCTTTATTGCTGACGAAAAACCTAGAAGCTTTCCAGATCGTACTCCAAACGTGCAATTATTAGGGTTTAACCTTAGCTTGTACTTTTTTAGCCTCTCGAATAACTTGTGCCGGTGACCGAGATGTTCTTCTTCGGTTTGTGATCTAGCAATCATATCATCTACATATACCTCTATCTCATGATGAATCATGTCATGAAATAAAGCTATCATAGCCCTTTGATATGTTACCCCTGCATTCTTTAATCCGAACGGCATGACCTTGTAGCTGAAGGTGTCCCATTGCGTAACAAAAGTAGTATTTTCCATATCTTCGGGAGCCATCCTTATTTGATTATAGCCTGAGAAGCCATCCATGAATGAGAAGACTTTATGCTGAGCGGTATTATCAACTAAGACGTTAATGTGTGGTAGAGGAAAATCATCCTTGGGGATTTCCCTATTCAGATCCCTATAGTCTACGCACATGCGAACTTTCCCGTCTTTCCTTGGCACTGGCACCACATTGGCAACCCATTGAGGATAGGATGTCACAGCTAGGAACCCCTCATCAAATTGTTTCATCACCTCGGCTTTGATCTTTTCATACATATCAGGCCTCAGGCGACGAACCTTTTGTTTAACAGGAGGGAAGTCTTTTTTAGTTGGCAGATGATGAACTACGATATCGGTATCCAACCCAGGAATATCTTCATAAGACCAAGAAAATACTTCCACATGAACATGCAACATCTGAACCAACCTGCTCTTGACACTACTTTCCAGGTTAGCGCCAATCTTGATTTCCTTCTTATCTGCCTCAGTACCCAGGTTGACAACTTCAACTGACTCCTCGTGCGGTTGAATAGCTTTTTCCTCGTGTAATAGAAATCTGGCTAGTTCTCCCGGTATGTCACAATCTTCCTCTCCTTCGTCTTTGGCTTGGTTGATAGGACATTCAAAGTCATATTTGGCAATAGTAGAGTCATTGGCAATAGGATCCAGAGTGGATGTGGACCTGCAAGAGTGTGTGTGTGCATGTAATATATATGGCTATATTTTTTTTGAAAAATGTATTTGAAAGAAAGGAAAGATATGAACACAAATATTTGAATGCAAAAGAGTCCAATGTACTGAATGATCATATGATTAGATGAACATAAATAAAACCCTTGACAAATGGACCAAAATGCCCCGGGCCAGGCACATGGCTTAAAAGTAACTGTTTGAATATTACATACAACAAGTTCTTGAATTGAAAGAAAAGCATAAACAAGTAGATTACTCCTCAACGAAGGAGATTGGTACAAAGTCCTTTGTATTCCAATTCTTCAGCTCCATAGAAGTTGGATACACCCACTCCTCAAATGCAGTCTCTTCTTCAGAATCACCCACGACATTGACTCCATGGCTTCCAATGCCGAGAGGTGGCTTTCCAGCACGAGCACGCCTCATTTCCTTCTGAGCTTTGATGGTGAATCCCAAACCAAACTTGTCTGCTTTAAATGGGATATCGAGGAGTTTCCCCCAAGTATCACAATTTCCTTCTTCTATTGCCGCACGGGCATCCTCGAGTGAAACCATCCTTGGCGTGGCCTTAACAGCTTTAGACTCATCAGAAAAACATTTAGTAGCAGCAATCATCGGTGGTACAACCTCAAAGGCTTGACATGGGGTTTCAATGAATTCTCCGTCCATCTCTACGTACTTGAAAGAATTAAGGTGGCTTACCATAAAATTTTCTTCTCCACATACGGTGACTATTCTGCCCTTGACTGGATATTTGAGTTTTTGGTGGAGGGTTGAGGTTACTGCCCGAGCTTTGTGGATCCACTGGCGACCTAATAGACAAGAATAGGCAAGACGAATATCCATAATATAGAAGGTGTATTTGAAGATTTGGGAACCCACTTTGATTGGAAGGTCTACCTCCCCATGAACAGTCCTCTTTGATTCGTCAAACGCCCTTACAATGATATCACTTGGCTTCAAGATTAAATCTTCACAGTCAAGAGGGTCTAACACCCCCTTGGGTAATACATTCAGAGAAGAACCAGTGTCGACTAGCACATGTGCTAAGGTAGTCCCTTTGCACTCGATAGAAACATGTAAAGCTTTGTTGTGATTCTTCCCGAGAGGTGTTAAGTCAACATCTGAAAACCCCAAGCCATTATCAGCTGTCAGGCTAGCCACGCAATTCTCAAATTGGTCCGTTGTTGTCTTATGGGGGACATGAGCCCTTTTCAGGAACTTGATTAATATCTGAGCATGGGCATCAGAGTAAAGCAGCAATGACAACATTGAAATCATAGAGGGGGTTTGCCCCAATTATTCTACAATTTTAAAGTCACTTCTCTTGATGATCTTCAAAATTTCGTCCATTTCACGGGCAGAGGGTTCTTCATCAGCTACATCTTTGGAAGGTACCTCAATCATAACAGGCTCAACAACCTTCTCTTTTCCTCTTGCATCGGTACCTAGCTTGGCAGCAGTAATACGGATGGGCGTCTTTGTAACTATTGGAGGTGAGATATTGGGTGAAAATATTCTCCCAGTTCTAATTACTTTGCTTGAGCCAGCTATGTTACCAACATTGTCATCTTTTTCATCTTTGATCCAGCCATCTTGTTTAATCCCATGATAGAATACTTCAGCTTCGTAATTCCATGGTACCGCTTTATTTGAAGAGTAAGGAATCGGTCCGAGATTGGTAATGATTAAGGGAGTAACAATAGGTTCATTTGAAATCCTAATAGGGCCTTTAGATGTGATCCTAATAGGTTTGTTTGAGATGGTAATGATGGAGAGGTCTTCACATTTGTTAATCAATCTTTTGGTAAGTGGAGTCTTTTCAAACAGAATTTTGTGGCTATCCATCAGGCGTTGTATGGCTTTCTTCATCCTTTCACAACCATTGTATTGTCTCGTACAGCACACACAGTCTTTTGAATAGCTAGGGAAAATCTCGGCTTTTAACAGATTATTCTTGATTATATTCAGCGGGGTAGTCAATTCTTTAACAGAGGCAATAAAAATGGTATCTTCTACAGCATTAACACCTTTGTCTTGCTTCGATATTGAAGCGGTAATTACATTCGGCGTTAGAGGAGGATCAAATTCAATAGTTTTTTTGTCAAAAAATCCTGGATTTTGTTCTTCAAGGCCCAGCACTGGTCAGTCTCGTGCTCGGGGCTGTTTGAATGGTAAGCACACTTGGCATTCGGATTATATTTTGGTGACGAGGTGTCAGGGTTGGCGGGAGGATCGCGTAATGTCACTAAATTAGCCTTGAGAAAATGTTGAAGGGCTTGAGATAGTGACATGCCTAACCTTGTAAACTATCTTCTTGGAGTTTCAAAACATTGATGATTTGCAGATGGTCTTGGAGTAGGAGTTGGATTGGAGATTCAGACAGCACTGACAGACGAACGATCATTCTTCTTGATATGGGCCCTTGCCCCATACACAACATTAATTTCTTTATTCATAGAAAAAGGATTTTTTTATAGGATTGGGAGTGGAGGTAGATGCCACAGAGATCTTCCCACTTTTGATGCCACTCTCAATTCTTTCACCGGTTAGGATTAATTCGGTGAAACCAGAAGAAGAGCAACCTACCAACAGATTAAAGAAAGGACCTGATAAGGTGCCCATGAACATGTCGATGTGTTCCCTATCAGTTAAGGGAGGTTGGACCCTACTAGCAAGGTCTCTCCACCATTACGCATATTCCTTAAATCCTTCACTCTTTCCCATAGTCATATCTTGTAATTGAACCCTCGTTGGCACCAAGTCGGCGTTGTATTGATACTGGTGATAAAAGGCAGTAGCTAGATCCTCCCAAGTATTGATACGAAAACCATCTAACTGATAAAACCATTCAAGTTGTGTTCCAGCCACACTCTCTTGGAAAAAGTGAACCAATAGCTTTTTATTGGCAGTGTGCGGTTGCATCTTGCGCACATAAGACTTCAAATGGAGTTTTGGACAAGAAACCCCTTCGTACTTGGAAAATATTGGTACTTTGAATTTGTGGTGGATGATTACCCAGAGATTAAACCCAAATCGTCAAAATCTAAATCGGGGACGGCTTGGATTTCAACCGCTTTCAACCTGTCTTCTGAGTGCTTGTATTTGACATCAGCGGGTGGATACTGCTCGTTGAAATAATCATCATCAGACTCTTGATCATTATCACACCCGGCCTGAGTACTCTTGACCTCTCCAACTTGGTTCTCATCCTCTTCAGATGAGTCTCCTCCTACTGGGATTTGTCAGATTGTCTCCTGGAACCTTCTACCCATGTTGAGTAGAGCTTTCTTCTTTGGCTTCTTCTTAACGGCCATCAAAGCCATCATATCTTGCTTCCCCTTAGCTAGGGTGAGTAGAGCTTCCTGAAACTGAGAATTCTGGGTTTGGAGTTCCGTCACAGTTTTCTCTATATCCATCTTGCTGAAATAAATAGTAGAAAGATAAGGAAACATGTTATGCCAAAACCTGTCATGTTATGATGCATGGAGTATGTATATGCAAATGATTTCAAGGATTAATGAAATTTAAATTTGTATAAAATAAAGAACAAACATTAATTTTCATTAGTCAAAATAAGGAAGATTACATCATGCCTCTTGGGTTTACAAAGTAGCTTTCTAAGATAGAAAGACTAAACGCATCCTCTTTGGTGCGAGATAGGCGTTCACACTTTGCTCTTCTTGTAGCTGCTTCATAAGCTCCAAGACCCTCGTTTGACTAGCATATAACTGAGCCTCGAAAGTATCTCATTATTCCTTCAGCTGGATCCAACCCTTTTGTAAGTCTTCGAGAGAGATAGGCGTGTCGGGATGGAGGATAGTGTAGGGAACATCTCTTTCGACCACATGCTCCATGATGAGTGGTAAGATGGAAGGATAAATCATCACGAGTTTCTGAGCACGAGTTCGGACCCATTTAAGGTAAGGTTCGAGGGGAATGGAGTTCTTGTGTCCTAACGTCTTGATATCCACCTTGTTCAACATTCTACAAGCTCGGATAAATCTCTAACGGTAACCTTGATCGTCAATCTCGTAGTCAAATACCACTTCTTTAATAAGCATCTCATGGGGACCATCCCTCCGGGCGTAACCAAACTGTCTTAAGGATAAGCAAGGGTTGTAAATGATACCCCCTCTAATGCCAAGTAAATGGATATTAGGGAACTCTCCACAACGGTCGACGATGGTAACATTCTCCAAAGAGCGGGAACACCAATGAATATTTGAATGTCTGAGTACCATCAATCTCTGTAACCACCTTGCTCATTCTTCAACATAGATTGGAGAAGATGCGAAATAAACCATATTGCCAAAAGAGGAGTACAACACATAAGGATACCCCTTTTCTCGTAGTGCGAGTGTGAAAGGAATGTAAAATATCCCCTAGCAAAGTAGGCATCGGGTTACGAGACATGAATATTTTGACAGTGTTCACATCTATGAGTTCATCATGATTTGGAAACAAAACCATCCCATAGATGATGAGAGCCACAATTTCCTCAAAGGCTTGCAAATCCAAAGAGTTCCAACAGTTTTGGGCTTTCTCAAACAAGAACTTTGCTAGGGAACCTCTAACACCACTCCTTGTTTCCCAATTGGTTGTGATATCGGAGGGTTGCAAGTGTAGAGCTTGGGCAATCTCTTCTGTCTTTGGGTCTCTTTCCGTACCGTTGAAAGGTAGATGATTGAGAATAGGAATCTGTAAGAGTCGGGAGAATTCTTCCAAAGTTGGCACAAGTTGGTAATCGGGAAATGTGAAGCAATGGTGTAAAGGATCAAAGAATTAAAAGAGCACCTTCATCATGTCTTCATTAGTGTTGGAGGTAACCAAGTTTAGTAGGCGACCATGTCTCTCGGTGAATGGAGAAATTTCAGGAATCCTTGAAGCTAGTTCCTTAAGTTGAGGAGGGATCCTTACAAGGTTGACTTGAATAGTTTTCCTGCAAAGAGAATCCATGTCCTACCAAACAGAACAAAGATAAATTCCAAGATCCTTGAAATAGTTAATGTATGATGTTATGATGTTCATGATGTTTATGATGTTATGTACAAGTAAATATATACAAACAAGGAACGAAAATCCTTAGGTTCAGGCTTGCATGGAGTCTCATAGGTAAGTATCCTCTTGAAGTTTAGTTGGCTCAAACCTGTCCTAGAAATAGTAACCGGGTTCTAAGGAGCTCAATATCACTGGTTTGTTTTTTCGAGCATTGTTTCAGCGCAAGCCTCTTTAATGGCGACCGAAATATCCCAAAAAAACAAACCTCAATGAGTGTAGTATCGAGTATCTACCAACTTCGGATTACACCAAAGCTGGTCATCTCACTACTTCGTAAAGGCCAAGTTGGTTAAGTATAGGTTCTAAAAGTTCATTAGTGCTTTATGACATTACTCAGCAGCCTCGTATTCTCCTTGACTACTCAAGGGCTACCGGTACCCACAAATATGTCGCACTAACGTAGCTATTGCTTAGACCATGTCGGTATACCCCGCACAGTTTCCACAATGTATTGCTACTTACCTATAATGTATCCCAAATCCGGGTAGAGGATTCAAACCCAAACAAAGAACCATAATGTAAAGCAAACAAGTCAAACAATGAAAGCAAGTAGATATGATCTATCCCTAAGGTAACCCCACTTTTAGGATTTTCCCCAACAGAGTATCCAGTTTTGTGGTACGGTGGGAGAACTGACTTAGGTGTTTTACGTTTGATAGCAAATGTTGCGGTTAGCAAGGGTCGCCACCGACTTTTCTTTTATCCAAAAGGAAAGGTAAAAAAGCACAGGAAATACCTTTGAGATTATTTCTTGAGTTCGGGGGGTAGATTATGAAAAGGGAAGGTATTAGCACCCTTTTCATCCATGGTTTTCTATGGGCTCTTGGTTACTTGCTAGATCACTTGCTTTTGTTTGAAAATTGTGCTTTGTGTGGTTTTTTGAAAGTATTTTGTAAAGAGGCCATTGTTTAGGCAATCTTTGTAATGATTCTTGTTTGTAAGAATGTATACAAAGATGTTGATCTTTTGAAAATGTTTTCAAGTTTGTAAGATGTTTTGAAAAGTGTAGGTGTTTGTTTTGAAAATAGCAAAGATGTTTGTTTTGAAATGGTAAAATTAATTAGGAGCAATCTACCTACTCAAATGTCTTTCTTGTTCATTTCCTTTTCCTTTTACATTGTTGTCTTACCATTGATTTGGTAAGTGTGATGCGGTGGGAGAACTGACTTGAGGTTTTAGGTTTCGTTCGCATATGTGCGGTTAGCAAGAGTCGCCACCGACTTTTCTTTTATCCAAAAGGAAAGGTAAAAAAGCACAGGAAAGACCTTTCGAGAATTTTCTCGGGTTCGGGGGTAGATTATGAAAAGGGAAGGTATTAGCACCCTTTTCATCCATGGTTTTCCATGGGCTCTTAGTTACTCGTTTAGATCACTTGCTTTTGTTTGATTGTATGCTTGTGGCTTTTTTTAGTTGTTATGCAGGTTTGGCTGTTTGGTCTTGATAACAGGTTTTTGGTTGTTGTGATGGAAGATGATAGTTTTTGATACTTGGTTTGAACTTGTTTTTCAGTTTGGAAGTTTGAAAATTGGTTTTGTATGTTTTTTCTATTCGACCCAATGTTCTCCCCTTTCTTACAGTTTCTCTACTGTTATATCTTGGTTTCTTTTCTCTTTGACAGCCTGTGGGCAGGATGGACAATCTGTACCTTTCCAATAATTTAGGTGATATCTCTCCTCTCTATGATAAAAGCAAAATGCTTTTTCCCTTTTTTCTGAAAAGTTTGCCCAAAATTTGGAAAATGATGAAAAGCTATATGAAACAAACCCCCTTGCTTGTTATTTTAGTTTACCATACTGCTTTCTTTCTTCTTGCCTGTTGTTGCTTGTACTTTGTTGCAGTCTGTACTGCTATGCTGCTGTCTAGTTACTACCTTGTACTTTGTCCAATTTAGTTTGGCTTTGTTTAGTTTGCCTTGTTGCATTGTTTGGACAGCATGCTGCAGTTTGGAATATGTTTTCAGTTTGGCGCCTTGTTTGCATTTGGATAAATTTGCTTTGCATTCTTTTTTATTTGGATAACTTTCATTTTTATTTTTCTTTTTGTGAACCAAGAAGAGTAATCTTCTTGTGATTTGCAAAGAGAAAAATAAAAACGTGATGAATTGAAAATAGCCCTCTGATTCCAAACGGCAAACTTTAATGATGAACATTTTTCTTTCTTTTTTTGAAAATTCTTGACCATATCCAATTAACTGTGCTAATTAATTTTCTGTCTTTTGTTTTTTCATGTGAGCGCAAACTAGATGGTGACAAAGTAGAGGAAGCAGGAGACTTTGTGGCAAGCATGGAAGCAATAGAAGCTTAGTCATCCTTAGGCTTAGACTTTTCTTTGTAACTTAGAGAGAAATACTCAAACAATTGTACTAATTCATTTTTTCAAATACAATAAGTTGTAAAACTTAAAGCATTTAAATAATAAATTGTATTGTAACAATTTTTGAAATAAATGAAAAAGTCTTTATGAGATAATCAGATGTTCAATAAAATCCATTACTGTTAGTAACTTGTAATTCTCTCTTTGTGTCTTCACTGATTCTTAAGATTCCTGATTAAAATAACTGAAACTGCATTCCAATAATTCCAATCCAGATAACTTAAACTGCATTCCAATAATTCCAATCAAGATAACTTAAACTCCAAGTAATCCAATAACTCTGTAATCTTGCAACTGTATTCCAATCAAAACGTGCATTGTGTATTTCATGAACAAACAAATGTTTATTCCATAAACAAGCAAATTTTTTTAAAAGACGCAAATTATCTGGTTAACCTGAATCAAACAAACACTGCCTTTTCAGTAAATTTGAGAGAGCATGAAAACATGTGAAAATCAATTGAATTTCTGAGAACTCAATTTCTTTTGAGAAATGCGAGAAAAACCCTAATTTTCAAAATTAGGTTTCTTGGTGAACAAGTTTCATGTTTTGACACATCTTGATGAAAAATGACCCTTGGCACTTGATTTTGACCAAAAAGTCAAAGTTTGACTTTTCAGTCTATAGTTGATTTTTGATCGGTTGACTGGAAAATTCATCTGTCAATCCAAGGGTTTTTGAGATCTTTTGAACCTTGTGATTAGGTCAAGAGGATGCCATTGAGTCCTTGAATCCATGCTTGAACCCACTTTGCCATTGGCTAGGTTAAAAATCAGAAATTGCCCTTCTGCAGTCAAAACCCTAAAAATGACCATTTTGCCCTTTTGATGATGTGATCAAATTTCTTGAGGAGTTGTAGTCCAAACTTGATCAAATGGTTCATATAAGTCTATAATGTTGATGTTGATCAAAAAATTATGAGGTTTGACTGTAAATTGGCTATAGTTGACTGGGCAAGAATTTGATTCAAGGCTTGAAACTTGGTATGGGCAATCTTATAAGTCCAACATGAATTATGAAAGTCATATTGATCATTGGAAGTCCAAAAATCCCTGTGAAAACTAAAACCTTAATTTCAGGTCATCAGTACAAGGAGATGTCTTGAGCAGAGCAAACCCTAATCCTGTCTGGAGTCCAAAGAGTCTTGTGAGGGGAAATCTTGATAAAATGAGAGGGAAAATTTTGGGGTACAACAGCTGCCCTTGTTCAATCTTCTTGAACCTGAAGAGTTAGATTGGCGAGTTTGCCTTTCGTGACTCGAAGGTAAAAGATGATTGGACACTAGAGTGCCCGTAAATTTGCACTCGTCAAAATGTGGTTGAGGGAATGGGCTTAAAGATGCCATTTGGAGATGTGATAGAATCTTGTTGGAGATGGGCTTAAAGATGGCATCCAAGAATGTTTGTTGAATTGTATATTGTAAGTCAGAAAAATGAGTGTCAGAATGGTATCCGTGTCTGGAACGTATCTGAACTCAATCTGGAGATTGAATCTGTAAGAGCAAGGGTATAGCTGCCGTATCTGGAGCGTATCCAAGCTGTAACTGGATCTGTAAGAGCAAGGGTATAGTTGCCGTGTCTGGAGCGTATCCAAGCTGTAACTGGATCTGAATCTATACGAGCAAGGGTATAGCTACCGTCTCTGGAGCGTATCCGAGCTAGGGAACATCAGCATGAGTGATCAGCATGGATACCGTGTTTGGAGCGTATCTGGACTTTATCTGAAGTTGAGAATCTGAATAAGCAATAGAACAGCATCCGTTTCTGGAGCATCTCTAAGCTATTTTCTGATCTTTGAAACTGAATAAGCAATAGAATAGCATCCGTGTCTGGAGCATCTCTAAGTTGTTTTCTGAGCTTGAATCTGAATAAGCAATAGAATAGCATCCATGTCTGGAGCATCTATATGTTGTTTTCTGATCTTTGAATCTGAATAAGCAATAGAATAGCATTCGTGTCTGGAGCATCTCTAAGCTGTTTTCTGAGCTTTGAATCTGAATAAGCAATAAAATAGCATCCGTGTCTGGAGCATCTCTAAGCTGTTTTCTGATTGTATATCGGTAGCTTGTTAATCTTATCTTCTAAGGAAAATAAATCCTTGATAGCTGGAGATAATAAAATCTTTGACTACTGTCGGGGAAAATAAATCCTTGACCGCCGCTGGAGATTCAAAACCTTGGACAACTTCTGTGGGGATGTGAGAATCCTTCACGCCCTTCTTGGGGATATAGGGGTCTTGGAGTCGGAATATTGATAAAAATTATGCTTGGGGAAATAATGCCATGTACTTCCTGAGAAATCTGTTTGGAGAATCCAGAGAATTTTGATGATTATGGCTGGAGATTACACAACGGGAATCCTTACTCGGCTAGGAAATAGGGAAAACTCTGGCGATCTACTGGGGATCAGACAAAGGAAAACCTTGATCTGCTGGAGGAAAAGGAAGACTCTGATGGTTTCTGCGGAGAATTAAGAATGAGAAACTTCGATCTCCTGGGGAAAATGAAACCTTGGGGGCTTCACTGGAGAAGTGAGAATGAGAATCTTCGATCTGCAGGGGATTAAAAATTCTGACAAATTCATGCTGGGAGTAAAGAAGGCTCTGGCAACTTCACTAGGGAATCAAGAATGAGAATCTTCATTCTGTTGGGGAGTAAAAACTCTATGGGGAATAACTATACTGCTGGAGAGTAAGCTCAGTACTCTAGGGAAAAGCTTATTCCTGTGTGGAAAAAAGTTCAGGAGTTTGGGTCGTATTCCAATCTAAGAATGAGAATCTTCATTCTGTTGGAGATATCAGGAGCTTGGTTTGTATGCCACTTTAAGAATGAGAATCTTCATTCTGTTGGAGATATCAGGAGCTCGGGTTGTATGCCACTTTAAGAACGAGAATCTTCATTCTGTCGGGGATATCAGGAGTTTAAGTGTATGCCAATCTTCTGGGGTTTCAAGAATGAGAATCTTCATTCTGTTAAGGATATCAGGAGTTTGGGTGTATGCCAATCTTCTGGGGTTTCAAGAATGAGAATCTTCATTCTGTTAAGGATATCAGGAGTTTGGGTGTATGCCAATCTTCTGGGGTTTCAAGAATGAGAATCTTCATTCTGTTAAGGATATCAGGAGTTTGGGTGTATGCCACTTTAAGAATGAGAATCTTCATTTTGTTGGAGATATCAGGAGTTTGGGTGTATGCCACTTTAAGAATGAGAATCTTCATTCTGTTGGAGATATCACGAGTTTGGGTTGTATGCCACTCTTTTGAGGTTTCAAGAATGAGAATCTTCATTTTGTTAGGGATATTAGGAGTTTGGGTGTATACCAATCTTCTGAGGAGTCATCCTATCTCAGATTTTAAGACAACTTGTTGGGGAATTTGTGGAAAACTGAATGGTTTCTGCTGTGGGTTGAAAGTTTCAGCTCCGTTGGGGATTGGTGGTTGGTAATCTCATCTCCGTTGGGGATCTTAATGACGTGATGTAGAGATTGAGTATGGAAATGGGTTTAAAGATGCCATTTGGAGAAAAAGAGGAGAATCGTCGGAGATGGGCTTAAAGATGCCATCCAGAAATGATTGCTACTCAAAATAGATGATGAAGGAATCTTGGACGATTACTACCTCAAAAGGATGATGAAGGAATCTTGGACGATTACTACCTCAGCAGGATGATGAAGGAATCTAGGACGATTACTACCCCAACAGGACGATGAAGGAATCTTGGACGATTACTACCTCAAAAGGATGATGAAGGAATCTTGGACGATTACTACCTCAACGGGATGATGAAGGAATCTTGGACGATTACTACCTCAACAGGATGATGAGGGAATCTTGGACGATTACTTCCTCAGCAGGATGATGAAGGAATCTTGGACGATTACTACCTCAGCAGGATGATGAAGGAATCTTGGACGATTACTACCTCAACAGGATGATGAAGGAATCTTGGACGATTACTACCTCAGCAGGATGATAAAGGAATCTTGGAAGATTACTACTCAACAGGGCGATGAAGGAATCTTGGACGATTACCACCTCAGCAGGATGATGAAGGAATCTTGGACGATTACTACCTCAACAGGATAATGAAGGAATCTTGGACGATTACTACCTCAGCGGGATGATGAAGGAATCTTGTACGATTACTACCTCAGCAGGATGATGAAGGAATCTTGGACGATTACTACCTCAACAGGATGATGAAGGAATCTTGGACGATTACTACCTCAAAAGGATGATGAATGAATCTTGGACGATTACTACCTTAAAAGGATGATGAAGGAATCTTGGACGATTACTACCTGAAAAGGATGATGAAGGAATCTTGGACGATTACTACCTCAAAAGGATGATGAAGGAATCTTGGACGATTACTACCTCAGCAGGATGATGATAACCTTTATCTGTCGATCGATCTTTCCTGAAAAGGTAAAGAGTTAGTTGTATGCAATATCATGATGTATGAAATGCACGATGTCATGATGTTCTCAAAATAAATGAGATTGCGTTGTATGCACTTATCATGTATGTAAATAGGAAGTGCGAAATGTTTATGAATGTATTTTTGTCTGGGAAAATAAATCCTTGACAAATGTCGGGGAATCGTTAAATCCTGGATTGGTGTTGAAGAGTTGGTGTGTCTTCAAAATTTGCTTAAAATGTTTCCATCGGGGATTCCTGTTTTGTTGTTTGAGGAGGAATCCGCTGGGGGATATTGAAAACTCTGGCTGGGAGTCATCTTATGAAAAGGATTTTGGGGAGATTTGTCACTACCCCTAGTAGCGAGTGTTTATGGCTTTGCCAGGAAATGTTTGAATGTATGAAAACCTTTGTTGGAATTGACGTTCAATGCCCCAAGTGACGGGGACAGAGGCTTGCCCCTGGTTACTCTGCACTTTGAGAGATTTCTTGAAATCTTGAATGGACTACCCCAGGTGTACTGGACAATGGCATGTTATGTCCCTTTGCTGATAGGAGATTTTTGCAACAGAAGTGTCATCCCACTTGAAGTGATTTTGTCCACTGAGATATCTTTCGTTCATCGGATATTGACTGTGTGAATTTCTTCGTTGTCAAACAAATAGCCATATGAAAACAACGATATTCAAATAATGCAAAGTTTATGCTTGTCTTGAAATTTTTAAAATGTGTTTTTTAGCAGAAAACTTTTGTAAGAAAAATTCAACTCAGGATTTAGAGCAAAGCCTTACAGGAGTCAGGATACCTTTTGTAACAGTATGCTTTTAAACTAACCCATGCTTCAATTAGGACTTTTGAAGAGTTGTAACGTGGCTTGGTTCACGGTTTAAGAAACAAAGGATAAAGGCTCAAAGTAATATTTGTACCCACCTGCTCTTCGTGATGTTCTTCAGTCCTAAACTCAGTTAATCGTGCGTTTGAACTCCAAATGAGTCTGGAACGACATTTTGGTGATGTTTCACACAAGTTGAATTTGTTGGAAGGAAGTCACTTTTGCAACATTATTTTTGTTGAGGATTTGTAGTGACCTCTTTCTTTCGGTTTATTATCCCTAATTTTTGCCTGACTGTTCCTATTTTTGAGATTACAGTCAGCGGGATGCCCCGGTTTTCTTAAGTCTCCTTTGTGGGTTTCGACTCAGTGGGCTTTTTCTTTTTTGAGAGGTAATAAATGCCTATGTGATAAGGAACCGTCACCTTCTTTTGATTCCAAAGGAATGCTTTTGATGTCGTTCATTGTATTACAAGATGAGAGTTTGCGACTTTAACATGCTTTTGAATTAATTGAGAGACTACCCTGCCCCAAGTTTTGATTAAAGGTTTCAATTTGTGTTAAAACAGAAAACTTCTACTTCTTTGGCTCGAAGGGGTTGACTAGGGATTATCTTCCTTATAACTCTAGTGTTTAGGATTTGAAAGAAATGCATGTACATCGTCATCATGGTCTGTCCAAAAGCATACTGTATGAGATTATGGAATTGTTTTCGTCATCCTCCCTCTAAAGGTTTGTGTCATAAGAGGAATAAAAAACATATTTTAAATATAGTGAAAATGAAAAGATGAACTCAAGACAAACATATGCAATGCATTAATAAATACGAGTTTGACATTAATAGATAATTGTTTGAATAACAAAAGAAATTACAACTTGAAAATTCAAATGAAACAAAAGCCTCTTTGTTCGAACTTGTCATTTCAGGTGGAGAACCCTCAGCGGAAGATCTTCATATGACCATCTTGTGTGAACTCCAGCGTTGTTTCGTCGATTAGGTCTTGGAATTTATTTTTCAAAGCCCAACAGCTATCGGTGTCATGTCCAGGACTGTTGGAGTGAAACGCGCATCTTGCATTTGGATTGTACCCTAGAGTGGTTGTGTTGGGATTCCGAGGGGGGTCCCTTAATACAGTCAGCTTGACTTCCAACAAGCGTTGCAGCACTTGAGATAATGGCATGTTAATCTCAGTGAAGCGCTTTTCAGATGTATTTCGCCTACGCCGATTACCCTGTTGACGTTGGTGAGGTTGTTGTTGGGCTTGTGACCCTGAAGCAAACTGGGGAGGTTTTCTCTCATCTTCTTGTCTCAAGGGAGGCTGAATGATGACTTGATCTTCAACCTTAGTTGTTTTCCCCATTTGGTTACGTTCTCCTAGATGAAGCTTGTTGATGAGGACCTTTAGCTCCTCTTGTCCTTGAGCCAGGTTTGAATGAGAGCCATCTGGCCCACCAATTGTCCCATCATCTGAATTCTCATTGTTGCCATCTCAATTTGTAGCCCTTCCAACTGATCATTCCTGATGCCCCCTGGATTCCCTATGACCATGCCCCTTATGAGGAGAGCTTTCACCTCTTCTTGTCCCTTGGACAGGTTCAAGAACATCTCTTGGAGTTGAGCGTTTTGAGCCTGGATGTCTTTGATAGTCTTCTCTAGAGCCATCTCGACTGAAATAAATAGTAGGAATATAAAGAAACCTGAAGGTAAGAAACCTGTCATGATATGATGCACGATATGTGGATGCATGTTTTCAAGGATCTCACGGGGTAAACATAAAAAATGTTAGAAATTGAACATCTTTCAACATCTTGGATTAGAGAACTTTGTATCGGTGGACGTCTTTCCATGAGAATTAAGCTCACCATATCAAGTGGGTCATAGCCCTTAACTCAATTTGTTGTACTTGATCTTTGACGGTGTTTGTTTAGAGGAAAATGAATCCTCTTGCCCTTTGGTAGACGTCTGGTTCAACGTGACCCTACATCAAAAACCCTCGAGATCCTTGAAATGGTTATTGAAAATGCTATGGTATGATGTTATGATGTTATGTACAGATATGCGAAGTAAGCAAGTTTATATACAAATAATCATATTAACACAAAGCAGACAAGTCCTTAGGTTTAGGCTTGCATGGAGCTTGTAGGTAAGTACCCTCTTGAAGTCTAGTTTGCTCAACCTGTCTTAGAAATAGTAACCGAGTTCTAAAGGAGCTCAATATCACTGGATTGTTTCCTTGTTCATTGATTCAATTCATCCTCTTACCGGCGACCGAAATATTCCAAGGAAACAACCCTCAATGAGTGTAGTATCGAGTATCTACCAATTTTCAGTTCTACACCGAAACCGGTCATCTCACTACGTCCTAATGGCCATGTTGGTCAAGTAAGGTTCTAAAGTCAGTTGATGCTTCACGACACCATGCGGCGGCCCCGTACTCTCCTTGATTCAACTCAATGGTTACCGGTACCAACCAAAGTTCCACATCAATGTATCTACTACTTCAACCATGTCAGTATACCCCACACAGTTCCCTCACAGTTTATTGCTACTTACCTAAAAGGTGCCCCCAAATCCGGGTGTAGGATTTAAAACAAACCCAAACAAGGAACCAAAAATGTAAAGCATACAAATCAAACAAGATAAGCATGTAAAGGTGATCTAAACCCCTAAGGTAACCCCACTTTTTATTTAACTCCCCAGCAGAGTCGACAGTTCTGTGATGAGGTGGGAGAACTGACTTAAGGTTTTGTGTTTCGTTCACACTTGTGCGGTTAGCAAGAGTCGCCATCGACTTTTCTTTTATCCAAAAGGAAAGGTAAAAAAGCATAGGAAAGACCTTTCGAGAATTTTCTTGGGTTCGGGGGGTAGATTATGAAAAGGGAAGGCATTGGCACCCTTTTCATCCATGGTTTTCCATAGGCTCTTAGTTACTCGTTTAGATCACTTGCTTTTGTTTGATTGTGTGCTTGTGGTGTGGGTTTTGAAAGTATTTTGGAAAGTTTCTTTGTAATGGTTCTCGTCTCTATAAGAACATATACAAAGTTTTGTTTTGAAAAATAATTCAAAAGAGGTGTTTGTGAATCGTGTTTTAAAAAGTGTTTTGAAAAGAGGTTTTGCCATGGTTCTCGTCTCTATAAGAACGTATGCAAAATGTTTTGTCTTTTGAAATTGTTTTAAAATGGAGGTGTAGGTGTAAAAGTTTTTGTCGTGAGCAAGCGAGTAACTAAGAACGAAACTATTTACTCGAAAGGTCTTAAGTTGTTCTTTCCTTCTTCCTTTTAATGGTGCTATCTTACCATTAATTTGGTAAGAAGCCCCATCCTTGGATGTGAAGGGACAGGCGCGGGTCAACTTTACAATCATTGAAAGCAACTTGTGGGATGCTCTAGCAATTTTGTAAGGGACGAGATCGTTTTATCGAAGGCAACATCGAGGGTCATCGAGGGACTACGATCTTTGTTTATCGAAAGGTCATTTTCTAGAGTGTCGCATATTCGAGGGACATGATTGTATTTCCTAGGCAACAAGCGGGATTACCCTAGAGGTGCGTGTGTGAGAAGTGTGTTGATTTCAAGCTATTTGTTCTTGGATTAGGTCATCTAGCGATTGATTTTTTGAATCTTGCCATACACGCCTAATTACTACACAGTATATAGAAAGCAATAAATTGCGGGAATTAAAAGTCTAAGCTATTACAAAAGTATCCGGGAATGGGGGTACAATTGTTACAAATGGGGATGAGTCACATAAAAATAGCAATGTCCAAATATTACAACCAAATCGAATTGTTGTGTGATTTAATACAAAGCTATGATAAATTATAAAATAAAGAAATCAATAAAGTATGAAATGCAATGTATTTACTTGGAAAAAATAAAATTCAATCTAAAAAGAAAAAAGATTTAAATTAAAAAACTTTATTATATTTTTTGTGTATTTTATTAATTAAAAAAGAAAAGTTTAAAGAAAGAAAACTAATTATTGATTTTTTTGTATTTTATTAAATGTAGAAAATTAATAAAAATAAGTTTTAAACTAAACCAATTTAATGAAGTGAATTTAAAAAAAAACATTAGTATATTATTAACAACGAGAAAAGAAAAGAAAACAAATTAAATTAAACATGAATGAAAAATGGACTTAAGGGTTATAGGCCCAAAGGGTTATTATCATTGATGCTGAAACAACAAACAAAAGGGAAAGGGGGGGGGGGGGGGGGGGTGAGCTAGCGAATGCGTGTGGGCCTAAGGGTTTGCAAACGGAGCCCATTGCCTCTTAATTCAATTTATGGTTTTTTTATTAGGAGAAACGGATTAGGGTTTGTGATCTTCTCACAGCAGCGTTGTTGTCTCTCTCGTTCTCCCTCACTTCTTTCTCTCGTTCATCTTCCTCACTCAATCGTCCCTATTCGTCCCTGATTTATGAATGAAAAGCTTTTTTCTGGAAGACCTAGGTTCTGAAGTGGAATTTATGTCTAAGGGTTTGACATTGACTCTCGTTCTGATCTCCTCTCCCTAATTCCCGTCACCGGAGCACCCCTCGTTCTCTTCCTAACCATGCTCAACTAATTTCTCTCATGAAAAGAAGGTGATGTTCTGTTGGATCTGAATGTTTTACTGTTGTTGTTTTATCTTGTACATATCCTTTTGTTAATCAATTTTATTTCCTAATGAGATGTAGGTTTGGCTGTTTGGTCTTGATAACAGGTTTTTGGTTGTTGTGATGAAAGATGATAGTTTTTGATACTTGGTTTGAACTGGTTTTTCAGTTTGGAAGTTTGAAAATTTGTTTTGTATGTTTTTTCTGTTTGACCCAATGTTCTCCCCTTTCTTACAATTTCTCTACTGTTATATCTTGGTTTCTTTTCTCTTTGACAGCCTGTGGGCAGGATGGCCAATCTGTACATTTCCAACAATTTAGGTGATATCTCTCCTCTCTATGATAAATGAAATTCTGGCTGCAGATACTCAATGTCACGTTCAATGTTATGACACCGTATCTGACTTTCTATAAGACAGTAAATACAAAAACAGTAAAGAACACAGTCAATTGTTTACCCAGTTCAGTGTGCAACAACACCTACTCTGGGGGCTACCAAGCCAGGGAGGAAATCCACTATAAGAGATATTAATTCAGGAATAAACCAACCAGTTTATCTCCTTCACTTAAGACCTACCCAATGCAACTTCAATCTAAGTACAACTTAAACCTGAGTTCCTACTCACTCCCCCTCAATCACAGCAGTGCTACTTAAAACAATTTGACTAATGAATTGATGAAGACACTCTTCAAAACATACACTTGATTATGCTTCACAGCTTTTTAATCAAGCAACACAAACACTCTTGCTTCACAACTTTGAGTGATACATAAACCTAACTTGACTTTGCTTCAAAGCTTTAGTCAAGAGACACAAAAACACTCTTGCTTCAAAGCTTTGAGTGATACACAACCCTTACAATTAAAACCTATTCCAAGTCACTTATCACAATGATAATTGCTTGGATTACAATAGTTAAAAACTATACAGCTTCTAAATGATCTTCTGTCAAAAAGGGGTTAATTCCAAAACAGCAGCTCTGTTGAATATATAGCAGCTGCATCTTCAGTTAGGGTTTCCACAAAAAGCTAGGGTTAATTTCGTTTGAACTTAAGACTAGGTCACAGGACTATATCAACCAGGTTGGGGTTGAGCTAGGTTAACCCAAAGAAAAGGCAGGATTCTGTTCTGGAAAGACTGAGTCATTTTCCTGAAAAAACTCAGAATTAACCAAACTGCATACCTGTTAGTTCAGAACAGGATGTCTTAACATTTGTTATGACATCTGAATTCCTGTTTACTGATTTTGGTAAATGTGATCATTTTGCAAAATGCTCAGATACACACTCATAAACATCAGTACCTGTATGACAATATTTTTCTGCAAAGGTACCTAATAAATTTGTACCTAATAAACTAGAATGTTATGACATCAGTCATGACATTCATACACCTGGTTTTACCAAAAATGCACGCCAATACCTAAACAACTACAAACTCCCCCTTTGGCAGATTTTTGGCTAAAGCCCGTAAGCAATCAGAGATAGATAGCAGCAGAATAAATATGACTGCAGAAAAATGGAATGTCAAATAAAGTCTACCAAAATATATCTCCCCCTCTTTAGCCACAAATGGGCCAAAGATACATGTTCTTAAAGATTATACAGTCATCCAGAAAAAGTAACACAACAAGACAAAAAACTGAACACACTTTGCAAACTCTACCAGGGACCAGCAACACCACCAACCAGCAACTTCACCAACCTTTAAGCACTGTCATCAGACTCAGAAGATTCAGGCTTCTTCCTTTTCTTGTGAGCAATGTCAGCATTCTTCTCTTTGTCTGATGTCTCAACATCCTTAGAGACATCTGGATTTGTTTCAGTATTTGAACTTTCGTGATTTAAAGGAACAGAAATGTCAGGAACTAAGTGGTTCTCGTTCAGAATTCTTGTAACAATTTTAGCTATTGCTTGACGAACATAGGCTGACCCTTCCCTATTTTCAATTTTAGATGGAACAGAAGAAGAAGGATGAGACGGATTACCAGAGGCAGTAGCTTGGGACCTTCCTGCATGCCTTGTTCTCAGCTCTTTGACCTTGGTGGGTTTAGATTCCACTTCTCTAAGAGGAGCGATCTCCAAGACTTCAGAATCCAGGCAGGATGAAATTGCCCTAGAATCTTGATCAGAGGAAGAGGTCGAAATAGTCGTATTGGATGATGATGGTGTTTGAGACATTTTGACAGTCTTAGAAGACCAATAGCAACTGGAGAGAAAATTCTGATAGAGAGATTGGGTTTTGATGCAGATACGAGAGAAGAAGGAAGAAGAGGAGTGTCTGTTCAACTTCTTAAAAGAATTGAGGGAAATGGGAAAATATAAGTTTAACCCAATCAGAACAGACTTAACAAGCATAACTCCTTTAACCCTTGTTTCAAGCAAAATTAATTGCTACAATTCCTCATGTTGGCAAATACCCAACTTACCCCTCAGGTTTTCAAATTGATTTGCATCAAGTGCCTTGGTAAAAATGTCAGCCAGCTGTAGCTCAGTGGCAACATGTTCCAATTTAATTGTCTTCTCTTCTACAAGGTCTCTGATAAAGTGATGTCTTATTTCAATATGTTTGGTCCTACTGTGCTGAATGGGATTCTTGGAAATGTTGATTGTACTCAGATTGTCACAGTACAATGTCATAACATCTTGTGTGACATTATACTCAGTAAGCATCTGTTTCATCCAGATCATTTGAGAACAGCTACTACCAGCTGCAATGTATTCAGCTTCAGCAGTAGAGAGAGACACACAATTCTGTTTCTTGCTGAACCAGGAAACCAGATTATTTCCCAAGAAGAAACATCCTCCAGAGGTTCTCTTTCTATCATCAGCACTACCAGCCCAATCAGCATCACAGTAACCAGTCAGAGTTGGTTCACAGCCATGAGAGTATAGCAACCCATAGTTGTAAGTTCCACTCACATACTTCAAAATTCTCTTCACTTGATTGATGTGACTGACTTTAGGGTCAGCTTGGTATCTTGCACAAACTCCAACTGCAAAAGCAATGTCAGGTCTGCTGGCTGTTAAGTACAACAAGCTTCCTATCATGCTTATGTGCATACTTTGATCCACCTTAACCCCACTTGAATCTTTGGAAAGCTTTAGATGAGTAGGAGCAGGAGTCCTTTTGTGACTGGCATTCTCCATACCAAACTTCTTTACAAAGTTCTTAGCATACTTGCTTTGAGATAAGAAGATTGAGTCCTCCATCTGTGAGACTTGCAGTCCAAGAAAATAAGTTAATTCTCCCATGAGACTCATTTCGAATTCAGCCTGCATCTGGTCAGCAAAATGTTTAACCATAGGTTCTGACATTCCTCCAAACACTATGTCATCAACATATATTTGGGCAACCATTAACTTCCCTCCTTTAGTTTTGACAAAGAGCGTTTTGTCCAAGCCTCCTTTTCTGTATCCTTTGTCTGAGAGAAACTTTGTTAACCTGTCATACCATGCTCTAGGAGCTTGTTTCAGGCCATATAGGGCTTTCCTCAATTTGTAGACATGCTCAGGGTGATTTTGATCCACAAACCCTTTAGGCTGTTCCACATAAGCTTCCTCATTCAAGTACCCATTTAGAAAGGCACTTTTCACATCCATCTGAAATAACTTGAACTTCAGAAGACAAGCAATTGACAATAGGAGTCTAATTGATTCCAGCCTGGCTACAGGTGCAAAGGTTTCATCAAAATCAACCCCTTCAACCTGAGTGTATCCTTGAGCAACAAGTCTTGCCTTATTCCTGGTGACAACTCCTTCATCATCTGATTTGTTCTTGAAAATCCATTTTGTGCCAATGATGTTAGTTCCTTCAGGTCTAGGAACCAGTTCCCACACTTCATGTTGCTTGAATTGGTTCAGTTCATCTTGCATTGCTCCAATCCATTATTCATCAGTTAAAGCTTCTTTGACATTTCTTGGTTCCATTTTGGACACAAAACAAGAGTTTGAGATGATTTCTCTAGATCTTGTAATGACTCCACTGTTGGGATATCCTATGATGAGCTCTTTTGGATGATCCTTCTGAATTCTGATGGAAGGGATCTTGCTAGCTTCCTTTGATTCAGATTTTGTTGAGGTGGTGTTGGGTAGATCAATCTGTTGGGTTGAAGTCTCAAAGAATGTCTCAACATTACAAGGGACATCTATTTCCTCATGATAATCATCAATTATAACATTTATTGATTCCATCATGGCTTTGGTCCTGGAATTGAATACTCTATAAGCTCTGCTGTTTGAGGAGTATCCTAGAAATATGCCTTCATCACTTTTAGGGTCCAGTTTTCTTCTTTGTTCACGATCTGCCAGAATATAGCATTTGCTGCCAAACACAGGGAAGTACTTCACAGTTGGTTTTCTTCCTTTCCAGAGTTCATATATGGTGGATGAGGTTCCCTTTCTCAAGGTGACCCTGTTATGGACATAGCAGGCTGTATTCATAGCTTCAGCCCAAAAATACATAGGAAGTCTTTTGGCATGTATCATTGCTCTGGCAGATTCCTGTATGGTCCTGTTTTTTCTTTCCACAACTCCATTTTGCTGAGGATTTATAGGAGAAGAAAATTAATGACTAATTCCTTCCGAGGAACAAAAATCATCAAACTTGCTGTTTTCAAATTCCTTGCCATGATCACTTCTGATTCTGACAATACACCCTTCCTTTTCTCTTTGAATTCTTTTGCACAATTCTTTAAAAACTTCAAATACATCAGATTTTTCCCTAATGAAGTTAATCCAGGTGAATCTGGAAAAATCATCCACAACCACATAGGCATATCTTTTTCCACCAAGACTCTCCACTTGCATTGGTCCCATCAGATCCATATGAAGAAGTTCTAGAACCTTAGAGGTGGTCAGATGTCTTGACTTTGGATGTGACATCCTAGTCTGCTTACCAACCTGACATTCACCACAAACTCTTCCTTCATCAATTTGCAGTCTTAGAATCCCTCTGACTGCCTCCATGGAGATAATCCTTTTCATACCTCTTAGATGAAGATGGCCAAGTTTTTGGTGCCACAGTTTCACCTCTTTTTCTTCTTTTGCAATGGAACACACAAAGGAGAAATTAGTGTTCTCAGGCTCCCACAAGTAACAGTTGTCTTTAGATCTGACTCCTTTCATTACAATTTCTTGTTTTTCATTAATTACAAGACATTCAGATTTAGAGAAATTGACCTTGAATCCTAGATCACACAATTGACTGATACTAATGAGATTAGCAGTCAGCCCTTTTACCAGCAGTACTTCACTCAGACTTGGAACTCCAGGGCAGTCCAAATTACCAACTCCTTTGATTTCACCTTTAGCACCATCTCCAAAGGTCACAAAACTGGTGGTGTGAGGTTTAACATTATTGAGGAGGTTCTTGATTCCAGTCATGTGTCTGGAACACCCACTGTCAAAGTACCAGTCTTCCTTTGCAGAGACCCTCAGGGAAGTGTGGGCTATCAGGGCAGTAGCCTTTTTCTTCCATTTAGGAGCATGTGGTACCTTTTTAGACTTAGGTTTGACACCTGAGTTCTGATTAGGGTATCCATGCAATCTGAAGCAGAAAGGCTTTATGTGGCCATATCTCCCACAATGATGACATCTCCATCTTTGGTACCTTTTCTTCATATGTCTCTGTTCCTGATGTTGAGAGTTGTGTTGAGACATCTGTTTTGACATTTGCTTATCAGGCCTGATCTTCTCATCTGTACCAGATTTCTTTGCTTCCACAAATCCTAGTCCAGATTTGTTACCCAAAATTTGTCCAACCTGAAGAATCTCTTCCAATTTTTCTGTTCCATTAGTCAGCATCTTGACAGATTTGGTCATTTGGTTCAGTTGTGAGTTCAGTAATTGAACTTCCCCTTCTAGATGACTTATAGTTTCAAGGTTTGCCCTTTTTTCAGCCTCCAGCTTTATGATGAGTTTTGATTGTTTCTCATTCTGCACACAGACTTCAGCACTTCTGATACACAATTTCTTGTAAGTATCAGCCAGTTCTTCAAATGTCACTTCTTCATCACTAGTGTCACTTTCAGAAGTACAAACACCAATTAGAGCAGTAACTAGTTTGGAAGATTCTTCTTCAGAATTACTTTCTGAATCACAGTCAGACCAAGTAACAGTCATTCCTTTCTTTTGTTTCTTAAGAAAGGTTGGACATTCAGCTCGAATATGCCCATATCCTTCACAACCATGCCATTGAATTCCTCTGCCTTGGTTTCCCTTCTCTTCTGACATTGGTCTTCTGCTGGAAATGTCAATGTCAGAGGGAATGTTATGAACATTAGACCTTAACTTTGGATCTATTCTTTTGATGAGTTTGTTGAACTGTCTTCCAAGCATGGCTATAGCTTCTGAAATATTTTCTTCTTCATCCTCCTTGTTTTCAACATCAGTGTTGGATACAAGTGCTATGCTCTTGTTCTTCTTGTCACCATTATCAGTGATCCCCATCTCAAAAGTCTGAAGAGACCCAATAAGTTCATCCACTTTCAACTTGCTGATGTCCTGGGCTTCCTCTATGGCAGTTACCTTCATTGCAAATCTTTTAGGCAAGGATCTGAGAATCTTTCTCACCAGTTTTTCTTCTGGCATCTTTTCTCCCAGTGCTCCTGAGGTGTTGGCAATCTCCAAGATGTTCATGTGAAACTCATGAATGGTTTCATCTTCCATCATTTTTAGATTCTCAAACTTGGTAGTCAACATCTGAAGCCTTGACATTTTTACTTTGGAAGTGCCCTCATGAGTAGTTTTGAGAGTGTCCCAAACTTCCTTGGCCAGTTCATATTGATGTACTAGTCTGAAAATGTTTCTATCAATTTCATTGAACAAGGCATTTAAAGCTTTGGAATTTCCCAGGGCTAACTCATCTTCTTCTTTACTCCAGTCTTCCTCAGGCTTCAGACTAATTGTCCCATCTTTCTCAGTTATGGTGGGATGGTTCCATCCTTTGTCAGCAGCTCTCCAAGCCTTTTTGTCCAGAGATTTTAAGAAGGCAATCATACGAGGTTTCCAGTAGTCATAATTTGTTCCATCCAGAATGGGTGGTCTATTTCCAAAAACTCCTTCTTTGTCTATAGTGCCAGAAAGTGATATCCCTAGATCTCACCCAGTAATACAGGCATGGTGCCTGCTTTGATACCAATTGAAATTCTGGCTGCAGATACTCAATGTCACGTTCAATGTTATGACACCGTATCTGACTTTCTATAAGACAGTAAATACAAAAACAGTAAAGAACACAATCAATTGTTTACCCAGTTCAGTGTGCAACAACACCTACTCTGGGGGCTACCAAGCCAGGGAGGAAAACCACTATAAGAGATATTAATTCAGGAATAAACCAACCAGTTTATCTCCTTCACTTAAGACCTACCCAATGCAACTTCAATCTAAGTACAACTTAAACCTGAGTTCCTACTCACTCCCCCTCAATCACAGCAGTGATACTTAAAACAATTTGACTAATGAATTGATGAAGACACTCTTAAAAACATACACTTGATTATGCTTCACAGCTTTTTAATCAAGCAACACAAACACTCTTGTTTCACAGCTTTGAGTGATACATAAACCTAACTTGACTTTGCTTCAAAGCTTTAGTCAAGAGACACAAAAACACTCTTGCTTCAAAGCTTTGAGTGATACACAACCCTTACAATTAAAACCTATTCCAAGTCACTTATCACAATGATAATTGCTTGGATTACAATAGTTAAAAACTATACAGCTTCTAAATGATCTTCTGTCAAAAAGGGGTTAATTCCAAAACAGCAGCTCTGTTGAATATATAGCAGCTGCATCTTCAGTTAGGGTTTCCACAAAAAGCTAGGGTTAATTCCGTTTGTCCTTAAGACTAGGTCACAGGACTATATCAACCAGGTTGGGGTTGAGCTAGGTTAACCCAAAGAAAACGCAGGATTCTGTTCTGGAAAGACTGAGTCATTTTCTTGAAAAAACTCAGAATTAACCAAACTGCATACCTGTTAGTTCAGAACAGGATGTCTTAACATTTGTTATGACATCTGAATTCCTGTTTACTGATTTTGGTAAATGTGATCATTTTGCAAAATGCTCAGATACACACTCATAAACATCAGTACCTGTATGACAATATTTTTCTGCAAAGGTACCTAAAAAATCTGTACCTAATAAACTAGAATGTTATGACATCAGTCATGACATTCATACACCTGGTTTTACCAAAAATGCATGCCAATACCTAAACAACTACAATAAAAGCAAAATGCTTTTTCCCTTTTTTCTGAAAAGTTTGCCCAAAATTTGGAAAATGATGAAAAGCTATATGAAACAAGCCCCTTGCTTGTTATTTTGGTTTACCATACTGCTTTCTTTCTTCTTGCCTGCTGTTTCTTGTACTTTGTTGCAGTCTGTACTGCTATGCTGCTGTCTATTTACTGCCTTGTACTTTGTCCAATTTAGTTTGTATTTGTTTAGTTTGCCTTGTTGCATTGTTTGGACAGCATGCTGCAGTTTGGAATATGTTTTCAGTTTGACGCCTTGTTTGCATTTGGATAAATTTGCTTTGCATTCTTTTTTATTTGGACAGCTTGCAATTTTATTTTTATTTTTGGGAACCAAGAAGAGTAATCTTCTTGTGATTTTCAAAGAAAAAAAATAAAAACGTGATGAATTGAAAATAGCCCTCTGATTCCAAACGGAAAACTATAATGATGAACTTTTTTCTTTCTTTTTTTGAAAATTCTTGACCATATCCAATTAATTGTGCTAATTAATTTTCTGTCTTTTCTTTTTTCATGTGAGCGCAAACTGGATGGTGACAAACAGAGGAAGTAGGAGACTTTGTGGCAAGCATGGAAGCAATAGAAGCTTAGTCATCCTTAGGCTTAGACTTTTCTTTGTAACTTAGAGAGAAATACTCAAACAATTGTACTAATTCATTTTTTCAAATACAATAAGTTGTAAAACTTAAAGCATTTAAATAATAAATTGTATTGTAACAATTTTTGAAATAAATGAAAAAGTCTTTATGAGATAATCTGATGTTCAATAAAATCCATTACTGTTAGTAACTTGTAATTCTCTCTTTGTGTCTTCACTGATTCTTAAGATTCCTGATTAAAATAACTGAAACTGCATTCCAATAATTCCAATCCAGATAACTTAAACTGCATTCCAATAATTCCAATCAAGATAACTTAAACTCCAAGTAATCCAATAACTTTGTAATCTTGCAACTGTATTCCAATCAAAACACGCACTGTGTATTTCATAAACAAACAAATGTTTATTCCATAAACAAGCGAATGTTTTTAAAAGACACAAATTATCAGGTTAATGTGAATCAAACAAACACTGTCTTTTCAGTAAATTTGAGAGAGCATGAAAACATGTGAAAATCAATTGATTTCTGAGAACTCAATTTCTTTTGAGAAATGCGAGAAAAACCCTAATTTTCAAAATTAGGTTTCTTGGTGAACAAGTTTCATGTTTTGACACATCTTGATGAAAAATGACCCTTGACACTTGATTTTGACCAAAAAGTCAAAGTTTGACTTTTCAGTGTACAGTTGATTTTTGATCAGTTGACTGGAAAATTCATCTGTCAATCCAAGGCTTTTTGAGATCTTTTGAACCTTGTGATTAGGTCAAGATGACTCCATTGAGTCCTTTAATCCATGATTGAACCCACTTTTCCATTGGCTAGGTTAAAAATCAGAAATTGCCCTTCTGCAGTCAAAACCCTAAAAATGACCATTTTGCCCTTGTGATGATCTGATCAAATTTCTGGAGGAATTGTGGTCCAAACTTGATCAAATGGTTCATATGAGTCTATAATATTGATGTGGATCAAAACATTATGAGGTTTGACTATAAATTGGCCATAGTTGACTTTTTCCCCAATACAGCTGATTTTTAGGTCAACTGTCCAATTGACTGGGCAAGAATTTGATTCAAGGCTTGAAACTTGGTATGGGCAATCTTATAAGTCCAAAATGAAGTATGAAAGTCATATTTAGCATTGGAAGTCCAAAAATCCCTGTGCAAACTCAAACCCTAATTTCAGGTCATCAGCGCAAGGAGATGTCTTGAGCAGAGCAAACCTTATTCCGGTCTGGAGTCCAAAGAGTCTTGTGAGGGGAAATCTTGATAAAATGAGAGGGAAATTTTTGGGGTACAACAGTAAGTAACCCTGTCTTTCAATGTAAAAGGTACGGGCGTGGGTCATGGTATAACCATGATTAGCATTGTTGCAAGGTATCTTAGCATTCTTTTTTAGGGACTAAGATCATTTGTAAGGCAACTTAGATAGCGTCATCGAGGGACTATGATCTTGTTTTTGCTTGTTTTTGCTAAGATGCCTTATATGTGTAATATGGCCATTTTGTATAAGGCAACCAAATGGGATAACCCTAGGGGTGCTTGTGCGCAAGTGTATTGTTTTCATGCTTGATTTTGTCTTGAATTAGGGTTTTTCTATTTGTCAATTTCATGTCTTGCCATACACACCCTAATTACTAACAATATATGAAAGCAATAAAAAGTGAGGAAAATAAATATTCTACATTATTACAAGCATTAGGGGGATGGGGGTACATATTTACAAATGAGGGTTGCAAATAAAATTAAATCCTAAATTACTATTACAACCATATTGAATGAATAAGAATGTACAAGAAATGTAAAATGGACTCGTTTTGTTTTAAAAAAGAAATAAGTTTGGTTTAAGAAAATATTTTGATCTTTTATGTTAAAAGAAATAAGATAAGATATGTGAATGTGAAATATTTTTTTTATATGTTTTTGATTAATAAAAAAAATGATGGCAAAAATAATAAGGATAAAGGAAAACAGAATCAGCGCTTTGCTGAAATAAAAGAGGTCAGAAGTTCTGACTCTGGCGTGTTGCACAAATTCAAATAAACGTTAGTAGAAACAAGGAAGGTCAGAAGTTTTGGGTCCTCTGAGAACAAAGAAGATTTCAGAATTTCTGATGCCACTGGCAGAACTTAGTCTCCCTCTCCATTCTAGTCAAAGAATCTGCAACTTGGCCATTTCTCAACAAAATAGAAGATGTGCATATAACAGTTGTGGCAGGTTTCATAATGTTTCAGAAACAAGAGATATCAGAACTATAAATCAGAAACAAGCATAAATTTGCTAATCCTAATTCTGATTTCTAATTTCTTCAAGAAGTTCTAAACTTAAATTCTCTCTACTTAGGCAGGAAAATATATGAAACCTCAGAATGTGTACATCATCAGAATCAGGATGTCTACATTGTATTTTTAAACCAAGTTTCCTGACAATGCCTAAGTAATATGATGAGAGTCAGCAGAAGCTTACCTGGCAGTTAGAAAATGTTCTGTGAGCTGGAGTCTGGCTCTGACCGCTTGTGATGTTCTGAACATCTTCCTCTCGTGTTCAACAGGCTGGAAACTTTCAACTTGGGTTGTGAGTGATTAGAAAATTCTGGAAAAGCCAAGGAGCAAAGTTCTAACTTCTTTGAGGTGGATATTGATGGTTAGTGTGTTACAGTTTGACTACAGAAGTTAGGGTGGCTTTTTAATGTATATCAAAAACTGTATGGGTGGTTTTGGTCGAGAAACACTTGAGGAAAAATGGAATTTGAATGCATGAATCAAAAGCTAACAGGTTTTGTGTTTTGTGTTTGTAGTTCTTGGACTCTTGGAATTTTAGCAGGGGTTCAGGACTTTTCTTTCTCAAATTTCCGACCCTTTACAGTTGCCAATGACTCTCAATTTATAGGCAAAGATCTTGTATCTTGGAGGGTACCACCATCACATGTTAGGGTGTTGCCTTGTTGTTGAAGCAAGTATGGTGGTTAGTAGGCTTAGCAGCGCCTAAGCTGGAATTGTAAGCAGGAATTAAGGAAAGGTAACTTCAAAAGAAAAAGCAACGTATGGGCCCAACACACTTTTGTAGAAGAGTTTGCTTTTCCAAGACAGTAAAGGTACTTCTATGCCACACGTGGAGAAATCCTTTGAACAAAGACCCAGAAGTGGTTGTGAGCATTAAATGATGATGAGATTGATCAAACCAGAAATCCTGCAACGTGATATTCTGCATCATTTCTTAGTTCTAGATCATAAGTTCAGCTTCAGCGTGACTTAGAATAGACATCCAACTTCGTATCTTTGTATCTCCTTGCTCCAGCATGTTCTGAAAGAGCTCTCAGACTTTCCAGGAAACTTGAAGCACGCTTTGTAACCTTCTTTGGATTACCCTTGCAAACTCTAACTGAACCTTTGTGAAAACTGGCCCAAAAGTTCTGACCAAACTCTATCTTGAAAGTGTCCAGAATTTGCTGAGTGCTTTAGTTTCATGGACGTGTCTTTGAATATTTATAACTTGAAATTCCAGCATTTCCAGGAGAAGTTTTGTTCTGTAATGTTTTAGATCTTATTGAAATCTAAAACTCTTGAGTTAGAAATTATTCCAGAATCAGCTTGCATCATGGTGATAATCTGATCAGAAGTTCTGAGCTTGTCATATTTTTTGAACACTTAGAAGAATTTTAAGTATTTAGAAATTTGACTTTTCCAAAGTAACTTTTGACTTTTGAATTTCTAGATGAAACAAACTTCATATCTCAACATGTCTTGATGAAATATGACTCTTGAAACTTGATTTTGATCAAAAGTCAAAGTTTGACTTTTCAATGCGCAAATGACCATTTTACCCTCGTGAATGACTTTCTTGGGAAATTTGTAAATCAAGGCTTGAAATTGGATGGGAGAAAACCTGAGGATCCAGGGTGATCCTTTGAGAAATGAGAGGGATAATTTTGGGGTACAACAGTATCGGTAGCCCTTGAGTAGTCAAGGAGAATACAGGGCCACTGTGTGGTGTCATAAAGCACTAACTGACTTTAGAATCTTACTTGACCAACTTGGCCATTAGGAAGTAGTGAGGTAGCCGGCTTTGGTGCAGTCTGAAGTTGGTTGACACTCGATGTTACACTCATTGAGATCGGACTTTCGGGATATTTTGGTCGCCATTAAAGAGGCTTGCGATGAAACAATGCCCGATAAAGAAAGATCAGTGATATTGAGATCCTTTAGAACCCGGTTACTATTGCTAGGACAGGTTGAGCCAATTAAACTTCAAGAGGGTACTTACCTATAAACCCCGTGCAAGCCTAAACCTAAGGACTTGTCTGCTTTGTATGGATATGACTATTTTTACATAACAACTTGCTTACTTTGCATACTTGTAGATAACATCATAATATCCTACCATAGCATTTTCAATAACCATTTTAAGGATCTCAAGGGCCAATGATGCAGGGTCATGTTGAACCAGACGCCTATCAAGGGGCAAAAGGATTCATTCTATAATAAAATTACGTCAAGACCAAAGCACGTTAACTTGAGTCAAGGGCTATGACCCACTTCACATGGTGAGCTTGATTCTCGTAGAAGGACATTCAATGATGCGAAAGTTGTAATCAAAGTTTAACTTCTAACATCTTCTTGTGTTTACCCCGCGAGATCCTTGAAAACATTGCATCCACATAACATGCATCATATCATGACAGGCTTTTCCTACACAGGTCTCTCATCTGCTTACTATATATTTTAGTAGAGATGGCTCTAGAACAGACTATCAAGGGCATTTAGACTCAAAATACTCAACTTTAGGAAATGTTCTTGATCCTGTCCAAGGGACAAGAAGAGGTGAAAGCACTCCTCACCGGGGGCATGATCATGGGGAATCCTGAGGACAACAAGGATGACTAGTTGGAACGGTTACAAACTGAAATGGCAACAATGAAGATCCAAATGATGGGACAACTGGTGGGACATATGACTCTTATCCAAAACTTAGCTCGGGGAAAAGAGGACCTAAGGACCCTCTTCAACAAACTTCATCAAGACAGTTGCAACCGGATGAAATAAACCATCGAGATATGGGATCAAGTCATCATTCAGCCTCCCATTATGCAAGGGGCCAGTTTGGTGGAGAATAGACCGTTCCAAATTTCTGCCACATCACGGGCCCAACAACGACCTCGTCAACATCAACGGGAAAATCAGCAAAGGCAAAACAAGCCCGAGAGACAGTTTACTAACATCAATATGCCACAGTCTCAAGCTTTGCAACACATGTTGAGAATGAATCTGATTACACCAATAAGACCTCATCAAAATCCCAAAACTTCTTCTCCTAGCCACAATCCTGATGCTAGGTGTGCCTATCATTTCGACAGTCCTAGGCATGATACAAATGATTGTTAGGCGCTGAAGTATAAGATTCAAAACCTGATCGATCGAGGAGCATTGTAGTTCACACAAGACAGTCAACAGGAGCTCTTCTACCACCCCTCAAGGGCATCCAATTGAAGTAATTTTCTGGGCGAGGAATTTTTTGTTTATTCAAATTTTCAGTTGTAATTTTCTTTGTTCATCTAAACACTTATCTTTATGTTAGACTTTGGTTACTATCATTAATGCATTAAATATGTTTGTCTTGAATTAATCCATTCATTTTCATTCTATTTAAACTATGCTTTCTTACTCCCTTTATGGTATTCAACTCTTGTTTCAAAAAGTTGCAAGCCTTTACGGGGAGGATGACAAAAACAATGCCATGATCTCATACAGTATGCTTTTGGACAGACCTTGTTGACGATGTACATGCGTCCTTCAAATTCCTAAACATTGGAGTTATAAGGAGGATAATCCCTAGTCAACCCCTTTGAGCCAAATAAGTAGGAGTTTCCTTTTTACACAAACTGAAACCTTTAATCAAAACCTGGGGCATGGTAGTCTCTCAGTTAATTCAAATGTGAATTCAGTCACAAGCTTTCACTTTGTACACAATGAATGACATCAAAAACATTCCTCTGGAATCAAAAGACGATGACAGTTCCCTATCAAATAGACAGTCATTATCTCTCAAAAGAAGAGCCCACTAAGTCAAAACCTACGAAGGAGACCTAAGAAAAACTGGGGCATCCCGCTGACTGGAATCTTAAAAACAAGAACATTCAGGCAAAATCAGGGATAATAAATCAAAAAGAGGTCACTACAAATCCTCAACAAAATGGAAAACATGGCAAAAATGACTGCCTTCCAACAAACTTAATTTGTCTGAACCATCACCAAAACGCCACTCCAGACTCAATTAGAGTTCAAACGCAAAATTAACTTAGTTTAGGACTGAAGGACATCACGAAGAACGAGAGGGTACAAACACACTTTAAGCCTTATCCTTTGTTTCTTAAACCTTGAACCAAGCTACGTTACAACCCTTCAAAAGTCCTAATTGAAGCATGGGTTAGTCTGAAAGCATATTGTTATAAAAGGTATCCTGACTCATGTAATGCTTTACTCTAAATCCTGAGTTAAATTTTCTTACAAAAATTCTTTTATCTGCTAAACGAATTTTCAAAACTTCAAGACAAGCATAAACTTTGCATTATTTGAATATCGTTGTTTGCATATGGCTAATTGTTTGACAGCGAAGAAATTCACACGACGAATATCAATAAAATAGAAATTCTCTCAGGAAACAAAATCACTTCAAATGGGATGACGCTTCCAATGACAGATCTCTTGTAAGCAAGGGGCATTAGCATGATCATTATCCCAGGGAAGTCAAGTCAAGATTCCAAGAAATATCTCAAGAAATGCTGAATAACCAGGGGCAGGTCTTTGTCTGAATCACTTGGAGCATTGAACTTGAATTCCAACAAAGGGTTACGTACGGTCAAGAAAACATTTCCTAGCAGTGCTACAAACACTTGTTGCTTGGGGCAGTGAAAAATTCCCACAAAGTCCTTTTCATACGATGACCCCCAGTCAAGACCCCACAAAGTTGGATCCAGGCCATTTCCAACCAGAGTCTCAGTCTCTGGAAAACCTTTTTCCAAACTAAGTTAATCTCAAGAATCCTCGAGGAGTTCTGCCAAAAGAAAACACCTCTCCAGCAGGCAGGCGATAGAGTTTATTTCCCCAACAAACGGCAAGATTCCCCAGCTTGAATTTGCCTCCCAAACTATCACAAATCAAGGGATCACAACCCCTCTTACCCAGTAGACTTTTCCACAATCCCCTGTAGGTCGTTGCAAATCCCGGGAGATAACCAGATAACAATTAACTTCTTTATTCCCAACAAGTTGTTAACTTCCTTTCTCCTCCATCAAGAGATAACTCTCCAGTAGAGCAACAGACAAATAAGACTCCTGAACTTTTTTTCCCCAAAACAGAAATCAACACTCTCCACAGAGTTTTCTTCTCAAGCAAAATCAACACCCCCAGCGGATTTCTCCCCAAACAACAAAAACAGGAATCCCCAATGGAAAAGTTCCAGACAAGGTCTGAAGGTATGCATACTCTTCATCCTTAACGGCAGTCTGGGACTCAGCTTCCCAAAACTCCCTAACACTTGTCAAGGATTTATTTTCCAAGGCAAAATTACATTCTAACATATTTCTCATTTCATGCATCATATTACATACATGATAAGCGCATACAACACAAATGCATACGGAATAATCTCATTTATTTTGAGAACATCATTACGCCATGCATTTCATACATCATGACATTGCATACAACTAACTCTTTACCTTTTCAGGAAAGATCAATCAATAGAAAATTATCATTAACAAATTTTCAACAAAGACAAGACAACTATCTGTGAACAAATAAATTTTAGGTCGACTCCCGAAACAGGACAGGGTAACTATCTACATGAAGAATACTCCCTTCAGACCTCTGTTGGTTCAGTTTAAATCTCTCAATGGTTTATCCTGATTCTTTCCCGTGGACATTTTCTCTGGTTCAGATAAATCGCCCTAAGATTTATTCTGATTCTTTTCAGACCTCTGCTAGTTCAGTTTAAATCGCCTTAAGGCATGTTTTTGGTGACCCATCCAAGGGTCACACTTTTGGCTCCTTCGAAGGATGCCTAAAAGTGACTCAATTGAAAGGCACTTGTTAGAGGAAAATCAAATAGCATTGCCTTGAGAAGAGTCTGGTCGAAGAAGGGTCAAAATGAAAAGATGATATTCAAATATGCTTGCTGCCAAGTTCAGGCATGGTACACTGGCCAAGACTGCTGCACATCAGTCCTGAAACATTGCCCTCTTCTTACACCAAAATAGCATACAAGTCACTGTCTCTCGAAAGCTACAAGGAAAAGGTTACTCAATTTGTTCAAACCTTTTGTTTTCCCTCCAAAAGCTTCAGACAGCCTTGCCTATAAATAAGAGGCCTCACAACACGTTTAGAGGAGGACTTTTTGGCCAGAGGAAGGAATATTCAAATTTCTCAAACACCATAACTTCTCAAACACTTAAGCATTTGTGAAAAACACAAACCCAAAAATCTCAAACACTTGTCCCCTTTGAATTTGAAGTATCCTTACACCTTGTTACCCTTCGAATCCAGCAAGAAAGACATTTCATTTGTTTTTCTCCTTCGAATCAAACAGTAGAAACGATGCCTCTGGTCCCTTCCTTTGAATCCAGTAGCATTCAAGGAAACCACTTAAAGGTCCAGCACACCCTCCAGCCTCCAGCAAGGTAAGCTGTTCCAAACCTTGAGCTTTTCATTTCTTGTATACCATGTAAATAAGCTTTTCTTTTGTTTCAATCATGTACATACCGTTGTTCTTTTCGTTTCCACCCTTTTAATATATTTTCAGAGCTAACCCTTTTGTTTTGCTTCTTGTTTACCTAAACATGCATTAAGTATTAAACTGATTGTAAGACAATACTAGCATGACCTTAGGCCATGTTGCTATTCAAGAGTTCAAACGAAAGATACAGGAAACAGGAAGTAGGAAATGAAGATTCTGGCTTCTACACTATGTCCAGGCCCAGACAAAAGACACTCCCTCACTGCTTTCAGTCCCCAGTCGAAGGAGGCAGAAAGGCATATTGCACCTTGCATTGGTTCCAGGCCCAACCAAAAGGCACAACATGCTGACCCCCCAGGCCTCAGTCAAAAGCCACGCCTTCACCCCTTTCAGGCCAAATCGAAGAGAGCTAGAAAGTGCATAATCGAAGGGTTTTCTGCCTCAATCGAAAGACCTTCATTTTTCTTGCTTTTATCTTATTTTTGCCTCTATATTTTTATTCAATTCAATATGGTTGTAAGAGTGTAGGATTTTATCTTTCTGCATTTTATTACTTTTGTATGCTTGCTAGTAAATAGGGTATGGCAAGATAAAAACAAAAAGTAGACAACCCCTAATCAAAGACTAAATGCATGCAAATCAAACACACTATTCACACATGCACCCCTAAGGTAATTCCACTCGTTGCCTTGGAAAAATAGTCATGTCCCTCGAATATGGGCCTTTTGGCAAAGAACCTCAATAAAAGATCGTATTCCCTCAATGTCCCTTGATGTTGCCTTCGGTAAACGGTCTAGTCCCTAAACGACATTGTTAAAACGTCCCATAAGTTGCCTTCTATGATTATACAAACGTCCCACCCCCGTCCCTTCACATCCAATAATGGGGCTTCTTACCAAAACAACGGTAAGATAGCAACATCTAAAGGAAGAGGAAAAGAACATTTAAGACCTTTTGAGTATGTAGGACGCTCCTAGTTGCTCGCTTGCTCACAACAAAAACATTTTATACACCAACACTTTCATTTTGAAACATTTTCAAAAGATAAACACTTTGTACGCGTTCTTATAGAAACGAGAGCGATTACAAAGACACCTTTTCAAAATCACTTTCCAAAACACACTTCACAAACATTTCTTTGAACTACTTTCCAAACAAAACTTTGTACGCGTTCTTATAGAAACGAGAACCATTACAAAGACGTTTTCAAAATACTTTCAAAACCCACACCACAAGCACATTTTCAAACAAAAGCAAGTGATCTAGCAAGCATCTAAGAGCCCGTAGATAACTACGTATAGAAAGGGTGCTAATACCTTCCCTTTTCATAATCTACCCCCCAAACTCAAGAAAATAATTTCAAAGGTCTTTCCTGTTCTTTTCACCCTTTCCTTTATTGGATAAAAGAAAAGTCGGTGGCGACTCTTACTATCCGCAACAATTGCGATCAAACGCAAAACACCCAAGTCAGTTCTCCCACCGTGTTACAGTATTCAAACGGATTTCAATAAAACACATTATGAAGAAAACAAATAACCAGAACACAATGAAGAAAACAAATTTCAGAACTAAGTTTGAGGTGGTGGAAGTCGTTTGAACATGACTTCCAACAAACTCTTAATCTGATTGTTTGAATTTTCTTGTTTTCCAAGCATCCCCTTGATTTCCTTGCATGTATCATCCTGCTTATCTAGTCTTTCCTTAAATACAACATTATCTTTCTTCAACTCCTCTAGAGTTTGCAGCACAAGAGATGAAGATGGTATATCAGCAGAAGGTATCACTTTTTCAGAGAAAGTTGCGGCTGATTCTGACTCAGGAGCTTCTTCAACTTCCTTGCCTTTATCTTGAAACCTAACTAGAGGCAGAGGATCAGAGGATGGTGATCTTCCCAGGGGGAATTTTCCAGCAGAAGGAGTGACTTCTTTTCCCAGTGACGTAGAACTTGATCCTTGAAGATATTTAGATGATCACAGAAGTTCTATTGAGAAATTTCGTAACTCAACTCCTTGAGTTTATGGGATTCAAAGTTAAACCATTTTCTAAACGGGTTCCAATGAGAATCAGAAGCAGCAGGATTAAGATTCTCTAAGAAGGCTAGCTTCAGAGAGTTAACACATTCTTGTATTTCTGTTTCAAAAATCAGCAAAGATTTACCAACATCTGCTTTGGAGATTTTTTATTTTGGTTTTGGTACGGCAAATTTTTGAGAGCCTGTGACATGATTTTCTAGAGCTTCTAAATCTATAATTGTTCGAAGGGGATCTTCTGGGTGGTTGTTTGGAGAGGGAGAGTCAGGAATAATAATGGGTGAATTTGGTGTGTTTGGTAGAGTGGATTGATAGGGAGATGGAATATCTGGGATGGAGTGGATTGTGAGTGGTTGTGAGGCCATGAGAGGACATGTGATTCCAGGAATGGATGTTGTGGTATCAGAGTCAAAATTTGGATTTTATGAGTGGGGAGCCTCAAACAGCGGATCAAATTGATCAATATCAGAAAGAACTTGAGGAAGTTCTGGCTGATTTTGATCAAGATGGGTAGTAGGTGGATTGTTCAAAAGGTTATTGTGATACAGTGGGAGAACTGACTTGAAGGTTTTGCGTTTGATTGCAAATGTTGCGGTTAGCAAGAGTCGCCACCGACTTTTATTTTATCCAAAAGGAAAGGTGAAAAAGCACAGGAAAGACCTTTGAGATTATTTCTTGAGTTCGAGGGGTAGATTATGAAAAGGGAAGGTATTAGCACCCTTTTCATCCATGGTTATCCATGGGCTCTTAGTTACTTGCTAGATCACTTGCTTTTGTTTGAAATTTTGCTTTGTGTGGTTTTTGAAAGTATTTTGTAAAGAGGCCATTGTTTAGGCAATCTTTGTAATGATTCTCGTTCGTAAGAATGTATACAAAGATGTTGATCTTTTGAAAATGTTTTCAAGTTTTGTAAGATGTTTTGAAAGTGTAAGTGTTTTTTTTAAATAGCAAGGATGTTTATTTTGAAATGGAGCGAGTAATTAGGAGCAATCTACCTACTCAAATGTCTTTCTTGTTCATTTTCTTTTCCTTTGACATTGTTGTCTTACCATTGATTTGGTAAGCAACCCTATCTTTGGATGTAAATGGGACGGGTGTGGGTCATCGTATAACCATGATTAGCTCTGTTGCAAGGTATCTTAGCATTATTTTTGAGGGACTAAGATCATTTGTAAGGCGACTTAGATAGCGTCATCGAGGGACTATGATCTTGTATTTGCTTGTTTTTGCTAAGATACCTTACATGCGTAATATGGCCATTTTGTATAAGGCAACCAAGTGGAATAACCCTAGGGGTGCTTGTGTGCAATTGTATCATTTTCATGCTTTTTTTGGTCTTGAATTAGGGTTTTCTAAGTATTGGTTTTAGTCTTTCCATACAAACCCTAATTACTAGCATGTTATATAAAAGCGATAAATTGCGAAATTTAAAGTTACTACGCTATTACAACATTTGTGGGGAGGGGGTGTACAATTTGTAAATGGGGATTGCAAGAATTTAAACCTAATTAGTCTATTACAACCATATTAAATTGATATCAATGTACAAGGAATAAATACAAAGTATAAAAATGAATAAATGTACAAGGATGCAAAAATGTAAAGAAAATGAATTTTGTTTGGTTTTCATGAAAAAAAAAGATTTTGTCTTAACCTAGTTAAATAAAGAAAATATTTAATTAATTATGAATTTATTAAGAAAATATTTTAAATGAAAACCTAGTTCTATTAATTAATCAAAAGAAAATAATTTTAATAAAAGTATTTTTGATATTTTTTTATCTTGAAAATATTTATAGCATTATAAATTATTTTTAGTCCCTTTTTTATATCAAGAATAATACATTTAAATTAGTATGAAAGAAAATAAATAATAACATAACTTTATTTATATTTACAAGATAATAGTAAAAAAATAAATAAAGTATAATTAATAAAAATATTTTTTATGAGAAAAATAAATAAACTAAGTCAAAATATAAATCTACTATTTTTGTATTTTTTTATGATTTTTTTAATATTAGAAATAATTAAGAAAATAAATAAAATGAAAATAAGAAAAAAGAAAATAAAATTGGGCCAGGGGTGTTAAAAACAGTCAGGAGGGTGGAAGGCCATCAAAAATAACAAGGCCCAATTGTTGAGGCCCAACGCATCTGTTGTGTGACAAAAATAAGAAAAATGTGAAACAAAGAGGAAAAATGGCAGTGCTAGGGCTTGAACCCACGCCCTTAGCATGAAACGCACGCTGCCTTACCACTAGGGTGGCTATACATCCATTAACTTATTTGAAATAATAAATACATAATGCAAAACAAGTTCCAGAAATAAACTTCATCTTCAACCTCCAGCCATGGTTCCTGTAACTCACTCATCTCTCATCCATTCACAAAACTTCCAACATCAGACTTGTTAGAAATTTTCTCACGATTCTGAATATGTAAATAACTTAAGCTAATTCCCAAAGATGAACATGAATTTTTAAAAGTACCAAATTTTGACCTAAATATTTTAGCAAGTTCAAACTCAAAATTCTCACTACTCAAGCAATATAAATGAAATCTATGGACATGTATAGTTTCAGGGCAATGATGTCTACATTTTATCTTCACAAATGAAAGCCTAACAATGCCTAAATATGAAGATAGAATTTCAAGAAAAATACCTCAAAACTGGAAATCATGAAATGGATTTGAGCTTCTTTCAGGCAGTGTTGATGATCAGATTAGCTTCCTTGGACCTTTAGGAAGCTAATGCAATGGTTGGCTTGAGCTGAGGGTGGCTGGAATGGTCTGGAGAAGTCCAATTGTGATGCTCTATTTTTAAACTTGGAAATAGATGAATATGGTGTTACAGTCGTGTAACAGGGATATGGATGGCTTATGTATGATGTTTGGAAGCTTTTGGAGGCAAAAGGCCAAGAAACGCACGAGTGAAATGGAAGTTTGAAGTTCTTAGTCAGAATATGCAACAATTGTGGTTTGTGATGCAGTTCTGAGTTTTAGAAGTTTTCAGGGCTTGTCTATTCGTGTGTTATCTTGAAAATAGTGTATGTATTTATAAGCAAGAGGTCTTATGTCTTATAACAAGTCAGAATTTGAAAATCAAATGTTGTAGCATCTTTCTTGTTTTTGAAGCAAAGTTGAAACATCTTGTTTCAAGGAAAAGTACAAGGCTGCATAGAGTGGTTAGTACTTTGGACATGCTTGCTTTTGGTTTATAGGGTTTGTGTGTGTAGAAATAACAAGTCAAATGCTCAAGGAGAGTGGACTTTGTGATTAAAACCACTTTTCAAGAATAGCAATGGTGCCTTTCTTCCAAAAATGGAAATGAAACTTGGATAATGGTTCAAATGCTTGGGCAATGGCTCCATATGTTGTGTAAACATTTAATTATGGAGTGACAAACAAGTTTGAGGCCTTCAAAGCAAAGATTATGCAGCATAGCATGGATTTAGTTCAAGTGTTCATCAAAAATGACTTCTAATTCAAGTGACAAAATCCTAACTTCATCTATTCGATTCTCCCTACTCAAGAATGATCTCAAGGAGTTCTTGGACATTTTGGAAAGCTAGATATGTTCTCTAAAACCCATATTTGAATTGATTTTGAATATTCCCCTTGGAACTATATGAAAAAGTGCTATGAAGTTGGGTCAAAATCCTGACCAAATTAGGGCAAAATTTCACTAAGTGTTTAGTTTCATGACCACATGTTCATAAAATTATAACTTGAGATCCAAGCATTTTTGGAAGGAGTTGTGTAAATAAAAGTTGTAGATTTCATGGATATATACAACTTTTATGTTGGAAGTTTCTCTTGAATCATCTTGCATCATGGTGAAAATTTTGTTCAAAGTTATGAAAAAACATGAAATTTCCAACACTTAGAAAAATTTCTAAGTTTAGAAATTTTGAATTTTCAAAATGAAATCTTGACTTTTTGATTTCTTGATGAATAAGTTTCATATTTTGACATGTTTTGATGAATTATGATCTTTGGCACTTGAATTTGACCAAAAATTCAAAGTTTGACTTTTCAGTATACAATTGACTTTTGATCGGTTGACTAAAAAATTCATCTGTCAATCCAATGGACTTGCAGTGTTTTGAACCATGCCATTAGGTAAAAATGATGCAATTGGACTCCTGAGATAATGCCTTAAGCTAATTGACCATTTGCTAGGTCAAAAATCAGAAATTGCCCTTTCCCAATTAAAACCCTAATTTTGACCATTTTGCCCTTTTGGAGATTTGATCAAATTTCTTGAGGAGTTGTGGTCCAAACATGATAAAATTATACATATAAGTATAAAATGTTGGTATGGATCAAAAATTATGAAGTTTGACTGTAAATTGGCCATGGTTGACTTTTTCCCCAATACAATTGATTTTTAGGTCAATTGCTCAATTAACTGAGCAAAAATGTGATTCAAAGCTTGAAACTTGACATGAGTAATCTTGAGGGTCCATAATGATCCATGAAAGTCATATGGGGCATTGGAAGCTCAAATATCCTTGTGCAAACTCAAACCCTAATTTTGGTCATCAGTGCCTAAGGAGGTGTCTTGAGCTGATCAAACCCTAGTGCAGTCTTGGGTCAAGGGAGATCTTGTGAGAAAATTCATGATAAGTGAGAGGGAAAATTTTGGGGTACAACAGATTCCCCTGTTCAATCTTCTTAAGTCTGAAGAGTTAGATTGGCAAGTTCTGCCATTTGTGACTCAAAGGTGGAAGATGATTGGACACTAGAGTTCCTAGAAATTTGCACTCGGTGATGTGATAGTTGAGGGAATGGGCTTAAAGATGCCATTTGGAGAGGTGATAGAAAGTTGCAGGAGATGGGCTTGTAGATGCCATCCAAAAGTTATTGTTGAATTGTAATTTGTAAGCTGAAAGAATGAGTATCAGAATGGCGTCCGTGTCTGGGGCGTATCTATACCGTATCTGGAAGTTGAGAATTGAATGATTATCAAAATGGCATCTATTATCTGGAGCATATCTTAACTGTATCTAAGAAGTTGAATCTGAATGAGTATCAGAATGGAATCCGTGTATGGAGCGTATCTGAACTGTATCTAAAAAGTTGAATCTGAATGAGTATTAGGATGGCATCCGTGTTTGGAGCGTATCTGAACTGTATCTAAAAGTTGGATCTGAATGAGTATCAGAATGGCATCCGTGTCTGGAGCATATCTGAATTGTATCTGAAACCTGAATTCGAATGAGTATCAGGATGGCATTCGTATCTGGAGCGTATTTGAACTGTATCTGAAATCTGAATCTGAATGAGTATCAGGATGGCATCCGTATCTCGAGCGTATCTGAATTGTATCTGAAAAGTTGAATCTGAATGAGTATCAGGATGGCATCCATGTTTGGAGCGTATCTGAACTGTATCTGAGGACTTTGAATATTGTTAATGGTAGTTGTTTGATTTATCTTATCCTGAAAAAGGTAAAATGTTAGCTAATATGCAATGTTATGTTGTATGAAATTCATAGTATAATGAATTCGTGTTATTAATGTTTATGATATATGGATGTGATGTATGCGTATGTGAGCTAGTTTGCTGCACTGTTGTTGGATTAGGGAACATAAATCCATGACTGCTACTGAGGATATGGAGTATAAGTCTCCATGTTGTGGAGTTGAAGTGCTGATGAATTTCCCTTTAGAAAAATAACTTTGTTGTAAGGGGAATGTCGTGTACTGTTTGAAAAATCCTGGTTGGGGAATTCAGAGAAATTTGACTACTTCTACTGGGGATTGATAACTGGAAGCTATGTTCCGCTGGGGATTAAACTGCACACTGTGGTGGATTTTATGGAAATAACTTAGAGAGATTTCCCTATCTCTTAAAGCCATCAGTGATTGTCTTTCTATTTTGTTTATTTATAAACAGTAATTATGTTCAAATGCATATGTTCAAAAATGAATCATTGGACGTTTTTGTAAACAAAACACAAGAGTAAAGAAAAAACAGATAGTTTTGCACTTCAAAGGGATATCTTTGTATTGACTTTGAGTAAGTACTTTTGTACAATGAGACAAACATTCTAGTAAGAGAATGCCGTCGCAAAAAAAATGAAAATTTTGATACAAATAAAATATAGCTATGTGCAATATTCCCATGGGGTTCCCCTTCTGCTATAGCCTTCGTATCTCCAAGCATCTTGTCTATTTGTTGCCTCGCCCGAAGCTTATTGAATTGATTAGAACCTCTGAGTTTGCAGGTTGTTCGTAAGGTGATCCAACGGGACATATTCATACGCTTTACATTCCCTAACTTTTGCCTGGACCACCATTTCGGGTTTTCAGTCCACTGGGAAACCCTTTTTTTCCCAAGTCGCCATTTCGGGTTTTCAACTTGTCGGGTGTACATTTTTCGTTTTATCCCTAATTTTTCCCGAACCTTTTGGTTCGCCGGGATGCCCTTGTTTTTCCTAGGTGTGTCAACTTAGAGGGTCTCTTATGCATAGTATCTTTTGACTATGTCTGTGTTTGACGGATGCGATAGGTCGTCACCATCCATGGTGGTTAAGATCATTGCCCCTCTAGAGAATATGTTTTTGATTACAAATGGTCCTTCGTATGTAGGAGTTCATTTTCCTCTGGGGTCACCTTGCGGTAGTATGATGCGCTTGATCACAAAATCCCCGACTTGATATACTTGGTGTCTGACCTTTTTGTTGAAATCCTTGATCATCCGTTTTTGATACGTTTGACCATGACAGACAACAGTAAGCCTTTTCTCATTAATCAAGTTTAGTTGATCAAGACGAGTTTGGATCCAATCTTCTTCATTCAGCCATGCATCCTTCATAATTCTCGGAGAGGGGATCTGGACCTCAATAGGAAAGACAGCCTTCATGTCGTAAACTAGAGAATAGGGTGTTGCCCCGGTTGATGTGTGAGTTGTAGTACGATATCCGTGGAGAGCGAATGGTAGCATCTCGTGCCAGTCTTTGTATGTGACTGTCATTTTTTGTATGATCTTTTTAATGTTCTTATTCGCGGCTTCGACAGCACCATTCATCTTTAGCCGGTAAGGGGAAGAGTTGTGATCCTGGATCATGAATTGCTCGCACAAAGCGGTGATCATAGTATTGTTCAGGTTTGTACCATTATCTGTAATGATCCTCTCTGAGATACCGTAACGACAAATGAAATTCTACTTAATGAACCGGGCGACAACATTCTTAGTCACAGAAGTGAAAGAAGCTGCCTCCACCCACTTGGTGAAATTGTCAATGGCCACTAAGATGAAGCGGTGTCCATTAGAAGCTGTTGGCTTGATTTCCCCACTCATATCAATCCCCCACATAGCAAAGGGCCAAGGAGCCATTAAAACATTCAGAGGAACCGGAGGTACGTGCACCTCGTCAGCATAAATCTGACACTTATGGAAGGTTCGAGAGTGTTGATAGCAATCGGCTTCCATGGTAGACCAATAATAGCCTGCCCGTTGGATTTTCTTTGCCATCGTATGTCCACTGGAATGGGTGCCAAAAGTGCCTTCATGTAACTCATCCATTATTCTTTCAGCTTCAACCTTGTCTACACACTGAAGTAACACAGAGTCATGGTTGTGTTTGTAAAGAATGCCATTACTAAGGAAGAATTTAGCAGAGAATCTCCTTAAGAACTTCTTATCATTGACTGAAGCTCCTTCAGGATATTCTTGAACTTCGAGATACCTCTTGACTTCGTGAAACCAAGGCTGGTCCATTACTTCTTCAGTATTAATCTCGTGAGTGTGCTGGTTCATCCCTTCGTCCAATGGTGATCTGGGGAGCCTCGTTCTCCCATTTAAGTTTAAACATAGATAACATTGTGGCTAGTGTGTCTGCTAGCTGATTTTCTTCTCGCGGGAAATGCTCGAAGGTAATCTTCTCAAAATGTGGGAGCAACGTCAAAACATGTTCTTTATAAGGGATAAGGTTAGGGTGTTTAGTGTCTCATTCCCCTTTGATCTGACTGATAACCAAAGTTAAATCTCCGAATACATTCAACGATTTGATCCCCAAGTCTATGGCAACTTTGAGACCAAAGATGCACGCTTCATATTCCACCATGTTATTTGTACAATTGAAGCAGAGTCTTGCAGTAAATGGGGTATGACACTGTTGTACCCCAAAATTTGCCCTCTCATTTCATCAATATTTTCTCACCACAAGACCCTTGGAGCTCAAGATCAAGTTAGGGTTTGCTCTGCTCAAGACCCAACATCGCACTGTTGACCCAAATTAGGGTTTGAGTTTGCACAAAGATGTCTTGACCCAAAATGCCCAAAGTGACTTTCATGCTTCATGTTGGACTCACAAGTTTATCCATACCAAGTTTCAAGCCTTGATTCCAATCTTTGCCCAGTCAATTGGACAGCTGACCTAGAAATCAACTGTATTGGAGAAAAAGTCAACTGTAGCCAATTAACAGTCAAACCTCATGAAATTTGACCCACATCAACATAATGAACTCATATGAACCATTTGGTCAAGTTTGGATCACAATTCCACAAGAAATTTGATCAGATCACCAAAAGGGCAAAATGGTCATTTTTAGGGTTTTGACTGCACAAAGGCAATTTTTGACTGTTTGACTTAACCAATGGCAAACCAAGCTCACATATGGACTCAAGGACTCAATGGCATTGTCTTGACATATTCCACAAATTCAAAAGATCCCAAATGCACAGGATTGACAGATGAATTTTCCCAGTCAACTGATCAAAATTTGACTGTATACTGAAAAGTCAAACTTTGACTTTTTGGTCAAAATCAAGTGCCAAGATTCATTTTTCATCAAGACATGTCAAATTATGAAACTTGTTCATCAAGAAACCCAAAATTGCAAATTAGGGTTTAAAATGAGAAAATTTCATAACTTAGAATTTTTAAGTTATGAAAATTCTTTAGTTTTTCCTAACTTTGTCCCATTTTTTCACCAAGATGCAAATGGATTCAAGCAAAACTCAAAACATGAAAGTTGTAGTCCATTGAAAAATATTCAACTTTTATTCACAAAGTTTTTTCAAAAGAAGCTTTTAGCTCAAGTTATGATTTTTGGAATAGGGGTGCAAAACATTCTTAACTTAGAAACTTTTTGACCTATTTTAGGCAGGATTTTTGCCCAACTTCATGGCCACTTTTCACATGTTTTCACTTGGATTTTCAACTTGCATTACAAATATGGATTGTAGTACACATTCCAATCTTTCCAAATTGTCCAAGAACTTCTCAAACACCCCTGTGGTTAGGGAGAATCGAATTTGCAAAGTTGGGAAAAATCCACTTTTGTTCTTGACCAAGGCATGTTCATACACTTTGCATTTTCAAACTCAGCATGGTTCAAGCTAGATTACAGGCCTCTAATCCAATTCACACTCAATAATTAAATGCCAATCCATTGTGTTCTAGCATTATTTTGTTCATATAGTCATTACACAAAGAATTAACCTTTAAATGGAAAAAGTAAGTTTGTCGTTTTGAAAAAGCAATGCTTTATGTCAAAGTCAATATCTTGGAAGTACAGGCAGATCTTTGAGGCACAAGTTTGTGGACAAATCCCAATGATCAAGAGGAGAAAATGCAGCATGCTTGAGGGAGCTGAATTGGCCTATAACCCAACTTGACTATCTTTGCTTATCTTAGGAGGAAACTTGCATATTGAACCATAACTCACATTCCTGCAAAGACCAACAAAAACAAACTTTTTAAACACATTTCATACTCCCTAACTGACCTAAAGCACGACCAAAATACCCTTGATCCCTCCTCATACAGAAAATCACAGTTTTGTGGAAAAGCAGGGCATAGGCTGCAACTTGAATCCCACAGTCCATTCCTGTCGTGTGTTTTGGCTAAAACCTCTTCGAACACATTCCCTACCATCCATTAAAGCTATTCCAAGCATTGAACTTGAACTGTAACATCCATAACCAAGGTTTCCATTTTCACTTTTCAGCTGTGCAGGTTGACTTCCATAGCTCGATTCAGTTAGTTTCAAAGCAAGCTAGAGGTTGGAGGAGCATCCTTGGACTTCAGGCAAGCTGTACAAATCCTCAAACTCCATTGAAGGTACCTCGATTGCTGCACACGACTCAAGCTGAACAGGTAAAATTTTGAACTTCTATCTCTCTATCCAGGCATAGTTAGGCTTAAGTTTGTGAAGAAAGCATGTTCTACTCATAGTCCTGAAGCCATCTATGTAGTTACTTTTCATTTATATTGTGTGTGCTGTGAGAATTTTGAACTTAAACATGGAAGAAAAGTTAGGTCAGAAATTGGGGGATGAGAAATTCTCTCTCGTTTCTGAGAGTTAGAACAACTTTTTTATATGTTTGAAATCGTGACTTGATGCTCTACATTATTGATGTTGTAACTTTTTGTTAAAAGTCAAGGAATCAGGATCTGTGATTGACAAGAAGAAACGCGCGTTTTTGTTTCTATTTGAATGGCTGGAGGTTGAAGACAAGCCACCTGGGCTGGGCCTGAGTTGTTTTTCTGTTTGCACCACTTTTCTCATTTTGCACCCCCTTGGCCCATTGTGTGATATTTTGATTATTTTTGACTTTTTATTTTTTCTTCTGACTTGATATTTTTTGTCAACACATAAAAAAACATTAAAAATATTTTTTTCACATTATTTTATATTTTTTGGCATTTATTTGCTTATTTAAACATGTGCATGTAAATAAATATATATATACTTTTATTTAAGACACTAAAAAATAATACAAAATATATTTATTTTCAGTTATTATTTTATTTTGCCTTTTGAAAGCATTTTCTCAAAATATACTTTTTTTGGTAAATAATAAATATTTTATTTTTATACATATTTAGTTTATTAAATATATATAAATATACTTATACATATTTTATTAAATATTTAGGATAAAAATATAAAAAAAATACATTTTTATTTTTATTAATATATGACATCAAAAATACTTTTTTAACCATATACTTTTTATTTTGTGCATAAATTAATTTATTTTGTATATACTCAATAAATAAAAATGTTTATTCAAAAAATTAGGGTTTTACCCTAAAACCATAAAAATATCAAAAATTAACCTTTTCATTTTTGTTTATATTTTACATTGAAAAACACTTTTACATACATAAAAAAAATATTTTTTTGTGCATAACACATTTTTGCATCTTTTATCTTTATTTATTCAATTATTGTACAATTAAATTATTTGTCTATTCAATATGGATGTAATAGTCTAGATTTAATTTCTTGCTAAATATCCCCCATTAAAACATTTGTACCCCATCCCCATAATCATGTTGTAATAGTCTAGGGCTTTAAAATTCCGCATTTAAAAGCTTTCTAATTATGCCATGATAGACCTAGGGTTTGTATGCAAAAATCAATTAACAAATAGCTTGACCTAATTCAAAGATAAACAAGCATGAAAATGGACAACACCAATCACACTTGCACCCTTAGGGTTACTCCACTTGTTGCCTTCAAAAATGGGCCATGCTTGCATGTTGAGTGTCTTTGGCCAAACAAAAACAAATCAAATGATCATAGTCCCTCGATGACGCTTTCGAAAGTTGCCTAAAAATGATCAAGTCCCTTAAAGGAAAAGTTGCCAAAGACACTTGGCACTGTTGCATTCATGGTCCATCCGATGACCCGCGCCCGTCCCGTTAACATCCTAACGCAAGATTGTCCACCAAATACAATGGTGGAACAATACTGTTAAAAGGGTTAAAACATAGAAAAATCTTTGAGTAAAAATAGAGTAGACAACTCTTAGTTACTTGATCAAAACTTGCAAAGAAAATATCCTTGCTACTTTTCAAAAACACACCTCACAATACAATTTCCAAACAACTTTTAAAAACATTGAAAAGCTTTCAAAACACTCTAACACGAGTCATTTCAAAAGTTGCCACAACAGTGGCCTCTTTTCAAAAACAAACTTTCAAAACACTCAAACACGAGTCATTTCAAGGGTTGCCACAACAATGGCCTCTTTTTAAAAAAGACATCTTTCAAAATCACACACAAAGCACCATTTCAAACAATTGAAAATGCAAAGCAAGTGATCTAAGCAAGTAACTAAGAGCCCATGGATAACCATGGATAGAACGGGTGCTAATACCTTCCCTTTCTATAATCTACTCCCCGAACCCATGAAACATCTCAAAGGTCTTTTTTTTTGTGCTTTTTAACCTTTCCTTAGGATAAAATAAAAAGTCAGTGGCGACTCTTGCTAAACCGAAACATTTTCGAAAACAAACGCAAAACCTCAAGTCAGTTCTCCCACCATATCACAGAACTGGCGACTCTGCTGGGGACAATTTTAAAAGTGGAGTAACCTTAGGGCTTAGATCACCCTTTTGCATGACTAATTGTTTGCTTTGATTGCTTTATATTTTGGTTCTCTTGTTTGGGCTTGAAATCCTACACCCGGATTTGGGGAAACATTCATAGATAGCAATACGTTTTGGAAACTGTGCGGGGTATACCAACACGGTTGAAGCAATAGCTATATTAGTGCGACATATTTGTGAGTACCGGTAACCCTTGAGTTCAATCAAGGAGAGTACGGGGCCGCTGAGTGATGTCACTAAGCACTAATTACCTAGAATCTTACTTGACCATCTTGGCCTTTTATTAGGGGTAGTGAGATGAACGGCTTTGGTGCAGTCCAAAGATGGTAGATACTCGATACTACACTCATTGAGGGTTGTTTTCTGGGAATATTTTGCTCGCTAGTTAAGTGGCTAAACCAAAACAATGAACATGGAAAACAATCCAATGATATTGAGCTCCTTAGAACCCGGTTACTATTTATAGGATAGGTTTTTAAGCCAACTACACTCAAGAGGGTACTTACCTATGAAACCCCATGCAAGGCTGAAACTAGGGTTTTGTTTGACTTGCTTGTACATATGTTTGTGCATACATCATGAACATCATAAAGCATCATATGCATCCACTAACCATTTCAAGGGTTTGGATCTTCATCTTTGTTCTTGTTTTGTAGGTCATGGAAATTCTTCGCAAGAAAACTATCCAAGTCAACCTTGTGAGAATCCCTCCTCAACTCAAGGAGCTTACATCTAGAATTCCAGAAAGCTCTCCCTTCAGTGAAAGACATGGTAGACTGCTCAGCCTAGTCAACACCAACATTGAAGAAGACATGGTAAAGGTTCTGTTCCAGTTCTTTGACCCCCTTCACCACTGTTTCACATTCCCCGACTATCAATTGGTGCCCACTTTGGAGGAATTTTCTCAACTCCTCAGAATTCCTATTCTTAATCGACTACCCTACAACGGTACGGAAAAAGAACCAAAGCCTGAAGATGTTGCTCAAGCACTACACTTGCAACCATCTGACATCAAGGGGAATTGGGAAACTAGAAGTGGTGTCAAAGGCTTCTTGGCAAAATTCTTGTTTGAGAAGGCACAAGAGTGTTGGAATTCCTTGGATCTGCAAGCCTTTGAAGAAATTGTGGCACTCCTCATTTATGGGTTGGTCTTGTTCCCAAATCCTGACCAACTTATAGATGTCAATGTTGTCAAAAAATTTCTATCCAGGAATCCCATACCTACATTGCTTGGGGACATCCTCCACTCATTTTACACACGAACAATGAGGAAGAGAGGTGTTCTCATGTGTTGTACTCCTCTCCTTGCAAGGTGGTTTATTTCGCACCTTCCACAATCTGTTTTGAAGAATGAACAAGGCTTAAGGTGGTCACAACGATTGATGACCCTCACACATTCTGATGTACATTGGTGTTCTCGGTCCATAGAAAATGTCATCATCGTCAATCACTGTGGTGAGTTCCCTAATGTTCCATTACTTGGTATTAGGGGAGGCATTACCTACAACCCTTGTCTAGCTTTGAGACAATTTGGATATGCACGGAGGGATGGCCCTCATGACATGCTGATTCCTGACCTAGTTTTTGACTTCGACAACGATGCGCAAGGACTTCGCCAAAGGTTCATCAGAGCTTGGAGGATGCCTAACAAGGTAGATAGAAAGACACTGGGGCACAAGAACTCCATCCCGCTTGAGCCTTATCTCAAGGGGGTGCGAGCCCGCGCTCAGAGTCTTATGATGCCTTACCCTCACATTCTCCCTTTGATTAAAGAGCCTATTGAGGAAGGAGGTGCTTCATACACCATCCTACATCCTGACATGCCAACATCATGGGAGGAGATGCAAAAGAGTTAGATCCAACTCAAGGAGGAATGAAATACTTTTGAAGCCAGCTTTTACGCCAGTGAGAAGAAGGTTTTAGAGCTTACCCTCCGACTTCACGAGGAGGAGACCCTCAACACTTACATCGCACCAAAGAGGATGTGCAACGTCTTTTTACCTTAAGAAGTTTTTGTAATATTTGGCCCATGGGGCATTTATGTACTGACAAAATTTCTTCTTATTAATATGACGTGTGTTCTTTTTGTCTGCAACAATTTTGAATTTCTAAATCCTTGAATGCATTGCATGAATAAACATATCATTCATCATGTGCATCAACAGGTCTTCACACCAGGGTTCCTTATCTTTCTGCTGTTTATTTCAGTAAGATGGATCTTGAATAGATGGTCAAAGATCTGTAGGGACAAAACTCGCAGTTTCAACAGCTCCTAATGACCTTGGCAAAGGGTCAGGAGGATCTAAAAGTACTGTTGGGGAACAAAGAGCAAGAAAAAGTGAAAAAGAAGAAGAAAAGAGTTGGGGTAGCTACACTGGGAAGAAGATTTGAGAATGAAGCTAGAAGGGTTCTTGAATTTGCTTTCGCATCTGAGGAGGAAACCAGTAAGGGAAAAGGAGCTTCATTACCTTCTGAGTTCGAGGCTGAAGAGGAAAAGGTTGAGGAAGACGAAGACTACTCAGAGCAACAATACCTGCCAGCGGACGACAAGTACAAAAACCTGGAGGATAGGCTAGCAGCTATGGAGCTGCAAAGGGTTCCTGGGTTAGATTTTGAAGATTTGGGATTGGTTGCTGGGATTGTGATCCCTCCAAAGTTTAAGGTGCCGATTTTTGCAAAATATGATGGGTTTTCTTTCCCGAAGATGCATTTGAGGTAATATGTCAGAAGAATTCAACCGCATACATCCGACAGAAATCTTTGGGTACACTTCTTTCAGGATAGCTTGTCCGGTACACAACTAGACTAGTTTTACCAGCTTGAGAGGTCAGAAGTGCATAACTGGGAAGACTTGGCAACTGCCTTTTATCGCCAGTATCAATATAACGCTGACTTGGCGCCAACCCGTACCCAGTTACAAAGTATGGGGATGGCCTCAAATGAGGGATTCAAAGAATACGCCCAAAAATGGCGCGACTTGGCCGGAAGAGTGCATCCACCTCTTTCTGATAGGGAATTAGTTGATATGTTCTTGGGGACCCTATCTGGCCCGTTCTTCAACCATTTGATCGGGAGCTCTTCCGCAGGGTTTACTGAATTGATTCTGACTGGCGAACGGGTGGAAGCTGGTATTAAGAATGGGAAGATTCAAAAGGATGCCTCTGCTTCCACAACTGTTAAAAAGCCATTTCCAGCCAAGAAGGAAGCAGCTGTTGTATACTCTCAAAAGGGATCGGGAAGAACTGAGCGCCGGCCGACTGTAGGGGCCGTGATGATTCAAAATTCGTCAAATGATCAGCCTCGTAACAATCAGTCCAAACCTAAACAACAACGGGGAGAACGGCCACAACGGCAGTTCACCCGCATCAACATGACGCCCGCACAAGTTCTTCCCCATTTGTTGAAGCTAAATCTTACCAAAATCAAAGAGGCTCCAAAGAATGTGCATACCGCTTCCCCGTACTATCATCCCAATGCTAAATGTTCCTATCACTCTGAAAGCGTCGGGCATGACACCAACGATTGTTGGGCGCTTAATAATAAAATTCAAGATTTGATAGATGCAAAAGAGGTTGAGTTCGACGCACCAGAGAAGCCGAATGTAATATCCGCTCCGATGCCGAAGCATGGTCGCAATTTCCATGCTATTGAAGAAGATCTGTATGTTACTACTGTCGATGAGCTGGTAACCCCACTACTGACAATCAAGTTGAATCTGTTGAAAGCTGGGATTTTCCCAGGATGTAAAGAAGATTTCTACTGTTGTTCCTCCCTACCAATTGACTGTCCATTGCTGAAGATAGGCATCCAAGGCCTAATGGACAGCCAACAAATTCTTTTCGAAAAGATTCCTACTACTCCAACCCCTATCAAAGATGTTTCAATAATCACCATTTCCACCAATCTTTCCAAGGTCCCTAAAAAGCCTGTTAAGATTACATCAATTCCTAAGTTTTTTCCTTTGAAAATAACCATGCCTGGGCCTGTCCCCTACATTTCTGACAAATCAATACCATGGAATTATGGTGGAGAAATCTACTACCATGGTGTTAAACAAGTCGAAATAACTGAAGAAAGCTATGACGAAGAAGATGCTGACATTGGTAACATTGTCGGTACGAGCAAGATTACCCGAAGTGGGAGAATATTTTCTCCAGAGATTTCCCCTCTAAAGGCAATCTTTGGACCCTCAGCGGCTGCCAAAGTTACTCCTGCACCGATAAAACTTTCTGCAAGAATTCTGTTGATTGAAGAAGCTGTTACTCCTGCAGTTGTCCCTCCTACTTCTGCTGATAAGGGGAAAGGGATCCAGGATGAACTCTTCAGGACGAGGGCTCAGCCATTGGTCATCCCCGAAACCTATAAGAAAGAAATGGAGGTGATTCTGAAAATAATAAAGAAAAGTGATTATGACGTCGTAGAGCAACTGAGGCAAACCCCCTCGAAGATCTCCATGCTAGCTTTACTTCTTTGTTCGGAGGCTCACGCCAAAGCTTTGATAAGGTTTTTAAAGACATCCCATGTACCCCAGGAAACCTCAGCCGATCAATTCCAGGATTATGTAGCCAGCCTTACCGCAGACAACGGCATGGGTTTCTATGATGCTGACCTGACTCCGAAAGGAAGAAAGCACAATGACGCATTACATGTGTCAGTAGAATGCCAAGGAACCACTATGGCCCATGTTTTGGTCGACGCTGGTTCTTCTCTGAACGTGCTGCCTAAGAAGGCTCTCGACCGATTGGATTGTGAAGGCTTGGAGCTAAAGCCAAGTAATATCATTGTAAGGGCATTTGACGGGTCAAAAAGAATGGTACATGGGGAGGTCGACATTCCCATTAAGGTAGGCACTGAAGTGTTCCCCTCAACTTTATATGTGATGGACATCCGCCCATCATACTCTTGCTTGCTAGGGAGGCCATGGATACATAATGCTGGCGCAGTCACCTCCTCTCTACATCAAATGCTGAAATACCCTGTCAAAGGAAAAATCATAACTGTACATGGCGAGGAGGAATATATGATCAGCCACCTGAACTCCTTTTCGTATGTAGAGGTGGAGGGTGAATTCATTGAGACATCATTCCAGCACTTTGAGGAAGTCTCTCATGAGGTGGCAGTAGCAAAAGCGGTAGCTGAGGTACCCAAGCAGGTGGCCAGGATGGCATCTCTAAAAGACGCAAAGGTTGCAATGAAGGAAGGGAAGAGCTCAGCGTGGGGTCAGTTGCCTGACATTCCCTACAAAACAGACAAGTTTGGGTTGGGATTTACCGCTGCGGGGCAAAAAGCTATGCGTCGCTCAAAAATTGAAAGGACACCCATCAAGATTTCTCCTCATAGAATCAATGCTTTGGAAGACGAAGACGAAGAGGGTAACATTGAGGACTGGATCTTCCCAACCATTGAAGGGGGACTACACAACTGGGAGGCGAAAGACTTCGTCCCCATTACTTTCATTAATCAGTAATTTATCTTTCGAACATTTCCTGTTGGTCTGTAATATTTACTTTTGAACAATCTGCACACTACTTTTTCACCTCATGCCTTGCCCGGGGTATGTAGGTCCATTTGTAAGGGTTCTGATTCTCTTCATATCCATATGCCATGTTTAATGAATCATTGGACGTTCTTCATTTATAAACTACTGTGTTCATTTTTCTTTCCTTTTGCATTTTTGTTTGTTTAAGGATGGCTATCCCTTACACACACCCACACTCACAAATGCAGGTACCCATCCACTCTGGATTCTATGGGTGACTATTTTGTTGTATCCTTCAATAACTCTGAAGATTTGGTCAATCAGGCTGAATACGAAGATGACGGAGATTGTGAAGTACCAGGGGAGCTAGCCAGACTTCTACAACAAGAAGAAAGGGCCATCTCACCTCATGAAGAGTTGTTGGAAACAGTCAACTTAGGAACAGAGGAAGACAGGAAGGAAGTACAAGTGGGTGCCAATCTGGAACCAAGTGTCAAGGAGCGTTTGATACAGCTGTTAAATGAATACGTTGAAATCTTCGCCTGGTCTTATGAAGACATACCGGGTTTAGACACAGATATTGTGGTTCACCGTCTCCCTACAAGAGAGGATTGTCCACCGATCAAGCAAAAAGTCCGCCGAATGAGGCCCGACATGTCTGAGAAGATTAAAGCAGAAGTAATGAAGCAATTCGACCCTCGCTTTCTGGCTGTTACATCCTATCCACAATGGGTTGCTAACATTGTGCCAGTACCTAAAAAAGACGGCAAGGTCAGGATGTGTGTGGACTACCTGGATTTGAACAGGGCTAGCCCTAAAGATGATTTTCCGCTACCGCATATCGACATTTTGATTGACAACGCAGCTCAGCACAAGGTGTTTTCCTTCATGGATGGATTCTCGGGCTACAAGCAGATCAAAATGGCCCCCGAGGACATGGAAAAAACAACCTTTGTCACACAATGGGGTACCTTCTGCTATAAGGTGATGTCGTTTGGACTGAAGAACACAGGGGCAACTTATCAGCGCGCCATGGTAGCTTTATTTCATGATATGATACATCATGAGATCGAAGTTTACGTAGATGACATGATAGCTCGATCACAAACAGAGGAGGAACACCTTGAACATCTGGAAAAGCTGTTTGCCAGGTTGAAGGAGTACAAACTCAGGCTGAATCCAAGTAAGTGCACTTTTGGAGTTAGGTCTGGTAAACTTCTAGGATTTATTGTCAGCAACAAAGGCATTGAGGTCGATCTAGCAAAAGTGAAATCAATACAAGAAATGTCTGCTCCCCGTACTGAAAAGGAGGTTAGAGGGTTCTTGGGGCGCTTGAACTATATTGCCAGATTCATCTTTCATCTGACTTCTACCTGTGAGCCAATTTTCAAACTATTAAAGAAAGATCAGGTAGTCGAATGCAACGACGATTGCCAAGTTGCTTTTGATAAGATCAAGGAGTATTTGCTAGAACCTCCTATTCTGATGCCACCCGTTGAAGGAAGACCGTTGATCATGTATCTGACTGTCTTGGATAACTCAATGGGGTGTGTTTTGGGCCAGCATGATGAGTCTGGTCGAAAAAAGCATGCTATTTATTACCTTAGCAAAAAGTTTACCGACTGTGAGACTCGCTACTCACTTCTCGAGAAAACTTGTTGCGTTTTGGTATGGGCTGCTCGCCGACTAAGGCAATATATGCTGACTCATACCACCTTGCTGATTTCCAAAATGGATCCTATCAAGTATATCTTCGAGAAGCGTGCTTTATCTGGAAGAATAGCTAGATGGCAAATGATCCTAACTGAGTATGACATCCAGTATACTACCCAAAAAGCTATAAAAGGGAGTTTACTAGCTGATCATCTAGCTCATCAAGCTATCGAAGATTATCAACCTATGAGATTTGACTTCCCAGACGAGGACATCATGAATTTGGACAACATTGAAGGTAACGGACCGTATGACGGACCTGAAAAAGGATCCCGATGGACCTTGTACTTTGATGGGGCTTCAAATGCACTTGGAAACGGTATCGGTACGGTACTCATTTCCCCGGAAGGTTGTCACATGCCTTTCACGGCCCGACTTTGCTTCAGCTGTACCAACAACATGGCTGAATATGAAGCTTGCATTTATGGTCTCAAGGCTGCTATAGACTTGGGGATCAAATCTTTGATCGTATTTGGGGACTCGGCTTTGGTTATCAGTCAAATCAAAGGAGAGTGGGATACCAAGCATCCTAATCTTATCCCATACACAGAACATGTCCTGACATTTTTGCCTCATTTAGAGCAAATCACCTTCGAGCATTTCCCGCGAGAAGAGAATCAGCTAGCAGATGCTCTGGCAACAATGTCTTCCATGTTTAAACTCAACTGGGATAACGAGGCTCCCCAAATCACCATCGAGCGAATGGATGAACCTGCACATTGTCATGAGATTAATACCGAAGAAGTAGTGGAACAACCCTGGTTCCATGAAATCAAAAGGTATCTCCAGACTAGAGAATATCCCGAAGGAGCTTCCGTGAATGACAAGAAGTTCTTAAGGAAATTTGCTTCCAAGTTCTTCCTAAGCAACGACATCCTCTACAAACGCAGCCATGATTGTGTTTTACTCTGATGTGTAGACAAAGCTGAAGCAGAGTTAATCATGACCGAGATACACAGCGGTACTTTTGGCACTCACTTGAGCGGGCATACGATGGCTAAAAAGATTCTAAGGGTAGGCTATTACTGGTCTACCATGGAAGCAGATTGCCATCAGCATTCCCGTACTTGCCACAAATGTCAAGTCTACGCTGATAAGATTCATATTCCTCCTGTTCCTCTCAACGTTCTGACAGCTCCTTGGCCATTTGCAATGTGGGGCATTGACATGATCAGAGAGATCAAGCCCACAGCGTCCAATGGACATCGCTTCATCCTAGTCGCCATTGACTATTTTACCAAATGGGTCGAAGCAGCTTCCTTCGCCTCCGTTACAAAAAATCTGGTTGCCCGCTTCATCAAACAAAATCGCATATGCCGGTATGGTGTCCCCGACAGGATCATCACAGACAACGGTACAAATCTGAACAATACTATGATCACCTCTCTATGCGAACAGTTCAAGATTTATCATCACAATTCATCTCCCTATCTGCCGAAGATGAACGGTGTTGTTGAAGCTGCAAACAAAAACATCAAGAAGATCATTCAGAAAATGACAGTCACCTACAAGGACTGGCATGAGATGTTATTGTTTGCTCTGCATGGATACCGTACAACGGCACGTACTTCAACAGGGGCAACCCCATTTTCTTTAGTCTATGGCATGGAAGTTGTCTTACCCATGGAAGTTCAAATTCCTTCTTTAAGGATCATGAAGGACGCTGGTTTGAATGAAGACGATTGGATTCAGACCCGACTTGATCAACTCAATTTGATCGACGAGAAGCGACTCGCTGCTGTTTGCCATGGTCAGACGTACCAAAAACGGATGATCAAGGCTTTCAACAAGAAAGTCAGATGTTAAGTATATCAAGTCGAAGATCTCGTAATCAAGCGGATTATCTTACCGCAAAGTGATCCCAGGGGAAAATGGACTCCTACTTACGAAGGACCATTTGTGATCAAAAGCATTTTTTCTGGTGGTGCAATGATTCTGACCACCATGGACGGTGACGATTTTCCGCACCCTGCGAACACAGACATAGTCAAAAGATACTACGCATAAAATCATCCGGCAAGTTGAAAACCCGAAAGGGCGGCTTGGGAAAAAATGGGCATCCCGGTGAACCGAAAACCCGAAAGGGCGGTTCAGGCAAAAATTAGGGATAAAAACAAAAAAAAAAAATTGTACACCTGGCAAGTCGAAAACCCGAAAGGGCGGCTTGGGCAAAAATGGGTTTCCCGATGGATTGAAAACCCGAAAGGGCGATCCAGGAAAAAGTTAGGGAATTAAAGCTTATGACTATGTCTCGTCGGATCACTTTAAAGGACAATCTCTTCATCAACCAGTTCCAAGCTTCTGATCAATCCAGTCATCAGCAAACGTAGCATTTGAATGGACAAGATATTCAGAGTTATGAAGGCTATGACAGAATGGGATCCCATAGAATTGTTGCACATAGCCATCTTTCTTTTGTATAAAATTTTCAATTCTTCACGACAACATCCTCTTACTAGGGTGTCTGTCTCCTTTGTACAAATATACTTATAAAAAGTTAATACAAATACTTTTCTAAATACAGAAGTTTGCTTTGTCTTCTTTTTGCTTTTTACACTTATGTTTTATTTGAGAAACGTCCAATGTTTTGTTAAATAGGCATATGCATTTGAACATAATCATCTTCTTACAAATCAAGAAGGATGATTGCTGATAGGGTGAGGGTACAGACAGATATCTTGATACCCTTTCAGAAAGAATCCCCAGCGGAACTAAAACTCCAAATTCCTCAACAAAGTCAAAATCCAGAACTTAATTCCCCAAACAGAGTTAAACTTCAGGATCCTCAGCAGAACAAAATATTCCTCAAAAGCTTATTACCCCAACCAGAGAGCCTTCCAGAGCTCAATTCCCCTCAGAGTCGAGTTTCAGTATCCCCAGCGGAGCCTTAAGAATCTGAAAATCCTATCCCCAGCGAAGTCAAAGCTGTTAAACCCCAGCGGAGCTAAAATTTCCAACTATCAATCCCCAGCAGTGGTCCTAGGATCCCTCAACAATTTAAGATCTTGTTCCCCAAGCAGTCAGCAGTCAACAAGGATGTCCCATCCTCAGCGATCAAAAGATTCTTGCAATCCCCTGCAGCAATCAAGGATTCAATTCCCCCGACAGAAGTCAAGATTCTTTTATCTGGCTATCCAGGATTCATCTATCTTCAGCAAGACAGCTCGTCAGCTTACATGCGCATTCATTACGTTCATATCATAAACATTGATATAACATATACTGCATCATACATTTCATGCAACATAACTTTGTGTTTCAGCTAATATTCTACCCTTTTCAGGATAAGATTAATAAGCTTCAAATTAGATTTCAAATTTCTGAAGACAGTTCACGGATTCTCCAAACACGGATGTTAATCTATTACTTGTACAGATTCCAAATTTCTGAAGACAGTTCACGGATTCTCCAAACACGGTTGTTAATCTATTACTTGTACAGATTCCAAATTTTTGAAGACAGTTCACAGATTCTCCAAACACGGTTGTTAATCTATTACTTGTACATATTCCAAATTTTTGAAGACAATTCATGGATTCTCCAAACACGGATGTTAATCTATTACTTGTACATATTTCAAACTTCTGAAGACAGTTCACAGATTCTCCAAACACGGATGTTAATCTATTACTTGTACAGATTTCAAATTTCTGAAGACAGTTCACGGATTCTCCAAACACGGATGTTAATCTATTACTTGTACAGATTTCAAATTTCTGAAGACAGTTCACGGATTCTCCAAACACGGGTGTTAATCTATTACTTGTACATATTTCAAATTTCTAAAGACAGTTCACGGATTCTCCAAACACGGATGTTAATCTATTACTTGTACAGATTTCAAACTTCTGAAGACAATTCACGGATTCTCCAAACACGGATGTTAATCTATTACTTGTACAGATTTCAAACTTCTGAAGACAGTTCACGGATTCTCCAAACACGGATGTTAATCTATTACTTGTACAGATTTCAAACTTCTGAAGACAGTTCACGGATTCTCCAAACACGGATGTTAATCTATTACTTGTACAGATTTCAAACTTCTGAAGACAGTTCACAGATTCTCCAAATACGGATGTTAATCTATTACTTGTACAGATTTCAAACTTCTGAAGACAGTTTACGGGTTCTCCAGACACGGATGTTAACATATCGCTTGTTCAGATGCAACTACTGAAAACAGATTACGGATGCTTCCAAACATGGATGTCAGTCCATTGCTTATTCAGATCCCCAGTTCAGAGACGTTCCAAACAGGGACACCTTTCTGATACCAACTCACTCACCAACGACATACAGTTCAACAAACATTCTCGGATGGCATCTCTAAGCCCATCCCCCGACAAGATTCTGTCACATCTCCAGATGGCATCTTTAAGCCCATCACCAAATGGCATCTTTAAGCCTATTCCATCAACTACGCTTTGACGAGTGCAAATTTTTCAAGGGGCACTCTAGTGTCCAATCTCCTTTTACCTTCGAGACGCGAAAGGCAGACCTGCCAATCTAACTCTTCAGGTGCAAGAAGATTGAACAGGGGCAACTGTTGTACCCCAAAATTTGCCCTCTCATTTCATCAATATTTTCACACCACAAGACCCTTGGAGCTCAAGATCAAGTTAGGGTTTGCTCTGCTCAAGACCCCTCATCGCATTGTTGACCAAAATTAGGGTTTGAGTTTGCACAAAGATGTCTTGACCCAAAATGCCCAAAGTGACTTTCATGCTTCATGTTGGACTCACAAGTTTATCCATACCAAGTTTCAAGCCTTGATTCCAATCTTTGCCCAGTCAATTGGACAGCTGACCTAGAAATCAACTGTGTTGGAGAAAAAGTCAACTGTAGCCAATTAACAGTCAAACCTCATGAAATTTGACCCACATCAACATAATGAACTCATATGAACCATTTGGTCAAGTTTGGATCACAATTCCACAAGAAATTTGATCAGATCACCAAAAGGGCAAAATGGTCATTTTTAGGGTTTTGACTGCACAAAGGCAATTTTTGACTGTTTGACTTAACCAATGGAAAACCAAGCTCACATATGGACTCAAGGACTCAATGGAATTGTCTTGACACATTCCACAAATTCAAAAGATCCCAAATGCACAGGATTGACAGATGAATTTTCCCAGTCAACTGATCAAAATTTGACTGTATACTGAAAAGTCAAACTTTGACTTTTTGGTCAAAATCAAGTGCCAAGATTCATTTTTCATCAAGACATGTAAAATTATGAAACTTGTTCATCAAGAAACCCAAAATTGCAAATTAGGGTTTAAAATGAGAAAATTTCATAACTTAGAATTTTTCTAAGTTATGAAAATTCTTTATTTTTTCCTAACTTTGTCCCATTTTTTCACCAAGATTCAAATGTATTCAAGAAAAACTCAAAACATGAAAGTTGTAGTCCATTGCAAAATCTTCAACTTTGATTCACAAAGTTTTTTCAAAAGAAGCTTGTAGCTCAAGTTATGGTTTTTGGAATAGGGGTGCAAAACATTCTTAACTTAGAAAATTTTTGACCTATTTTAGGCAGGATTTTTGCCCAACTTCATGGCCACTTTTCACATGTTTCCACTTGGAGTTTCAACTTGCATTACAAAGATGGATTGTAGTACACATTCCAATCTTTCCAAATTGTCCAAGAACTTCTCAAACACCCTTGTGGTTAGGGAGAATCGAATTTGCAAAGTTGCGCAAAATCCACTTTTGTTCTTGACCAAGGCATGTTCATACACTTTGCATTTTCAAACTCAGCATGGTTCAAGCTAGATTACAGGCCTATAATCCCATTCACACTCAATAATTAAATGCCAATCCATTGTGTTCTAGCATTATTTTGTTCATATAGTCATTACACAAAGAATTAACCTTTAAATGGAAAAAGCAAGTTTGCCATTTTGAAAAAGCAATGCTTTATGTCAAAGTTCATATCTTGGAAGTACAGGAAGATCTTTGAGGCACAAGTTTGTGGACAAATCCCACTGATCAAGAAGAGAAAATTCAGCATGCTTGAGGGACCTGCATTGGCCTATAACCCAACTTGACTATCTTTGCTTATCTTAGGAGGAAACATGCATATTGAACCATAACTCACATTCCTGCAAAGACCAACAAAAACAAACTTTGTAAACACATTTCATACTCCCTAACTGACCTAAAGCACGACCAAAATACCCTTGATCCCTCCTCATACAGAAAATCACAGTTTTGTGGCAAAACAGGGCATAGGCTGCAACTTGAATCCCACAGTCCATTCCTGTCGTGCGTTTTGGCTAAAACCTCTTCAAACACATTCCCTACCATCCATTAAAGCTATTCCAAGCATTGAACTTGAATTGTAACATCCATAACCAAGGTTGCCATTTTCACTTTTCAGCTGTGCAGGTTGACTTCCATAGCTCGATTCAGTTAGTTTCAAAGCAAGCTAGAGGTTGGAGGAGCATCCTTCGACTTCAGGCAAGCTGTACAAATCCTCAAACTCCATTGAAGGTACCTCCATTGCTGCACACGACTCAAGCTGAACAGGTAAAATTTTGAACTTCTATCTCTCTATCCAGGCATAGTTAGGCTTAAGTTTGTGAAGAAAGCATGTTCTACTCATAGCCCTGAAGCCATCCATGTAGTTACTTTTCATTTATATTGTGTGTGCTGTGAGAATTTTGAACTTAAACATGGAAGAAAAGTTAGGTCAGAAATTGGGGGAGGAGAAATTCCCTCTCGTTTATGAGAGTTAGAACAACTTTTTTATATGTTTGAAATTGTGACTTGATGCTCTACATTATTGATGTTGTAAGTTTTTGTTAAAAGTCAAGGAATCAGGATCTGTGATTGACAAGAAGAAACGCGCGTTTTTGTTTCTGTTTGAATGGCTGGAGGTTGAAGACAAGCCACTTGGGCTGGGCCTGAGTTGTTTTTCTGTTTGCACCACTTTTCTCAGTTTGCACCCCCTTGGCCCATTGTGTGATATTTTGATTATTTTTTACTTTTTATTTTTTCTTCTGACTTGATATTTTTTGTCAACACATAAAAAAACATTAAAAATACTTTTTTCACATTATTTTATATTTTTTGGCATTTATTTGCTTATTTAAACATGTGCATGTAAATAAATATATATATACTTTTATTTAAGACACTAAAAAATAATACAAAATATATTTATTTTCAGTTATTATTTTATTTTACCTTTTGAAAGCATTTTCTCAAAATATACTTTTTTTGGTAAATAATAAACATTTTATTTTTATACATATTTATTTTATTAAATATATATATAAATATACTTATACATATTTTATTAAATATTTAGGATAAAAATATAAAAATAATACATTTTTATTTTTATTAATATATGACATCAAAAATACTTTTTTAACCATATACTTTTTATTTTGTGCATAAATTAATTTATTTTGTATATACTCAATAAATAAAAATGTTTATTCAAAAAATTAGGGTTTTACCCTAAAACCATAAAAATATCAAAAATTAACCTTTTCATTTTTGTTTATATTTTACATTGAAAAACACTTTTACATACATAAAAAAAAATATTTTTTGTGCATAACACATTTTTGCATCTTTTATCTGTATTTATTCAATTATTGTACAATTAAATTATTTGTCTATTCAATATGGATGTAACAGTCTAGATTTAATTTCTTGCTAAAAATCCCCCATTCAAACATTTGTACCCCATCCCCATAATCATGTTGTAATAGTCTAGGGCTTTAAAATTCCGCATTTAAAAGCTTTCTAATTATGCCATGATAGACCTAGGGTTTGTATGCAAAAATCAAATAACAAATAGCTTGACCTAATTCAAAGATAAACAAGCATGAAAATGGACAACACCCATCACACTTGCACCCTTAGGGTTACTCCACTTGTTTCCTTCAAAAATGGGCCATGCTTGCATGTTGAGTTTCTTTGGCCAAACAAAAAAAAACAAATGATCATAGTCCCTCGATGACGCTTTCGAAAGTTGCCTAAAAATGATCAAGTCCCTTAAAGGAAAAGTTGCCAAAGACACTTGGCACCATTGCATTCATGGTCCATATGATGACCCGCGCCCGTCCCGTTAACATCCTAACGCAAGATTGTCCACCAAATACAATGGTGGAACAATACTGTTAAAAGGGTTAAAACATAGAAAAATCTTTGAGTAAAAATATAGTAGACAACTCTTAGTTACTTGATCAAAACTTGCAAAGAAAACATCCTTGCTACTTTTCAAAAACACACCTCACAATACAATTTCCAAACAACTTTTCAAAACATTGAAAAGCTTTCAAAACACTCAAACACGAGTCATTTTAAAAGTTGCCAAAACAATGGCCTCTTTTCAAAAACAAACTTTCAAAACACTCAAACACGAGTCATTTCAAGGGTTGCCACAACAATGGCCTCTTTTCAAAAAACATCTTTCAAAATCACACACAAAGCACCATTTCAAACAACTGAAAATACAAAGCAAGTGATCTAAGCAAGTAACTTAGAGCCCATGGATAACCATGGATAGAAATGGTGCTAATACCTTCCCTTTCTATAATCTACTCCCCGAACCCATGAAACATCTCAAAGGTCTTTTTTCTGTGCTTTTTAACCTTTCCTTAGGATAAAATAAAAAGTCGGCGGCGACTCTTGCTAAACCGAAACATTTGCAAAAACAAACGCAAAACCTCAAGTCAGTTCTCCCACCGTATCACAGACACCCTTCAGGAGATATGAGTATTGCACCAATACCATTGTCGAGTGCGTTAGATGCCCCATCAAAAACCAGGGTACATCAATATCCTTGTTCAGGTCCGTCATATGGCCTGCGTTCTTCATAGTTGTTTACCATCATGATGTCTTCATCTGGGAATTCGAACTTCATGGACTGGTAGTCTTCTACAGCTTGGTGAGCAAGGTGATCATCTAGTACACTGCCCTTTATTTATTTTTGGGTAGTACACTGTATATCATATTTTGTTAGGATCATCTGCCATCTCACTATTCTCCCAGAGAGAGCAGGTTTCTCGAAGATGTATTTTATTGGATCCATTTTAGATATCAACAAGGTAGTATGGGTTATCATATACTGTCTTAGCTGGCGAGCAGCCCATGCCAGAGCGCAGCAAGTTTTCTCGAGCAGTGAATATCTTGTTTCACAGTGGGTAAACGTTTTGCTCAGGTAATAAATAGCGTGCTCTTTTCGGCCAGACTCGTCATGTTTCCCCAGCACACACCCCATTGAATTCTCTAAAACAGTTAGATACATAATCAACGGTCTTCCCTCGACTGGTGGCATCAAAACAGGAGGCTCTTGCAGGTACTCTTTGATCTTGTCGAAAGCAGTTTGGCATTCGTCATTCCATTTGACTACTTGGACTTTCTTCAATAGTTTGAATATTGGTTCACAGGTAGCTGTCAGGTGAGAAATGAATCTGGAAATGTAGTTAAAGCGTCCCAAGAACCCTCTAACTCCCTTTTCAGTACGAGGAGAAAGCATCTCTTGTATTGCTTTCACTTTAGTAGGATCTACTTCAATACCTTTATTGTTGACGACAAAGCCTAGGAGCTTACCAGACCTTACTCCAAACATGCATTTATTTGGGTTCAACCTCAGCTTGTACTTCTTCAATCTCTCAAACAGTTTATGTAAATGATTAAGATGCTCTTCTTCTGTTTGAGATCTAGCTATCATGTCGTCCACATAGACCTCTATTTCGTGATGTATCATAGCGTGAAATAGAGATACCATGGCACGCTGATAGGTCTCCCCCGCATTCTTCAGTCCGAATGGCATAACCTTGTAGCAGAATGTGCCCCACTGTGTGACAAATGTTGTTTACTCCATGTCCTCAGGCGCCATTTTGATTTGGTTGTAACCTGAGAAACCGTCCATGAAGGAAAACACTTTGTGTTGTGCAGTATTGTGAACTAGGATGTCAATATGGGGAAGTTGGAAATCATCTTTGGGGCTTGCCCTATTCAAATCTATGTAGTCCACGCACATTCGTACCTTGCCGTCCTTTTTGGGCACGAGAACAACATTGGCAACCCATTGCGGATAGGAGGTGACGGCCAAGAATCCAGCATTAAATTGTTTCATGACTTCTGCTTTAATCTTCTCTGACATATCTTGTCGCATTCGACAGAACTTTTGTTTTACTAGTGGGCAATCCTCTTTTATAGGTAGACGATGTACCACAATATCTGCATCAAGTCCTGGCATGTATTCATACGACCAGGGAAAGACTTCAACATACTCGTGTAACAATTGAATCATACGCTCCTTGACACTGGGTTCCAGATTGGCACCCACCTTGACTTCGCTTTTATCTTCTTCGGTACCTAGGTTGATTGTATCCACAGGTTCCTCGTGGGGCTGAATGGTTCTCTCTTCTTGTTGCAGTAACCTGGCGAGTTCCCCTGGTACTTAACAATCTCCCTCACCTTCGTCTTCAGCTTGGTATATTAGATTCTCAGAGTCACAGAAAGCCATAGCAGAATAGTTACCCATGAGATCCTGAATGGATGTAGACCTGCATTGTGAGTGTGAGTGTGTGTAAGAGTATAGATATCTTTGAAAGAAATGAAAAATGTAAAAGAGAAAAACAATGACACAAAGTTTGTATGAAAAAAGTCCATGATTCATTAATGTCATATGGAAATGAGATAATAACCCTTACAAATGGACCATTGTGCCTCGGGTAAGACACAAGGTTTTAAGAGTTTGAATTGTTTTAATGTTACAGATCCAACAAATTGTAAAGACAAATTACTGTGGGATAAAAGTTATCAGGACAAAATCTCTAGCCTCCCAATTGTTGAGCCCTCCACTGACAGTTCGGAAGATCCAACCCTCCAGGTTGTAGCCATCTTCATCATCCTCTACTGCGTTGACCTCACGGTTGCTGATCTTCAGGGGTGGTCCTCCAGCACGAGCGTGGCGTACAGCCTTCTGAGCACTTGAAGTGAAACCTAGGACAAACTTGTCATATTTGTATGGGATATTTGGAAGTTGTCCCCAGATAGTGCACCCACCTTCTTCTATTACTGCTTTTGCATCCTTCAAAGACGACATCTTGAGTGGAGGCCTTGTGATCTTGGGAACAACCCTGATTACTGCTACATCTTGTGGGACTTCTTCAAAGTGTTAGAATGGAGTTTCAATAAATTCACCATATAACTCCACATATCTGAAGGAATTGAGATGGCTGATCATATACTCTTCTTCTCCATGAATGGTGATAATCTTCCCTTGAATTGGATAATTCAGCATTTGGTGCAATGTAGAAGTAACAGCGTCAGCATTGTGAATCCATGGTCGGCCTAGCAAGCAGGAATATGAAGGGCGGATATCCATTACATAAAAAGTTGAATCAAGCGTTTGGGTTCCAACCTTTATGGGGATATCCACTTCCCCATGCACCATCCTTTTCGAGCCATCAAAAGCCCTCACTACTATATTGCTTGGCTTCAATGTCAATCCTTCGCAGTCAAGCCTATCAAGAGCCTTTTTAGGCAATACATTCAGAGATGACCCGGTGTCCACCAAAACATGAGCCAAGGTTATGCCCCTGCATTCCACTGAGACATGTAATGCCTCATTATGCTTCCTTCCTCTTGGCATTAAATTAGCATCCAAAAAACCTAGACCATTATCTGCGGTCAAGCTGGCTACGCAGTCTTGGAACTGATCACCATATTTTTCTTGGGGTACATGGGCAGTTTTCGGGAATTTTACCAAGGCTTTTGCATGCGCCTCAAAACATAGTAGTAAAGCCAGCATGGAAATTTTAGATGGGGTTTGACCCAGTTGCTCGACTACATCGTAGTATCTTATTTTTATGATCTTTAGGATTTCCTCCATCTCTTTCCGGGAGGTCTTAGGGATAGCCAATGATTGTGTCTTTGTTTTGACAGACTCAACCATAACACCTTTTCCTCGAGTCTCGGTTAACTTGGCAGCAGGAGTGTCAGTAGGAGTGATAACAGGGGTTGTAACAGCTTCGTCAGTTGGAGTATTGGTGGAGATGATTGTGGGACTAGGAATAGCCTTCGGAGGAGCAACAACAACAGGAATGATTACGGGTCCAGAAACTGCTTTTGGGGGAGCAATTTCTAGAGAGAATATCCTTCCGCTTCGTGTAATCTTGCTAGTCACGGCAATGTTACTCATATTGGAGTCATCCTTCTCAGAACTGGAATCTTCGGCAGTTGGCCAATCTTTCTTGATACCGTGGTAGTAGACATCCCCTCCTTAATTCCATGGTACGGTTTTGTCTGACAAATACGGGAATTATCCAGGCATTGTAATTATCAAAGGAGCTACTTTTGGAACTGATGTAATTCTAACGGGTCTTTTGGTGGAGACTCTGGAAGAATTGTCAAAAATGGTCACAGTGGAAACATCATTATAAGAAACAGGTGGAACAAAAGTCTTTTCAAACAAAATCTCCTTGTTATCTATTAGGCATTGAATGCCTGCTTTCAATAAAGGACAGCTGGTTGGTGAGGACAAACAGAAATGACAGCTTTCATTACAGCCTGGGAAAACACTAGCATTCAATAAGTTCTTTTTGATAGTCAGGAGTGGGGTCATAAGTTCATCAACTGAAGTAACAAACATATCCTCTTCAATGGCGTTAGCATTATGGCCGTGTTTGGGCATAGGGGCAGAAATGACATTGGGCTTTTCTGGCGCATCGAATTCAATCTCTTTGGCTTCAAGGAGGTCTTGTACTTTGTTCTTTAGATCCCAACAGTTGTTAGTGTCATGGCCGGTGTAACACCCCAATTCTACCCCGGAAAATTATATAGATAAATCAGAGTTATAAAATTCAATCATGCAAATGAATCGGGACGTCACAAATTCTTCTATCAAAATCTCATTGCATTCATCATGGATATATAACACTTTTAAAACAACGGATGAACCATCATCATAACATCTTTAATTAAATAATTCAACATCTACGCAGCAGAATTCTTAATAACATCTCTAACAACAAAACAGCAACTTCGAAACATCACATATTTAATAATAAACAATTTAAAGTTCAACAACTGAAAATCATCAATCAAAAACAGCAAGCGTTCATCCCCCCGAGTGTTACATATCAGAGCAATGACACCGACTCAAACTATTGAAGGTAAACATCCTTCACTCTCGATTACCTGCACGTTACCAACATAAGGGCAACATTCAAACAGAAGGGGTGAGATATCTAACAATATAATAAAGCGCGTGATAATTAATATATTAAATTAGATCAATAACATCACCAATTCTCATCTCATAATCTACAATAATTACAACGCATATACGTATTCATCAACATCAAAATACAATTCTCTAAACAATCATATAATGCGACTCAATACTATGCAATTGCATGTGGTACCATTGGAGCAGAACTCCCATCTCAAAAATTTGCCAATTAATAGAGGCATCCACAAGGCATAGCCTTCATCTCATAATTCGCCAATACAGGCCATCTCAACGAGCATAAGCTCCATCTCAAAAATGCAATGTATGCGACACAACCATGAATGTAATAACAACACCCAAGTTAACAACATCTCAAATCATCTCAAAAACATCTCAATTCACATCTCAAAAGCATCTCAAAATAACAACATCTCAAATGCATCTCAACGTCTCGTCATCAACATCTCATATCATCAAAATAATTTATTAACCATCATTTATTTATTATAAATCATCAAACATCATTTATTTATTATAAATTATCAACAGAACATCATGAATAACTTCTCACTAACAACTCAGTTGAACATTAATTCCACAGTAAATCAATACTTCTATTCTGTAATTCAAACGTCATCACCGTCACTATTCCTATTGTTATAGTTCAAACAACAACTTCTAAGCATCTAACTTCCACATTCTGTACAAAAACAACGCAAAGGCCAACACATCTTCTGGCCAGCACAACCTCTAACATCACAACCTCTAACCAACACAACTTCTAATAACACAGCTTCTAATAACACAACCTCTGACCAACACAACTTCTAATAACACAGCTTCTAATAACACAACTTCTGACCAACACAACTTCTGACAGCACAACTTCTGACAGCACAACTTCTGACAACACAACTTCTGACAGCACAACTTCTGACAGCATAACTTCTGACAGCACAACTTCTGACAGCACAACTTCTGACAGCACAACTTCTGACAACCCAACTTCTAATAACACAACTTCTGACTAACCCAACTTCTGACCAATGCAACTTCTAACAACGCAACTTCTAACCACCATGGCTTCTACCATCAGAACTGCTACTTTTTACCAATCCTACTATTTTAATTCTTACCCTGATATCAACCTAACTAAGAACAGTACGACTAACTCTATCTCCAAATTAATTAATTGTTCCAATACAGCAGCACCTGGTATAATTATAGCATAAATTTGCATTTTCATCACTGCAATATTCTGCGTGTTTATCACTGCATCTCACTATGGGATTCATAACTATAGCCCTAAAACTTAACATAATCATGATAATTCATTACCTATGATTACCTTATAATTTTACATCAATTAGACAACATCAAGACATCATTATTCATCAAAAATTCATCAATTCTCATCACACAACAATCGTATATTTTCAATTCAAGAACAAGACAACAATCATCTCTAACCCCACATACCAATCATCATAAACCAAATTATAGAGTTAGAACCCCACCCTTACCTTGGATTGAAGGTCGCTCTAAAATTTCCGGTAGAATTCTCGTGCTTGCCGTTCTCCATTTTCTCTAGCAGCTTACACATTCTTTCACAATCCTTATTCTTCTAATGCCTCTTCTTTCTATTCTATTCCAACAACAATAAAATAACCCTATTATTCTATTTATTCCTTATTGGGCTTAAAACCAATACACCCCCTTATTACTTATATTCCTTTAAAAACAAGCCCACGTCAAATAATAATATTATACTTCTAATATTATTTCACCACTTCATAATATAATTAAATCCAATTAATTATAACATATCTTCTCAAATATTCCAAAAATAATTTAATTAATTAATTAAATTACGGTCGTTACAACTCTCCCCCACTTAGAATATTTTCGTCCTCGAAAATTTACCTCAATCAAACAATTCAGGATAGGAGTCTCGCATCTTGCTCTCCAACTCCTAAGTCATGCTTTCACCAGCAGCTCCTAGCCAAACCACTTTAACCAAGGCAATCTCTTTGCCCCTCAGAGTCTTCATTTCACGATCTGCGATCCGTACATGCATCGTCTCCACCGTAAGATTATCCCGTACTTGCACATCGTCCATATGAATCACTTGAGATGATCTGAAATATACTTCCGAAGTTGCGACACATGAAACACATCATGCAAACTCGAAAGATTAAGCAGTAAAGCCACTCTATAAGCAACATTCCCCACTCTCTCTGAAATCTGATATGGTCCAATAAAACAAGAAGTGAGCTTCTTAGACTTCAACGCTCGCCCAACACCAGTCACATGTGTAACTCTTAAAAACACATGGTCACCCGCTTGAAATTCTAAGTCTTTCCTCCGCTTGTCATGATAACTCTTCTGCCTACTTTGGGAAGCGTTCATCTTTTCTCGAATCAACTTCACCTTCTCAGTAGTCTCACGAATAAGTTCAGGTCCAAGTACTACACTTTCACCAGATTCATGCCAACATAATAGAGTTTTACATCTTCGACCATACAACGCCTCAAAAGGTGCCATCCAAATACTAGAATGGTAACTGTTATTATAAGTGAACTTTATCAACGAAAGATAAGTATCCCACGAACCTCCCTGCTCAAGAACACATGCCCTCAGCAAATCTTCCAACGATTAAATTGTCCATTCAGTCTGACCATCTGCCTGAGGATGATACGTTGAACTCAATCTCAACTTAGAATCCAACGCTTCTTGCAAATTCTTCCAAAAATCAGAAGTAAATCTTGGATCTCTATCTGACACAATGCACAAAGGAACACCATGCAACTTCACAATTACACTAGTATAAATCTCAACCAACTTCGACACTGGAAAACTGATGTTAATAGGAATAAAATGAGATGACTTCGTAAGCCTATCAACAATCACCCAAATCGAATCATGTCCTCTTAAAGTATTAGGCAATCCTGTCACAAAGTCCATTGAAATGCTATCCCATTTCCATTCTGGAACTTCCAACGGTTGCATCAATCCTGTAGGCTTCTAATGTTCAACTTTCGACTTCTGACAAGTCAAACATGCATACACAAACTGAGCCACGTCACTCTTCATCCCAGGCCACCAAAACAAACCTTTCAAATCTTGATACATCTTTGTAGCTCCTGGATGAATACTCAACTTACTTCTATGACACTCTTCAAGTATCACTTTCTTCATCTCAGCATCATCAAGAATACAAATCCGGTTACGAAATCTCAACACACCTTGCGCATCTAGCTTAAAATCATTATTCTCAGACTGGTCAATCCCAATCATCAAATCTACCAGTTTCACGTCCAACTTCTGAGCTTCTCTGATACTGTCTAGAAATTCATTATTAATCTTCAACATACCCAACATAACACTCTGCGGAGTAACCTCGCAAACTAAGATCATATATATGAACTGCTCAATCAATTCCAACTCTTTAATCATCATTGCTGACATATGTAAAGTCTTTCGACTCAACGCATCAGCTACCACATTTTCTTTTCCTGGATGGTAATTCAAACCAAAATCATAGTCCTTTAACAATTCCAACCATCTTCGTTGCCTCATATTCAACTCCTTCTGATCAAATAAATACTTTAAGCTCTTATGGTAACTAAACACTTCAAATCTAGAACCTTAAAGATAATGCCTCCAAATCTTCAATGCAAAAACAACTGCAGCAAGCTCTAAATCATGTGTAGGATATTTCTTCTCATGAGTCCTTAACTGCCTTGATGCATAAGCAACTACCTTACCATTATGTGTAAGCACACCTCCTAAACCCATCTTAGAAGCATCACAATACACCACAAAAGGCTCTCCTGGATTAGGCAACGTCAAAATTGGAGCCGACGTCAACCTCTTCTTCAATTCCGTAAAACTTTCTTCTCATTGAACATACAAATGCTCTACCTTTACAAGTCAACTTAGTCAACGAGAGTGACAACTTAGAAAACCCTTCGATAAACCTTCTATAATAACCAGCTAATCCCAAGAAGCTTCTAATCTCAGTAGCTGACTTTGGAGTTTCCCATTGCAACATGGCATCAACCTTCGATGGATCTATAACAATGCCACTACCAGAAATCACATGACCAAGAAAACTAACTTCTTTTAACCAAAATTCACACTTGGACAACTTTGCATAAAACTTCTTCTCTTTCAAAACTTGCAATAATACTCTTAAATGTTCAGCATGCTCTTCTTCTGACTTAGAGTAAATCAAAATATCATCAATGAACACCACTACGAACCGATCCAAATCAGTATGAAAGATACGATTCATATATTCCATGAATACTCTCGGCGCGTTAGTAACACCGAAAGGCATCACCTAATACTCATAATGTCCATAACGCGTTTTGAAAGCGGTCTTCTGAATATCTTCAACCTTCACTTTAATCTGATGGTAACCCGACCTCAGATCAATCTTACTAAACAAACGAGCATCCACCAATTGGTCCATTAAGTCATCTATTCTTGGAAGCGGATACTTGTTCTTAATCGTCACTTTATTCAACTATCTATAATCAACACAAAGCCTCATACTTCCATCTTTCTTCTTTACTAACAACACTGGAGCTCCCCACGGCGATACACTTGGTCTTACAAACTTCTTCTCAAGTAACTCTTCCAATTGCTTCTTCAACTCAGACAATTCAGATGCAGACATCCTGTATGGTGCCATAGACACAGGTCTGGTACCAGGTACAAGATCAATTGCAAATTCAACTTCCCTCTTTGGCGGTACATGAGGAATCTCATCAGGGAAAACTTCAGGAAATTCACACACCACCTGCAATTCCTCAATTATAGCTTGAGTCTCTACAGATAGCGTCGCCACCAACGAAAACATCTATGCTTCCTCCTCCATCAACTTCCTCAACTGTCTAGCAGACAACAGACCATCTTCCTCTTCCTCAGGAGTAGAAAACTTCACAGACTTGTCATAACAGTTAATATGAATATAGTTATGCTCTAACCAGTTCATACCCAAAATCACATCCAACCCTCTTAACGGTAAACAAACCAAATCAATAACAAAGTCTCTGTCGAAGATCAACAAGGGACACTTCAAACACACAGAAGAAGTAGTCACCGACCCCTTGGCTCGAGTATCGACGACCATTTCTCCATTCAAAGAAGACAACACAAGACCCAATCTTTCAACATAATCAGCAACAATAAAACAATGTGTAGCACCAGTATCAATAATAGTAATTAAAGGAGTACTATTAATGAAACATGTACCTATAATAAGTCTGTCCTCAGCAGTTGTCTGATCCTTAACCAAAGCAAACACTTTTCCACTTGACTGAGCCCTCTTCGGTTTCGGACACTAGCTACCAATGTGCCCTTCTTCTTTACAGTTGAAACAAACCATATTCTTGTGTTCACACTCAGATACAACATGTCCATTCTTGCCACAACGGAAACACCTCTTCACTTCAGTAGTGCACACATTACTCTTGTGCCCAAATTTTCCACACCTAAAACAAACCACACCAGCAGGAGCATCTCCCCCACTAGTTCTCTGACTTTGAGCAACTTTCTGTTTACCGTTACCAGCTGGGGTATCATAAGGCTTACCACGATTTTGTTGGTGCTTACCCCTCTTCTCACTGATAATCTTGTAATGAGCATTATTATCGGCCTCATAAATCCTGCAGCTATCAACCAAATCAGCAAAGACACGGATCTTCTGGTATCCAACTTCCTTCTTGATCTCCGGGCGCAACCCATTCTCAAACTTGATACACTTCGAAAACTCAGCATATGCCTCAGTGTAATGCGGATAAAACTTATCCAACTCAGCAAACTTGGAAGCATACTCAAAAACTGACATATTCCCTTACTTCAGCTCAAGGAACTCAATCTCCTTCTGACCATGGACATCTTCAGGAAAGTACTTCCTCAGAAACTCCCTTCGGAACACAGCCCAAGTGACATTCTCACCTGCAACTTCCAACTTCTGACAAGTCTCTAGCCACCAGTCCTCAGCCTCGATTGCTAGAATATGAATCCTATAACGAACCTTCTACGCTGGAGTGCAGTCCATCACGCGAAAGATTCTCTCAATCTCTTTCAACCATTCCAATGCTCCGTCAAGATCATACTTTCCCTTGAACGTAGGTGGATTCTCTCTCTGGAAGGTCGCCAAGCTACGAGATCCAGCATTCCCGTCAGCATTCGGCTGATTTTCTATCGCATGACCCATTGCTTCTAGAGCAGTAGCAAGTGCGGCATCATTCCTTCCAGCCATCTCAACTTCTTACTACAACATAAACAATGATTAGAACTCAAGTAACAATACTCGACTGTTAGATAACTAAGACTCGACGACAAGGTCGGACCAACCTTTTGCTCTGATACCAACTTTATAACACCCCAATTCTACCCCGGCAAATTATATAGATAAATCAGAGTTATAAAATTCAATCATGCAAATGAATCGGGACGTCACAAATTCTTCTATCAAAAATTCATTGCATTCATCATGGATATATAATACTTTTAAAACAACGGATGAACCATAATCATAACATCTTTAATTAAATAATTCAACATCTACGCATCAGAATTCTTAATAACATCTCTAACAACAAAACAGCAACTTCGAAACATCACATATTTAATAATAATCAATTTAAAGTTTAACAACTGAAAATCATCAATCAAAAACAGCAAGCGTTCATCCCCCCGAGTGTTACATATCAGAGCAATGACACCGACTCGAACTATTGAAGGTAAACAACCTTCACTCTCGATTACCTTCACGTTACCAACATAAGGGCAACATTCAAACAGAAGGGGTGAGATATCTAACAATATAATAAAGCCCATGATAATTAATATATTAAATTAGATCAATAACATCACCACTTCTCATATCATAATCTACAATAATTACAATGCATATACGCATTCATCAACATCAAAATACACTTCTCTAAACAATCATATAATGTGACTCAATACTATACAAATGCATGTGGTACCATTGGAGCATAACTCCCATCTCAAAAAATTTCCAATTAATAGAGGCATCAACAAGGCATAGCCTTCATCTCAAAATTCGCCAATACAGGCCATCTCAACGAGCATAAGCTCCATCTCAAAAATGCAATGTATGCGACACAACCATGAATGTAATAACAACACCCAAGTTAACAACATCTCAAATCATCTCAAAAACATCTCAATTAACATCTCAAAAGCATCTCAAAATAACAACATCTCAAATGCATCTCAACGTCTCGTCATTAACATCTCATATCATCAAAATAATTTATTAAACATCATTTATTTATTATAAATAATCAAACATCATTTATTTATTATAAATCATCAACAGAACATCATGAATAACTTCTCACTAACAACTCAGTTGAACATTAATTCCACAGTAAATCAATACTGCTATTCTGTAACTCAAACATCATCACTGTCACTAGTCCTATTGTTATAGTTTAAACAGCAACTTCTAAGCATCTAACTTCCATATTCTGTACAAAAACAACGCAAAGGCCAACACAACTTCTGGCCAACACAACCTCTAACATCACAACCTCTAACCAACACAACTTCTAATAACACAACTTCTAATAACACAACTTCTGACCAACACAACTTCTGACAGCACAATTCCTGACAGCACAACTTTTGACAGTACAACTTCTGACAGCACAACTTCTGTCAGCACAACTTTTGACAACACTACTTCTGACAACACAACTTCTGACAGCACAACTTCTGACAGCACAACTTCTTACAGCACAACTTTTGACAGCACAACTTCTGACAGCACAACTTCTGACAGCACAACTTCTTACAACCCAACTTCTGATAACACAACTTCTGACTAACCCAACTTCTGACCAATGCAACTTCTGACAATGCAACTTCTAACCACCATAGCTTCTACCATCAGAACTGCTACTTTTTACCAATCCTACTATTTTAATTCTTATCCTGATATCAATCTAACTAAGAACAGTACGACTAACTCTATCTCCAAATTAATTCATTGTTCCAATACAGCAGCACCTGGTATCATTCTAGCATAATTTTGTGTTTTTCATCACTGCAATATTTTGTGTGTTTATCACTGCATCTCAATATGGGATTCATAACTATAGCCCTAAAACTTAACATAATCATGATAATTCATTACCTATAATTACCTTATAATTCTACATCAATTAGACAACATCAAGACATCATTATTCATCCAAAAATCATCAATTCTCATCACACAA